>QJPP01000373.1:0-600000 GCA_003996215.1 Jaltomata sinuosa | reverse complement strand
TCTAAAACTGGGATTTAAACTGAGTACCCCTATCTGAAATGATAGACAATGGAACACAATACAATCTAACTATCTCCCGAATGTAGAGTCTGGCATAATCATCTGTTGAATCCGTATTCTTAACATCTAAGAAGTGGGATGACTTAGTCATCCTGCCGATAATCACCCAAATAGAATTGTGTCGCCTTTGAGTATGAGGCAAACCTGTAATGAAATCCATATTGAACGCTTCCCATTTCCAAGTAGGAAGATAAATGTCCTGAGTTATACCACTCGGTTGCTGATGCTCTACCTTCACTTGCTGACAGTTGGAACACTTAACGACAAATCTGGCTATGTCCCTCTTCATACCATTCTACCAATAGACTTCCCGTAGATCACAGTACATATTGGTGGCACCAGGGTGAATAGAATATATGGAACTATGAGCCTCAGTCAAAATCTATTGTCTCAACCCATTTACATCTGGCACACACAATCAACCCTGATAACGAAGCATACCATCTCCCTCTTAGGAGAAAGCCTCAACCCTTTGTTGATGGACTGCACCATTTAGCTGAAGCAAAATAGGATCACTGTCTTACTTTGCCTTCACTTCAGCTACCAAAGATGATTCAAAACCATTCTGAACAATAACACCACCTTCTATCGAGTCCATAAGGCGAACTCCGATCTGAGCAAGCCTGTTAACATCCTTAACCAAATCCTTTTTTCCTTCTTCAACTAAAAACACATTACCCATAGACAATCTACTAAGTGCATTCGCCACAACATTGGCCTTACTCGGATGGTAAAGCACACTCATACTATAATCCTTAAGAAGCTCAAGCCATCTCCTTTGATAAAGATTCAATTCCTTTTGAGTGAACACATACTGAAGACTCTTATGATCGGTGAACACATCCACGTGCACACCATACAAGTAATGTCTCCAAATCTTCAAAGTAAAGACCACGGCTGCTAACTCAAGATCATTAGTAGGGTAGTTTTTCTCATGGATCTTAAGTTGTCTAGAAGCATAAGCAATCACCTTACCACACTGCATCAAAACACAACCCAATCCAATTCTAGAAGCATCACAATACACCACAAAGTCATTCGAACCCTCGAATAGGGTTAACACTGGCACTATGGTCAAACTAGTCTTCAATTCCTGAAAGTTCTTCTCACAAAGATTAGACCACTGAAATTTCACCTTCTTCTGAGTCAATCGAGTCAAAAGGGCAGGAATGGAAGAAAACCCCTCCATAAATCTCCTGTAGTAACCAGCCAAACCCAAAAAGCTCATAATATCAAATGGGGAAGTGGGTCTAGACCAGTTCTTTACTGCCTCAATATTTTGAGAATCAACTCGAATACCATCTCTAGTCACAATATGACCCAGAAAAGTAACAGACTGCATCCAAAACTCACACTTGCTGAACTTAGCAAATAACTGTCGATCATGGAGAGTTTGCAACACAACTCTCAAATTGACTGCATGCTCTTCCTCACTCCAGGAATAGATAAGAATATCATCAATGAAAACAATCACAAACATATCTAGATACTATTTGAACACACAGTTCATCAAATCCATAAAGGTTGTAGGAGCATTCGTTAAGCCAAAAGACATAACCATAAATTCACAATGACCATATCGAGTTTTAAAAGATGTCTTCGGAATATCACACTCTCTAACACAAAGCTAATGATAACTGAATCTAAGGTCGATCTTGGAGAAGAAACTAGCACCCTGAAGCTGATCAAACAAGTCATCAATCCTAGGAATGGGATACTTATTCTTTATTGTGACCTTGTTCATCTGACGGTAGTCGATACACATTCTGAGGAAACCATCTTTCTTTCGCATGAACAAGACTGGAGGACCCCATAGAGAGATGCTGCATTGAATAAAACCCTTATCAAGAAGATATTTCAACTGCTCCTTCAATTCCTTACGTTTCATGGGAGCCATTTTATATGGAGGAATAGATATAATATTTGTATCTGGAAGAAGATCTATCCAATGTCGATCTCCCGCTCAGGAGGGACTCCGGGTTAATCTTCGAGAAACACTTCTAGGAACTCATTCACAATAGGAACAGACTGAAGGGATGGGGTTTTGGACTCCGTGTCTATAACCCAAACTATATGATAAATATAACCCTTAGAAATCATCTTCCTAGCCTTAAGATAAGATATGAAATGACCCTTCGAGGATGGAGGACTACCCTACCACTCTAGGACAGGTTCATTTGGAAACTTGAAATTGACAACTCGTGTACGACAATTAACTGAAGCATAACAAGCATACAACCAAGAATAACATCAAAATCAGTCATCTCCAATTCTACTAGATCCGCTGAAGTGACTCTATGAAGGAATAAGATAGGGCAATTTTGGTAGATTCTTTTGGATAGGTCTGACTCACCAACAGGAGTAGAAATACAAAAGGGTTCTAAAAGTTGATCCAGACACATCTCAAATTTGCATGCTACATAAGGGGTCACAAAAGATAGGGAGGAACCGGGGTCTAATAGGGCATACACATCCAGAGAGAAAACTTTCAACATACTAGTAACAACATCCAGTGAACTCTCCTGGTCCTGTCGAGAGGACAAGGCATAAAGGCAGTCCTAGCGTTGACCACCAGAACTAGAAGCAGACCCCTACTGGGCTAGTCGACCTCCTGGAGTTGCTGGGGCAGAGTGAGTCTTGCTACCACCCTGTCCCTTCTTAGCTGAAGGGAAATCTCTAATCCTATGACCAACCTGGCCACATCCAAAATAACCACCTGAACTAGCTAGACACTCGCCGGGATGATTCTTTCCACATTTAGTGCAAACAGGGTAGGAAGGCCCCTTTGCACCAATTCCCTGAGAATAAGAGCCTGCACCTCTACCATATTGATCGTGATGAGGCCTGGAGGCCTGAGAAGGAGTACTAGAAGTAGAATGCACAGGTCCTGATGGCCTCTTCTAAAAGAAAGATCGATGTCCACCTCTGCACTTCTGATGGCTAAATTCGGAACCCTCAAATCTGACTCTTTTGTTCTCCTTAGTCCCTAAGTTTGTCTCCCTTAATCTGGTGAGCATGAGTCATAAGTCTGGAGATACTCATGTCACTTAATAGCATAGCAGATCTACACTCCTTCATTACCAAATTCTAGACTCCATAGATATACTAGCTCATTTGATCCTGTGAGTCAGCCACCATAGCAAGAGCATACCTGGGAAGTTGAGTGAACCTCAACCCATACTTCTACACCAGTCATGGATCCCTGTCTCAAGTTCATAAACTCCTCAGCCTTCGCTTACCTTAACTCCTTCGGGAATAACTGGTCAAGGAAATCCCTCTTGAAACACTCCTAAGTCATAGGGACCACATACTTGGCCCTAGATTCCTTCCATTACATGAACCAGATATGAGCTACATCCTTGAGTTGATAGAATGCAAACTCGACGCTATCAACACCAGCCATTTGCATCACATCAAAGATTTTCTTCACTTCATCGATGAAATTTAGTGGATCCTCACTCACTTTCGAACCCAGAACTCATGTGAGTTCATACAGATAAAATCACGAACTCGGGTCACTACCCCACCTTGAAAGTGGGAAGGGATAGGAGCCAGCTTGTTAGCCTGAGCGGCTATAGTCTGGGCTAGCATGTGGATGGCATTCCTGAAGTCCTCATTCGTGACCTCGGTGGCTAGAACTGGAGGAGCAGCATTCTGAGCGGCTCGGTGAGGCATAGAACATCGAGGCATAATCTGAAACGTACAAGGAAAGGATTAGAGGGATATTAGAGTTAAACTTCATCGCACGATATGCTCATGAAAGAAGTGAAGTTTTTGTAAGACATCTCCTAGCTTCCCTATCATAAGTGTTGCGCACTTCACACACATGAAAGAGACTCTACTCGATGCAGCTTTCAGACATCCTAGGACTCTTGAACCTGAGGCTCTGATACCAAGTTTGTCAAGCCCCGGGGCTACCCCCTTGACGTAACACGAAACCTGAGACCATAAGTTCCCCAATCTAACCCTTGGTCATAAAATAACTCAGATAATTCAAGTAAACAAGAGGAAGCATAATAAGAAGATCCAAAATCAAATGTATAGACAATAAAGTCAAATAGAAATACAAATCCAAAAGGAGACTCGCATACTGTCTATGTCTAAAAAGCCTCTAACTGTCATAAAGAGTTGTTGGGATAAGACCCCAGCTAACTTTGAATCTAAAATGAAAGAATAAATATGGACGCTCTAACTCTAGTCCTCAAATAATGAGGACTCACTAATAATTAGCTGAATCTCTAGCGTAGTCTAGCCATGAGTCTGAGGGCAGGTGCCTGAATCTGCATCGTAAAAGAATGCAGCGCAAAATGCGTCAGTACTATAGGATGTACTCAATATATGAGTCTATGCAACAATAAATGTAAACGTGCTTGAATCATGCTTGAAAGACTGAAGCCATGCATAATAAGAGAATTCATGAGTAAAATCGTAGTTAAACATAAGACATGAAAATAGAGGATCAACTTCAAAAGTAAAGTATCATATAACTTAAACTGAAAAGCTTTTATACGGGAGTTTCTCATAACCGACGATAGACCATGTGAGCTACATGGAATCTAACTATTTAACCCTAGTTAGCAAAGCTATTCCGAACACTGCCAAGGTCAAAAATACCATAATCCAACTATATCACCTTAGTTGGCAAAGTTGCCCTATTCCGCGCTAAGGCAAGGGCATCATGATAATAAAGAGTGGAACCACTTTCATAAGTCCATTGAGAGATACATAACTTACGCTGGCAATGTAGTTTTTGGAATTGGATAATCGAACCCTCGTTGATCGATGCTAAATTCTACTCCCAAAACATATACATATAGCTCATAATACTTGTGACATATCTGATGTCAAAACTATTCATAACTTAGGTAGATATATCTGGATGCCAAACTTTTCATAAAATATAGGGACATATCTCATGTCTAAAACTGTTAGAAAAGCATAAGGATATATCTGATGCCACGCAATTCAAAAATCATGAGTCTTAAAGCTTTGCATAACCATGATTCAAAATATACTTTCCTTTCTAAAATCATAGTTTAAAGAATTAGGCATGCAATTTCATAAAAATAGAGGTCATTTTATCTAAACATACAAATTTTACTTGAAGACATGCAATTCAATAAAATCCTGCTAGAATTCATCATAAATCATATGGGCTTTTATAAACACTTAAGGAATCTCAATTAAAACATGGATAATGAATAAGAAGTCATGAATTAATACTTTAAAACAAAGCCCATCAATTTCCCCCAATTTGGGTAAGAACCCTAATTTAGAAATCCATAAATTCAATTCAGAAGATTGGGGTTTTAGGCATAAGGGTGACGGAATTCCCTTATTGAATACCCACATAGCTTGATTGAAGCTAACCCAACTGAAATTGAAAAGAAAAGGAGGCTTGAACTTAGAGCTTGAGACTTGGAGAAGAGGAACTCTTTCTTCTTTTGGAATAGAATGACTTAGAATGAGAACAATTTAGGCTATTAGGGGATAAAACCCTACTAAAAATGGTCAAAACGACCTCACTTAGGAGTTAATGAATAGGGAAAAGGACCAATTTACCCCCGATTTAAAAATAGATAGCTGCAGGAATTTCTTTGCCTCACGGGCTGCCTGAAAATTGTCGTGCCCATGACGGTCCATCGACCAAGGCGTCGTGTAAGGTTAACCGAAGCAATGGCTGCTGGAAGGTTCTGACGGAAAATTCCCATGGCCCATCACCACTGCGATGCCCGTGGGGTCTCCCCGTCAGAGCACTGGGATAATTAGGAAAACCAACTGGGGAATTTTGATGGTGGGTTTCCATGGGCCGTCGCATCTGCGATGCCCATCCTGATCGCCCGTCGTCTAAGAGGAAACTGGATTTAGAGCCACTGGTCATTTACCATGGGGCATCCTATGGGATGTCTAAGCTACGACGCCCATGGCACTTCCCGTGGTGATCAATAGTTGAAGCAGCAAAATTCCAGGATTTTGAGTTAGATTGCTGATTTAAGTTTTGGGATGTTACACAAAGGGACCTCTAGCAATGCTAGGTAATGGCCTAGGCAACAACATCTAGGATCGCTAGAAAAAGAAGACTCAACCCATGTCTAGAATCAAAATGAAACTTGGGAACAAAATCAACCAAAAAAGAGGCTAACAAGACCTTCTCGCAAGCTACAACTCTAGGAAAACACCTCTCAAGGAAAACTCATCCCATCCACTACTCTGGAATAAACCCATCGAGAAAATACACGCAACAACACAAGTAGTAAAACAACTAAGCAAGGAAAATAGGCAGTCATATAAGCATAAACACCAAAAAGGGTAGAATCACAGTGCGAATAACGCTATCATCAACTAGAGGTAACAAAAGCCTTACCTGGAGCAAGAGTATTAGGAACCTCTACCTCGGGCCCACAAAGAGGGGCATTGGACTGACAGGACCAAACTTTGGACTAAGTAGTCAAAGCTAAAGGCTCAACCATCCCTTGTCGGGGACAATCCCTAAAATAGTGACCAACCATTCTACAATCATAACACCCATGCTGACTGGGATATGTGAACGTGGGGAAATCCCTAGAAAAGTTCCCACGCTCACTGCAGTGAAAGTAAATCCCCACTGAATGCAGTCAGATGGGAAGATATTGTTGGACCTGATCATCCACCACAGCCTACACACCCTGAATGCAAAACTCTGGAACCTGTGGAGCAACTAGAATTGGTCTTCTAGATAAGAAGCAATGGAACTGAGCTCTAGAAGAGAATCCCCTACCTCGAGTCTGAGAACCTCAGGAACTATCCTGACAATAGAACCTCTTAGGACTACCTCCATATGCCTCGCGACATAACCCCTCAATATCCCAAATATGATCAATTACCTGGAAAAAGTTAGTCCCAACTGTAACCAAGTGTTCGGTCACAAATGGCACAGTGAAATCAAACCTCCAACACAGCTCTGAACCCTATCAAACTCTAAAGGCACAGTCTTAGCAGTAAGCCTAACCATCTCGTGAAATCTCGCCTCATACTCTAATACCAATATACAACCCTTTTTAAGAGCTGGAAGCTCAACCCTAACTGAAGCACCGCTCAAAGAATAGGGTACTGAGACACCCAGCGAAGGGCTCAGAGTCCTAGCCACGGTGCCCTGAATAACTAGAGTAGCATGAAACCCTATCGGAGGCTGGGCTGGCCCCACACCCCCTATCTGATGCAATTTGCTCTCACTCTAAAGTCCTGGCACTAATGGAAGCACTGAAGCAACAAGCACAGAAGCCCCAACATCACCCACTATCAAACTCATCTTAGGCATGAAACAAATGAAATTCAAGATTTGATAAAGCCAGGAACACACGATAAGGAGCCAAGAATACAAAATGTTTCCTAATGATACCCTGTAGCCTCTAGCAAATAGGATATGGACGTCATCATACTGATCCACGAGACTCTACGTAGACACTTGCTTCTGTACTATGACACTAGTGAACTTAGAGCTCTGATACCATGCTGTCATGACCCAATTTTACAGGTTATAATGGCACCTACAACCCTCCAGTAGGCAAACCAATTCCTATAGCCTGGAATGGTTAGTAATGGGATACTACCTATCCAATACGCACAATAAGAAGAAATAAGCAGAAGAAAAATATAAAGGTAAAGACAACGCAGAAGCAAATAACATGAATATATAATCATAAGGAACTACACCAACCCAAAACTTGGTATCGATAGTACAGAAGCTTCTAATTGAATACAAGTGATGGAAATAACAAAATAAGGAATACAACTATCTCTGAAAGTACAAAGAGTAACAGTGCCAGAAGATGAGATGTGGTCAAGCCCTGGTCATCAGGAACTCACCCTAGTCTCGAATATCCAAAAGCTGCACGAGTCTCTACGCGATCAACGGTGAAAGCCCACACTAATATCTGCACCAAAAAGATACAGAAGTGTAGTATGAGCACCAATTGCTAAGCAACGGGTACGCAGTAGGCATCATCGGCCGACAGAGCGCATATAAGATATAAAAATAGTAAATAGCAGATAGCAAGAAAGCAGTCACCGAAGCAAATAGGGAAGTACATGGAAACTAGCACGGATAATAGATAATCAAGAGTTATAAGCTTACATGCTAGCACAGAAGATATATATACACAGTACATAGGTGAAAGAAGGAAGAATGCACCTGGAATCCTTGCAACACTAGTATATAAAAGAGAGTTTAGAAATATGGCGTTATACCGGTAACCTCAATTAAAAAGGGAAAGAAGTAAAGTAAGCCAACATAATCAAACTAGAAGCCATACACTAACATAATCATACTTAAAACACTAACTTTCAAGATAAGCATAGATGTAAAATAATCTCTCAATTATAACCCTAGTATGGAATAACTAAGCCACCAAGTACCGAAATCCACAATCCATAACCATGATAAAGAATCGAATACGATAGCCCACAACCACTAAGAAGGCCACATAAATAGCGCTTCAATAATATAGGACCCACTAGCCCCTCAATTAACAAGTCTAAAAGCCGGAGCCTCAATAGGCTAAAAACTACTAATCCAACTGGAACAGAAGGCCATAACAAGCTCTACAAGATGAAAGGAGTAATATAATCTACCTATAGTCCCAACGGTTGCCCATACAACCTAGGAACATAATCAAGTGAATACAAACCCTTCAACCGCCTATTCAATCAGAGCGTACACCGAACACATAACAAACAAGGGTGGAATCAAAATACAATATGCATGATGATGATATGATGAATATGGTGTGATAGTAACCCGTATATTCCCTCTCTGGTACCCCAAAATCCCAATAGAGGCAGGACCCATGAAAGGACATTTCCCGCATACATCTACCCCACTGTACACCCCTCCTCCTGGCACGTGCATCAACCCGTATCCAATTTCCGAGGAACAATAGGATCCGAGGTCTACTCGTAGACCACATACTAAAAATGCAAATCTCAAGTACCACTGTCTAAAGTGTGATTGGATATAAATCAATAATTAGGGTCCAATAAAATATGCCTGGAATCGAACCGGGTCTAAAATAGTAGTCAAATCTCAATAACCCTTATAAAGGGTGCCCAAAGCATATCTGGGTCTAAATCAGTAATCAAGTCTCAAAATCCATAAACAGGGTGCCCGGCACATATCGGGGTCTAAAGCCATAGAAAATCATATCTAACGCTACGGCATGGCTGAGCCTAGCATCAGTATGAAAACTAGTGTTAAAAATCATTGTAATATTCCCTCTACTCCAAGGGGTTTCATAAAAGTCAGTACCAAAACACTTTTATAAGCATTTTACCAAAAATGGGCCCTTGGGGCCATGAAAAGTTCAGAAAATCATTTATAGTCGGCCCGAAGCCAAATCAGTAGTAAAACATGCAAAAGACCCTTTGCATGAATGATATGCTCGCAAACAAATAGGTTAGCCCAATGGCTCACAAAAAGTCCTATTGTCCCTGCACAGGCACCATCAATTCTACAGCACATATAGCCAACCTAAAGCAATATCTAAATGTCCGAGACCTACGAACATTCCCAAATATCCCACCGTCTATGGTCCAGAGGAATATACAAGGGCCACACGAGGCCACAAGGGTAATATAGTAATACTACACGAATACTACAATCAATGTATGAAATAAATGGATAGAAAAGGCAGACAAGGTCTTAGGGTACCAACCTAGAAAACATACCCAAGGATGCTAATTTAAGCAGTTATAGCTTATATACGCAGAGTCTGGGTAGGGAAAGCCATAACCTACCTGTTGTCTGACGACTAGCTGCAGGGATGGCATCATTCAAGATCGAACTACTTCGGGAAGCTCCAAATAGTAAAAACACTATCAACACAATAATTTACAAATTAAAATGAAACCAACGATACCCATAGTGCTAGAAACATAACCGGGTCAAAATTCGAATCACAAGTGGCCCCGTAGGCTTTGTAACATGAAACTAGAAACAAAAAACACCACGGTATTCCCCACACTCCCGAGAGGACATGCTCAAAAATTGAGCAGAAATGGACCGCAATTGGGGCTCCAAAATAGCCCACCCATCATGAAATTGAAAAGAGAATCAATGGAGAAAATGGAAATTAAATACGTTACTTACTATCATGGCCCGAGGCTACTCCCTATACATAACACGGGACTCGGAACCATAAGTACCCCAAGTTAAACCTTGGTCATAGAATAACATAGGAATACATGAGGAAATATAGCAGAAGCATAAATAGAAAACTAGGTAACCCAGTCCATAAATGATAAAGTCAATAAGAACATAATCCAAAAGAGAGACTCGAATATTTTCTCTGTCTGAAAAGCCTCTACACATGACTAATAAGTTGCTAGGATAAGACCCTAGCTAACTCGAAGTACGAAAGTAAATAGCCATGAAATAACCAAGATCATAACTAGCTCTCGAACAATAAGGACTCACCAATAGTGACTAGGATGGCCTGCGGTCTCTAGACACATTCCTGAGGGAGGGAACCTGAGTCTGCATCATCAAGAGGATGCAGCGAAAAATATGCATCAGTACTATAGGATGTACTGAGTATGCGAGATATGCATAATCATGATAAAATATACTTAAAACATGCTTGAAATGAGCTTGTTCATATAAAGAGATAGCATAAGTAAATATCAAGATATAAGACATAAAACATGAAGTTAAGTCAAGATTCAAAGTAGAGTATCATATAACTTCATAGCTTGAAAATAATCATGCGGGAGTTTCTCTTAAGCGACATAAACTATGTTGATCTACATGGAGTCCAGTGTCATGCACCCACACTGAAAAAGGTTGTCCTAACCGGTCAAGGTTAGAACTATGTCATAAGGATCCTATCATAGGCCACAGACGGTAACCTATGGTGGCAACATAGCTTTGGACTCGGGTAATTGACCCTCGTTGCTTGGTGATAAATACTACTCCTAAAATATAACATGAGGCTCATGTACATGTGACATATCTAGATGTCAAAGCTTGTTCATAAACATGTTCATAACCTGGATCTTCATACTACTCACGAACCTTGGTTTTGAAAATGATTCATGAGCATTAATGGCACATCGGGTGTCTTAACTAATAATTCATAACTTGAAAACTTGCATGGCGCTAGTTCAATTTCATAATAACATATACTTTCATAAAATATAGGAACTAGGCATGCACTTGCTTGAAATTCATGAAATCATGCTATCAATTTCCCCAATTTACTTAAATCAATTCATGCATGTAAAATTTGCTATAATTAGCCTTCAATTCATGAAATAGGAGTGCACATGTAAAAACCCATGCAAAATCATGCAATTTAATAGTAAATTTCATAGTAGAATCATGAGAAAATAAATTATAGTAAAGCCTATAAGAATTGGGTAAGAACCCTAATTTAAAAGTTCATAAAATCAATAGAGAATTTGGGGGTTTTAGGCATAAGGTGAAAGGAATCCCTTATTGAATATCCACATACCTGAATTGAAGCTTTATAAACCTTGGGTGAGAAGAATGGAGATTTGGAATTGAATCCTTTGCTATGGAGCTTGAACTTGGAGCTTGAAGAAGTTCTTTCCTCTTTTTGGGAGATGAATGAGGAATAAGGAAATGCTCAGGCTAATTAATGATGAAACCCTACTAAAAGTGGTCAAAATGAACTTGGATCTTGAAGAAGTTCTTTCCTCTCATCACACCCTTCATGGGTGACACCTTTAGAAAAACCCAATCATCAACTTCAAATTCTAATTCCCTCCTCCTCTCATCCGCGTATGATTTAATTTTACTCTGAGCGGTCTTCAACCTCTCCCTAATAAGCTGAACCTTCTCCATGGTCTCATTCACCGAATCTAGGACAATCAAAGTTGCCTCACCTACCTCAAACAAACCAATAGGAGATCTACATCTCTGACCATAAAATGTGTCATACGGAGCTATCTGGATGCTAGCGTGAAAGATGTTGTTGTAGGCAAACTCGATAAGAGGTAAGTGATCATCCTAATTACCTTTGAAATCAATCACACAAGCTCTCAACATATCCATCAAAGTCTGAATAGTACGCTCTGCCTGGCCATCTGTCTGAGGGTGAAAAGCTATGCTAAGCTTGACCTGAATACCAAGACCTCTCTGAAATGATCTCCAAAACTGAGAAGTAAACTGAGTACCCCTATCTGAAATGATGGAAAAAGGAATACCATGCAATCGAACTATCTCTCAGATGTAGAGTCTGGCCTAGTTGTCTGCTAAATCCATAGTCTTAACAGCCAAGAAATGGGATGATTTAGTCATCCGAACGATAATCACCCAAATTGAATCATATTGCCTTTGAGTATGAGGCAAACCTGTAATGAAGTTCATATTGATCGCTTCCCATTTCCAAGTGGGAAGGTCAATATCCTGAATCATGCCACCTGGTCGCTAGTGCTCTACCTTCACTTGCTGATAGTTGGGACACTTAGCCACAAAACTGGCTATGTCCCTCTTCATACCATTCCATCAATAGACTTCCCATAGGTCACGGTACATCCTGGTGGCACCAAGGTGGATAGAATATCTGCAACTATGAGCCTCAGTCAGAATTTGTTGTCTCAACCCATCTACATCTGGCACACACAGTCGACCCTGATAACAAAGTACACCATCTCCCCCTTGGGAGAACACCTCAACCCTTTGCTGATGGACTGCACCCTTAACCTAAAGTAAAATGGGATCACTGTCTTGACTTGCCTTCACTTCTGCTACCAAGGATGATTTGGAACCATTCTGAACAATAATACCACCTTCCATCGAGTCCATAAGGCGAACTCCCAATCGAGCTATCCTATGAACCTCCTTAACCAGTTCCTTCTTTTATCCTTCGACTGAAGACACACTACCCATCAACAATCTACTAAGTGTATCCGCCATAATATTGGCCTTACCCGGATGATAAAGCACACTCATGTCATAATCCTTAAGAAGCTCAAGCCATCTCCTCTATTGCAAATTCAATTCCTTCTGAGTGAACATATAATGAAGACTCTTATGATCAGTGAATACATCCACATGCACACTATACAAGTAATGTCTCGAAATCTTCAAAGCAAATACCACGGCTGCCAACTAAAGATCATGAGTAGGATAGTTCTTCTCATGAGTCTGAAGTTATCTCAAATCATAAGCAATCACCTTACCATGCTGCATCAAAATTCAACCCAAACCAATCCTAGAAGCATCACAATACACAACAAAATCATCTAGGCCATCGGGTAGAGCTAACACTAGAGTTGTGGTCAATCTAGTCTTCAATTCCTGAAAGTTCTTCTCACACAAGTCAAACCACTGAAATTTTACCTTCTTCTAAGTCAATCAGGTCAAAGGGGCAACAATGGAAGAAAATCCTTCCACAAACCTCCTGTAGTAGCTAGCCAAACCCAAAAAGCTTCCAATATCAGAAGGGGAAATAGGTCTAGGCCATTTCTTTACCACCTCGATCTTTTGAGAATCAACTCGAATACCATCCCTAGTCACAGTATGACCCAGAAATGTAATGGACTACATCCAGAACTCACACTTGCTAAACTTAACAAATAACTGCCGGTCCTTAAGAGTTTGCAATACAACTCTCAAATGGTCCGCATGCTCCTCCGTACTCTGAAAGTAGATAAGGATATCATTAATGAAAACAATCACAAACATATCCAGGTACTGTTTGAACACACGGTTCATCAAATCCATAAAGGCTGCAGGAGCATTCGTTAGACCAAAAGACATCAAAATAAATTCATAACGACCATACCGAGTTCTGAAGGCTGTCTTTAGAATATCACACTCTCTAACACGAAGCTGATGATAACCGGATCTAAGGTTGATTTTGGACAAGAAACTAGCACCCTGAAGCTGATCGAACAAGTCATCAATCCTAGGAATGGGATATTTATTCTTGATTGTGACCTTGTTCAACTGACGGTAGTCAATACACATTCTAAGAGAACCATCTTTCTTTCGAACAAATAAAACTTGGGCACCTCATAGAGAAATGCTAGGCCTGATGAAACCTTTAACAAGAAGATCATTCAACTGATCCTTTAACTCCTTAAGCTCCGTGGGAGCCATTCTATAGGGAGGAATAAAAATAGGATTCATATCTGGAAGAAGATTTATCCCAAAGTCGATCTCCCGCTCAGGACGGACTCCATGCAAATCCTTGGGAAACACTTCTGAAAACTTATTCATAATAGGAACAGACTGAAGGGATGGGGTTTCAGACTCCGTGTCCATAACTCGCACTATGTGATAAACATACCCCTTTTAAATAATCTTCCTAGACTTAAGATAAGATATGAAACGACCTTTCGAGGAAGGGGGAGTACCTTGCCATTCTAAAATGGGTTCATTTGGAAACTTGAAACTGACAACCCAAGTACGACAATCAACAGAAGCATAACAAGCATGTAGCCAATCCATACCAAGAATAACACCAAAATCTGTCATCTCCAACTCTACTAAATATACTGAAGTGACTCTATGAAGGACCGAGATAGGGCAATTTTGGTAGATTCTTTGGCTAAGACTGACTCACCAACAGGGGTAGAAACAAAAAGGGTTCTAAAAGCAATTCAGGACAAATTTCAAATTTGCATGCTATATAAGGAGTCACAAAATATAAAGAGGCACCAGGGTCCAACAAAGCATACACATCGAAAGAGAAGACTTTCAACATACCAGTGACAACATCTGGGGACCCTCCTGGTCTTGACGAGAGGACATAGTATAAATATGATTCTGGTGCTGACCATCAAAACTAGAAGTTGTGCCCTGCTGGACTGGTCGACCTCCTTGGGCTGCTGGAGTAGTCTGAGCCCTACTACCACCATGCCCCTTCTTATTTCAAGGGAAATCTCTAACCATGTGTCCATCCTGTCTACACCCAAAGCATGCTCCCATGCCCGCGCAACACTCTCCCGGGTGATTTTTCCCACACTTGTTGCAAATGGGATGGGATGGTCCTCTAGTAACACTCCCCTAAGAATACGAATGAGAACCAGATCCTCTACCACTCTAATCATGACGAGGCCTCGGGACCTGGGTAGGAGCACTAGAAGAAGAATGAATGGGTCCTGATGACTTCTTCTGAAATGAGGAGTAGTTCCCGCCGCCGAACCACTGATGGCCAAAACCTGAACTCTCTAATCTAACTCTCTTGTTCTACCTAGCCATCTACCTAAGCTTGTCCCCCTTGATGTGGTGAGCATGAGTCATGAGTCTGGAAATATTCATATCACTCAAAAGCATAGTAGACATGCACTCCTTCTTCACCATGTCTGAAACCCCATAGATAAACTTACTCATTTGGTCATGCGGGTCTGCTACCATAGAAGAGGCATACCTCGATAACTGAGTGAACTTCAAACTATACTCTTGGACTGACATCGACCCCTGTCTCAAGTTCACAAACTCCTTAGTCTTTGCTTACCTCAACTCCCGGGGAAAGAACTGATCAAGGAAAGCCCTCTCGAAACACTCCCAAGTCATAGGGACCACATCCCTAGATCTAGCCTCCTTCCACTGGGTAAACCAGATATGAGCTACATACTTGAGTTGGTAGGATGCGAGCTCCACACAATCAGCACCAACAACTTGCATAACATCAAATATCTGCTTCACTTTAACAATAAAGTTAAGTGGGTCCTCACTCACTTTCGAACCCCAAAATTTGGGTGGGTTCATTCGAACAAAATCACATACCCGGGATGCTACCCCACCTTGAGAGTGGACAGGGATAGGATCCGGCAAATGGCCTGGGAAGCCAAGGTCTGGGCTAGAAAATGAATGGATTCCTCATTCGTGACCTCGGAGGCCAGAACTAGAGGAGCGGCATTCCGAGCGGCTCGGTGAGGCTTAGCATGTCAAGGCATGATCTGAAACGTACAAGGTAAGGATTAGAGGGACATTAGAGTTAATCTCTATCGTATGATATGATCATGAAAAAAGTGAAGTTTTCTAAGACATCTCATAGTTTTCCTCTCATATGTGTGGCGCGCTTCACACACATGAAAGACACTCTACTCGATGCAGCTTTCATACATCCTAGGACTCTTGAACCTGAGGCTCTGATACCAAGTTTGTCATGCCCCGAGGATACCCCTAGATGTAACACGGTACTTGGGACCACAAGTTCACCAAGCTAACCCTTGGTTATAGCATTCTCAAGCATAACAAAAAATAAGCGAAAGCATAATAGATAAATCTGGAATCACATAAATGGATAATCAAGTCAAATAGGAATACAAAATCCAGAAAGAGACGCAAAAGCTGTCTATATCTGAAAAGCCTCTACTCATGACATAAAGAGTTACTAGGATAATACCCTAGCTAACTCGAAGTGCAGAAAATACAATAGCCAACACTGACTAAGAACATAAGTAGTCCTCGATCTAAGAGGACTCACCAACAGCTGACAGAAGGTGGCCTGGAAGCTCTAGCCATGGGTCTGAGGAGGAACACCTGAATCTGCTTCATCAAAGGATGCAGCGCAAGATATGCGCCAGTACTATAGGATGTAACGAGTATAAGAGTGATGCATAAACATGGTAAAAACTGTTAAAATATACTTAAAATGACTTGTTACATAAAGAAGGGACATGAACTAGTATTAAGATAAGAAACATAAGACATGAAAGAAAACTTAAGTTCAAAGTATAGAATTATATAACTTCATAGTTTGAAAATGATCATGTAGGAGTTTATCTTAACCGACATAAACCATACTGAGCTACAAGGAGTCCAGTGTTATGTACCCCCACTGAAAAGAGTTGTCCTAATTAGCCAAAGTTAGAACCATGTCGTACCAAGATCCTGTCATAATAAGCCACAGAGGGAAACCTGCGGTGGCAACATAGTTTTGAACTTGGGTTATCTGAACCCTCGTCTCTCGATACTAAATACTACTCCCAAAACATATAACATCATCTCATATACATGTGACATATCTGATGCCAAACTTGTTCATAACGTGTTCATACCCCAGATCGTCATACTAGTCATGAATTATAGTTTAGAAATTGATTCATGAGCATTGATGGAATATCGGGTGTCTTGCATTGCATAATAATTCATAACTTGAAAACTTGCATGGCCTTAGTTCAATTTCATAATAACATATACTTTCATAAAACATAAGCACTAGGCATGCACTTGCTTGAAATTCATGAAATCATGCCATCATTTTCCTCAATTTCTTAAATCACTTCATGCATGTAGGATTCACTATAATTAACCTTCAATTCATGAAATAGGAGTTCATATGTAAAAATCCATGCAAAATTATGCAATTTAATGGAATTTCATAATAAAATCATGAGAAGGCAATTTATCGCAAAACCCATAAGAATTGAGTAAAAACCCTAATTTGAAAGTTCATGAAATCACAATTTGAAATTTGGGGTTTTGGGCACAAGGGTGAAAGGAACCCATTGTTGAATACCTACATCCCTTGATTGAAGCTAACCCACTTGAATTGAAAATACTTAGGAGACTTGAACTTGGATCTTGAGACCTAGAGCTTGAGAGAGTTCTTTTCCTTTTTGTGAGATGAATGAGGTAATGAGAACGGACATAGGCTAATGAGGGTGAAAACCCTTCTAGAAATAGCCAAAATGACATCATTTAGGAGTTAAAAGGGTGGGTAATGACTAAAATACCCCTGGGATTTAATTAAGAAAAAGCTAGAAAATGGGTTAGCTTCAGGAATCACGGGTCGGTTCTACGGGTCGTCGTTTGAACCACAACCCGTGGTTCCAACTCGTGGTTCTTGGCCAACTAATCAGGCTGCGGAATGTAATCTACGAGTCAACAGGACAAACTTGTAGAATGGATGATGGGTAATCAATTGGACTCATCGTTCCTAGGGACCTAGCTGGTCTCTGGATCAACCCACGACTCAGAGGGACTTGCCATGCCTCTGATCTTGTTCCACGAGTCGATAGGACAGACCCTTGGTTTGAACCAAGGTCTGTAGAATCAACTCGTGGTTCCAGACCAGAGACTGAATCAACAGAGGGAACCACGGTTCCATTTAACGACCCGTGGTTCAAACAATGGTCCATGGTTTGGACCCGTCATTCCTGGAAACATGAAATTTTCCTGAGTTTCAGACTTAGATAGCTGGTTCGATTTCCAAGGTGTTACATTGGTTAATGGGGAATGAGTTGGAATGTTGGTAAAATAGGGGAGAAAGAAGAGAAATGGCCAACTTAAAGCTGCCAGCCTAGGCCTATGTGAACGCGTCCAAGGAGTCGCCTAGGCGAAGGCCAAAAATTAGGGTGGCTGGCTTTTCCTTATGCCTAGGCAGCCAGCTACACGCGTAGGCAAAGAACAAAATGAGGCGGCTGGCTTTGCCCTATGCCTAGGGTCCATGCCCCGCATAGGCAAAGGGAATGCTGGTGTTGTGATAGCAACCAGCTGCCATCAGCCATGCCAATAAGAATTTAACTTTGATAGACCCTAGGGAATGCATCCAAGGTCTCACGAACACAAATGACCTGAGCTATTCAACTAGAAATGGCATTCTAGATTCAATGGAATCAACAAAAATCCCATCAGAGGTCAATTTAATGAAAAGTTGGCCCCACTCCTAAAATTAACCTTTATGCCAACAATTTCTAAAACGGAACCCAAGGGCCTAAATCAAGTCTGAAAGTCTCTGGACCTGAACCAATGGTCCCTCTAGCATAAACTCGATATTCCAGAGCTAACAGTTCTGTCAAAATTTTCATCCGAGGTCGTCTTCTCTGAATGTTGACCAAAGTCAATCAAGCAAGCCCAACTGGCCTTAAAACACAGAATAAGAGAGAATTCCAAGCTGAAAAGCTCCTGGATCCTGACCAAAGGTCCATCTAGACCAAAGTTCACATTTTAGAGCTAACGGAACTGTCAAAATTCGATTCAACATGATAGCTAAAAATGTTGACCGAAGTCAATGATTTCCAAAGTTAAAAGCTTTAAAATAAGAAACGGCCATAAAGACCAAACAGACAGCCCGGACGCTGAACTACCAGTCCCAACAAGCCATGAGTGACTTGAGGCTGCTACAGGCAAGTTCTAACAATACAATGAAGGTGAAAATGCATAAATAACCGAAAGGGTCATTACAAAGGATAGCCATGAATTTTGTGGTTGGCCTTCCCAAGACTTTAGGGAAGTACGATTTGATATGGGTTATTATGGATAGACTGATGAAGTCTGCGCAATTTGTTTCTATTCAAGTGATTTACAATGCAACAATGTTGGCCAAGATTTATCTCAAGGAAGTAGTTCGATTGCATGGGGTTTCTATCTCTATTATTTTAGATAGGGGTACCCAGTTTACTTCTAACTTTTGGTAGAAGTTGCATGAAGAGCTGGGTCAAGGTTGGACCCTAGTATAATTTTTCACTCTCAGACCAATGGGAAGTCTAAGCGAATAATCCAGGTACTAGAGGATATGCTCTGTACATATGTGATGGATTTTGGAGGTCATTGGGACCAATATCTATCATTGGTAGAATTTACATATTACAGTAGCTATTATTTGATCATAGATATGGCTTTATTTAATGCATTATATGGGAAGAGGTGTAGATCTCTAATCAGTTGGTTTGATGCATTTGAGATAAGATTATGGGGTACCAATCTTCTGAGAGACTCTATGAAAAAGGTAAAGTTCATCCAAGAGAAGCTCCTAGCGGCTAAAGCCATCAAAAGAAGTATGCAGATAGAAAGATAAGAGATGCATTTCATGAAAAGTGAGCAAGTTTTACTCAAATTTTCACCCATTAAGGGTGTTATGAGATTTGGTAAGCATGGTAAGCTAAGTACCAAATACATTGGACTGTTTGAGATTCTTCAGAGTGTGAGACCGATGGCCTATAGATTGGCTTTGCCTTTGAATTTATCGAGAGTTCGTGTTTTATGTTTCAATGCCTAAGAAGTACCATAGATATGGGGACTATATTATTCACTGGGATTCGATCCTGATAGATGAAAACCTCTCTTATAAAGAGGAAGATATGGCAATTCTTGATAGAGATATCCAAAAATTAAGGACTAAGGAGATTGCATCTTTGAAGGTCCAGTAGAAGAACAATCATGTTGAGGACGCCACTAGGGAAACTGAAGAGGACATGCATGGAAAGTACCCACATATGTTCACTGATTCAGGTAAATCCTTATTTTTACCCCTTTTTCTTTTTGTTGTCATTTGGGAAAAAATAATTCTTTAATTGGTATGTAATGTAACACACAATTCCATCATTATAGTGTAGTTGGGTTGCTAGTGCCTTGTTAGAGTTTTTCCCTAAGTTGAGAGTTAATAAAATATCAAGCTTGGGTGAGTTTTGATATAAATCTGGGGTTATGTACTTAAGTGGCAATTCTTGATTCGCGGTGTAAGGTTTGATGTTGTAGTTTCTGTCGTGCATAGTCAAGTGGTGAAAGGTCTCGTACAAAGTTTCAAGATGCTAAAAAAGTTCATAGAACTCTGGTTATAGTGGTTATCATATCAGAATTAATTCATGATGTCTAAAAACCATGGATGTGTTGTGAAATGAAGAACTTTGGGCAAGTTTTCGACATTTTGTTTTTGTCATTGCTATAGCGGAGGAATTCTCACCGTAGAGAGTCTGTCATAGCGGACTAAGTTATAATATAGCGGGTCTTACGAGTAGTCAAAGCTCATCTTAGTGAGCCAAGTACCAACACAACAGTCTCACTGTAGTGAGATAAGGACCAGCATGGCAAGTGACAGGGAAGATTTCTCGACTTTAATCAGTTTTCAAAGTTTATTTCTCAAAAACTCTGAGTGGCATTCTAGAGCTCCAATGAGATGATTTTCCCAAGATTAGGGTGTTTTCCTTCATTTGAGATAAGTCATTCTGTAAACCTATTCTTTTAACAATTATTAATTCTTGTAGGATCATTAGATTGTGCTTTAATGGTGGAATTATGGGTTAAGAGCCCTAAAAGTATGAAAAGTGGGAAACACCCTATGAGTAGGTGTAATTTTACCTAGAATTGATCCTAGGATGTTATTTAATACTTTCTAGAATGAATTTGATAGTTCTTAACATGTTGTGAATGAATTGGGAACCTTGGGTTCCATAAAGGTATGACCTTTAAGCATAAAAATGACTAAAAAGAAAAAAGTTGATTAGAAACCCCTTGAATGTTGATCCTATGTATAATGTGGGGCTAGTTGGTGATTAATTAAACCTTGGGGAACACTATAGAGATTGAATAAGGATAGAATTAGTGGGTTAAATTTTCAAAGCCTGAAATGAAAGAGCAAATGATTAATTA
Source organism: Jaltomata sinuosa (assembly GCA_003996215.1). Classification (NCBI taxonomy): domain Eukaryota; kingdom Viridiplantae; phylum Streptophyta; class Magnoliopsida; order Solanales; family Solanaceae; genus Jaltomata; species Jaltomata sinuosa. The sequence continues at coordinate 578,618 of QJPP01000373.1, read as the reverse complement.
CTCTTATACTTGTTTGATTTTAGACTTTAAATGTGTTGAGGCGTTGAAGAAAATAAAGGCTTCAGCAATCGAACTTGCTTGAGTCAAGAATTCTTTACTCGATGTAGGTCATGATTTAATATAGTTGAGACTCACTTTAGTGCTTGTATGTGTTTGATTTAAATGACATATGATTGGTCTTCAGACATGTTTGAGTTTTTTTTGGGTCAAAACTGTATCTTTCATTAATAACCAAAAAACAAGTACAATGAGCAGTTTTGAGACTAACAGCAACCATACAGTAATCCTAGTTCTTCCTTCTACAATGATAATACAATACATAGTAGTAAAAGGAAAGACAAACATAAAAATTGAGCCACTATCAGCTAACTATAAGGCAGTCTCCACTACTAAGGATATGAGTTCCAGGGCTATAGTGCAGTCTGCCATCTTGTATTTGTGCTACCTATGATATGGACATGTTGCACAATCTCCTTCAACAACTTGTCAGCTATTAATCTTCACTTTTGGAATCTAATATAGTTCATCTCTTTCCATATAACAATTACCATCATAGAAAAAATAGAGCTTGAAATTTCTGCTAAGCCTGACCTCTTCTTTACCTTAATACAAGCCCATTGGACTTCTGATTCACAATCAAGTATCGTTCTTTGATAACCCAGCCAGCCACATAATCAATGCCAGAAAGATCTAGTGACACTAGACTAAAAGAACAAGTGATCAAAGGTCTCCAATGCCCTTCTACAGAAGGCACAATCAGGTGGAACCTGTATGCCAAATTTCATCAATCTATCCATAGTAGCCAAACTTTTTTGAATGGCTAACCACAAAATAAACTTAAACTTGGGATGGATTTTTGATTGTAAATCAATACTCTTCCATGTAACTCTAGGATATTTAGTGAGAAGGGATATATACATCTATTGTATAGAGAACCTACCATCCTTCTGCACAGCTGCAAATGCTACACTCGAAGCACCCTCTCCTGCCTGTCTATGCAAAACCAGATCATTAATGCTAGAATTTTCCTTACCACCCAAAATGCATTCTTGGGTAATTGGAATGTTTCCGGACCTCTCCCCTTAATGTAGTAACTATGGATCCATTGGATCCATAGACAATCCTTTTTCCTATTCATATATCACAATTTCTTCAAGATGGCTGCTCTATTACAAAGATATAAGTTAATAACATTTAGGCCTCCTACAGCTAATGGTTTACAGATAGAGTCCCAAGAGACCAATGCTTTCTTTGAAATGGTGATAGATCCAGTCCAAAGAAATGTTTTGCATATCTTCTCAATAGTCTTCATCACCTTCTTATGTATAAGAAAAATATGAGCCCAATAAGTCTGGACTCCAAACAAAACTGACTTGATCAATTGCAATCGACCTGCATAAGATGAAAGCTTGGAAGTCCAACAAATGACCTTAGTAGTGGTTTCTCAATTAGAGGCAGGTAGTGGTGGAAACTCAACTTCTTAAGTGCCAGTGGAACACCTAAATACCTGAAGGGTAGCACCCCTTTATTGAAGCCTAAGACATCTAGTATTTCCTATTTGGTATGATTAGCAACTGTAGCTATGTAGAGAGAACTTTTGTCAACATTGGCTTGCAGACCAGATCGGTTAGAAAACCTCAGAAAAACCTCATGTAGCAACTTGACAAAGATCATATCACCCCTACAGTACATCAATAAGTCATCTACAAAACATATATGAGTGCTTCCCAGTCTCTCACACCTAGGATGGAAATTAAACTCACCATTGGATCTAAGTTGTTTCATCTCTCTACCTAGGTACTCCATTACCAAAACAAATAAGTAAGGAGACATGGGATCTCATTGCCTTATTCCTCTCTTAGCAGGGAAAGGTGTTGTGAGGCCTCCATTAAGTAGAAGAGAATAAGAAACAGTGGAGACACACAATATAATCCATCTAATAAATTTAGCAGGAAACCCCATATCCACCAACAAGCTATATAAGAAGCTTCATTCAAGAGTATCATATGCCTTTCTATTATCCACTTCAAGGACACACCTAGGGGAGATCCATTTCCTAGAATAAGATTTGAAAATCTCATGGCTCACCAAAATATTATCAATGATACTTCTTCCTTCAATAAATGTCGATTGGGAGCAACCAACAAGTCCAGAGATGACAATCTTTAGTCTTCTAGTAATGACCTTAGAGATAATTTTATATATGGTAGTGCAACATGCAATAGGTCTATAGTCTTTAACCTTAGTAGGGGATGACACTTTGGGAATAAGGGTAATGGCAGTAGTATTAATAGTAGGACAGAGATTACCAGTTTCAAAAAGTTGCTTTACTGCCATTAGAATATCAGTCTTCACTATCTTCCAATTTTTTGTAAAAAACTCATTGGGGCAACCATCAACCCCAAGATCTCTGTCTTTTGGCATTGCTATGATAGATTCACTGATTTTTGCATCTATCACCTCTTTAATTAGATCCCTCTATTGTTGTATAGTCAGACAAGCACCGAATTTCACCACCATAGAGTTTAAACAAGGCAATTCCTCGGAGAAGGCCCCCATTAACCCTAAAATATTATGATGAACTCTTGTTCAATTTGTAGGGGTTCAGTGAGCTTGAAATCTGACTCTGTGTAAATAGAAGTGATTGTATTATGTATTGATCTAATCTTCCACTATGCATGAAAGTATTTTGAGTTAGAATCACCATTTTCAATCCAGGTTGCATTGTCTTTATGTCTAAGCACATGTTCCTCAATGCTATTCCGTTTCCCAATTACTATCAGTAGCTATATTTCTTGCTCAAATAGATCTGGACAAAGAAGCTGGCCTTGCAGTTGAGTTTGAACAATGTCTAATTTCTCCCTATCTAAACAAAGCTTCTGCTTATAGGAAACCATGTATCCATTGATGTCCTTCAACTGAGCTTTAAGCTCCTTCAACTTACCCCAAATAATCTCCATAGTGTGCTCTATTCTATTACCACACCACACACTCTGCATAATGTTGGGAAAATCAGGATGGCTCATAACATTAGGAAAGAATCTGAAGGGTTTAAGATGCAAGGTAACCTACTGATAACATTTTATTAGGATGGGAGAGTGATCAGACACTAAGGGGTTTAGGAACTCAGCCTCCACATTAATGTGTCATGGTTTTATGGCACTTTTGACCCTTAAAACATGGACTTGAAGTATGTTCTTTAGAGATTTTTAGTAGATTTCATGTGTTTTTGAGTGTTGTGCAGGAAAATAGGGTTTGGAAGCTAAGTGCAGGAAAAAGAAGGAAAACTGCCCAGAAACTGAGTTTCACGACTTCACTCCATGAGCCTTCATTTAATCCCCGGGCCATAGAATATGCTCATAAAGTTGACTACTGCAAAGGTGCATGGAGCTTGATTTCCATGACAGGTTTCCATGAGTCGTAGACCTATCCACGAGCTGTGGTTCTTGTTCATAGAACTTGATCAGAGGATAGCAAAAGCCTAAGTTCCACAAGGCCAGTCCACGAGCCGTAGAATGACTTAGTGGAAGAGAACCTACAAGAAGACAAAAACTTTGAGTTCCACGATACCCTTTCACAACCCATAGATGGATCCACGGACCGTAGATAGTATCCATGGAAGTTGTCGAACCCGGTTTTTCTAGTTTGTTTAGGATAGGATTTGTAATATCTATGAATAGCTTTCCTAGTTTTTTTTTACATTTTATGCTCTATTATTTTATTATAAACAACTTTGAAAACACTTGGGAATATATTGTTCTTGATTTGGAGAGATTTATTCATCCATTGACTCTTGGTTATTGATTCTTCTTTAATAACTCAAGTTTCTGGATTTGCTTACATCATCTCGTAAGTATATGATTATGAATTCTTCAACAACTTCTGATTGGTTACTTATGAACATGAGTAGCTAAATCCACAACTAGGGTGGTGGGGACCATGATGGATTAACAAGGTAGGCAAAGTACTTAGTAATTCTAGGATAGTATTTATACATGTATTGTTCTTCCCTTTCCTTTGATTTCTTTTTAATGGTTCACAATATTAGAACTTGCCTTATTCTTACTTGACGGAACAAGGAGGTAATGAATGAGAAAAGGGTTGTTACAACAAAGATTTGAGGCTTCCAACCCTCATCTAATAGCTTGACCTTATCCGAGAATAGATAATTTAGGATCAAAGGTAAGGGTTAGTAAAGCATACAACCGTAGACGGACCAAGTTGCATGGTGAAATTCATCTATCTAGGGGACCAACCATTTAGGTAAACCTAACTTATCGATCTTGCATTCTAAGCACCAGAACAGATTGTTAGTACAACCCTACTGTGTTATGAACTCATGCAAAACACAGTCCTAGTCCATTATCTCTCTGAATTACAACAATATTATTACTTTTTGTTACTTGTTACTTGATACTTTATGAACATTACTTTTTACTTAAAACTCCCCTCTTTAAGAAAATAAGATGGCTAAGAATGCAAGTACACACAGTTGACCGAGGTCCTACCATATTTCCTGTATGATTGAATCTGTAACTGTAAGTGTATATGTATACACTAATTTATGGGTTCCGCTTCAGGGAAAACTCTAACCTTGGTTAGGTTCTAGATTTGACCAACGACCACTTTATACTTCCTTTTGGAGGTGTAATTTGGGCGTATCAAATTTTGGTGTCATTGCGGGGGAATACGATTTAGGATTAAGAGCAATTGTGTTTATTTGACTATTAGTCCTTATTTCCTGATTTACTTTTTTGTTGTTTTTGGTTTGTTTCATGGGTTACACATTTGTGCATTCCTATTAGATAGAGTCAAGTCAATCCCCTGATTACATTCAATCCTAAACTCCAACGAAATTTGAGAAACATGATGAAGGACGATTGTCGAGACACCAAAATAGGTCATAGCTCGGATGTTGGCCGAAGAACAGCAAAGGATTCAAGCAGATGAAGTTGCTCAAGCTGCACAGGATGCTCAAGCTGCCACAGATTTAGCTAATCAAAATGTTATAGCTGATAAAGCAAGGCAAGAGGATGCCCGTCAAGCTGCATTAAATGCTCAAGCCGGAAGGGATGAGGCATCCCGATGTAATATACATCAAGATTTGGTTAGACAGAGAGGAAATAGGGGCTTCCATCTAAAGCAACCCCAAAACATCTCTCGCTACAATCTTGATGATGATGAAGCCAATTTTGATGATACAGGAACAACAGGCCCTATTGTACAGCCACCACTTCCTAGTGGTATGAATTTTGACATTACAAGCATTATGATCTAGTTGTTGAACCTGAAGGGATTTTGCTCGCAAGTCTAGTGATGATGCAAATTTACACTTGGTAAACTTTGTGGGGATTTACAAGGCTTTCAATCTTCTAGGAGTATACCAAGATGCTATCAGATTGTGGCTATTTCCATTTTCTTTGACTGGAGAAGCAACACTTTGGCTTGATGAACTTCCTGATTGTTCAATATTCACATGGAGAGAACTGAGAAGCCAATTCTTGGAGATATTTTTTCCTCCATCAAAGATATTGCAGCTCAAGTAGAAGATCTATAATTTCAAGCAGTTGAACACAGAAGCACTATATGAGACATGGCTTAGATTCAATGAGAAGCTGAACTAGATGCCGAATTACAGGATTCCTAATGATACTTTATTAGAGATCTTCTACATAGCACTGAATGCAAACCTCAAGGTTGTAGCTTACATAGTCACTGGAGGAGTATTCATGGAAAATACATATGCAACTGCTTTCGAGATGCTCGATAGAGTCACAAAGATGAACATGGCTTGGCACACAAGAGATTCTGAAAGTCCAGCAGGAACTTATGTTGTTACAAAATCCTTAGACCAGCAACAACTACAAGAGCTTAGCTAGGAGGTCACAGGATTAAAGACAGGAATTGATCTTATTGTGAAGCATATCATCAATAACGGAGCTAAGAAGGTGAACGTTGAAGGTTCACACAGTAAAGCGCCAAGGCAGGAGGAGTCTGAATCTAATGAAGAGGCCAACTTTCTAAATGATCAGGTGGCATGTTTCTGGGCCAACGGTCAAGGGTCCAACCAGGACACCTGGCGGAGTCAAGGAATATAAGGTCAGAACAAAGATAGAGATAACAACAGGGATAGAGATAACAACTACAACCGGTCTGGCTATAGTGACAAGAGTAGGGGTAGAGATAGAAATGGTGACTAGAATAAGAGGGATGGCTACCAGAATGATAGAAGAGACTTGTATGTCCTTCCTGGTAACTGTGAAGGAGGATCTAATCAGAACAAAGTCAAAGAGATATTGGCTAAGGTATTATAGAAGGTGGAATCAACTGATGGTAACTTGATGGAAATTTGTGCTAACATCTCAGCCATGAATCAAAAAGTAGAGTCACATGCCATCACCATCAAGAAAATAGAGCAACAATTAAATCAAATGTATACAACTTTAAACTAGCGTCAAAAGGGTACACTTCCTACTAATACAGTCCAAAATCCAAAAAATGATGGGTATTGCAAGGCGGTGACTACTCGGAGTGAAAAACAGACTGTTGATCCTTTTGTCCCTATAGTTGTTGATGAACCAGCCAAGCCTAATAAAGATGATGCTGAGAGTGTCATTGATTCAAAAGAAAAGGGTGGCAATGACAATCCAATTAAGAAGAAGTCCACATCTACCAAAGAGAAGAACAAGGAGGTTCCACAGGTCTTAAGGCCTATGCCATTACCTCCTCCACCTTACCCATAGAGATTGATCAAGAAGGCTGAGGAAGGTAAATATCACAAATTGATCTCCATGCTAAAACAACTTTCAGTAAATATTCCTTTGGTCGAAGAATTAGAGCAAATGCCTGGGTATGCAAAGTTTTTGAAGGATCTGGTGACAAAGAAAAAAACTGTGAGTTTTGAGCCAGCTGATAATTTGCACCATTGTAGTGCAATAGCCTCTTATTCTATTATGCAGAAGAAGAAAGATCCTTGAGCTTTCACTACAGAGCATTCTATTTTGCAAAAGTGTTATGTGATCTGGGTGCTAGTATAAATCTAATACCACTAGCACTTTTCAAATAGTTGGGTTTGGGAGCCCCCAAACTGACTACAATACGGCTTCTTATGGCAGATCGCATAGTGAAAAGGCCAGTGGGGATTCTCTCTGATCTACTTATGAAAGTTGACACTTTCATCTTTCCTGTAGCCTTTTTTATCCTTGACTGTGAGGTAGATTTTAAGGTTCCCACCATCTTCGGATGCCCATTTCTTGCCACTGGACGTGCTTTAGTTGACTTAGAGACTGGGCAGATGAAATTCAGACTTAATGATAAGGTGGTAACTTTTAATGTCTACCAGTCAATAAACATAGTATCCGTTATTGATATGGTTGATAAGAAGAAGATAATAGTTCCTATTGAGGAGTGATTTAATGTTGAAGCACTTGCATCCATTATTATGAATTTTGACGGAGAGGATATTGTTGAATATGATGATATGGTGGAAGCACTTGCCGGTATGGGGTTTTATTCTTATTCTCCAAAGAAGCTTGATTTGGACCAGAAGAATCAACAGACACCACCAGCTAGGTCATCTATTGAGGAGCCTCCAGTGTTGGAGCTTAAAGCTCTTCCATCTCACCTTCAATATGTGTTCTTAGGATCTAATGAAACATTGCCAGTTATTATTTCTGCAGACTTAAAAGTAGGGCAAGTTGAGGCTCTTGTTTCTATTCTGAGAGAGTTCAACAGGGCCATTGGTTGGTTCATTACTGACATCATTGGGATTCTGCCAGGCATATATAGGCACAAGATCTAGCTTGTCCCAAATTGTATTTCGAGTATTGAGCACCAGTGAAGGTTGAATTAGCCTATGCAAGAAGTTGTCAAGAAGGAGATCATTAATTGGTTGGATGCATGTGCGATTTATCTTATTACAGACAGCAAGTGGGTGAGCTCGATTCAGTGTGTTCCTAGAAAGGGTGGAATCACTATGGCTCCAAATGCTAAGAATGAGTTAATTCTGATGAGGCCAATCACAGGATAGCATGTATACATGGAATATAGAATGCTAAATGCTTGGACTGAGAAAGATCATTTTCCGATGCCATTCATGGATAAGATGTTAGACCATTTTGCTGGTAGAGGATGGTATTATTTTCTTGATGGTTATTTGGGATACAATCAGATCTCGATTGATCTTGAAGACCAAGAAAAGACCATTTTCACTGTCTATATAGGACATTTGCTTTCAAGAGGATGCCATTTGGGTTATGCAATGCACCGGTGACATTTTAGCAATATATGATATCATTTTTTCTCAGGTATGGTGGAGGACACTATCGAGGTGTTCATGGATGATTTTTCTATAGTTGGTGACTCTTTTTTGATGATTATTTGGCTCATTTGAGTTGTGTGCTGAAAAGATGTGAAGAATGCAACTTAGTGGTAAATTGGGAGAAGTGTCACTTCATGGTCAAAGAGGGTATAGTTCTTGGCTATTGGATCTCTAAGCAAGGTATTGAGGTTGACAAATCAAAGATAGAGGTGATTGAAAAGTTGCCTCCTCTAGTCTCTGTAAAGGGTATCTGAAGCTTTTTAAGGCATGCTGGTTTCTAATGCAGGTTTATAGAGGACTTATCTAAAATTTCACATCCCTTGTGCAAGCTCTTGGAGAAGGAGGTGAAGTTTGTTTTTGATGATGCATATCTAAAGGCATCTGAATGCCTCAAACAAAAGCTGATTTCTCCGCCCATTATTGTTATGACTAATTGGTCCCAGCCTTTTGAGGTTATGTGCGATTCTAGTGGAGTGGTGCTAGGATTTTTTCTAGGCCAAAGATGTGAGAAGATTATCCATCCTATATACTATGCTAGCAAATCACTTAACACTGCTCAAAAGACTATACTATGACTAGACAAGAGCTGCTTGTTGTGGTCTTTGCATTTGAAAAGTTCAGATCTTATTTGCTTGTCACTAAGGTGATTATGCACACTGACCATGCATCTCTTAGGTACCTCATGGTGAAGAAGGATGCAAAGCCTATATTTATTATATGGGTGCTTCTGTTACAAGAATTTGACTTTGAGGTCAAGGATAGAAAGGGTACAGAAAACCAGGTAGCAGATCACTTGTCTAGATTGGAGGAAGAAGTGACGCTGAAGCTGAAAGATGAGCTAGAGATCGATGATAATTTCCTAGACAAGCAAGTATTAGCTGCCTCCCAAGATCTAATTCAATGGTTTGCAAAATTTGCCAACTATTTAGCAAATGATGTGGTGCCTCCCGATATGTCTGTCCACCAGCAAAGAAAGTTTATGTCTTATGTTAAGAAATTCTTCTGGGAGGAGCCATTCATGTTTCGTGTATGTAATGATACCATGATTTGTAGATACGTGCATGAGGCTGAGATGATGGAGATATTAGAAACTTATCATTCATCCCCTGTTGGGGGATATCATAGTGGCATCATAACAGCTGATAAGATCTTGCAATGCGGTTACTATTAGCCTACCCTCCACAAGGACTCTCATGAATTTCCTAAAGCTTGCAATCGATGTCAAAGGGAAGGTGGTATATCAAGGAAGAATAAGCTTCCTCTCATAACTATCCTTGTGATTGAAATATTTGATGTGTGGGGTATAGACTTCATGAGTCCTTTTGTGAGCTTGAATGAGATGAGATATATATTGGTGGCTTTAATTATGTATCCAAGTGGGTGGAGGCGTTTGTGCTTCCCAATAATAAAGGTAAGAGTGTCACAGCATTCTTGAGAAAGAATATCTTTTCCAGATTCGGTACACCATGAGCAATTATTAGTGATGGAGGCTCTCACTTGTGCAATAGGTTGTTTTTTGCTTTACTTGAGAAGTATAGAGTGAAACACAAAGTTTCAACCCCTTATCATCCACATATTAGTGGGCAAGTTGAAGTTTCCAACCATGAGATAAAGATAATCCTGGTGAAGACTGTGAATGCAAATAGAATGAATTGGTTTAGGAAACTGGATGATGCTTTGTGGGCGTACCAGACTGCGTACAAGACACAATAGGTATGTCAGCGTATCATCTTGTGTTTGGAAAGGCATGCCATCTACCTATTGATCTTGAGCAGAAGGCTATGTGGGCACTAAAAAGGTTGAATTTAGATTGGTGTACAGCATCATTTCAGCGGCTTGGTCAGTTGAATGAGTTAGATGAGTTTTGCCCCAACGCCTATGAAAGTTCAGCCTTGTACAAAGAAAAGATGAAATTGTATCATGACCAGAAGATTGAGAAGAGAAATTTTGTGCCAGATAATTTGGTTCTACTGTTCAATTCCAGACTTCACTTGTTTCCTGGCAAGTTGAAGTCCAAATGGATTGGATTATTGAAAGTGCTCCAAGTGTTCCCACATAGTTCCATAGAGCTTGAAAACCATGAGGACAAGATATTCAAAGCAAATGGTCAGCATATTAAGGCGTACTTGGGAACTGCAGAGGAGCTAAAAGCTGTTGAAGTTTAGACCCTTGGTGAAGTTTGAGTAACCAAGGAACATGTGTCGTGCTGCGACATTAAATTAGACGCTGAATGGGAGGCAACCCATGAGGGAAACTTGATAAAGTATGAGTAATCAAGTGACATGTGTCGTACCGTGATGTTAAATCAGGCGCTGATTGGGAGGCAACCCAAGGCTAATGTTTGCTCTGTGTGCAGGGATAAGTGAAGTAAAAGCAATGGAAAAGTGATATTCAAAGAGGGCGTAAGTGATGTTCCATGAGCAAAGTTCATGGACCGTGGTTCAAACCATAGTGTGTAGACCCTACTCGTGGAAATCGGGTGAATTTGACTATCTGCAGAACAGGTTCTATGAACCAGTTCCAAAAAAATGTGAATCTAACCATGAGTCATTGTTTTGGTTCGTAGAAATTAGGAGAAAATATGAGTGGCGGGACTTGTTCCACGACCCGTGGTTCATTCCACGATCCGTGAAAAAGGCTCATGGAACTCACGTAAGGTTTTTTTGTTTTCTTTTATTTTGGTGACCTGGTTAGCATCTGACCTGACCCACGACCTTAATTTTGGATTAAAAACCCCTGATTCAAATTCTTTTTCACCCGATCACATACCCTACACGACCAAACCTCCCTCCACTTCTTGTTCTTCCATTCAAACACTAAAACCCCATATATTCTTCCACCAATCACTTAATTTCTTTTCCTTTTCACTCATAAATTCCCCCAAAACAATCGAACTCACTGTCCCTTTACCAAAAGTGCCAACATAGTGACATCGTGAAATCATCCAATCATGGGTCGAAGTCCTTGCTTAATTCTACAAGTATTTACTCAAGTTCTTCCATTATTCTAAGGTACGAAGTAAAATTCTAACCTTGTTTGAATAGTTGGGTTGAAATACTTGACCTAGGGGTGCTCTTTTTATGAATTTGATGTTCAAAACCCTAAGGGATGATAGTTATTGAGTAAATACTTAGCATGTCATCTTATTTTATGCATTTTTGATGAAAACTTGATTGAAATTATGCAAAGAAATGTTAAAAAGTGGCTACCTACTATTACAGTGATCACGAGAGCAGTCCATGGGTCGTGGTTCACTCCATGGTATCAGAGGCCTGATATTTAGGTCTTATTTCCATGAGGGTCATCCATGAGTCATGGATGGACCCTGTAGAACTCAGACCTGCAAACAGTTAAAAATCTCTTGAGATCCATGAGGGGTTTCCACGAGTCGTGGTTCATTCCACTGGCTGTGGATGCCCTCGTGGATTTCCAAATTTGAAAAATTTCATAAAGTTGTTTTGTTTTTCTTGCTTATGTTGTACTAATACTCTCCCCCACAGGTACGATGTTGCTTAAGAACACTTCGAAAAAGGGTGGAGTATGCACCACAAAAGAAATTAGAGAAGGGGCTCACCAAATAAAGTCTAAAATCTTAAATGATCCCTCGGAAGCCGAACAGAGTGGGTCCGAGGAAGTCTACGAAATTCAGCCTGATCCAAATGTGGTTCCCCAAACTATGAGGTGAGGAGCTCAAACACAAGCTACTGATAAGGAAGGACTATAGTCGTCCCTCATGGTTGCACCACACGCAGCGACTACTTCTCCCCATACTGAAGAGGAAGAGGGGTCGTTGGACAAAGGAAAAAGCAATGGAGAGAGTTACACTGGGACTCGAACTCGGTCAAAAAAAGAGTCTAATAATGCTGAGTTAGGCACAAGTGATAAAGTTCTACTAGTCTGTCCACTCCGAAATCTGAAACACAAAGACGAGCAGAGGCAGACAGAGTTTAGAGACTTGAGGCTTGGGACAATATGAGATGGTGTGTTCAGGTGATGAGGAGATTGTATACTTTGGCTACAGCCCGATCTGAGGGGGGTTTGCCCAAAAGGGGCATCTTTGAGAAGTTGTGGGTTTGTACTGAGGGCCTAGCTTCCATCTCGGATATCCATGCTATATTCACTCAGTACCGGTGTGCTTTGATGGTTGAGCCTTCAGGCAACTACAGTCCTAAGATAGTACGAGAATTCTATGCTTCATATGCATCCATGAGATTTTAGCTCCTTCAACTGAGGCAGCGGTATCAGGATCTGCCCCTCCTTGCCAGGGTGATAGTGCAATATGCACCCGTCAACATATCTGAGTGCACTATTTAGCATTTTCTATTTGGTCCTGAGTATGACAACACTAGTATCCCCTTTCCTTTCTTGATTCATCACCTCTACATGGATCCGAAAATCTCGACTATGCTTGATATGGACCATATGATTGAGGTAACATGGACACATGATGTTGTGTTGATAAAAGATGCTACTAGCCTAGTCATGCATAGGCGAGCTTTCTCCTCCACTTTAGCTGGAGATGTGCGAGCTGAGGGACCATCGGTATTGCGAGATCTATTTGAGTTGGGTGCAGCAAATCAGACCACAGAGTAGAGTGCTGATATTCCTGGTCCTGGGGTTGGTACCACTTCAGAAGGTAATACAACTTCAGTTGATGTGCCTTCGACTTCTAGGCCACTATTTTCTAGGCTTAATGAGCCCCAGCCCTAGCTCTTTATGGTATGGTCACCATCACCACTGAGTTTTTACAAAACTTAGTCCAGCACCAAAAAAATACAGAGAAGTAGATAGGTGATTTGTTAGACCAACTGAAGCCTTGGGTAAAGGCCACGGTTATAGCTACCAAGGTTATAGTTCAGACAGAGATAGATCGGGTTGCTCATGAGATTAACTGGTGAATAGATAGACTTGAGCACCGTGTGACTACTCTACTGCAAAATATACAGAGCCTCAACTTGAGTGGCTTACAGGTAGAGGTGGCGCGGCTTAGAGAGGAGATTGGTTCAGTTGTCACTCGCCATGCCCCTGTTATACCCTCCATCCCTATTATTGTCATGACAATACCTAGCAAGGTTGTCAATCTATTTGCTGATGATGAGGATGAGTCTTTGCCTCTGAGTGTTAGCGGGAAGAGGGTTCACAAAGAGGGCCCACATGAGGCTGAGCCAGATCCAAAGAGAGAAAGAAGGGACACCATTACTACTGTACGACTATCCTTAGATGAGATGAGACTTCGTGAGGAGGAAGAGCGGTCTCGACTTTGAGGTGCGTCCTCCAGTTTGGCATCGGGTATTGGGGGTGCCATACCATCAACTATTGAGATCCCAGAGTATGCTACTACCAGTAGGGAACCTTCTATCTCCCCTACCACTATTGATCCTTTGAGCATGACATCCACTACCGCTGCCACGACTACTACTATGGGTCCCATACCACAGGCCCCGTATCCATCACCGGACGCCGGCACCTAGGCACTACAAGTATGTTCCTGGCTCTTTGTGTATTTACTTTTCTTCGTACATTAAGGATAATATGCATTCCTATTTGGTGGGGTGGGGGCAGCCGTCTGTGTGTTTTTGATGGGTATCTTAGTGAAGTCTGAGTAGTCAAGATACCTGCATCAAGCCATAACATTAAATCAAGCTACTTGGGAGGCAACCCAGAGAGGGTACCATTGAGTATCTAAGTCCGTGGGGTTTTCTTGTTGTGTTCTTTCCCCAAGCACCTTTATTTCTATTGAACCAACATGTTTAGGTATGTTGTGTGTAGTAAAAGAAGAATAGGAGCTTAGTGCAGTCGATGGCTTTATTTTGAAATTGATTTTGACTGAAAAATAGAGACCCCTCCAATTTTTGTGTGACATGTTAGCCGTTTTTGATAGACTGACAACTATGGATCTGTGCATGACATTATGAATATCAATGTGATGAATAGCATAAGCTAGGGCATGAATCTTATAGTTATCAAATCGATAGTATGACTTTATGCCATGTGTGTGAGCTATTTCGCATCTTTCTTGTTGTGTATGTCAATCCAGAACTTGCCCAGTTTGTCTTGCCTAGGCTGTAGGATAGTTGGTTAGGAAAGGATCATAGGCTATTTTTGAAATAGTCCACTTAACCGAATTGACCATCCAAATAAAATTAATATCCCTTGATCCCTGATTTTGAGCCAAAATTGACCCTCTTTGTTGTTTAGCTTATTCGCCTTCCTTGTTTTCTATGAACCTTTAGTTTGGCTCTGGTCCCTCCTTGGACATTGTACACCTCAACTCAGGCAAATCGCCTAAGTTGAAGGTGGCTACTGTGGAAGTAAATGAGAAGTATGGAGTATGAAAAGAAAAAGTTAGTGATAAAAAAGGAAAAATAATATGTGTGGCATCGGTGAGAAAAAGAAAAAGAAAAAAAAAGAAAGAAAAGAAGAAAATATGATGAAAAAAGTTGAGTTTGTAATAAAAGTCGCAACCGTCACTTGATGAAAAAGCAATAATAGAAAGGGAGAATAAGGGAGGAAAAGAGTTGGTCTGAAAGTGGAAGAAACATAGCGTAGTGTCAAGGAGGGATTAATCACTATTTCCCAAATATACCATACCCGTTACTGAGCCTATGTTATAAGCCGAGTAAAGTCCTACAGTGATTCTAGTCCAACTATTCAAAAATTGAGGTATATAAAATAGGGGCAAACCTATGGTATTATGCATGCATTGCTTGAACTTCTTTGTGAGAATGGGTGTTCTATTCCAGTCCCAAATATTGAATAAAGTATTATGTTATCGGGACTTCTTTCTGGTGAGGGAACTAGAGGGACTTCTTTCTGGTGAGGGAACTAGAGTAACATTAATTGTTGATTGTTAGGCTAAGTGTCATGTGTGTACGCTAGATTATCTATTGATATCGTAATGTCATCCATGGATCCTCTTGTGTTGTCTTGATAAATGCTACACGTTCACTTATTTTATACTGTGAATGAGGGGGTGTTTGTTATGAGCTGAATTTCTTGAACCATGTGACTGTTGTAGTTCCTAGCTTTCTTTTACTTAAGCATTGTTATAGGATAGTTTTGTTTTGTCGCTTGAGGACAAGCAACAGTTTTAAGTTGAGGTTATTGATGTGCCATAGTTTTACGGCACTTTCGAGGCTTAAAACTTGGAATTGGGGTATGTTCTTCATCGATTTTTAGTAGATTTGATGTATTTTTCAGTGTTGTGCAGGAAAACAGGGTTCGAAAGCTAAGTACAGGAAAACAAGGCATACTGCCCAGAAACTGAGTTTCACGACTTCACTCCACGAGCCGTCATTTGATCCATGGGCCATAGAATATGCTCATGGAGTTGACTATTGCAGATGTGCATGGAGCCTGATTTCCATGACAGGTTTCCATGAGCCATGGGCCTATCCATGAGTCGTGGCTCCTGCTCGTGGAACCTGATTAGAGGATGAGCAAAAAGCCTGAGTTCCACGAGGCCAGTCCACGAGCCGTGGACCAATCCATGAGCCATGGAATGACTTCGTGGAAGTGAACCTGCAAGAAGACAAAAACTCTAAGTTCCACTATGGCCTTTCATGACCCGTAGATGGATCTACGAACTATAGATGGTGTCTGTGGAAGTTACGGAATCTAGTTCTCCTAGTTTGTTTAGGATAGGATTTGTAATGTCTATAAACACCTTTTCTAGGTTTTCTTTTAGATTTTATGCTCTATTATTTTGTTGGAAACAACTTCAAAAACACTTGGGAATATATTGTTCTTGATTTGGAGAGATTTATTCATTCATTGACTCTTGGTTATTGATTCTTCTTTAATAACTCAAGTTTCTGGATTTGTTTACATTATCTCGTAAGTATATGATTATGAATTCTTCAATAACTTCTAATTGCTTACTTATGAACATGAGTATCTAAATCAACAACTAGTGTTGTGGGAAACATGACGGATTAACAAGGTAGGCAAAGCACTTAGCAATTCTAGGACTGTGTTTATGCATGTATTATTCTTCCCTTCGCTTTGATTGCTTTCTAACAGTGCACAATGTTAGAACTCGCCTTATTCTTAATTTCCAGACCAAGGAGGCAATGAATGGGAAACTGGTTGTTACAAAGGAGACTTGAGGCTACTAACCCTCATCTAATATCTTGACCTTGTCCGGGAATAGCTAATTTGGGATCAAATGTAAGGGTTAGTAAAGCATACACACGTAGATGGACCAAGTTGCATGGTGAAATTCATCTATCTAGGAGCCCAACCATTTAGGTGAACCTAACTTACCGATCTTGCATGCCAAGCACCAGAACAGATTGCTAGTACAACCCTACTGTGTTATGAACTCATGGGGAACACAGTCATAGTCCATTCTCTCTCTGAATTACAACAATATTAATACTTGACGTTACTTTTACTTGATATTTTACGAACTTTTTTTGACCAAGGTCCTACCATATTCCCTGTGGGATCGAGTCTAACCTTTGTTAGATTCTATATTTGACCAACGACCGCTTTATACATCCTTTTGGAGGTGTAATTTAGGGGTATCACACATGCCCCCACTATTGAAACCACTTGAAATCACCAAAGGCCCAATCAATCTTACTATAAACCCTATCCTTAGTGTTTTGCTTATTTCACCAAGTGTAGTGACACCCTTTGTATCTCATAGGGGTGAGTTACATAGCTTCAACCATTTCCTGGAAACCTTGAATCTCATTCTATCTAATAGGGAACCCTATCATATCTACTTATCCCATTACATTGTTAAAGTCTCCAGCTAGTAGCCAAGGGACCTGTGATTGCAAGCTAACTTGGATCAATTCAGTCCATAGCAATTCCTTGTATTGATACTCATTCCTGGCATAGACAACTGTAAGATATATAGTAGTTTAAGTGGAAGGCTCCTCAACTAAGCAGTGTATAAACTGCTCCTTGATATCAATAATAGTAACAGTGAGGCGTGACCTCCAAATGAGCCAGATTCTACCATTGTGAGCATTACCATAATTAAAGCAATAATTTTAACCATGTGCCACCTTACTGAGGATCTTCAGGGCTCTGTGGTCCTTTATCTTAGTTTCAAGACAACCAAACACCTCAATTTTATGCTTAGAAAGAAAGAGTTTCAACTCTTTTTGCTTGTGGGCCTTATTAAGGCCCCTAATATTCCAAGTTGAGATGATCATGGAGGGATGAATGGCTTAGATAAGTCAGCACTATCAATCCCTTCCTCAACCCTGGGATCTAAGTGAGCATGGGCTACCTGTTTTCCTTCTCTATGAGTTGCACAGGCTCCACCAGGATTAGGTTGAGCAACACCCCTTGCACAGGCTCCACCATGATTAGGCTGAGCAACACCCCTTGTATAGGCTCCACTAGGATCAAGCTGAGCAAAACCCCTCACAGTGCTTTAGTTAGTACCCTCTGTATCCTCCAAATATGGATGACAGATCTGCATAGCCTTCCATATTTTCCTAGTTCCTCCGCTTTGGTCTTTTTTGCCTCTAAGTAGGTAGTGGCATTGGGTCCAAAGGATTAGGCACTGCAGCAGGCTCTTGTTTATACCAACAGTCCTTGTCTTTATGTCCATAAACTAGGCAATCATTGAAAAACTGGGGTCACCATTCTTACTCAATCCTTTGCTCCCAAGGCCTAGAGGTTGCTTCAATTTGGACATAATCAGGGAGGGGTTGAGAGACATCCACCTCTATGAATATTCTGGCATAAAAACTTTTCTCAGATTTAGCTGTAAATCTATCAGTGTGAACAGGTTGACCCACTGCACTTGCCACTTTGCTTAATGCTTCAGTCGAACAATATCCTACCAGAAGCCCAGGAAATTTCACCCATATTGGAATTACACTCAATACATCCTGATCCAGCTGAAAATCCAACTCGCATAGTTTGAGGATCAATGGTATATTGTTATAATAATAAGGTCCAGATTGCAAAACCAAATCCTTATCTTCGACAGAGCAGAACTTTAAAATATAATAGCCCTTATCATGCCATAAAATCAGAGGCTTAGGCACGAAGCTCCACACTCTACACGTATAATTATCCATTTGTTTCTCATATGGAGAGTCTCTCACAACATAGATAATAAGAGCGGCTTCCTAGTGTTGTACTTGAGACTTAATATCATCCTCTACAATGGTGACAGTGAGCACCCCATTCTTAACAATTAGAGGAATATAGTTTAGGGGCTTACCATCAATTTGATTAAGTTGCACGTCTTTAGCAATAGAAGTAGCGGAGTAGAAGTACCCACCTCAGAGAACTGGAGGTGGCGCACTGTTGGTTCCCTCCTATCCTCTGTGAGAGCCTTCACATGAATCTCCTCCTCTATGTTGCTAGTGTCAGTTTCCTCCAGAATTGATTAGAATCCTTGTGGTAAGAAATTCCCAAAAGTTATCGATTGTAGTTTCTATGGAATCCTATTCGCAGGAGTGATGAATTTGCTCGCCGGTGGTATAAGATGTCGTCCCTTCCATCATACCATTGTTCTTTAAAGGCACAATTAAAACCTTGATACTGTGCACCGAGATAAAAGAATCGTTTGACTTAATGATTGTGATCATGTTGTATGCTTGAATGAATAAGTTGTATTTACATGATACTGATTAAAAGTACTTGAATAATAGAGTATACATGAGATTAGTACATTGTGTATATCCTGAAAGGTAGAAACTTAGAACCATAGGTTCATATTGTTAGTTGGAATGGATACCACGAGCCGGTACAGATAGTGACATTTATTATTGTTATTATAGATCAAATACCACAAGCCGGTATGGGTATTGTTATTCATTTGGTTACTATAGACCATGTACAATGAGTTGGTACAGTACATGGACCATGGTGCATCCCCTGCAGGTCATGACTAGTAAAGTAGAAATAAGTTCCTTTAGTATGTGTGTACACACTTTTGGTTATTTCACATTATTGATAGATACAATGAGTTGAAAAGGTGAATTAAGATGAACTAAAGGAACTGAGTATAATCGCGAAGGTTAGGTGGACATAGATCCCCATGTAATGTTACTATTGAAAGTATAACACTTGAATTGTGATAATGATATTCTTCATTTACTTGATGTATTACAAACTTTTTGGTTTGACTTGAGGTGTTTATCTATTGACTAAAATATTTGCTAAGTGTTGGAGTTTCAATTACTTGTTGTCTGATTTAACTGCATACTTGTTCTAAATTGGGTCAGCCTATTATACCTACCAGTACATAGTGGTTTGTACTGATACTATCTTGAACTCTTTTTTTGTTGAGTGTAGATCGTGGTCTAGAGGCTCAAACGTGACCTCATCTTTAGCTAGGACTGTTGATTGTGATTCAAGGTTGAGACTACCTCTCAGGCTGCCATAGATCCCGTCACGACCTAAACTGTTGTGAGTGACACCCACACTAAACCCTGGTGGGAGAACCAATAAATCAATCCAATACTTAACTGAACTAAGCAGCTAAAATCAATCTTAATAAATAATTCAAGATTCACATCTTAAAAAGAAAATTAGAAAAACCTGCGGAATTAAACCCCTAGAATCTAAAAGTCGTGTACCAAAACTCTAATCAAGTCTAAAATACGGGGATACAACCCCAAAATATAAAGAAAATCTAAGTCCGAACAAAGGACTAGAACTAGCAGAAGAATCCATGGTAGCCCAAAAGATGCCACTCATCCTTGAATTCGGAAGTCGTCTAAACTAAAGCTGAGGTCTCGCAGCCACCACCAGAATATACCCTGTACTCAACAAAGAAGAGAAAGTGCAGTATCAGTACATAAAAACAATAGTGTACTAGTAGGATCATCGGCCAACTCCAAGATTTGAAATATGAATATAAAACCATAACTTAGTAAAACAGGACAACATGCAATAAGTCAAGTCAAGTGAACACTAGTAAGACTCCCAGTCAACAACCTGACTTAACAACCATGTATGACATGTCCAATTTACAAGTACATACCACATACAATTATGTCACACCCTTCAAATAACCTAGACCTCCCGAGGATCCCTAGGACATCGTATATGGCACTTAACATGCAATCCCAGTTTACATAAGAAACCACTTTAGCACTTGAACATACCAACCCGGCCACTCAGGGACCAAAAAATAAGAATAACATCATAATAGACAAGACCAGTTCACTCAAGAAACCAATACACATAAACAACAAGTAAACTCATACTAGGTGTGGTACCCAAGCAACCCATAGATGAACCTATACCAAGAATGGTACCCGAGCCAACTAATAAATAAACATGTACTAGGTGTGGTACCCAATACAACTAATGAATGAGAGAACTGTACCAGGCATGGTACCCGAGCCAATAATGAATCACTAATATCACAACAATCACAACCACAATGATAACATACTACACTAGTACAACCAACAAGCATTTAAAACAGGTTAATTGCATGAGATTGACACTTACGATATCATTTAGCATTCATTCCATTTTTCCCTGAATATATATTGTGCAAGTAATACTAATGAGACAGTTATTATGCACACATAATTCAATTGGATTACAACAACCATCACCTACCTCAATTCAAGCCTAAAATGCTCTATCGAACCTGAGCTCTCCCTTTTCTAGCAACCTCAGCTTGATTGTTGTGTAAAAACATAAATACAATAATATTTCAACCCATGGCCTCAATTTAAGTGGATTATAGCCTAATCCCGAATCCCCAAGCTAAATTCATGATCATTCTACCCATACTAGGGTCTTTCCACCAACAATTCACCTAGAACCTACCAATTCCATGGTTATGCTAGTGAATTACGGTAATGAAAACATGAATTAACAACTGTAAATTAAAAACTAAGGATTTTATACCTTATAATTCCCCTTTACACAAAAAATTCCATCTTAGGTCAAGCTAAACCGTCCCCAAGGCTTGTAACTAACGATTCTAATCCATGGGAATTGAAGTACTAGTTTACCGGGATAAGATACTTAGCTTAACAAGGAATTCTGGTAGAAAAATTATAAAAATTGCCCTAAATCGCCTCTACCCTCCCCAAAATGTTGAAAAGAAAAAAATAAACATTTGGAGGAAGTTTCTACATTTACATCGATTAACCCCACTATAGCGGCCCAATCCCACTGTAGTGGCACCGCCATAGCGGAAGCCTCCCGCTATAGCACAGTTGACTGACTTTGACCCCTGCTATAGCAGAATTTCTCCATTATAGCAGCATCGCGGTAGCAGCCTGTCACCCTCTATAGCAAGTGTGACGGAATAGAAACTCAAAAATCCTTTTAATTTTGCCTAATTCACAACAAACCCTCAAACCATGACGTCCCAGACCAACCCCTTTACATCAAGTTCGATATTAGGTATTCTACTCACCCGAATTTATTTTTGAAAAGTCCTATGGACTCCATAATGCCTTCACTAATATAAAAACAAGTTAAGATTAAATCATTTCACCCAATCCTTCCTCGTATTTCCCTAGACCTCACCTTTCTCGGATTTCATCCAAGACTAGCATAGTCCAAAATTTTCAATTTTCAATTTTCAATTCTGGAAGATTTCTAACCCGATTTCTTGCATGATTAGCTCACCCATAACAGCATGAAGGGTCATTACAATAGATATCAATTTACCCATCGTTCATTCCCAAATGATCAAACAAGAAAATGAGCTAAGTCAAGAAGGAAGTAATACCTGAATCCTCAAACAAGTGAGGGTACTTGTCATACATGTCCTTCTCGATTTCCCAAGTGGCTTCTTCAACTAGACAATGCGTCCATTAAACCTTCACCGATCTAATCTCCTTTGTCCTCTACTTCTGGACATCTCGATCAAGAATGGCAACTAGTTCCTCCTCATTCATAAGATCTTTAACTAGAAAGACTGAATCCCACTTGATAATATAATCCCCATCCCTATGGTATCTCTTCAGCATAGATACATAGAAAACTATATGGACTCTAGACAAAATGGGTTGCAATGCAAACCTGTAAGCTACCAGCCTCACAACTTTGAGAACCGCAAATGGACCGATGTACCGAGGTCTAAGATTACCCTTCTTGCAAAACCTCATGACCCCTTTCATAGATGACTCCTTCAACAGAACCTGTTCATTAACCTGGAATGATATGTCTCCTACCTTGCGATCTGCATACTTCTTTTGTCTACTCTGGGCTGCCAGCATCTTGATTTGGATACCTCTCATTTTTTCTTGAGCTTTCTCAACTAAATTAATTCCCAAAGGCTTCACATCACCTGCCTCAAACTAACCTATGGGCAATCTACATCCCCTACCATAGAGTGCCTCAAATGGTGCCATATTAATACTAGAGTGATAACTGTTGTTGTATGAGAATTCACACAACGGCAAGAATTGATCCTAATATCCCCCAAAGTCAATCACATATGCTCTCAACGTGTCCTCAAGCACTTGAATCGTCCTCTCCAACAGCCCATCAGTTTGAGGATGAAAGGTTGTGCTAAAAGTGAGTTGGGTGCCTAACTCTCTATGTAACCTACCCCAGAACTTAGAAGTAAACTGCGTACCTCTATCTGAAATAATGGAAAGTGACACCCCGTGTAGCCTCACTATCTCATTGATGTAGATCTTGGCCAACTGCTTAAAGTTGTAATCCACACTAACCGGAATGAAATGGGCTGATTTAGTCATCCTATCCACGATGACCCAAATTGAGTCATACTTTCCCAAGGTCTTAGAAAGACCTACCACGAAGTCTATGGTTATCCTTTCCCACTTCAATTTAGGAATGGGCATCCGTTGAACCAAACCTGCATATCTTTAGTGTTCGTACTTCACCTTCTGACAATTGTGACACTTGGACACATATTCCACTATGTTCCTTTTCATAACAGGCCACTAATAGAACTGCCTTAAGTCCCGATGCATTTTTCTTATGACTGGATGAATAAATTATTGCAAACTATGAGCTTCTACTAACACATTCTAGAGTCAAGCTTCCACTCCTGAAATCTGCGGCGAGTTCAGCCACCACCTCCAGGTTTGGGTTCTGCTCGAGCGTAGTCAGCTAGCTCCGTGGCCCCTTTCTCCCCAGGTAGTTTACTCACTCCCAGTGCCTACCATTTTTATATACTTTTGAAGAAAGAGAGGTAGAGCTAGGAGCTTAATATTGGAAGAGCACCCTCTCTTTTCTTTGGGAAATCGAGTTAGCTGGGTTGGTTCTCTGTCCCCACTTCTTACAAAAGCCCATTTGATACAATAAAATGCTTTTGCCATATATTGACTTTCTTTAACCAAGTCATCAACCCTAGGGACACATATACGCCCTTTAAACCATAAAACTCCACATGCGTCAAGTGTAGCATCCGAAGTCTCACCAGACACCACCTTTCTCCAGAGCTTATTCAGTTGCACATCCATAAACTGTTTGGCCTTGATTTCATCCATAAATGTTGACTTCACCTTAATACTGGCCAACACTCCACCTTTTTATGAAATACCAAACTGCATGAACTTGGATGCTAGAGATTGAATTTCTCTAGCCAAGGGTCACTTTTACACCCCCAAACAAGCCAAACTGCCCATGCTTACCTCTTTTCAGCTTAATACGTCTGCCACTATATTGGCCTTACCCGGATGATACTGGATGGTCACACTATAATATTTCAATAACTCCATCCACCTTCTTTGTCTCAGATTCATATCCCTCTGTGTAAACATATGATATAGGTTGCCATGGTCTGTGAATACCTCACACTTGACACCATAGAGATAGTGCCTCCAGATCTTAAATACAAATACCACCACTTCCAACTCCAAATCATGGGTCTGGTAATTCCTTTCGTGAGGCTTCAATTGCCTCAAAGCATAGTCTATGACATTCCTGTCTTGCATTAACACAACATCTAAACCCGAATGTGAAGCATCACAAAATACAACAAAATCCTTACCTTCAACCGACAGTGAGAGAATAGGAGTTGTAATCAAAAGTGTCTTGAGCTTGTGGAAGCTCTCCTTACACTTCTCAGACCAAACAATTGGCACCTCTTTCTTAGTCAACCTTGTCAAGTGAGTAACAATAGAAGTAAAAATTTTGACAAACCTGCGATAATAGCTAGCAAGACCCATGAAACGTCTAACCTCAGTCACAGAGCTAGGCCAAACCCAAGTCTTAACTATCTCAATCTTCTGGGGATCCACCATCACCCCCTTTTCTGAGACCAAATGCCCTAAGAAGGCAACCAAAGATAACCAAAATTTGTATTTCAAAAATTTTTCTTACAATTTATTTTCCTTTAAAATTCCCAAGACAATACGAAGATGATTTACATGCTCCTCCTTACTCTTGGAGTAAATCAAAATTTCATCAAAAATATATTCACAAAGGAATCCAAGAATGACTTAAAAACACCATTCGTCAAGCTCATGAAGGTCGCCGGTGCATTGGTCAACCCAAACGATATTACCAAGAACTCATAATGCCCATATCGAGTCCTAAAAGCCGTCTTAGGTATATCCTCAGTTCTAATCTTCAGCTGATGGTACCCTGACCTCAATTCAATTTTGGAAAACACTGAAGCACCTTGTAACTGGTTAAAAAGGTCATCTATACGGGGCAAGGGATACTTATTTCGGATGGTAACCTTGTTCAATGGCGTGTAATCTATACACATCCTCATACTACGGTCCTTATTTTTAATAAACAAGACCGGAGAACCCCCAAGGAAAAGCACTGGGACAAATAAATCCCTTGTGGTAAAGTTCCTGCAGCTGAGTTTTGAGTTCTCTCAACTCTGCTAGAGCCATTTGATAAGGAGGAATAGTGATTGGGCGAGTGCCCAGCTCCAATCTATACAGAAGTCAATATCCCTGTCCAGAGGCATACCAGGCAAACTCATAGGAAATACCTCCTGAAATTCAGAAACCACAGAGACCGACTCAATAGAAGGGGACTTTGCACTAACATCTCAAAGATGGGCCAGGAAGGCTGAACACCCCTTCCACACTAGCTTTCTAGCCCGAATAAAGGATATGATTTTCACTGGCCTAGGCTTATACAACCCTCCCACTCTAGTCTATCCATACCCGGCATCTCTAGAGTTACTATCTTAGAATTATAGTTCAAAACAGCGTGATAAGGAGACAACCAAGTCATACCCAGAATAACATCAAAATCCAACATATCCAATATGACTAAATCTACCCAATTCTGAAACCCATAAACACAACAGAGCATAAATGATACATATGAGTTACTACCACAGACTCTCCAACCAGAGTAAAAACTTGAATAAGAGAATCAAGAACATCACAGACCAAGTCCAGACCAGGCAAATTTAATAGATATATAAGAGTAAGTGGAACCCAAATCAAATAAAATAGAAGCCATCAGGTCACAGATGAGAATAGTACATGTAATCACAACATCAGATGCCTCGGCCTCTGACTTTCTTAGGAAGGCATAACAATGAGCTCTATCATCACTCTAGGCAACCTCCCTAGCAGGCTGTACTCCACCCTTCCCTGTATTACCATTACCTCTTTTACCACCACGGCCACCCTGATTATTACCTCGCTCACCCTGTGGATGACCCCTGTTATCACTACCTCTACCTACTGGAACTATAACCCTGGCCTGCTGCTGCACTTGATTACCTGCCTGCCTCAGAGGGCACTCTCTCTCTTGAAGTGACCCATATCTCCGCAATGAAAACAACCTCTTAAAAGAGGGTCTACTGCTGGTTGAAGAATAGGAAGGCCCCTGGCTAGTAGTAGCTGGAGACTGCTGAATAGCCCCTGAATGACCACTGGTAGAAACTGGCAAGGTTGACTGAATAGGACGAGCCGAATGAACTTGCTGGCTGGAACCTCTAGAATAAGAACCACTGAAATTACCCACACTTTGTGACTTCTTGGCTAATACCATTAGCCTGCTAAACTTGCTTAACTCCCTCAAGTTTCTTCATATAATCAGTCACCTCATTAAAGCTCTTTCCTGCAGAAGTCATGTGAACAGACAGAACCTGTAATTCGGTATTCAAGCCCTTAACATACAACCATATCCTCTTCTCCTCCGTTCCTAACGATTGGGTAGCATAGCGAGACCAGGCATGAAACTTAGACTCATAAGCTGTGACAGACATATTTCCCTATTCAAGACCCAAAAATTCATCCTTCTTGCGATCCCTCAGAGTACAGGGCATATACTTCTCTAAAAATAGGGCATGAAACTGAGCCCAAGTCATTGAAGGCAAAGCTGACAAACAACACTCCACATGGGCCCTCCACCACTGCTTGGCATCCTCTTGCAGTTGGAAAGTCACAAACTCAACCCTATGTTGTTGTACAATCCATAACTTGTGCAGCCTCTCACAGCAATCTAAGATGAACTCAAAAGCATCCTCATCTTCTATACCATGGAATGACGAAGGGTTCATCTTCAATAACTTAGTCAACAACTCATGCTCGATCCCAGTCATGATAGGGCCTAACACCAGATAGAAGAATGCATCTATACCTAAGGCCTCATCCATCCTAGGAGCTAAAATAACAGTGGTTTGGGCACCCGAAACCTGAGTAGCCAGCATAGTGGGAGTGGCTCCAATACCATTCAACCCACTCAGGAATGCCAACACCTATTACATAACCTCAGAAGATATAGAGGGAAGACCTGCACCTCCAACTGGTGATGCTACCTCTAGTTCCGCAATCTTTGTGCACTACCTCAGCCTCCTCAATATGATCCTGGGGTAGGGGAGGTGTCTCTGGCCTCTGGTTAGCCACTACCTGAGCTCCACTCCTGGAGGGTGTTGCTCTCCCTTTTTCCCTACCTCTACCTCGCCCATGAACTGTCGGTCCTTGATAAGTCAGTAATCTACCTACTTATTGAGCCTATATCCATGAATTATTTTTATGTTTTGAATCAATTTAGAGGTTCTTATGACCTTTATTGATATCTATGCAAGTACTTTTGATAGAAGATAAAGAAAAAGGATATGGACCCAAAAAGAGCTAAAAAGAAGCTAAGTGTGAAGAGTTGAGAAAAGCTGGAGAATCTGTTATGGGATGTGGTGGTTGTGCGACACGCACAAGCCGAGGTACGGTTTTCACCTCCTCCGTACGAGGCTACAAAGGTTGCTGAAGATTCTACTAAGGAGTGCGTTCACTGTGCGATGCGCACAACCCATGATGCAAAATGCACCATCTTTGCACAAAGCTCACTTATGCTGCTAAAGTCACTGGACGATCTGAAGCACGTGGGCGACGCGCACAATGCGACATGCGAACCACACGTCGCATCGCACATCGCCTAGAAGGCAAATTTGTCCTAATTTTATGTGACGACTTGGGAACATATAAAAGGCCAATTTAGGCTCATTTTGTATATACAATACTTCAGACCTGAGTTTTGGAGAGAGTTTTTGCTTTGTAAACAATTTTTCACCTCCATTGAGAAGAGGGTTTCAATCCAAATCTCTTGGTTAACAATTTGTATGCCTAATTTGATTCTAGAACTTGATATTCGGCCACAATGGATGGTACCCAGATGGTAGCTCTTCTTCTCCTACTATGAGTGGCTAAATTCTCTTGTCTAGGGGTGTATAGATGATGGGTGCTTAGCTAATGGGTGTGGGTGTTGTTAATTCACCTTTATAATTGTTTATTTGACATGGGTCTAGTAATTTTTGCAAACATTAATTTACATTACTTAGCTATGTGATTGCTCGGGAGAGAATTTCATAGTTGTGGATGTGAAATTGCTAGTGGGTACTTGGGAATCCATCTAGATTGGAGGCTAGGAATAGCTCTAGTCATAGGAATCTCCCATTTAAGGGTCCAATATAGGAATAGGACGACCTCCCCAAGCTAATATTGGTTGATATTTTACTACACCGATGATGTTCTAACCAAAATTATCAGAAATATGGATGTTGATCGAAATATAGAATTCCACACCTATGACCAACGCTATTCATGTCAATAGGTGAAAGTATAGGTGAATTAATGAGTACCCCATCCTATAGCGAATGCCCCATCGGATATGCATCCCTAGTCTTCTAAATTACTTGGTACACCCATCTTTAGTTTTATTGTTTTTTTTTTGTTGAATTGTGTTAGTAGTGACAACTTTCCCAATTCCCTCCATCTTTTTACTTATTTTTGTTTAAACAATTACTCTCGCCTTGAAATCAACTCATGCAATCTCTAGTTGGCTAAGTCAAGTCCCTTGGGTACGACCCCAACATCCGTTGGGTTTATAAATTTGATTTTGCTGCACGATCGCCGTGGCCTCCTAATTGGATAGCACGATTTGAGCATTCATCAAACAATGGCACCATTGCTGGGGACTTGAGTGTTAGCTAATTTTTTATTGTTGTTTTGAAGTCAACTTGAGAGTTATTGGCTTTTACTTTTGTTTGTTGTTTGTGGTGGACTTGTAGGCACACATCATTCGAGCATAAAGGTCGGTACTTCTCACTTCACCCACTTGCTCTTGACCTTGATACCTTGCTAGACCTTAAGTTAGATTTTTGGGGGCTGAGGGAGAAATACGTGCTACCTCTGCAAAAGAGATGGAGGATTGGTTAAAAGATGAAGTTCAAAGAGCTAGAGAGTTATCAATCACTTCCACTCTCCTTGAATTCATGGTAAAGATTATCTCTAACGAGCGGCTAGAAATAATTAACACCATTGGTGCCATTGGGGGTATGAGGATTGTAGAAGATGGTGTGAGTTCGAATGAAGGTAGTGATGAAGTTTCCACTGCTGACCACCAGGTGGGTTTCCATGATAGCCCTCACATTGTGGACAGGTGCGATCATGGGAATCAAGGTCGGAATGAACCACATGAAGACTCTAGAATGGAGAGTATGCTTGTACAGGTGCTAGAAAAAGTAGGGGCAACCTACAGAGTCATCGAGTAGTTGAGACACAACCTTGGAAGTCTTTCCCAAACCATTCAATCACATTCTGTAGCTAGAAATGTCTTGAAGAGAGAATGCATTGGCTTAATTCCCAACTCAAATCTAGGCAATCCGAGGATGAAGAGAGGAGTAGTGGTGCTAAGAGCTCTCTATACCAAGAGAATGATGAAATGCCAATGACAAGCAAGCCTCAGAAAAAGAAAATTTGGGGATATACTGTACCCAAGGTTGGTCAACGTGAGATCAAGGAGGCTAAAGCTCTTAAACCATTCCCTACTTGTCCCCCTCAATTCCCTCAATGACTTTTGCAAGAAAAAATATATGAGAGTCTGAATGATTTCGAGTTTTCATGGAAAAGAATCACCATAAACACGCCGGCGAGTTCCACTTCTAACAAAATGCCTGAGTATGCCACATTCGTGAAAGAGTTATGCACTACTTGCAATTTAGAAGAGGTGGGGATAATTCAGCTATCTCCATTTAGTAGTGAGATTCTTGCGGGAAATTTCTCCAATGAAATGGTGATGCCAGGTGTGCACAGGGTTTGCGATTCTAAGGGAGTCCACAAGTTCGCTAGACTAGTGTATGATGAAAACTCAAGCATCAACTTGATGTCGTTATCCACTTTCAAACGCATGGAATTGGGGTAGTCCACTAGCACATGTGTGGAGTTTGGCATGGCAGACCGATCAACGAGAAATCCAGTTGGTATCGGTTGTGACATTTTTATCAAAGTGGGGTGAATGGTGTATCCTGCGGACTTCGTGGTACTCGATTATAAGGGGAGCTTTTATATACCCATCATCTTGGGAAATCCTATCCTAAAAATGGGGCACACCTTGAGTAAAATGAACTCGGGGGAATTAAAGTTTGCATTAGATAATGAGGAAGCCACTTTCGACGTGAGTAGATCTATGAGGCAACCAAGTGACCTTCAAGAGGCCTTCACAATTAAAACAATCAAAGAAAGTGTTGATTTGTTAATGAGAGAGGGATTTGTTGATGAAGTATTAGAAGTCGTACTATTGAATCATGCTGGTGAGGGTACGAAAGAATTCGACGAAGTTTGTTGTGCATTTGTGGGAATGGGATCCTACTCTCATCCCCCAAAGAAGCCTGATCTCGACCTCATTATTTCCAACAAGATAAGCGAAAAGTAAGTGAAAGCGTTGCTTAATGTGTTGAAGAAGCATAACGGTGCTATAGGGTGGACCATTGTGGATATCAAAGGTATACCTCCGAAAATATGCACCCATAAAATAACCTCCAAGAGGAAAGTATCCCTCTGATTGAGCACCAATGAAGACTCAACCCACCTATGCAAGAGGTGGTAAAGAAAGAAATTATCAAGTAGTTGGATGCAGGGGTAGTCTTTCCCATATCGGATAGCACGTGGGTTAGCCCTGTGCAATGTGTTCCAAAAAAGGGTGGAATTACAGTGGTGCCAAATGAGAAAGATAAAATGATTTCCCTCAGACCCGTGACCGGTTGGAGAGTGTGCATGGACTATAGAAAGTTGAATTCTTGTATGGAAAAAGACCACTTCTCTCTCCCTTTCATGGATCAAATGTTAGATCGGTTAGCGGGCCGTGGATTCTATTGCTCTCTAGATGGCTATTCCGGGTACAACCAAATTTTGATTGCCCCAGAGGACCAGGAAAAGACCACTTTCACATACTCGTATGGCACCTTTGCATTCAAAAGAATTTCCTTTGGACTTTGCAATGCTCCGGCCACTTTCCAAAGGTGTATGATGTCGATATTCTCTGATATGATGGAGGATAAATGGAGATCTTCATGGATGAATTTTTGGTGGTGGGGGATGAGTTTAATGATTGTCTGGAGCACCTAGAGGAGGTCCTTAAAAGGTGTGAGGAAACAAATTTGGTGTTAAATTGGGAAAAATGTCACTTCATGGTAAAAGAATGGATAGTTTTGTGGCACAAGATCTCCAAAAAAGGGCTTGAGGTGGATCAAGCAAAGATTGAGGTTATCTCGAAGCTACCTCCTCCAAAAACTATGAAAGGCATCCGGAGTTTTCTCAGGCACGCTGGATTCTATCGGTGATTCATCAAGGACTTCTTAAAGGTGGCTCACCCTCTGTGTAAGCTTTTAGAAAAGGAAGCAAAATTTGACTTTGATGATAAATGCATGACGGCTTTCTTCACTTTGAAAGAGAAGCTCACCTCCACCCAGGTGATCATTGCCCTGAATTGGTCAAAGCCCTTCGAGCTCATGTGTGATGCCAGTGGCGTAGCTCTAGGGGAAGTGCTTGGTCAGCAAAAAGAGAAGCTTTTTCATCCGATCTATTATGCTAGCAAAACTTTAAACACAGCACAACCAAATTATACAGTTATGGAACAGGAATTATTGGTTGTGGTGTTTGCTTTCGAGAAATTTTGGGCATATCTCTTTGCACTAAAGTGGTGGTGCACACTGATCACGCTGCTATAAGGTACTTGATGACTAGAAAGGATGCCAAACCAAGATTAATCCAGTGGGTGTTACTTCTTGAAGAGTTTGATTTTGAAGTGAAGGATCAAAAAGGGTGTGAGAATTAGGTGGCTGACCACCTATCCCGTTTGGAGGAAGAAGGAAGGCCGGTGGGAGAGCTTGAAATTAATTACTCATTCCCGGATGAGTGAATTTTGGCTACATCTCATGACTTGACACCTTGGTTTGCTGAGTTCGCCAATTACTTGGCAAGTGATCTACTTCTGGAGGGATTGAACTCTAATCAGAAAAAAAAATTCCTACACGATGTTCGGAAATATTATTGGGATGAGCCCTACTTGTTCCGCCCATTCTTAGAGCATGTCATTCATCCCCTGTTGGAGGACACCATGGGGGTATGCGTACGGCCTTTAAAGTATTGCAAAGCGGGTTCTATTAGCCCATGATGTTCCAAGATGCTCATGATTTGGTAAAGAAGTGTGACAAGTGTCAATGTGGAGGAGGCATATCTCGACGACACGCGCTTCCACTAACACCCATCCTGGAGGTAGAATTGTTTGATGTATGGGGTATCGATTTCATGGGACCTTTTCACGAGCTCACATAGGAACACCTATATTCTAGTGGCTATGGACTACGTGTCCAAGTGGGTCGAAGCGGTGGCTTTACCAAATAATAAGGGGAGAAGTGTGACTGCTTTCCTCAAGAAGCACATCTTTGCAAGGTTTGGAATGCCTCGTGCCATCATTAGCGATGGTGTATCGCACTTTTGCAATAAGTTTTTCAGCACACTACTTGAAAAATATGGTGTCAAACACAAAGTGGACACTCTCTACCATCCATAAACGAGCGAGCAAGTTGAGGTGTCCAACTGGGAGATTAAGTCCATCCTCTCAAAGTCAGTAAATGTTCACCAAATGGATTGGTCATGCAAGTTGGATGATTCACTATGGGAATATAGGACAGCTTATAAAACCCCAATTGGAATGTCCCCCTATCAACTAGTTTATGGCAAAGCTTGTCATCTCCCGGTAGAATTGGAACACAAAGATGTGTGGGCCTTGAAGAAACTGAACCTAGAATGGGAAAGAGCCGCTCGTACTAGAATAGAAGACATAAATGAAATGGATGAGTTTTGGATGTGGGCGTACGAAAGTGCCTCTATCTACAAATCCTGGATGAAGCACTACCATGATCAACAAATCCTAAGGTGAGAGTTTCATCCGGGAGATTGGATACTATTGTTCAACTCGAGGTTTTGGCTTTTTCCAGGAAAACTAAGGTCCAAATGGTCGGGTCCTTTCAAAGTGCTTTAAGTCTTCGCAAATGGAGCTATAGAATTGGAAAATGAGGATGGCTTAGGTTTCAAGGTCAATGCACAGCGAGTGAAGAAGTATTTGGGCATTCCGGGTGAAGTTGCATGTGTCGAGGACATTTTCTTGGATGAAACTTGATTGGGAGATACCATCGTAGAGCCGTGACGTTAAACTAACCGCTTCTTGGAAGGCAACCCAAGATCTTTTTTTCTTCTGTATTTTTTTCTTACTTTCTGGTTTTATTTTGTATGTTGTCTTTGTTAGCCTTGTAGTTGGGATTGAAGCTACAAGATGCAGAGAAATGGTCAGATCAAGCGATCGCACCTCAGCAAGTGCACATTGCACATCACATCGCATGTGCTTAACTGAATAGCTGACTAATCAGGCAGTATCATATGTGACTGGTGTGCGATCGGAGGAGTAGTTGTGCGCGTCGCACACTTATTTCGCACCTCATCCCAAAAAACTAACAATTTCTCCCAGAATTCTTCACCATCATGCATTTTCAATGCAGACCGCATAATCTTGAGTGTATGTCGCACATCAGTCGCACCAGCAATGAACAAAATAAGGATCGAACTTGACCGCCTTAATTGTGCGATAGGAGTGTGGCCGCATCACCTGTAGTGCATTTCGCACCTCAGTTCAGGGAGTCTACTATCTCTTATTGCTTATATTATTGGGGACAATGTTTGATTTTGGTTGGGGGGTGCTCGCATCGCCTTGTTAATAGTAGTGTAGAAATAAACTCTGAGGGTTTTCTTAATACTATGGTTCTTTCCCAAGGAGCAAAAGTTTTGATTATTTTTTTTTCTTTTCTTTTGTTTTTGTGTGTCGAACCGGGTTGGTGTTTCTCTATGATAGATTGAGAGGCAACTTTCTTAAGGAAAAATGCCAAGTTTTATTGTAGAATTGAGTCCGTAAGTGCTTGTCTCGAAATGGGCCCACCAAAAAATTTTACATGGCAATTTATTTTTGAAAATGAAAGAAAGAAGGGAAATGAATTTTTGAGGAAAAGCATTCTCTTGTCATGACTTGCACACTCTCGCTTTGGCTTGATTGACTCACAAATGAGTGCGTAATGAACTCGAAATAGCTTGTCAAAAGTCATTTGCCCCAATTGATTGTGGGACTAATGAATGAAGTCTTATGGCATGATGCCTTGTGTGGTGAGGTTGTACCTTGATTCTTGTGCATAAGTGTCATCTAGAACTTTCCCCGAATGTGATTCAAGGCAAAATTCTAGGTGTAACCGAGCTTGGAATATGACCTTAGGCCCTTTTTGATAAGCCACTTCACCCAAATGACTTCCCAATGACATCAAATCCTAGTGAACCCCTTTGAGCATGTGACCATTCTTTGGCACCTTGTCAACACCTTAACCTTTTTGGAACCTTTATTTTGGCACCCATCCTCTCTAATAGCTTGAAAATGAAAAGTAGGCTAAAAGCCTAAGTTTGGGGGGGGGGAACAAAAGACAACATAGGCAAATGCCTAAGTTTGGGGGTGCACATGATTAAATGAAAAAATAAATGAAGTGAATTTCAAGTGCAAGGTAGCACCCTAATTTCAAATTGAAAATTGCTCCAGAATATCAATCCAATGAGCAAATTGAAAAGCAAAATTTTGTGCTACCAAGTGAAGGTGATATAAGGT
Organism: Jaltomata sinuosa; assembly: GCA_003996215.1. Lineage (NCBI taxonomy): Eukaryota > Viridiplantae > Streptophyta > Magnoliopsida > Solanales > Solanaceae > Jaltomata > Jaltomata sinuosa. The sequence continues at coordinate 543,979 of QJPP01000373.1, read as the reverse complement.
GTGAATGATCATGAGTTAAAAAGGATAAATCTTGGGTTGTGCAAGGGAGGAATAAGGTGAAGTTGAAATGGAAAATTGTGAGCGGTGTTCGAAATGAGAACAAAGAGCATTAGGGAGGTGTAGTCACTTGAACCAAATGATATCCTCACCTTAGACCTAGCCAACATCGTAATCCGTAAGTCCTTGGTAATTCCGAGTTTGGCTACCCTACATTAGTGGCGATCTACATGAAGAGCAAGCCTATGGTTCGACGTGTATGCATTTGAACTTTCTTGAGAGAGTGAGAGTCTTCTTGGTTCTCTTATAATCCCGTGTTTCGAGAATTAAATGATTGTGAGTGGGATTTTCTCTTGTGATGAGTGGCATCATGCACTCGAATTGAAGCATAGAGTTTCTATTTCAATTGAGGGGAATGAATGAGACAAGTTGTGTGGCAAATCTCGAGAAAAACCTTGACGGTCCATGCCAATGACTTGAGAAGCTTAAATGTCTTATTTTGAATGGCAAATTCCCTTGATTTTAAATGAAAAAAAATGATGATGTCCTTTTGAAAAAGGTTTTGAAATGACAAATTGCATTGAGTTGTGGAGGTCCAAATTGAGATGTGCATAGTAGTTGAGTCCTTTGTTTGAGTCTTTTGTTTCTTTCTTTTTCTTAAGTTTTTAGTGTAGAGTAGTCTTTTGTGTCTTGATTGAGCCTTAGCATAATTCATTCCTTGCCTTGTGAGTATATTGCTTGAGGACAAGCAATAGTTCAAGTTTGGGAGTTTAATAAGTCGATAATCTACCTGTTTATTGAGCCTATATCCATGAATTATTGCTATATTTTGAATCGATTTAGAGGTTCTTATGACCTTTATTGATGTCTATGCAGGTACTTTTAATAAAAGATAAAGAACAAGGATATGGACCCAAAAATAGCCAAAAAGAAGCTAAGTGTGAAGAGTTGAGAAAAGCTGAAGAATCTTCTATGGGATGCGGTGGTCGTGCGACACGCACAAGTCGAGGTGCGGTTCGCACCTCCTCCGCACGAGGCTACAAAGGTTGCTGAAGATTCTGCTAAGGAGTGCGGTCGCTATGCGACGCGCACAACCCGTGGTGCGAAATGCACTATCTTCGCACAAAGCTCACTTATGATGTTGAAGTCACTGGACGATCTGAAGCATGTGTGCAACGCGCATAATGCAACGTGCGAACCGCATGTCGCGTCGCACATCGCCCGTAGGGCAAATTTGTCCTAATTTTATGTGATGACTTGGGAACATATAAAAGTCCAATTTAGGCTCATTTTGTATATACAATACTTTAAACCTGAGTTTTGGAGAGAGTTTTTGCTTTGTAAACAATTTTCCACCCCATTGAGAAGAGGGTTTCAATCCAAATCTCTTGGTTAACAATTTGTGTGCCCAATTTGATTCCAGAACTTGAGATTCAGCCACAATGGATGGGAATTTGAATTACCCAGATGGTATCTCTTCTTCTCCTACTATGAGTGGCTAAATTCTCTTGTCTAAGGGTGTATAGATGATGGGTGCTTAGCTAATGGGTGTGGGTATTGTTAATTCATCCTTATTATTGTTTATTTGACATGGGTCTAGTAATTTCACCAAGTTTTAATCCTAAAATTGGTGGTTGCAAACATTAATTTACATTACTTAGCTATGTGATTGCTCGGGAGAGAATTTCATAGTTATGGATGTGAAATTGCTAGTGGGTACTTGGGAATCCATTTAAATTGGAGGCTAGGAATAGCTCTAATCGCAGGAATCTCCCATTTTAGGGTCCGAGCTAGGAATAGGACGACCTCCCCAAACTAATGTTGGTTGATTTTTTACTACACCGATGATGTTCTAACCAAAATCATCGGAAATATGGATATTGATCGGAAGATAGCATTCCACACCTATGACCAACGCTATTCATGTCAATAGGTGAAAGTATAGGTGAGTTAATGATTACCCCATCCTATAGCGAATGCCCCATCGGATATGCATCCCTAGTCTTCTAAATCACTTGGTACACCCATCTTTAGTTTTATTGCTTTTTTGTTGTTGAATTGTGTTAGTAGTGACAACTTCCCCAATTTTCTCCATCTTTTTAATTGTTTTTGTTTAAACAATTACTCTCGCCTTGAAATCAACTCATGCAATCTCTAGTTGGCTAAGTCAAGTCTCTTGGTTACGACCCCGACATCCATTGGGTTTATAAATTTGTTTTTGTTGCACGATCATCGTGGCCTCCTAATTGGAGAGCACGATTGGAGCGTTCATCAGTCCCGTAGCTGGAGTTGCTGCCCCCGGTCCATTCCACCTAGTGTTCACCATCTGCAGATAAAATAATGAAGAAGGCTAGATACCAATTTGTATTGCCAGATACCAATTGGAATCAAGTTATAGCACGAAGAAAAAAAAGGGATAGTTTCCTAAAGTCCTGTAGCCTCTTGAAGAAAAGTACAGACGTCTCTGTACCGTTTTGCAAGACTCTACTAGACCCATTTTGGTATGATGAGATCAACGAACATAGGGCTCTGATACCATCTCTGTCATGACCTAAAGTGCCACGAGTAGCACCCACACTAAACCCCAGTAGGAGAACCAATAAACCAAGCCAACATTTAACTAAAACTAACCAGCTAAAACCAATCTCAATAAATAATCCAAGATTCACATCTTAAAAATCAAATTAGAAAAACCTGTGAAAGTAAACCCCTAGAATCTAAAAGTCATGTACCAAAACTCCAATCATGTCTAAAATACATGGATGCAACCCCAAAACATAAAGAAAATCTAAGTCCGAACAAAGTACTAGAACTAGCATAAGAATCCATGGTAGCCCAAAAGATGTAGCTCACCCTTGAATTCAGAAGTCATCTGAACTACAACTGAGGTCTCGCAGCAGCCGCCGAAATATTCCCTGTACTCAACAAATAAGATCAAGTGAAGTATCAGTACACAAGAACAATAGTGTACTAGTAGGATCATCAGCCAGCTCCAAGATATGAAATATGAATATTAAACCATAACTTAGTAAAACAGGACAACATGCAATAAGTCAAGTCAAGTGAACACCAGTAAGACTCCCAATCAACAACCTGACTTAACAACCATGTACGACATGTCCAATTTACAAGTACATACCACATGCAATTATGTCACACCCTTTAAGTAACCCAAACCACCTAAGGATCACTAGAACATCTTCTATGGCACTTAACATGCAATCATGATTTACGTAAGAAATAACCTCAGCACTTAAACATACCAACACGTCCACTCAGGGAACAACAAGTAAGAATAACATCACAACAGATAAGCCCGGTTCACTTAAGGAATCAACACACATAATAAACAAGTAAACCCGTGCCAGGCATGGTACCCGAGCCAACCATAGATGAACTTGTACTAGGCATGGTACCCGAGCCAATCAATGAATAAACATATACTAGGCGTGGTACTTGAGCCAACTAATAAATGATAGAACTGTCCCAGGCGTGGTACCCGATCCAACCAACGAATCAAAGATATCACAACAATCACAACCATAATAATAACATACTACACTTATATGACTAACAAGCATTTAAAACAGGTTCATTGCATGAGATTGACATTTAAGATATTATTTAACATTCATTCACTTTTTTCCTGAACACATATTGTTCAAGTAATACTAATGAAATAGTTATTATGCACACATAACGCAATTGGATCACAACAACTATCATCTACCTCAATCCAAGCCTGAAATGCTCTACCAAACCTGAATTTTCTCTTTTATGGCAACCTTGGCTTGATTGTGGTCTAAAAAAAAATACAACAATATTTCAACCAATGTCCTCAATTAAAGTGGATTATAGCCTAATCCCAAATCTCCAGGCCAAATTCATGATCATTCTACCCATACTAGGGTCTTTCCACCAAAACATCACCTAGAACCTACCAATTCTATGGTTACGCTAGTGAATTATGGTAATGAAAACATGAATTAACAACTTTAAATTAAAAACTCGAGATTTTATACCTTATAATCCCCACTTTACACTAGAAATTCCATCTTAAGTCAAGCTAAACCCTCCCCAAGGCTTGTAACTAATGATTCTAAGCCATAGGAATTATTTTTTTTTAAAGGAGGCCATAGGAATTGAAGTACTAGTTTACGAGGATAAGATACTTACCTTAATAAAGAATGATCTGGTGGAAAAATGAGAGGAATCGCCCCAAATTGCATTTGCCCTCCCCAAAATGTTGAAAAGAAATAATGAACGTTTTTGGGAAAGTTTCTGTATTTACGTCGATTAACCCTGCTATAGTGGCCCATTCCCGCTATAGCGGCACCGCCTTAGTGGAAGTCTCCCGCTATAGCAGAGTTGACCAACTATGACTCCAGCTATAGCGGAAATTTCTTCACTATAGTGGCATCGCGGTAGCAGCCTGTCACCCGCTATAGCAGGTGTGACAAAACAGAAACTCAGAAATCCTTCCAGTTTTACCTATTTCACAACACACCCTCAAACCATGAAGTCCCGGACCAATCCTTTTACGTCAAATTCGATATCGGGAGTTCTACTCAACCGAATTTATTTCCAAAAAGTACTATGGACTCCTTAACACTTTAGATAATAGAAAAACAAGCTAAGATTATGGGTGTGTTCTGTATGAAGGAAAACATTTTTCGGAAAATATTTTCCTATTTTCTCATGTTCGTTTGGCTTAAAAATTTTGGAAAACATCCTAGGAAAATAAGTTCCTTCAAAATAAGGAAAATGACTTCCTTAATCAAAGTACGGAAAACAAGTTACAATTTTCATACCACTCTTAAAATCACAATTCCCCCTAACCCGACCCCCACCTCCCCTACCAGACCCCTCCCCCCTGCCCAAAAGATTTTTTTAATTTTCTTACCCCACCTTAATACTCCGACCAGCACCTCCTACTAGCCCTCCCCCACCCCCTAAAAAAAATTAAAATTTATTTTTAAAAAAAATTCAAATTTTTTTTCTTACCCCACCTCCACCCCCTACCAGCCTCCCCTCCATTCCAAAAAAAATTAGAATTTTTTAAATTTATTTTTTAAAAGAATTCAATTTTTTTCCTTACCCCACCTCCACCCTCTATCCTCCCACCCCACCCACCCCCTACCCCCGCCACACCCACCCCCACAAACCTCCCCCCCTTTTCAAAAAAAATTAAAAATTTTAAAATTTATTTTTAAAAAAAAATCAAAAAACAGTTCTTACCCCACCTACAACCTCTACCCCCCCACCCTACCCCCACCTCACCCCCCACCACACATCCCTCCCCCCCAAAAAAATTTAAAATTTATTTTTAAAAAATTATCAAAAAGAAATTCTTACCCCACCTTCACCTACCCCGACCCCACCCCCACCCCCCGCCACCTCCCCCACCCCCCGCCACCTCCCCCCTACCCCTACGCCCTCCCAGCCCCCTACCAGCCCCCTCACCCCCAAAAAAAGAATTAATTTGTTTTTTTTAAAATTATAATTTTTTGTTTATCCCATCCCCTTACCTTATTCATTCTCATTATTTTGTGTTAAATATATATAAATGCTTTTAGAAAAAAAATCTCTTTGCATACCGAACACAAGAAAATAAGTAAGAAACAATTTATTTTCCTAGAAAATAAATATTTTCCTCCATACCGAACACACCCTATATTATTTCACCCAATCCTTCCCCGAATTGTTCTAGACCTCACCTTGCTTGGATTTCATCCCAGACTAGCCTAGTCTAAAAAATTTAACTTCCAATTTTGAAAGATTTCTAACTCGATTTCTTGCACGATTAGCTCACTCATAATGACAGAAAGGGTCGTTACATATCCTCACTTTGGTCATTGTCCCTCTTCCGTACGTGAGACTCTCTACTTTTAATTAGTTTTGGACATCTTAAATATGTTTAGTTTTGCTTAGAGTTCTTGTACACGGCTTTCGAATCTTGGGAAATGTAATAGGTAGTGAAAAAAAATTCACACTTTATTTTATTAGTTTCGACTATTACTATTGATTAAAGTTGATTTTGCTTTGTTCTTCTAAAATTGGTTAAGTGTTTGAGTTAAGGTTCAGGTTAGATGGTTCACTCATCGGAGGGCTAGTGTTGGTGCCACTTATAATTATTTGGGTCGTGACACTTCAGCAGGATGGAATAACAGTTATTGAGTACGAGTGAGGTTTTATGCCTTATCCCATCATGCATTAATGATTTTGCCCATCGAGATAGAGCAGATCCAGAGGTTTATTATGGGGTTGATCAATCTGATTCGTCTGGCTACTGTATAGGTTATATCTTCTAGGGATTTCTTTTAGCAGGTTATAGATTATACGATGCATAAAAAAATCAAGAGAGATTATTATTATTTAAAACAAAGAGCTCTCTACACACGGCGGCGACAAAACCCTATTTTTTGCCTAGAATACGTCCGATAATGGCCTTACTGGCCGGTGGGCAGCCTCCCCCAGAGGCTGCTCAGCCTGCCATAGTGATACCACCAGTCCCTTTAGCCAGAGGGATGAACTTTGCGGCAACGTTGCAACCAAAAATATCAAAAACCAAACCATTACCAATGAAACCTATCACTTACTTGCATGGAGAACCCAGATTAGTATGGGAGGAAGAGGAAGTATCACAGATGATCATCAATGAAGATTTGGAATACGTTGTAGTTGGAAAGTTCTCTTATGGATGGCCTGACATCCAAGAACTAAGGCACTTAATTCCCAAATAGTGCAAACTGAAAGGGGATGTAAATATCGGGATTCTAAGTAATAGATATGTACTAATAAGGGCATCGAAATTGGAGGACTATGTAACTTTGCTGTCAAAACCAATATTCTATATAGAACATAAATATTGGAATTACCCAATGCGTACCCTGAAGTGGGATCCTTTATTTGACCCAGAGGAGGAAACAACGACGGCAATTGCATGGATATCCTTACCTGCACTACCCCCAATTTTTTTTAGAATAGAGACGGTATTCTCAATTGCCTCAGCGGTGGGAAAACCTTTACAAGTTGATGTGGCCACATGCAATAGAACAAGACCTAGATGTGCCAGGGTTAAGGTAGAAGTGGATTTGTTAGGAGATTTTCCAAAAAGGGTAAATGTGGGGGTACGGAAAAAGGCTGGAGAAGTAGTAGAAACATGGGTGAACATCAAGTACGATTAAATCTGCAAATACTGCAAAAACTGCAAACTTCAGGAACACAATGAGAAGGAATGCTTTGTTTTACACCCTGAACTATACCCTAAGGAGGAAAAGGAGGAGCACTCGAGTGAGAAGGAGAAGGAGGAAACAGAAGTGAAGGGGGAAAACAAGGGAATAGGTAAAGCCAATAGTAATACAGAGAAGAAAGAGGGGGAAGGGAAAGGGAAGAAAACTGATAACTTTTAGGAGCCAAAATATAGACAAGGAGCAAGAAGAGGCAGACAAAGAGGTAGAGGGGTCTGATGCTAAAATGGAATCCAAGGGAGAATAACAAAAGAGGAGATCTGATAATTGACAATCCATTTGAAGCCTTGGGGACAGAAGATGACCAGAATGGGCAAGAAGAGGACCAGGTGGATCAGAACCTAAAAGGAAACACTGTTGTAAAAGATGACACCACCAAAAAATAGGTGCAAGAAGCCTTTGGCAAACAACTGGATGCAGAAGGAAAAATAATAACAAATACTAGTAATATTGAGGCAAGCAAGGAGAAGGAAGGTGATAAAGGGGAAGAAGCATCAAAGGAGAGATGAGACACAGTTAACCGAACAACAGAAGTTCAGGCCAAGGGAGGGTTACAACAAGTAGGGGACACAGAAAACACTGCCCAAGATTCACAATCCAGCACAATACCAGAGGAACAAAGACACAAGAAATATGAGGAAGAAGTGATAATCATGGGCATGGAGGGAGATAGCTCGAAGGAACTGAGTGGAGGCATTACCCCGGATAATGAGGAACTGAAGGTAGCAGATGACCTTAGCCCAGCCTCATCACATACCAAAAAAGTAGAGGGCCAAGCTCAATCAGTAGAATCTGACTCACAGGCACAAAGTGAAGATAGGAGGAGGAAGAAGATGAAGATATTCAAGAAAACATAAAAGAAGTAACAGTCACAGAATTTGTCACCTAGACACGTGAAAGAGTTGAGGAATGGGAGAAAGATAGCTACTGCTGCACAAACAAAGCCTCATCAAAAAAACACAAGAAGTAGTTATGTCAAGCCTTCCATCAGTAAGTAATGTTAGACAAACTACTTTTTTGGAATATAAGGTCAGTGAACACTTAAAACTCATTTGAGAGACTCATTGACCTTAATAGGAGAAATCATTATGCATATATAGCCCTCATGGAACCATTCCAAGGGCCTCAGGAAATAGAAGAGTATAGAAGAAAGCTGGGACTAGAACATGCTATGGTGAATAGATCAACAAAAATCTGGGTCTTCTGGAATAGAGAATGGACAGGGGAAGTAGAGTCAGATACATGCCAACAGTTAACTATAAAGTTCACTCATAATAATTGCCAAAAGATCATGTACATTACTGCAGTCTATGCAAGATGTAGTGCCCTAGAAATATTGGAGCTATGGGAAGATTTGGAACTAATGAATAATGTGGCAGCCCCATGGATGGTGGGAGGTGATTTCAATGTAATATTGGACACTAGTGAGAAGCTAGGTGGGTTGCAGGTCAAATCTCAAGAAACAATAGACTTTGCCCAATGTATAAACTCTTGTACATTGACAGAAATAAAATACACTGGGAGCACTTATACATGGTGGAATGGAAGAATAGAAGAGGCCTATATTTTCAAGAGACTTGATAGAGTCTTTGGGAATCTGAATTTCATGAATGAGTTTGCAGCCAATAAGGTTCAGCATCTGATCAGGGATGGATCAGACCATGCCCCACTTCAAGTACTATGCAAACAGGATATGGAGAACTATGACAAGCCTTTTAGATTTTTGAACTTCTGGACCAAATACTCCAAGTTTCAGGAGGTGGTAAAGAATAGTTGGAGGACTGAGGTAGAAGGCTCTCATTTTCATACTTTCAATGACAAGCTGAAAAATACAAGGAGAGCACTGGTCAAATGGAGCAAAGAGACATATGGTAACATATTCTAGAGGGTGCCCACACTAGAGGATATGGTGAGCATGAAGGAAATTCAGATGGAGGTTAACCCGAGAACATGGATGAACTGATCAAAGCAGAGGAAGAACTGAAAAACTATCACAAACTGGAACAAGAATACTGGCAACAAAAGGCTAGCATGAGGTGGTTTTAGGATGGAGATAGGAATACAAAATTCTTTCACTCTTATGTCAAAGGAAGAATAAGAATGTTGCAAATTACAGACATAGAAAATGATCAAGGTGTCTGCCTAAAGAAAACAAAGGATATTGGTGATGAAGTTGTAAGGGTGTTTCAGGAACAATTCAAGGAAAGGGTGAGATCAGATGATTATTCAATATTGGAGTACATACCAAGATTAATCAATGAATCATAGAGGAAGGAAATGGACAGGGATCCCACTCTGGATGAGGTGAAAGAAGTTGTCTTTGAGCTTAACAAAGACAGTGCCAATGGTCCGGATGGTTTCTCAGGAGAATTTTTTTCATAGCTGCTGGAGCATAATTGGTGAAGATGTGCTAAATCTGGTGATGTCTTTTTTCTGTGGAAAAGAATTACCAAGGTATGTCACTCACACTAACCTGGTCTTAATTCGAAAGAAGGAAAAAATTAGTAAATTTGCAGATATAAGGCCAATCAGTTTGAGTACTTTCATCAACAAGACCATCTCTAGAGTTATACATGGAAGGTTGATGGAAGTCCTACCAGCTATTATATCCAAGAATCAGTCAGGTTTTATGAAAGGAAGAAGCATAGCAGAGAATGTGTTGCTAGCCCAGGAAATTATCAGAGATATTAACCTTAGGAACAAGTTCCACAATGTGGTACTGAAGTGTGACATGGCCAAAGCATATGATAGGGTCTCCTGGATATATCTGACAAAGGTAATGAGAAAATTTGGTTTTACTGAGAGAATGATTGATATGATCTGGAGACTAATGTCAAATAACTGGTATTCAGTACTAGTCAATGGGCAGTCCTTTGGTTTCTTTCCATCCTCTAGAGGCTTAAAGCAAGGAGATCCCTTGTCACCCACCCTTTTTATAATAGCAGCTGAAGTGCTTTCCAGAGGACTCAATCATCTACATGAGGACAGTAGATACATAGGATTTGGTATGCCAAAATGGAGTGAGAAGATTAATCATTTATCCTATGTAGATAATACCATCCTATTCTGCTCTAAAGATAAAAGGTCCATGAAAATCATGATGAAAGTTCTGAGAAACTATGAAATCCTATCAGGTCAGCTGATTAATCTTGGCAAGAGTTTTTTCTACATGCATGAGAAGGTGGACACTGCAGTAAGTCATAGAATCAGAAGGATCTCAGGAATTGCCCAAGGATCCTTCCCCTTGGATGTCCAATATTCTATGAAAGAAAGAAAAAGAGCCACTTTGAGGAACTGATCAAAAAGGTAAATAAGAGGGTGATGTCCTGGAATAATAGACTACTGACATATGGAGGAAGGTATATACTAATTGCACATGTTCTAAAGTCAATGTCAATCTACTTGATGTCTACCATGAACCCTCCCAAAGGGGTTATAGATCAAATTCACAGAATTTTGGCAAGATTTTTCTGGGGTAAGCCCGGAGGTGAAAAAGGGACACATTGGGTGGCCTGGGAAACATTATGCTTACCAAAGAAGGAAGGGGGATTGGTTTTAGATCCCTACATGATGTAGCAAATTCTCTCCTTGCTAAGCTGTGGTGGAACTTTAGAACCTCGACCTCATCCTTATGGAGTCACTATATGTGGAACAATTATTGTAAGAAATTACATCCTATACTAACCCATGGGATAGGATCCTCACATGTATGGAGAAAAATGGTTCAAGTTAGAGAAGAAGTGGAGCATAACATATGGTGGCAACTCAAATCAGGTAATGCAAGTTTCTGGTTTGATAACAGGACCAAGCAAGGGGCATTGTACTATGTGGAGGAGCAAATACAGGGGACAGAGGAGATAGAGGTGAAAGAGTTTGTAGGGGACACTGGCTGGAACAAGGAGAAACTATTGCAATACATCTCAGAGAAGATGACTGATCACATTGTGAAAACCATTAGTCCAGGCCTGGACGAAGACATATCAGATAAGCCTTGGTGGATGAATACTACAAATGGAAAGTTCACTGTGAACTCTGCCTAGAATCTAATGAGAGCTAGAAAGGAGGAAAAAGAGTTCTATGGAGAAATGTGGCAGAAAGGAATACCCTTCAAAATAAACTTCTTCCTATGGAGAGCATAGAAGTGCAGAGTGGCAACAGATGATAATATTCATAGAATGAGAATTCATATAGTCTCTAAATGTTGTTGTTGTGAAGGGCCGACCCAGGAAACTATGGAACACCTCTTTCTAACAGCTCCCATAGCTGCAAAGCTATGGAAGCATTTTGCTTCATGTGCAGGTGTGGACATGGAAGGACTAAGGTTGCAACAAACAATATACCAGTGGTGGTATATGGAAGGGCCTAGCAAACTACAAAAGATCTATAAGGTTGTCCCAGCTCTAATTATATGGGAGCTATGGAAGAGAAGAAACAGAAGGAGACATGATGGAGACACCACCTTAGAGAAGATGATACACCTGATACAATTCTCCATATACCTAATGATAAGAAAGATATACTCATGGATCAAAGACCCAGGAAAAGAGTGGAATGAAATAGTAATGAGAATGGGAAGATACAAGCCAAGACTTTACTATTACATTGTTAAGTGGGAGAGGCCTGAGGTGAACACAATAAAGTACAACACAGATGGTGCAAGCAGAGGAAACCCTGGGAATAGCTCTTACGGGTTTTGCTTAAGGAACCACCAAGGAGACTTGGTGTATGCCAGAGCACAGAACATTGGTCATACAACCAACATGGAAGCAGAGACAAGAGCTATACTAAAAGCTTTGAGATATTGTTCAGAAAAGGGGATGAGAGATCTGAGGATAGAGTCTGACTCACTAGTGCTAGTCAACATCATAAAAGAGGTATGGAAGGTCCCTTGGAAGATAGTGGAAGCTGTAGAGGAAATAAAAACTACCATGGCTAAGTTACAAGAAGAGATAAAGTGTACATTCAGAGAAGGAAACCAACTAGCTTATTTCATTGCTAGCCTAGAAGTAGAGGACTAGAACACTCTAGAGTTCAACAGTTTCAACGAATTACCTTCTAAGGGAAGGAAAAATTTTAACATGGACAAGCAAGAAATACCAGCTTTCAGGATTAAAACAAGGAAAATAAAGCATCAATGAAGCAATCAGAAAGGCAGTCTACTAGCAAGCATAAGGAAAGCAACAAAGTTATTTACAACACAGTTAGCCCTCTTCATAGGGTTAATACAGCTGCTAAATCAGTTTCTCTAACCTATGTTAACACACAAAAAACATCACCAAAAACAAAGGGGAGCGGCACCAGATGTGACTCTAATCTTGGGAGGTCAGCTGTAAACCCTAACCATCACCGACGGATAAAAATCCATTCCAGAGTGAGTCTACACCAGAAAAGGCAGAAGGCGTCAGAGAGGAAAAGAGAAAAGAATGGAAATAATGAGGAAGGGAGATACTCATGACTGGGTGAGTTGCGAACTCTAGACGGAAACCTCCTTCAACAAACGAACTTGAAACACCATCCACCTGAAAACACAAGACAAGTTAGTACAGTGAAGATACAAAATAGAGCCAAAGGAGGACAGGAAGGCGTACCTTGGTGCAGTGAAACCTCATGTGTGAAAAGGACATGCTCATACCACAACGGAGTCAGATCTCGAATCACCCAGAGAAGGAGGCGGCGGAACTTCAGGCAATGGCGACTCCCGTCGGGGAGCATTTCAAGAAGATAGAAGTGGAATTTGGAAAGTCTGTTGGGAGGAGTATGGAGGAAGACAAATATAATGCCCAAAAGCGGACCAAAGAGAAATGGGTTGAGCCCAACTAGTTTAAACAGCTTTTGCTTTTTTGTTTTTTGCTTTTGTGTATGGATTGGGCCTTTGGCCAGACAATTTTTGTGATACTTCATAAATAAAAGGCCACCGGCCACCAAAAATTTGTTAAAAAAAAAGAGATTATTATTTACCTAATAAAGTAGCACAAAAAGCACCCAAGTAATTTCTCCATTCTTCACTTAAAATTGTGCACACCATAAATAATACAAGGATAATTATTTTTTTCTGAATGACCAAAGAACGAAACATAGAAGCTCATGGCCTGAAATACTCAAACTTCTCCAAACAAGAATTGGTTCTTCATGAGGGTACCCTACATTTAGTTTCAACTCGGCAGCTTGCTTTTACATGCTTCTAATGAATTTGATTCCAAATTCATCTTCCTACAAAAGCAACAAGTAACAATAGAAATAATAATTAAATATAATAAATAAAAGAAATGATTAAAATTGAGTTTTCTCTAAATAAACGTTTAATTTAACATTTTTTCTAATTAAGGTGGGTACAATATCTATTTATTAAAACCCAAAAGAAACAACAAAATGCTAATGGCCAAACACTAAAAGCGCAGTTCTGGAAAAATAAACAAAAACGAAATAAAAAGAAATCAAAACAAAAAGAAAAAGGAAACAAAAGAAAAAAGCTCCTGCAAAAGTCAAACAATGAAAGGGAAATGAAGAGTCCAGAAGCTCTGAAAAGGGAAACTGTCACGACCCAACTACCGGGCCGTGCGGGCACCTACTCAAATCCACCTAAATAGGAGAACCCTTACCACTCGAACCAATAGGTAATGCAGAAAAGAACATAAATCATGAAATAAAACCCTTTTGCATACATAGAACTTCCTTTACAATAATTTTAGAAAATAAATGACTTATAGAACTTGCGGAAAATCCATTTATAATATGAGACATCCCTCACTAGAACCTAGTCTAAGCCGGTACAAGAGCTACTACAAGATGATACATAACTGAAGAGGACACAACTCCCACTATAGAAAAGAAGTAGGAGTTGTTGGAAGATCACCGTCATCCTGAACCTGTGAAACATCACCAACCCTGCAACCAGACTATACCCAAAAAGGTATAGCAAGAGTAGAATCAGTACAAACACACATATTGGTAGGCATCACTGGTTTACTCGAATTCACTCCTACCATCATATAGAAATCAAGTTAAAATACATCAGTTAAATGCTTTACCCCTTTGGAACCAACCTTCCTAACCTTTTACTGCCAACTCCACCCCCCTAGTCTTATCCCTGACATCTAGGACTTCCCAAGTCTCACTTACCACTAGAATTCCCAAGTCTCACTGACCTTTACCAATATCCGTGTCCATGCCTAGACTACCCTTCCCTTATCCAAGTCAACTGCCTTGACTAGACATTCAGAATTAACCCGACTAACTGCCAAACCAAACTATTTATACTCGTAGTCTTACTTACCAGTGTCCGGACTCTTTACGGACCTCTACGACAACCTTCCAACCTGTTTATAACAACCAGTAATTACAACCCCAGACTCTCAGTCTTCCTCCCAATTTCTCAACCATACCAAGTTCACCTAGCTACCATTAATACATTTCATGACAACCTTAGAGTTACATCTAAATCCCTTTTTAATCACATAACCCGGACCCTCCAAGGATCCCCCTAACAACACTTAAGTGTTCAACAGGCTACTCCGATCTACACCAAGACTGATCCTTAGCTTATAAACCACAAGTAATCTCTGACCACCATTGACACGCTAAATGACGAAAATATAAGTATAATTAACCTCCCCCTCTTACATAGTCCGGACCCACCCTGGGATCCCCCTTACAACATCTAAGTGTTAGCATGACAAACTTGGTCTACGCCAAGACCAAATATAAATCAGTGTAATATCCTTGCCTCTCATGGACCATATGTGATATCATAAATCATAAACATAGCCAGTCCACTCATGGAACCAAAATCAATGTACAATGCAAATAAATAAATCCATACCAGGCGTGGTACCCGAGCCAACCATTATCAGAATCCCGTATTGGGCGTGGTACCCGAGCCAACCATTAGTATACCTATACCATACATGGTACCCAAGTCAACCGTTAGTAAACCTGTATCAGGCGTGGTACCCGAGCCAACCGAATGTCACACAGAAATCCATTGTCACAAACAATGAACAATCAACACTTGTAAACCAACAAGCAATAACACCTGGTTTATTTTACAAGACCGATAACAGTACCCTTAGACATTCCTAAATCATCCTCTAAGCATGCATCTCATACAATACCTGGACAAAAGTACACAACCATACAATGCATACATGAATCAATAACCATCACCTACCCTATTTCGGGTACCCAATGAACCTTTAAATCTCATTCGAAGACTAATCTCGAACCACCCCTTTTAAATATTCCATTAGATACCTTATTCCTGACCCCCTTCTAGGACCGAAATACAACATGGGAAAACCTCACCTAGCCTTGAAAACACAGTCATTACGAATTCTACTTATACCAATTCATTTCTCGGAACTTCCGTTCCTTGCACATTAGTTAATTACTAACCCCTCCCTGTTCCCCGAACCTTCCTGACATTCTAGTCCCTGTATTTTATTAGCAAAACCATACCAAAACAAGTATACACCCAGAATATCACAACGCATTATCACAAATCTGCTATTTCCAGTTCAAACAAACAACCCAATAATCTTCCTCCAGACTCCGTGCACGAAGTCCTAAACATGGATTCTCCCTTTCATTCTACACAATAAATAGAAAATGAAAGCGGTTAAATCTACTCTGTGAAGAAAACCTAGCCTACTTGGACGCCCAGCAGCTAATGCATTTTCTGGCTCCGTGAAGGCATTCTCTGGCGATTCTGCAGGACTGAATCTGTAGTTTTGCATTCCTTCAGCTGGAATCCCTCCTCCCCATAGCTCCCAAGCCTTGGAGAAGCATAAGAGGGTTTTTGGAGAAACCCTTGTATGTTTTCTAACTGAGGAGGAGAGTTTTTTTATCAAAAACCCATTCTGAGGCTACTGCCTCCCGTCCTTCTGCTAAAGCGATTGACCTTCCGCTATGACAGAACCGCTATAGCGGAGTGCCGTTAGCCCAGACAATTTTCAAAAATCTGAAATTTTTCATCACGTCACCCCACTTAGTACCAAAATATTTAAGCTCGTTTCCGAATTGGTTTGATATCATGATTTCTAAAATAACAACGGATCTGGTCATTACAGAATCAGATTAGATTCTCTTGTGAGCCTCCTCGTTCATCCTGAGCTATGATGAAACTCATCGGAGAAGAAGGGGAACTGGGATAGACTCATCAGCTACTGGTACCAAAAATAGAGCTTGGGTAGGAATCACAAAGACACTCAAAGTTCTCACGAGTGCCATGACTCTGACACCATGAAAAGATTTTTCAGCTCCATCAAGTCAATGTTCCTCAGTCACGAGTGTAAGTTCATCCTTCTCTCTTTTGAGTTTAATAATTCTCAGGTTAGTTTACCCTCTTTTCTCTCATCTCAACAGGTTGAGCCAACCAATGACTAATACTACTGTTAAAGACAAAAGGAGTTAAAGGAGCACCAGTCAAATTTTGTCTTCACAATAGATCAAGAGAAGAGGTATGTCCTTTTCTTTAGAAATCAGATCCAGTCGTTGAAGCTTGAAATTGATCTTGCATCTGATACGGCTGCTATGTGTTATCTCCAATAGTCACACTCTTTTCAGTATGTGTTATTGCTTAGTTTATTTTGTAATCTCTTGACTATTAGCTTGAAGTTGGCCTGTTGTATTCTCTATTTTGGCATCTGTGTATTCTGAGATTGGGAGTTTGAGTTTTATCCAAGTTAATGATAGATCGACCTGCAGTAGGAACAACCTGATAATTAGTGTATGTAAGGACTAATGAATCTGCAAAAAAAAGAAAACTTGATTAGCAAAAAAGTCTGCTAGCATGTTTCCCTCCCTGAAAATGTGAGTCACTTCCACGGCATGTTGACCTCTCAAAGCATTAATACTTTTCACTTCCATTGTTAGGCTCGAAGGGATTTCCCAAATCCCATCTAGAATCTTCTTAAGAGTTAGGGAATATGTTTTCAACTTGACAGGTAGCAACTGTTTGCTTACACAGTATTCTAAACCCCTTCTCATAGCAACAACTTCTGCCATCAGACTAGAACTATCCTCTAATCTACTAGACTCAACATAGATCAAGTCTCCTTCTTCATTCCTGATGCAAAAAGCTCCAGCACTGGGGTCAGGATTGCCCTTAGTGGCCCCATCTGAATTGCATTTGTAGAAACCCTCCACAGGTAAAGTCCAGTAAACCACCATGTAGTCAACATCTAATTTAACGTTGCGGAACTATACAAGAAGCTTTTTCCTCCACCTCAAAATTATGAATTGCACCCCCAATTTTGATTCAAGATTGCAAATGTCCTCTAGGGGTGGAGATACAAATAGATGTCCTCCATCTTCACGTGTTCTTTTGAAAAAAGTGTCATCCTATATGCAATTGTCTTAAGGAGACCCTCATATTCATCTAATAATTTTCTGCAAGGATTCATACTATCAATAGCACAAAAATTATTATAATCATCATTATAAGGCCTCACGATAGGATAACTACACTTAGTACAATTTTTTCATTGATTACCACACCATTTATAAATTCTCAATTATATGATTTAGAAGTGTCACATAACCTATTTCATAGGATCCAAAGCGGGGAACAATTTTTTTCATTGGTCCCCATCCTTCACAAATAAATACGACAAGAATCAATAAAATATGAGTGATCAATATTTGACTCATCCTCATTCAAATATGTCATGTCAAGAAGATAGTAAAATAATACACAAAGAAAAATATATCTACAATAATAAAATATACAAAACTTGAATAGACATAAAAAAAAAGTCTAATCTAGATAAACAGTTAATTTTTAAGTTCACGACAACGGCAATCAAAAATTTGTTGACTAGCTCCCAGTCTACACACAAGTATACGTGATCATACAAGTAATAAAGTGATTGCAAGTAATCGAATGTCGAACCCATAGGAACCTATGATTAACCGTTTACTAAATTAAACTAGTTCTAATTATTTATTCAAGCTATAAAACTCACAGTTTATTTGTAAGTTAACTAAATAAAAAAATAATAATTAATGAACAATTAATCAAATAAAAAATGATTTTTTATGTAATCAATTAGATAAAATCGATTCAGGGCTATGACACTTCCATGTACTCAAATTGTTTGTTCACTTTTGTTATAATACAAATATTTATCGAGTTGTTGATTCATGGGGTAATATTATAATTATGGTCTTCGAGCCTCATACCTATATATTATATAAGTGATGATATGTTAGCAACACAAACACAATTATATCTGTGAATCAAATAGGAAAAATTAGGTATATTTCTATTCTAACCGTAAATCCACTATCTTAGGCAAGATCCTACTTTATTTAACTTCATTCTTACTCAACTTTCTTCTCTCGAGTTTCATTTAAAAATATAGATTTTCTACTAATCGTGAAACAATAAAATAGTAAATGCAAGATCAAATAAATAATTTTTGTGATAAAATATGCAAAGATAACTCAGATTACAGCGTTATCTTCATACTAAATCATAACTCCAAAACGAGAATTTTGCTCCACATAGTTATGAAAAAGTTACTACAATAAATCATCTCAAGGAAAACATAAAAATAAATAATACAAAGGAAAAAAAAAAGATAAAATCACAAATCTCTTGTCTTCCCAACGACTTCCAACTCTTAAAAGTTCTTTCGTTAGTTAAAAATTATCTTCCGAAATATTTTAAGAACTATTTAAAAGTAAAGAAAAAATCCCAGACAATAAATTGATTCCAAACAAAAAAAATAGAAAGGTTGATGGTGACTTTATAACGGGCAGATAACGAAGTCTGTCTCTTTCTTTTATAACTAGATACAAAGGAGTCTGTGCTAGCATTAACCCAATATATATTATTTTTTTCTCTTAATTTATATAACACAAATATAATTTAGATAGTCAATCAAATTTTTATATGATTTTTAATATATTTTAAGTCGTTAACTATTGTGATTTATTATACTCTTTACGTAATTTTCAAATAATATATGGTACTTCCCATGTCCCAATTTATGCAGCATTGGTACAATTTTGAGAGTCAACTAAATTTTTTTTATATATCTTTAAATATTTTAAGTTATTAATTATTGTGATTTATAGTACTTTTTTTTTGTTAGTTTATGTGACACTGCTAAAATTTGGAGAGTCAATCAAATTTTTATTTCTTTTAAATATTTTAAGTTGTTAATTATTGTAATTTACGTAATTTTTAAATATATTCTCAATATATATTATTTTTTTAATCTCAATTTATGTGACTCATATAAAATTTAGATAGTCAATTAAGTTTTTTATATGATTTTAACATATTTTAAGTTGTTAACTATTGTGATTTATAATACTTTTTACGTAATTTTCAAATAATATATGTTACTCCGTCTGTCTCAATTTATGTGGCATTAATACAATTTGGAGAGTCAGCTAAATTTTTTATATTTATTTTAAATATTTTAAGTTGTTAATTATTGTGATTTATAGTACTTTTTGTTTTGTCCCAATTTATGTGGCACTGATAAAATTTAGAAAGTCAATCAAATATTTATGTCTTTTAAATATTTTAAGTTATTAATTATTGTGATTTATACTACTTTTTACGTAATTTTCAAATATATAATAGATCAAAAAAGAAAAGTAGGATAAACAAATTAAAACGGAGAAAGTATAAAAAAAAATATCCAAGCAGACAACACAAGCAAGCACGTCGACCTCGTGCCTGCTTAAGCACACATGTTAACTCCCTCTTATAACTATAATAGATACGAAAAGCCCCTGCAAAGCACGAGCCCAATATATGCTATTTTTTCTGTCCCAATTTATATAATATAAATTAAATTTGAAGAGTCGATCAAATTATATATATTTTTACCATTTTTAAATATCTTAAGTTATTAGTTATTGCGAATTATAATACTTTTTTACAAAATTTTCAGATAATATATGTTACTCTCTTTGTCCTAATTTATGTGGCGCCGATGAAATTTGGAGAGTCGCCCCAATTTGTTTTTATAGTTTTTAGATATTTGAAGTTGTTAGTTATTGTAATTTATAGTACTTTCTACGTAATTTTCAAATAATATATGTTGCTCTCTCTACTCCAATTTATGTGACATTAATGAAATCTGAAGTCAATAATATTTTTTATGTCTTTTAAATATTTTAAATTATTAATTATTGTGATTTACAATACTTTTTACATTATTTTTAAATAATATGTGTTACTTCCTTTATTTTAATTTATGTGGCACTGATTGAATTTCGAGAGTCAGATAATTTTTTTTATGTCTTTTAAATATTTTAAATTATGAATTATTATAATTTATTAATTTACGTATTTTTTAAATATATAATAATTAAAAAAATAAGATAAATAAATTAAAATAAAATTTTTTTAAAAGAAAGTATTTTTACTAGGCCCACGAACACGGGCCCAATATATGCTACCTTTTTTGTCCCAATTTATGTAACATAAATCAAATTTAGAGAGTCGATCAAAAAAAAATTATATGATTTTTAAATATCTTAAGTTGTTAATTATTGTGAATTATAATACTTTTTTTTATGTGGCACTGATGGAATTTGGAGATTCACCCTAATTTGTTTATATAGTTTTTAGATATTATAAGTTGTTAGTTATTGTGATTTATAGTAGTTTTTACGTAATTCTCAATTAATATATGTTATTCTCTCTACTCCAATACTTCAATTTATGTGATATTGATAAAATTTGGAGTCAACCAATTTCTTATGTCTTTTAAATATTTTAAATTATTAATTATTTTGATTTATAGCACTTTTTACATTATTTTAAAATAATATATGTTACTTCGTTTATCCCAATTTATGTGACACTGATAAAATTTTGAGTGTCAATCAATTTTTTAATGCTTTTTAAATATTTTAAATTTTTAATTATTGTAATTTATCTTTTTACGCATTTTTTAAATATATAATAAATTTTAAAAAAATAAAAATCGGGCCCACAAATGAAGAAGCAGGCAGCATAAGCAGGCATGTTGACGCCCTGTTGCTTGCTTCTTCCCTCTTATTAGATAGTACTAGATATCGAAGCCCGTGCTTAGCATGAGCCCAATATATGTTACTTCTCTTTCCTAATTTATAGTACTTTTTACGTCATTTTCAAACAATATATGCTACTCTCCCCCAATTTATGTTGCACAAATGAAATTTGGAGAGTCAATCCATTCTTTTTATGATTTTAGAAAATATTTTGTTGTTAATATGTTTAACATATAATTTTTAAAATAATATATGTTACTCCCTTTGTTCTAATTTATGTAGCGTAGATAAAATTTGAAGAATCAATCAAATTTATATATATATTTTAAATAATTTAATTATTAATTCTTATAATTTATAGTACGTTTAAAGTAATTTTCAAATTTATTACTATCAATGTTATACCATTGTACAGTTGTACTCTTTTCGTGTTTAATTATAAGAATATAAAATAAAATAACATTAAATTAAATATCTAAAAGTTATTAGGTTTAATTAGCAGGATAGCAATTAGTAATTGGATATTGGATATTCAACAAAGACATACTCTAATATAATACGTGTATAATTAAGGGAAAAGGACAAAAACAGTCCGTCGGCTGAAAATATTGCCACATAAATAGCCATTGAATTTGGCTTTCCAATTTGTAGCCATGGGCCTCTCTTTTCCTCATTGTTGCAGCCGTTTTTTTTTTTTGTTTTTGTTTTTTCTGTTATTTTTTTAAAATTCTTTTTTGGTTGCTTTGTTTTTTTAAAAAAAAAAACTTCTACTTTTCTTCTTTTTTCATTTCACTATTTTTTTTTTAAAAAAAAATTGTTCTCTTATTATTAACTTTATAGTTCTACCAAAAAAATAATCACATAAATTTTATAATTTTTTTAACAATCAAACACAAATTTATAATATTATAATTACTAATCTATTTTTTATCAATCAAATAAAAAAATATTTTTATTTATTATAAAAAATAACACACACACACACACACACACACACACACACACATATATATATATATATATATATATATATATATATATATATATATATAAATTAAATTTAAAATTTGTGATATTGTAATTGCTACTTTTTAATCTATCAAATATACAAAAAAAATGTACTTTTATTTGTTATAAAAATAACATATTTTATACAATAATGATACGTATACATACTTTATATAATAATAATACAGTTTCTATATACATCTTATACCGATACATATTCTATACAAAAATGATAAAATTTCTATACAATAATTATATAATTTCTATACACATTTATACAATAATAATACATATACATATTTTGTACCATAATGATACATTTTCTATACACATCTTATACAGATACATATTCTATAAAATAATTATACAATTTTTATACACATCTGATATAGTTTCTATATATATCATTTATTAGATACATATTTTATATAATAATTAATTATATATATATATATATACATATTTCTATATATATATATATATATATATATATATATATATATAAATTATACAATAATTATATAATTTTTATATATATTTTATACATATACATGTTCTATACAACAATGGTACAGTTTCTATACACATCGTATATATACATACATATTTTATACAATAATTATATAGTTTCTATACACTTCATATACAACCTTTAGCTGTATTAATTATTTAGATACAAATTCTACACAATAATTATACAGTTTCTATACATATTTTATACAATAATCATATAATTTTTATACACATCCTATACAATTTCTATATAAATCTGATACAAATATGTACTCTATATAACAACTGTACAATTTCTATACAATTGTTAAAAAAATGAATAATGATAAATTTTCTATATGCATCCTATAAAATATACATATTCTATACGATAATTATAACAACTTTTATATAATTGCATTTAATTATTTAAAAAAATGACAATTTTTTTAGCCCAAAAAATGTAGCAAAAAAAAAGAAATAATAGAATATTAAAAAAAGGAATAATAGAATAATAATGTAAAAGTATAACTTAATTAAAACTTGCCAAGAAAATAAAATATTATATACTAATACATTGATTATACACTTTTATAATAAATAAAAATAAAAAGAGCAACAACAAAAGACTAAAAATAAAATAAAAAAGGCAGCAAGAAAAATTAAAAATTAAATAAAAAAACAAAAAAAACAAAAAAAAAATAGCACAAAAAAAAAACAAAGAAAAAGTCAACAAAAACTATAAAATTGAGTTAAATGGGTCGAATTTGAACTTCCTATACTACAACAACAACAACAACATACCCAGTGTATTCCCACAGCGTGGGGTCTGGGGAGGGTAGAGTGTACGCAGTCCGTACTACTACCTCAAAGGTGAGGTAGAGAGGCTGTTTCCGATAGACCCCCGGCTCAAGACAAAAACAGTCTAAGAATAGGCTAAAAATGGCGTAACAAAGATACAGGATACAAAAACATGATAAAACTACAAGAGACGATAGGAAGTAATATGTAGTAACAAACAACAGACAGAAGCAGAACACTGCCACAAAATACTACTACAAGGAATCCAAGCACAAAAAACTATAAGCGAGCACTACGATTACTAGTCAGGACAACAAGGAAACACACTCCTACCTACTAGCCTACCCACACTTCTACCTACTACTCTTCTACCCTAATCCGCGTCCTCCACACCTTCCTATATAGGGTCATGTCCTCGGTAAGCTGCATTGAACTTTCTATACTAATGATTAAAAAATAAAATAAAAAAGACCTAAAGATTATATTCTTTCCAATAAATTAATCATGAGCCATTTCTTTTAAAAATGATCAGCCCATGTCCTGATCCCTATAATTAACTTGTGAAAATAAGGAGTAGAATGATGAATTTACATGGGCCTCACAATTTGTACTACCTCAAAGTTATTGTGAAAGTTGAAATAGCTGTTGTGGGACCCATGTGTCAAAATGACACAAGCATAAAATATTACTAATTCAAAGCAAATTAGTCAAATGAACACTCTAAATTGATAAAGCAGTTAGTGATATTTATTGGCAGCCAATCATATTACTTCAATTTAATGAAATGACCAAGAAACCCCTCCCAATGCCATAGCAGGCATGTTGATATGCAGTGCGCTTATCCCACTTATTAGATATATTGATACTCTCAAATTCTAAAATATGTCTAATTTAGATGTGCATATATTTACTTTTTAAAGATTAATGAAATTTTTAGATATGCATATATTATTTTTTAAAATTAATAAAATTAATGTAAGAATATTTTAAGTTATTAATTATTGTGATTTATAATATACCTTTAATGTAATTTTTTTATTGTGATTTATAATAGTTTTTAATGTAATTTTTAAATATATAATTAATTGTTAATTATTATGATTTATAACTTTTAATGTAAAATAAATAAATTAAAATGAAGAGTATAAAAATTTTCATATAAAAATATTTTAAGTCGTTAATTATTGTGATTTATAATATTTTTAATGTAATAATATAATTCTCAAATATATTATTAGTTGTTAATTATTATGATTTATAATATTTTAATATAAAATAAGCAAATTAAAACGGGAAAGAGTTACAACTAAGCTTACAAAGAACTAAAGATGCCATGGAGGTTTAAATTAAGGACCTCCTACACATAATGTCCAACTTTTACCACTAAGCTAACATGCAGCTTATGACAAAAGCTGGCAATAAAATTAAATGAAACATATAGCTGCCTTAGACCAAAAACAATAAAACAGCCCACGAAAGCTTGAACCTATGACCTCGTACATGAAAAATTAGGCTTCAATCACTCGGTCAAAAGCAGAGATATCGTTCATGAAATGCCTGCTTCAGCTACTAAATCAACACTTCTTATATAAAATAATTAAAAATAAAATAAAATAGAATAGAATCTGAGGAGGCGGCTTATAGGAAACGACAAATGCTAATTATACTTGGTCCGTCTCAATTTGTTTGTATTAAATTTTTTAAATTTGTTTAAAAGATTATTTTTTATAGCAATTTTTTAATTTAACTTTTCACTTTAAGAGTATATTTTATATAGTTTTAGTTTAAAATTATAAGGTTCAATATTTTTTTAATCTTTTAAAATTTTATGTCAAATCAAAGTTAAATAGTAAATTAAAATAGAGAATATTAAATTTTAAGTTTTAACTTAAATTTGACTGAAAAAATATGTTTCATGCAATACAAACTCCAAACACCTGTTATAAGTTGAATTGTTTGTATTCAAATGTTGTACGTAAGTAAGAGTACTAGACAAAATTCCAAAATTGGTGAAGGAAGGAAACAAGAAACTGAAGATTTAGGACGTGGAAGCAGCAGAGTGAAGTGGCAAAGTACAGAAGCCACGACGCATGCCACGTTCTCTTCATGCAACAACGTTTCAACACCCTTTTAATCACTTCCCCCCTTAGCTTCTTCCACAAAGTATCCAGTTAGAGTTGAAAAATAGAAATCAAATTAAGAGAAAAATGCCAGGCCTCACCATTGGAGATGACCTTCCTAATCTCGAAGTTGAAACAACCCATGGAAAGATGAAACTCCATGACTATGTTGGTGATAGCTACACCATTCTCTTTTCTCATCCAGGTCAATTCATACTCCCATAACTTTTTTTTTTTTTTTTTGAAATGCCCCATATATATGAATTTCTTTGATCTGAATTGTTTCTAAATATAGAAACAGAAGGATTTAGTATTACAAACATGATAACCAAAATGTAAAGGTGGTTAATCTAGTGTATTTGAATGCAGGCGATTTCACGCCAGTATGCACGACGGAGCTTGGTATGATGGCAGCTTATGCTAGCAAGTTTGCTGAACGAGGAGTGAAGCTTATTGGACTTTCTTGTGATGATGTTCAGTCTCACAATGAGTGGATCAAGGATATTGAAGCTTACAACGTACGTACACAAATAACATACAATTTTCTTCTTTTTCTGCCCATACCTAGTTGGAAAATCCCTTACTAGTACTAGCTTTTTATATTATTGGCAGAAGGGACACAAGGTGACATACCCAATCGTTGCTGATCCAACGAGAGAATTGATTAAGCAACTGAACATGGTGGATCCTGATGAGACCGACTCCTCCGGTCATAAACTTCCTTCTCGTGCTCTTCACATCGTAGGCCCAGACAAGAAGGTATATAAGGTCGTTAATTCACAACATTTTATAGGAACGGAATTTTAATTTTGTGTCATCTTTGTGCATGTTTTTAGATAAAGCTGAGCTTTCTGTACCCAGCAAGCACTGGAAGAAACATGGACGAAGTTTTGAGGGTTGTGGAATCACTGCAGAAAGCGGCCAAACACAAAATTGCAACCCCAGCAAACTGGAAACCAGGAGAGCCGGTGGTGATCTTACCCAGTGTGTCCACTGAAGAAGCCAAGGAGATGTTTCCACAGGGATATGACACTGCCAATCTTCCATCTGGCAAGAATTACCTCCGCTTCACCAACGTCTAAAAAAATAATAATATATAGTATCGTTTAGTATGTAAAGAAGAAAGTAGGTGTTATATTTGGATCCAGCAGATATATCCCCGGTTTGGTACTGATCTATATCTGTTCTCTTGGTTAATAGACAACTTGTTCCCTCTGTACTTGTGTTTTGCATGTGTGTGATTGAAAATGTATTTTTGAAGTCTATGTTCATAGAACTATGTCTTAAGTTCTATGCTTTTATTGTAATATCTTTGATTTGATGGAACATGATACTACTACCCCCGCTCACATTTCATTTTGTTTGTCTCAATTGATTTTTGACTTTGTTTGGTTGTGTTGGAAGTAATTACCCCCATTGATGGATTGACCAGTAACTTACTCATTCATGAATTAAGTTACAATTTCATTAGTAACTTACTCATTCATGAACTAACTCATTCATGAACTAAGTTACAATTTCACCTTGATAACTTCTTATAGTAAAAGAGATAGAGTTATGTGGTTCATAAATGGAGCAAGAAGTAACTTCCTAGTTAATGGAAGAAGAGTTATGAAACTCCCCTAGTTAATGGAAAAAGAGTTTCAACTCTTCAATAAAGGTGGGCCCTAGTTAATGGAAGAAGAGTTATGAAACCCTTCAATAAAGGTGGGAGTTAAAGGTAGTTTTGTTCTACTATAATAGGAGGACTTGAGGTTATCCAAAGAGATCATCACATACATGCATAAAAAGATAAAAAAATAATTAATAGAGAGCTTTTTTAGACGAAAAGTGTAATTATTGTGGATAATATACAAGACTTCATACTGATCTGGTAAGAAATCGCTAAAGCAATTGGTAGTGATAACACACCTCGATCCTAGAGAAAAAGAAGGTATGTATTATATTTTACATAATTTTTGAGTATAAATCCTTCATTGATATCAGACCACGGGATATATGTGTTTATTTTTCACCATAAATCTAGTGAATGATGAACTTTTTGATTTTATAGCACTTCGAAAAAGCTTTTCAATTTTTTTTGATAAACATACTGACTTTTGATTAAAGTTATCTTCTAGTATGAGTTTATCAAAATAAACGGTCCATACATCATTGAAATGATATTTTCGATAGCTTTTCAATGATATATTATTTGTAAAATTTTGTTATAAAATGAAGGAGATATGAGTGTTGAAAGTTGGGTGCCTGAAATTGAATTTTTTTTGAAAATTTCAGCATGAACGTCTAGATTTTAAATTCGTTTTTCTCCCTTTTTAAATTTTTAATGTGTTCAAGCCATATATTACTGAAAAGATCTTCTTGAAACCTTTTCAATGATATATTATTTATAAACTTTAAAAATAAACTAAAGAAGAAATTAACGTATAAAGTTGGCTACTCAAAAAAAAATAAAAATCTGAAAATTTCAAATTTAATAGCAGAATTCATATAAATTTTTTGAAGGTCTATAAATTTTTTTTTTAATTCTTTATATCATATTAAAGATTTTTTATGATCTTTATTTTGATATATTACATGTGCATGTTTGATGCACGTTATGTATTTAAAAGAAAAATGAGAAAAAAGAGAAGAAGTTTAAGTCACTTTTGTGAAATATAATATATGTAGAAGATATACATATAAAAATAAATTTTTTGAGTGGGAGTTCTAATTGGTAGAAAAAAAATCGTATTTAGAACTATCATTATTTATTAGCGCATAATTGATTTAGAAAAATATCAAGATTATATGTGATGAAAGTAAAACAAACGTAGACTTTCGAACATGGACCTATAGTGAATCAATATTGATTTAGATGCAATTTTGCAGCAAATAAAAATATTATTTTTGTGTTTATTTGTTTTATATCTTCTATGTGCTAGATAAGTTTATAAAAATAACTTCAAAAACTATAATTACTGAACTGAACAAGAGTGAAAAATTAAACGGTGATAATTATGACATTTGGCACCAAAAAATTCAGTACATCCTTGAAGAGAAAGAGGTTTTGGAGACCCTAAATCATGTAATGGTTGAGTCGATGGGTGAAGACATCCAACAACATGAGAGAAATCTTGAGATTTTTCAAACCTGAAAGAAAAAGAATAGTATTGCTCGCATAATGTTGTTGAGAAGTATGGCTGATGATCTCATATTATCCAACGGTTCAGGCCATGTGGATTGCACTGAAAGACAAGTTTGGTGGCATTTCTACTACAAAATTTAAGAAATTGACTATCAAGTTTGATACCTATAGATTACGCCCTAATACACAGATGAGACAGCATCTAAGAGAAATGTCAAACATGATAAGAGAGCTAAAATCAGCTGGTCATAATCTTTCTGATGAACAGCAAGTGCAAGTTGTTATAAGATCTCTTCCTGCTAGTTAGAAATATATGAAGATTCATATGACTCACAATGAAAGTATCAAGTCTTTTAAAGACATTGAACACCATCTTGTTCTTGAAGATGAGCGTTGTAAAGCTTCTAAAATAACTGAGCAAGCTTTTCTGGTTGAATCTATTGGGACTTCTAATCCTAAGCAAAAGAACACGAACAAGAAAGCATGAAAAAAGAAGGGATCTGAAAAATCAAATCAGATGGATAAACCTCAATTTAAGAAGAGAGAAAAACGTGGTGCTAAAAAATTTGATATGATCAAAGTGGAATGTTATTCCTGCCACAAAATGAGTTATTTTAGGTGAAATTGCCCGGAGCAAAATAAGGTAACACCATGTACTGAAAATTCTCATTTTTCTTATGTCTCTAGTACTGCATTAATGGCAGATACTAATACTTTGTTGATTGTAGACTCAGGTGCCACATACCACATAGCAAAAGACAGAGGATCATTTGTTGAATACTGTCGACTGCCTTCTAGGAGCAGATGACTTTATGTAGAAAATAATGCATCAATTGACGTGAAAGGAGTTGGAACATGCAAACTAGAGTTGCATGGTGGACGAGTCCTTCTCCTACATGATATCTTATATGTTCCAGACATTCGGCAGAATCTAATTTCAATTATTTTTCTTCTTAAATTAAATTTCAGTGTGAATTTTCACAATAATTTTGTTGACATTATTTATGGCACTGAATATTATGATTCTGATTACCTTTTTGTTGGTTTTATTGTGTTGGACACAATTTGTGATTTTAATTATATATTTAATAATCATGGTTGTTTTGCTTTAATCACAACCCCAATTTTAGATATAAATACATGACATGTGAGACTCAGACATATAGGTCTTGAAAGAATAAATAGATTGACAAAAGAAGAATTATTGGGGTCCTTAACTAAAATTGAAATGCCAATCTGTGAACATTGTCTAGCAGAAAAAATAACTAGAAAATTATTTGAAAAGGGAACAAGAGCTGAGTTTTCGTTGCAACTCATTCATTCTGACAGATACGATCCCATGACTGTGAGGGCGAGGCGTGGAGCCTTATATTTATCACATTCATGAATGATTATACTCGTTACGGTCATGTTTATTTGATCTTCCATAAATCAGAAGCATTAGAATGCTTTAGATAATTTATAAATTTGATTGAGAATCAATTAAACCTAAGAATAAAAGCTTTAAGAACTGACCGTGAACTTGAGTATCTATCAAATCAATTTAAAGATCTATGTGATGAAAAAAGAATTGTAAGACAGTTAACAATTTCATATACTCCTCAACAAAATGGAGTAACCGAGCGAAGAAATAGAACTTTGCTTGAAATGGTTAGGTCTATGATGGCACAGGCTAACTTGCCAATTTCCTTTTGGGGAGATGCATTGATGTCTGCAGCCTTTGTGCTTAATCGTGTGCCCTCTAAGTCTGTTTCTTCCACACCCTATGAATTATGGACAGGTAAAAATCTGACTTAAATGTATTGCGACCTTGGGGGTCTGCAACATACGTGCTTGATTTTTCTCATAAATATGAAAAGTTAGGTCCAAGAGGAAAGAAATGCATCTTTATTGGCTATTCAAAGCAATCTAAGGGTTATATCTTAATAGGAGAAAATAAAGATAGAAGCATAACAGAACTTGAATCACGAGATGCCACATTTATAGAGACAGAATTTCCTAGTAAAGGTAATATTGATAGAATTGTGTCCTTTTATGAAATTGTGAATCAACAAGAGAATCTTCAAGCTCAAAGAAGTGAGGAACAAGAAGTTTTACCTTCTCATGCTGATTCAAGTGAGAGTATTACTCATTTAGAAGATATTTCACAAGAGACACAGTTGCGCAGGAGTACAAGAGGAAATGTACCCCGACGTCATTTTGATATCAAAGAGGAAGCATTAATAGTTACTCCGCAAGATGATGAAGAGCCTAATTCAGTTCAAGAGGCTCTTTTAGGACCTACTAAGGACAAGTGGATGAAAGCAATGGAAGAGGAAATGGAGTCCATGAGAACAAATCATGTTTGAGATTTGGTTGATCTTCTACCAAACCGAAAGGCTATTGGAAATAAATGAATTCTCAAAATTAAAAGGACGACGGATGATTCAATTGAAGGTTACAAAGCTCGATTAGTGGCTAAGGGATACACACAACAAGAGGGTATTGATTATGAAAATACCTTCTCGCCTGTTGTGAGATTTAGTTTTATTAGACTAATTCTTGCTATAGTTGCAAGTATGAACTTGGAGTTACATCAAATGAATGTAAAGACTGCATTTCTCAATGGAGAACTAGATGAAGAAATTTATATGGAACAACCATTAGGTTTCATAAAAAATGGTCAAGAGTGCAAAGTTTCAAAAAATTTATTTATGGGTTTAAACAATCATCTAGGCAATGGTACTTAAACATTTCATCGAGCTATTATGTCTTATGACTTTAATATGATCGATGAAGACCATTGTGTATACATGAAGTAGTCTGAAACTGATTTTGTAATATTATCCCTTTATGTGGATGATATACTATTAGTCGAAAATAGTCTTACTTTTGTAAAGGCTATATAGAGTTGGTTGTCCCTCAATTTTGAAATGAAGGACATGAATGAAGCAGAATACATTCTTGGAGTTAAAATTCATACAGATCATTCTAAGAATTTAATAACTCTATCACAAGAATCATACATTGAAAGAATTCTTGAACGGTTCAGGATGAAAGACTGTAAACCAATAGACACCTCTGTAGCTAAAGGTAAAAAATTTAAGCCTTGAAACATGTCCCAAACTCAAAGTGAAAAAGATGTCATGAAGAGGGTCCCATATTCAAGTGCAATTGGGAGTTTAATGTATGCAATGTTGTGTTCACATCCTGACATTTATTATGCAGTGGGTCTTATAAGGCATTATCAGTCCAATCTAGGGCAAACACATTGAAAAGTTGTTAAGAGAATCTTGAGATACTTGAAAGGCACGACTGATTATAAATTATGTTATCAAGGGAGTGACTTACAGTTGATGAGTTACTCTGATGGTGAGTGGGGTGGAGACTTAGATTAAAGAAAGTCCACTTCTGGTTATGTATTCTTGCTTAATAATTGTACCATTTCATGGAGAAGCAAGAAACAAACATGCATAGCTTTGTCAACTATGGAAGCAGAGTTCATTGCATGTTCTGCAGCAGTACAAGAAATTGTGTGGCTAAAAAGGTTCATGAAACACTTAGGAATCATTGACAGACTAATGGATCCAATGCAACTCTTTTGTGATAGTCAAACAACAATGGATTATACTAAAGACCCTAAGTATCATAGTAAGACTAAGCACATAGATACAAAATACAATTTTGTTAGGGACATCATAGCACAAAAGAAAATTGCTTTACAATATATCTCTACGCACAAGATGGTACTAGATCCTTTAACAAAGCCAATATTCAGGGATGTGTTTATTGAACATGTGAAATCTCTAGGCTTGTGCAGAATGTAAAAGTTATATTTCTTTATTTGAATATCTTGAACATAATATATGAATATTTCTTTTTAAAAGAATGTACATATTTTTTTTTATACATTATTATTGATTAGCACATACATAATATTAGAGTATATCGTACATATTGATAATGTTGACTTTCTCACACGAGCAACCGCGTTGGGCGCTTATGAAAAGCGAGCCAAGATGAGACATTCATATTTTTAGCACTTAAAGGGTAACTAATAGAACACATGATTTTGATGTCTCTCCAGTAGAGGACTGGGATGAGATCCAAAAGAAATGTCAAATATAAGGATCAAAATTATGGATTTTCACTATCCATAATACCTGTAGCCAAATGTGATATCTCCTTTAATCCAGTAGAGTGGTAGAACTCAGGTCAAGTAAATGGTTTACTTGGACCAAGATCTGTACGGTGTAGAGAGATAATCGATATACACTCTGATGAAATCAGAGGCACACCATAACATGCATTTCATACTGCATGTGCTTTATTACCGCAAATATAAAGGTAAGTGAATAGACCCCATTTCACTTTTGTGTGAGACCTTGAAATAAATTAAATTCTTTCACTGGTGTCCTTATGACTTTGACAATATTATGAGGTGATGGATTGGTGTATGTTACTTTAATATGAATCCAAAGGTTATGAAAATATGACCTAAAAGAGTAATGCTAAAAAGCAATTAATCTTGATCTTAGTGATATATGAGCGAAAGAAAGACCATGTCTAATATATACATATTATGCTTGTATCTGAGACCGGTCCATTATGAAGTCTATTTTACTTGACATCATAAGTGTGGACACAAGACATATTAAAATAGAAAATGACAAGCGGGTTAGAGAAGTCATATGCGTATATAGACATATCTAGGGCATCTGAGGCACTTTATATGACATGATATGATATCATAAGTGATCAAAAAGGATGGTAGTCTCTTATGTTGATCCAACAAAGGATTTCTAGTATAAGAGCTCCCAAACTTAGTGCCTGAGCGGTCACGACAATGCACTCAGTATGAATATATAAAAGGAAAGCTCTATGTGTGATTCATCCCATCATGTGTGAGTGGGAGATGTTGAAAGTAATTACACCCATTGATGGATTGACTAGTAACTTACTCATTCATGAACTAAGTTACAACTCCACCTTGATAACTCCCTATAGTAAAAGAGGTAGAGCTATGTGGTTCATAAATGGAGCAAGAAGTAACTCCCTAGTTAATGGAAGAAGAGTTATGAAACTCTTCAATAAAGGTGGGAGTTAAAGGTAGTTTTGTTCTACTATAAAAGGAGGACTTGAGGTCATCACATACATCACACAAAAAGACAATTGATAGAGAGCTTTCTTAGACAAAGAGTGTAAATATTGTGGATAATATACAAGACTCCATAGTGATCTTGTAAGAAATCACTAAAGCAATTGGTGGTGATAACACACATCGATCCTAGAGAAAAAGAAGGTATGTATTATATTTCGCATAAATCTTCGAGTATAAATCCTTCAGGTTGATTTAATTTTGATCTAGTATGAATTTTAAGAAAGTGAAAAATATTTTTGGATTCTTAGATTGGATTTTGAAAACTAAATTGTAGTTATAAAATATATTCTATAGAAGCGGCCAGAAGCAGGTGAAGGAAAAAAAATTACAATAATTAATACATAAAATATCTAATTAATACTTAAAATATCTAAAAGACATATTAAAAATTTGATTGACTCCCGTAATTTTATGAGTGACATATAAATTGTAACAAAGGAAGTAACATATATTATTTAAAAATAACTTAAAAAGTAATATAAATTACAATAATTAACAACGTAAAATATTTAAAGTTATATAAAAAGTTTGATCGACTCTCCAAATTCTATTAGTGTCACATAAATTGAAATTTTGAATAACATATATTATCTGAAAATTATAGAAAAAATATTATCAATCATAATAATTAATAATTTAAAATATTTAAAAATTATATAAAAAATTGATTGACTCTAAATTCTATGTGTCTCATATAGGAAAAATAGTATATACTCGACCCGTGCAAACACGGGTCTTTATATCTAGTAGACTAATAAAAGTAAATAACAAACAAGAAAAGATTTGGCGCATTACCCACCCTTTAAACTTGTTTCATCAAATAGACACTCAATGTCTTTCACCATTGTTATCCATATGTTTTTAAATCACTCTTACTTTCCAGAAAGAGATTTTTCAAGAAGAGATTTTAGTGGATTGTAAAATTGTATCTCCATTTTAGTAGTCATGTGATTATTGATAAAAAATAATTATATTTTTTAAATTTTTTATATGGAAATTTTGATAGTAATCGATCTGTTATAGACCTCAATTTTAATCTAGGATCGATCACTATAATTTTATAATATTAATTTTATAATATCTATTACACACCAATATTAAGAACAAATGACATCGAAAGGTTTGGTCGAAGACCGTAGGAACCCATTCTTTTCTTTAATTTTGTTAATGATTTTTGCACATTTATTATCTTAATTAATTTTAATTTTTTGAACATTATCAACTGATTCATTGCTCTAACAATAATTTATAGTAAATTAATAAAAATACAAAATTTAATTAAGATAAACTATATGTTTTTTTGAAATTAAAGTAATCAATTATAGATTCGTATATTATATAATTAATTATTATAGTAAATTATAGCCTTTCACATTATATATCTAAAAAATAGTAATTAAATAGAAAAGTTCATATTATAAAAAATAACGATGATCTAATATAAGATAATTATATAGCACTTGGACATTTGATATAGGAGTCTGTAATTCATATACTAGTACAAGTTTATATATAGTTATTACTAAAATGAAAAGTCTATTATAAATAAAGATTTTTATATATACTTGGTTATGCTTGTAGTTTATAATTATATCAGATAAATATATAGCTAAACGTTAATATACTAAAAATGACAATAATTAAATTATGTGAATTAATGATTATATGAGTCTACAGTAATTGAGAGTGGTGACAGGCATTACTTGATCTCAAATAATATTACCTTGAGAATGATTTCTATAATTATTGCTCTTTTTTATACTATTTTGATCATGTGTCCAATTAATGTTAATGTAACTAAGTTATTTTATAATATTTGAATGATATTAATTAATGATGTGTCGGAATTTTAGGGCACTTTCGACGCTTAAAATTAAGGATTTTGGGAGTTCTTAAGTGTGTTTTGTTAGATATGATGTGCGTTTGTTACATGTGCAGGGAAAAGTGTTGAAAAGACAAAACGACTAAAAAGTTATAATTTTCTGGGCAAAAAGGCATGCCCCATGGGCGTGAGATTCACCACGGCCCGTGGGAGAAGGCGTGAGGATTAACCTGAGGGACTTAAAGGCAAAACCCATCCCATGACTTAGGTGGGACAGACGTTGGAGCAGCCACGGGCCGTCACACCTTCCCGTGGGAATGGACCAGGGAAGCTGAAGCTATTATGTTACGTCTGACGAGTGGCCACGACGCCCGTGAGAGCCACAACGGGATGTCGCAGAGCCCGTCGAAATGAGCCCGTCGAAATGAGCCAGAGGCATTGGAGGTGCAGAGCTATTAGCCGACGAGTTGAACACGAAGGGCGTGGCAACCACGAAGGTCCGTCGCTTTTGCCCGAGAAAACAAGGCAGAGAGCCTGAGACACAAAGTAATAGAAAGTCTGACGGGCACCCACGACCCCTGTGGCACTCACGACGACCCGTGGAGCTTGTCCGTCGGAACTGCCGCGTCCAGCTCTCCTAGATTAGTTAGAATTTGGTTTGTTTTGTCTATAAATACATTCCCTTAGGTTTTATTTCAGAGGCTATGCACTAGTTACATATTGTTACGCATTATTTACATTTTGAAAGACATCATAACTCAATTTTGAGAATTTGATTATTGCTCTTGATTTATTGAAGTGTTCTTGAGGATTCAAGATTTTGATTTTCTTTACTTGTTCTTGTAAGTTATAATCATAATCTCTTCATCTAAATTTGATTGTCTTCTTAAAACCATGAGTAGCTAAATCCACAACTAATATTGTGGGAACCATGAAAGATTAATAAAGTAGCCAAAGTACTTGGTAATCCTAGGACAGTGTTCATGCATGTATTGTTCTTCCTCTCGTTTTGATTTCTTTTTAATGGTTGCAAACGTTAGAACTTACCTTATTCCTACTTGTTTGACCAAAGAGGTAACGAATGAGAAAGAGGATTACACAATGGAGATTTGAGGCTACCAACCCTCACCTAATTAGCTTGAACTTGCCCGAGAAAAGCTAATTTGGGATCTCTGGTAAGGGTTAGAAAAACAAATGCCTGTAGACTGACCAAGTTGCGTGGTGACATTCTTCTATTTTGACAACCATCCGCTTAGGAGAACTTAACTTACCGATCTTGCATGTATAGCACCAAACTAGCTTACTAAGTACAACGTCTTACTAAGTTATGATCTCATGGGGAACACAACCCTAGTCGCTTCTCTCATTGATTACAGTACTTGAAACTGTTACTTTGTTACTTGTTAGAATCTTAATTACAAACATTACTTGTTACTTTGAAACCCCCCTTCGAGAAAAATAAACGGCTAAGAGCGCGAATAAACATAGTTGACCCTATTTCTACCATATTCCCTGTGGGATCGATCCCAACCTTCGTTGGTTTCTATATTTGAACATCGACTGCGTTATGCTTCTAAAAGGAGGTGTAATTTGGAGTATCAATTGTCCTATCTTAATTTATTTTAATTAATTATTACTTGTTTTGTCATACATTAATGCATGTTTACATATGTATGTACTAAATTGGACAGTTTATTATAGATAAAGATCTTTATATATATACTTTATCATGCTTTTAGCCTACAATATATCAGATGAATATATAGTCAAATAATAAAATAAAAAATGTAATAATTAAATTATATGAATTAATACCATTTAAATATTCAAATAGAACTTATATGATTATATAAGCGTCCATATTAATGAGGGGTAACAATCAAATGAGCATAAGGAAGAACAATGGTTATACAAAATACTTTCTCAAAATAAGCTTGTGCTTAGATAAATATTAATTGATCTCAAACATTTACTTTGAGGAAGTTATTTGTATAATCATTATTTGTATAATCAACCATCACTCTTCCTTATATCTCTTTGATCATGTGTCAATTGATATGGACTTTCATATGTTCATCTAAGTTGTATTTGAATGCTTGAATGATGGTAATTGCCTTAATTTAATTTTGATTTAATTAATTATTGTTCTTTTTAATCATATTTTAGTTTTTTAGGACCATTAGTTGTCCTTACACCATTTTTATCATGTATTAGATTGATGTGAACTCTCAAATAAAGTAATAAAATTAACGTTTGAATTATATTATTTTCCTTAATTTAATTTAATTAATTATTGTCCTTATTAGTCATATACAAGTGCTTGTATATATATATTCTATATGTCGATTGTAGACTTCTTGCAAGGTGAATTATTTGTGAGGATTGTCTATAATATATGGACCAGTTTAGCAAAAAGACTTTCACTTTTGAAAAAAGATTTTATATAATCATTATTTGTTCTCAAACTCGTTGGATCATGTCACCAATTGATGAAGGCTCTCATATGATATAATAAAGTATTATTATCATGTCACCAATGAAAGTCTCCTCCCATTCTCTCATATAATCGCCATCAACAATAACATATTCTGCAATAAATATTATAGAACTACAACGATTGATGTTAGACTATAATCGTAATCGATAACAGATCGATGAGTGATTAATAACTAGTTGATGATATCCGTACAGGATGGAGATGGAGCACAAATATTTTCTTATTGATGATCTCAATCTAAGCTACAAAGACATAATTTTATAGTACACCTGAACTTATAAAATATTTTAATAAGATTAGAATCACTTTCGAAAAGGTGGGAGTGATTTGAAAGCTTAAGGAAGTAATAATGATGGAAAAATTTATTTTAATTTATTTTAAAAATAATGGGAAAAAATAATTGTAAGGGGAAAGATTTTATCAAATATGAAATAATTTTTCGATGTGAGTCAAAAAATCTCATAAAAAAGGCCTAAAATAGAGGAAAATCGAGAAAAATGAGAAAATTTTTATTTTTTTTGCTTTTGAATAATTTTTTTAAATGTCTATAAACAAATTGGATATATATAATGAGGTAGGAATTAAAATGTATTATTGAAGACTTGTATGCTAGGATTGTTAGGTTTTCAACTTTAGATGATGACATCATTATTCATATCTATTTTCGAAGAGTACAACATTTTTTATCTAAAAAATAAAGTAAGTTTTCAGAGTGGCCTTTTGACCAAGAAATCCAACAAATAAGGGGAGAGAGAACTATCACTTCTTATTACTCTTGTTCGTATAGGTATCACACTACAGAGAAAAATAGCTCTTTATAAGCCTAAAATATTTGGGGACAAAGCAACAAATGAGCCCCTTTTTTTTATCACAAAGTTGATCACTTTTTTGGGCATAAAGGATTTCACGTGGACATCCCATATACAATATTTCTCTTTGGATGTCAATGTAAAGAATAGTTAATATGTATTTGTGTGCTGTCTCATTAAAAATATTATCAAAAAAATTCAGTGGGATAAAACTTTGATTAAGAAAAAAAGAGTACAACACGTATTTCACTCTCCCTGATGAAGATCACGTTAGTTGGTGAAATCTTTGCATTTCAATCTTGTGTACCATCTTCTCAAGAGTTGAGGTTGGTAAAGATTTGTGAATAAATCTGCTGAATTATCAGGATTTGCTGCATATTAATATCACTATACTTCTGGGGATTATGTAAGAAGAATAATTTTGGTGAAATGTATTTCGTTCTGTCTCTTTTTATGAAGCCTCCTTTTAATTGGGCTATGCACATAATATTTTCTTCATATAGGATTGTGGGTACCTTGAAATCACACTTCAGGCCACATTTTTTGTCACGATCCTGACCCGCCGTGAGTGGCACCCACCCAACCCTGGGCGAGTGAACCATCTTTGATCCAGAACTTAACCATTCTAGCAGCTTAAAATCAGTGTGCAATAAATAAAACTAGCATTTCAATATCTCAACACCTAAAATCATAAAATAACTGGGAAAAGTATTCCCTCGAACCTGAAAGTCATTGTACTAAAACATCTACCAAATTTAGAGTACGGGAATGCAACCCCAAAACTAAATAGAGTTTAAGCCCGAAACAAGTGGGCTATAACTAAATAAAGAAAACAAAGTAGCTTGACTGAAGCAGCTCACCCTAGAGATCTGGAATCACTGGGACTATAAGTGAGTTCGTGCGTCAGCCGCCAGAAGATTGCCTATATAAACAAAAGAAAAGCAAGTGCAGAATTAGTAAACAATACCGTGTACTGGTAGGATCATCAACTAGTTTCAAATAAGCAGTATATGAATAGTAACTAAAGCCAAGTAAAGTACAGAAAACATGTGAACAATCCAACAAGTATCCCTAGACTGCAAGTCTCTTTCTAGATTATCCCCACATGTAAACCACTTCACAACCGTTGACAACATTCAATGACAACACAATAAACATTCAATTCTACATAGCCCGAACCCACCCCGAGATTTTTCTAACAACACCTAAGTGTTAAACATGCAACCTGGTCTACACCAAGACCAAACTCACAATCAACTATAATAACCCGGCCTCTCAAGGACCATATGCAAATATCACAATTTAAGAAGCATAGCCCGGTCCACTCATGTAACACCTCAGAAATCAAACCAGCTTTCTAAGTTTGAAACTCTGAAATTTTTTATGTTTCCAGGAATTACGGGTCCAAACCATGGACCGTGGTCTGAACCATGGATCATGGAATGGAGCCGTAGGTTGATCTTTCCAGGTTCAGACTCTAGTCTGAGAACTACGAGTTGGTTCTACGGATCGTAGTTTAATCTACGGCCCATCCTGTTAATTCATGGTACTAGACCTAAGGGCTGACTGATTCCCCAGGAACCACGAGTCAAGTCTACGGTCCGTAGTTCAAACCACGGACCATCCTGTAACTCATAGAACTTGATTCAGAGGATTGCATGTTCCTCAAGAACTACGACTTGGGTCTATGACCCGTGATTCTTTCTACGGGTCTGTCTTGTTGACCCGTAGACTGCCTTCTGCAACTTGTTCTTTTGGTTAGGAACGACGGATGGAAACAATGATCCATGGTTTGGTCTATGAACCATGGTCCCCATCCATGGTCCCTGAAAGTCAATCTTTTTCAAGCTTTTTAATTATGTCCCAGGGATATTTTAGTCATTACCCACCCTTTTAACTCCTAAATGAAGTCATTTTGACTATTTCTAGAAGGGTTTTCACCTTCATTAGTCTAAGTCCCTTCTCAAATCTTCATTCATCTCCCAAAAAGGAAAAGAACTCTCTCAAGCTCAAGATCTCAAGCTCCAAGTTCAAGTCTCCTAGTATTTTCAATTTCAAGTGGGTTAACTTCAATCAAGGTATGTGGGTATTCAACAATGGGTTCCTTTAACCCTTGTGCCCAAAACCCTCAATTCTTATTTTGAATTATGAACTTGTGAAATTAGAGTTTTGATCTAAATTGGGGTAAGCTTATAAAATCAGTTTCTATGCATCAATTCATGGTTTCTCATGGTTAATTTAT
Source organism: Jaltomata sinuosa (assembly GCA_003996215.1). Taxonomy (NCBI): domain Eukaryota; kingdom Viridiplantae; phylum Streptophyta; class Magnoliopsida; order Solanales; family Solanaceae; genus Jaltomata; species Jaltomata sinuosa. The sequence continues at coordinate 502,679 of QJPP01000373.1, read as the reverse complement.
GATTTGAATAAGATTACTTAATTGATTTTAAAAGCCCATACATTAAAGTTGATTTCTAGCATGATTCCATTGAATTGCATGTTTTCAAGTGAAAGTTCACATGTTTAGATAACATGTCTTCATGTACTTATGAAATTACATGTGGAATATTATAAGTATGAATTTAAGAAGGAAAAGTATGTTTCGAATTATGGCTATGCTAAGCTTCAAGAACTTATGATATGAGAATTGTATGATACTCGATGTGTTTTCATGCTTTTCAACAAGATTTGGCATGAGATTTTGCCACTATGAATTATGAGCTATATGTACATGTTTTGGGAGTAGTATTTAGCGGCGAGCGACGAGGGTTCAATTACCCAAGATCAAAACTACGTTGCCAATATAGGTTATGAAATAAAGTTCCCTATGGGCTTTTGAGAGTGATACCACATATTGATTATGGTGTCCTGTGCTTAGCGGGCATTAGGATAGCTTTGCCAACTAGGGTTATATAGTTGGGTATGGTAACTCATTCCTTGGCATGGTTCAAATCAGCTTTGCTAACTAGGGTTATATAGTTAGATTCCATGTAGCTCACATGGTCTATTATCGTTTATAAGAAACTCCCTTAAGAATGTTTTGACTTGTTTAAGCTTATGAAATCTATTTCGAAGTTTTGATTCTTATCTCATGTTTACTATTCAAGTTATGATATATACTTATGAAATCCCTTTTATGCATGAACTCAGTTTTAAGCACATTTTAAGCATGTTTAAACATGATTATGCATATCTCACATACTCGATACATCCTATAGTATTGATGCATATTTTGCACTGTATACTTTTGATGATGCAAATTCAGGCTCCTTCCCTCAAATACGTGGCTAGAGATTCCAGGCCAATCACAGTCCGATGTTGGTGAGTCCTCATTGTCCGAGGACTAGTTATGATCTTAGTTAGTTTATGGTTATTTACTTTCGTATTTTGAGTTAGCTAGGGTCTTGTCCTAGAAACTCCTTATGTTATGTGTAGAGGCTTTTCAGACATGGATAGTATCCGAGTCTCTTCCTTGGAGTTGTATGTCTTTTGACTCGATTATCTATATATTGATTTCGAATCTTCTTATTACGCTTCCGCTTATCTTTTGATTTGCTTGAGTATGCTATGACCAAGGTTTAATCTAGGGTACTTGTGCTCCAGATCCTGTGTTACGTCTAGGGGGTAGCCTCAGGGCATGACAAACTTGGTATTAGAGCCTCAGGTTCAAGAGTCCTAGGATGTCTGAAAGCCGCATCGAGTAGAGTCTCCTTATGTGTGTGAAGTGCACCACACTTATGAGAGGGAAGCTATGAGATATCTTAGAGAAACTTAACTTCTTTCATGATCACATCGTACATTAGAGTTTGGCTCTAATATCCCTCTAATCCTAACCTTGTACGTTTCAAATTATGCCTTGATGTGTTATGCCTCACCGAGCCGCTCAGAATGCTGCTCCTCCAGTTCCAGCCCCTGAGATCACGAATGAGGAATTCAAGAATGCCATCCATTTGCTAGTCCAGACCATGGCCACTCAGGCCAACCAACCGGCTCTTATCCCCGTCCAACCTCAAGGTGGGGTAGCGGCCCGAGTTCGTGATTTAGTCCGAATGAACCCGCCTAAATTTTGGGGTTCGAAGATGGGTGAAGACTCACTTAGCTTTATTGATGAGGCAAAGAAGATCTTTGATGTGATGCAAGTGGGTGATGTTGATTGTGTGGAGCTCGCGTCCTATCAACTCAAGGATATGGCTCATATCTGTTTCACGCAATGGAAGGAAGTAAGATCTAGGGACGAGGTCCCTACGACTTGGGAGTGTTTCGAGAGAGCTTTCCTTGACTGGTTCTTTCCTCCAGAGTTGAGGCAACCGAAGGCTGAGGAGTTTGTGAACTTGAGACAGGGTTCGATGTCAGTCCAAGAGTACAATTTGAAGTTTACTCAGATGTCTAGGTATGCCCCCTCTATGGTAGCTGACCCTCATGATCAGATGAGTAAGTTTACCTATGGGGTTTCTGATATGGTGAAGAAGGAGTATCAGTCCGCTATGTTGTTGAGTGATATGAACATCTCCAGACTCATGACCCATGCTCACCAGATCGAAGGATACAATCTTAGGGAGATGGCTAGGTAGAACAAAATAGCCAGATCAGAGGGTTTGGGGTTTGGCCATCAGAAGTCTGGAGGTGGACATCGCTCTTCCTTTCAGAAGAAGTCGTCAGGACCTGTGCATTCTACTGCTAGTGCTCCTTCTCAGGCCTCCAAGCCTTATCATGATCAGTCCAATAGGGATGTAGGCTTTTTTTGTCAGAGTAGTGGTGCAAAGGGGCCTTCTTTCCCCGTTTGTACCAAGTGTGGGAAGAATCATCCCGGTGAGTGTATAGCTGGATCAGGTGGTTGCTTTGGGTGTGGTCAGGTTGGCCACATGATTAGGGATTGCCCTTCAGCTAAGAAAGGACAGAGATGTAGTAGGGCTCAGTCTGCTCCAGCAGCCCAGGAGGTCGACCAGCCCAGCAGGGCACAACTTCTAGTTCTAGTAGTTAGTGCCAGAACTGCCTTTATGCTAAGTCCTCTTGCCAGGACCAGGAGAGCTCACCTGATATTGTCACTGGTATGTTGAAAGTCTTATCTCTAGATGTGTATGCTTTGTTGGACCCCGGAGCCTCTCTATCTTTTGTGACCCCTTATGTAGCATGCAAATTCAAAATTTGTCCTGAATTGCTTTTAGAACCCTTTTGTATGTCTACTCTTGTTGGTGAGTCAGCCCTAGCCAAAAGAATCTACTGAAATTTCCCTATCTCAGTCCTTCACAGAGTCACTTCAGTGGATTTAGTAGAGTTGGAGATGACTGATTTTGATGTTATTCTTGGTATGGATTGGTTGTATGCTTGTTATGCTTCAATTGATTGTCGTACTCGGGTTGTCATTTTCAAGTTTCCAAATGAACCTATCTTAGAATGGCAAGGTAGTCCCCCATCCTCGAAACGTCATTTCATATCTTATCTTAAGGTTAGGAAGATGATTTCTAAGGGTTATGTTTATCATATAGTTCGGGTTGTGGACACGGAGTCCAGAACCCCATCCCTTTAGTCTGTTCCTGTTGTGAATGAGTTCCCAGAAGTGTTTTCCGAGGATTTTCCTGGAGTCCCTCGCGAGAGAGAAATCTACTTTAGGATAGATCTTCTTCCAGATACGAATCCTATATCTATCCTTCCCTATAGAATGGCTCCCGTGGAACTTAAGGAATTGAAGGATCAGTTGAAGGATCTTCTTGATAAGGGTTTCATCAGGCCAAGCATTTATCCATGGGGTTCCCCGGTTTTGTTTGTTCGAAAGAAAGATGGTTCTCTTAGAATGTGTATTGACTACCATCAGTTGAACAAGGTCACCATCAAGAATAAGTATCTTATTCCTAGGATTGATGACTTGTTCGATCAGCTTCAGGGTGCTAGTTTCTTCTGTAAAATCAACCTTAGATCCGATCATCATCAGCTTCGTGTTCGAGAGTGTGATATTCTGAAGATAGCCTTCAGGACTCGGTATGATCATTATGAATTTGTTGTTATGTCTTTTGGTCTAACGAAGCTCCTGTAGGTTTTATGGATTTGATGAACCATGTGTTCAAGCAGTATTTGGATATGTTTGTGATTATTTTCATTGATGTTATCCTTATCTACTCTCGGAGTGAGAAGGATCATGTAGAACATTTGAGAGTTGTGTTGTAAACTCTCAAAGACCGATAGTTATTTGCTAAGTTTAGCAAGTGTGAGTTTTGGATGCAGTCCGTTGCTTTTCTAGGTCATATTGTGATAAGAGATGGTATTCGGGTTGATTCTCAAAAGATTGATGCAGTAAAGAACTGGCCTAGACCCACTTCCCCATCTGATATTAGGAGATTTTTTGGGTTTGGCTGGTTACTACAGGAGATTTGTGGAAGGATTCTTCCATTGCTGCCCCTTTGACTCGATTAATTTAGAAGAAGGTAAAATTTCAGTGGTCTAAATTCTGTGAGAAGAACTTTCAAGAATTAAAGACTAGATTGACCACAGCTCCAGTGTTAGCTCTACCCAAGGGCCTAGATGACTTTGTTGTGTATTGTGATGCTTCTCGGATTAGTTTGGGTTGTGTTTTGATGCAACATGGTAAAGTGATTGCTTATGCATCTAGAGAGCTTAAGGTTCATGAGAAAAACTATCCTACTCATGATCTTGAGCTAGCAGCCGTGGTTTTCTCTTTGAAGATTTGGAGGCATTACTTGTATGGGATGAACGTGGATGTATTCACCGATCATAAGAGTCTTTAGCATGTATTTACTCAGAAGGAATTGAATTTGCGACAAAGGAGATGACTTGAGCTTCTTAAGGACTATGACATGAGTGTGCTTTACCATCCGGGTAAGGCAAATGTTGTGGCGGATGCACTTAGCAGATTGTCCATGGGTAGTGTGTCTTCTGTTGAATACGGAAAGAATGAATTGGTTAAGGAGGTTCATAGGCTTTCCCAGTTGGGAGTTTGCCTTATGGACTCGACCGAAGGTGGGGTTATTGTGCAGAATGGTTCCGAATCATCCTTGGTAGCATAAGGGAAGGAAAAGTAAGACAATGATCCCATTTTACTTTAGATAAAGGGTGCAGTCCATCAGTAGAGGGTTGAGGTTTTCTCCCGATGGGGGAGATGGTGTGCTTCGTTATCAGGGTTGACTATGTGTGCCAAATGTAGATGGGTTGAGACAACAAATTTTGACTGAGGCTCATAGTTCCAGATATTCCATTCACCCTGGTGCCACCAAGATGTACCGTGATCTACGGGAAATCTTTTGGTGGAATGGCATGAAGAGGGACATAGCCAGTTTTATGGCAAAGTGTCCCAACTGTCAGCAAGTGAAGGTAGAGCATCAACGATCGGGTGGCATGATTCATGATATTGACCTTCCCACTTGGAAATGGGAAGTGATCAATATGGACTTCATTACTGGTTTGCCTCGTACTCGAAGGCAACATAATTCCATTTGGGTGATTGTAGACCAGATGACCAAGTCATCCTATTTCTTGGCTGTTAAGACTACGAATTCAGCAGACGTTTATGCCAGACTCTACATCTGGGAGATAGTCCGATTGCTTGGTGTCCCATTGTCCATCATTTCAGATAGAGGTGCTCAGTTTACTTCTCAGTTTTGTAGATCATTTCAAAAAGGTCTTGGTACTCGGGTGAAGCTTAGCACAACTTTTCACCATCAGACAGATGGCCAGGCAGAGCGTACCATTTAGACTATGGAGGACATGTTGAGAGCTTGTGTGATTGATTTCTAAGGTAATTGGGATGATCACTTACCTCTTATCGAGTTTACCTACAACAACAACTTTCACTCTAGCATCCAGATGGCTCCTTATGAGGCACTTTATGGCCGGAGGTGTAGATATCATATTGGTTGGTTTGAGGTAGGTGAGGCAGCTTTGATTGGTCCCGATTCGGTTCATGAGACTATGGTGAAGGTTCATCTTATTAGGGAAAGGTTGAAGACTGCTTAGAGTCGACATAAATCGTATGCAAATGTGAGGAGAAGGGAGTTGGAATTTAAAGTCAATGATTTGTTTTTTCTGAAGGTGTCACCCATGAAGGGTGTGATGAGGTTTGGCAAGAAAGGGAAACTTAGTCCCAATTTTGTAGGTCCTTATCGGATTCCGAGGAGAGTTGGTAGCATTGTTTATGAGTTGGATTTGCCAATAGAATTAGAAGCGGTTTATTCGGTTTTCCATGTTTCCTTTTTGAAGAAGTGTGCTGGTGATCCGATCTTGATAGTTCGTTTGGAGGATGTAGGTGTGAAGGATAGTGTCACTTATGAGGAGGTTCCCGTGGAGTTCCTTGATCGTCCGATTCGGAGGTTGAGAAACAAAAAAGTCTCTTCGGTAAAAGTTCTTTGGAGAAATCACCTTGTTGAAGAAGCTACTTAGGAAGCGGAATCAGCCATGAAAGCCAAGTACCCTCATCTCTTTCCTTCCGATTCCGTTCCATCTTGAGGTAATAGTTTCCTCCTTAGCTTGTCCCTCCGATTTTATTCCATCGGTTCCTCTCATGATCCTAGCATGACTCATGGTTTAAGTTGAAATGTTCAGTTTTCATGTTTATTCCTTGATTTCCATGTTTTGTTACTGGTTGGGCTGTTTTCTCTTTGGTTTTCCCTTGCTTAGTCTTCATTCGAGGACAAATGATCCCAAGGGGGAGATATTGTAACACCTCTGAAATCAAACCAGCTTTCTGAGTTTGAAACTCTGAAAAATTCCATGTTCAAAGGAATTACGGGTCCAAACCACAGACTGTGGTATGAACCACGGGTAATGGAATAGAGCCGTAGGTTGAGCTTTCCAGGTTCAGACTCTGGTCTGAGAACCACGAGTTGGTTCTACGAACCGTAGTTTAATCTACAGCCCATCCTGTTAACTCGTGGTACAAGACCTGAGGGCATACAGATTCCCGAAGAACCACGAGTCAAGTCTACAGTCCGTAGTTCAAACCACGGACCATCCTGTAACTCGTAGAACTTGATTCAGAGGATTGCATGTTCCCCAGGAACTATGACTTGGGTCTATGACCCGTGATTCTTTCTACGGGTCCATCCTGTTGACCCGTAGACTGCCTTCTACAGTTTGTTCTTTTGGCTAGGAACGATGGATGTAAACCACAAGTCGTGGTTTGGTCTACGACCCGTGGAACCCATCCGTGGTCTCTCAAAGTCAATCTTTTTCCAGCTTTTTCCTAATTATGTCCCAGGGGTATTTTAGTCATTACCCACACTTTTAACTCCTAAATGAAGTCATTTTGACTATTTCTAGAAGGGTTTTCACCCTTATTAGCCTAAGTCCCTTCTCAAATCTTCATTCATCTCCCAAAAAGGAAAATAACTCTCTCAAGCTCAAGGTCTCAAGCTCCAAGTTCAAGTCTCCTAGTCTTTTCAATTTCAAGTGGGTTAACTTCAATCAAGGTATGTGGGTATTCAACAATGGGTTCCTTTCACCCTTGTGCCCAAAACCCTCAATTCTTATTTTGAATTATGAACTTGTGAAATTAGGATTTTTATTTAAATTGGGGAAAGCTTATGAAATCAGTTTCTATGCATCAATTCATGGTTTCTCATGGTTTATTTATGATTTGAATAAGATTCCTTAATTTGTTTCAAAAGCCCATACATTAAAGTTTATTTCTAGCATAATTCCATTGAATTGCATGTTGTCAAGTGAAAGTTCACATGTTTAGATAACATGTCTTCATGTATTTATGAAATTGCATGCCTAATTCTTTAAGTATGAATTTAAGAAGAAAAAGTATGTTTTGAATTATGGCTATGCTAAGCTTCAAGAACTTATGATATGAGAATTGCATGATACCCATTGTGTTTTCATGATTTTCAACAAGATTTGGCATGAGATTTTGCCACTATGAATTATGAGCTATATGTACATGTTTTGGGAGTAGTATTTAGCACCGAGCGATGAGGTTTTGATTACCCAAGTCCAAAACTACGTTGCCAGTGTAGGTTATGAAATAAAGTGCCCTGTGGGCTTATGAGAGTGGTACCACATATTGATTATGGTGTCCTGTGCTTAGCGGGCATTAGGACAGCTTTGTCAACTAGGGTTATATAGTTGGGTATGGTGACTCGTTCCTTGGAACGGTTCAAGTCAGCTTTGCTAACTAGGATTATATAGTTAGATTCCATGTAGCTCGCATGGTCTATTTTTGGTTATAAGAAACTACCTTAAGAATGTTTTGACTTGTTTAAGCTTATGAAATCTATTTCGAGGTTTTGATTCTTATCTCATGTTTACTATTCAAGTTATGATATATACTTATGATATCTCTTTTATGCATGAACTTAGTTTTAAGCATGTTTTAAGCATGTTTCAACATGATTATGCATATCTCACATACTCAGTACATCCTATAGTACTGACGCTTATTTTGCGCTGCATCCTCTTGATGATGCAGATTCAGGCTCCTTCCCTCAGATACGTGGCTAGAGAAACCATGCCAATCCCAGTCCGCTATTGGTGAGTCCTCATAGTCCGAGGACTAGTTATGATCTTAGTTAGTTTATGGTTATTTACTTCCATATTTTGAGTTAGCTAGGGTCTTGTCCTAGCAACTCCTTATGTTATGTGTAGAGGCTTTTCAGACATGGATAGTATTCGAGTCTCTTCCTTGGAGTTGTATGTCTTTTTACTCGGTTATCTATATGTTTATTCGAATCTTCTTATTATGCTTCCGCTTATCTTTTGCTTGAGTATGCTATGACCAAGGGTTAATCTAGGGCACTTGTTCTCAGGATTTCGTGTTACATCTAGGGGGTAGCCTCGGGGTGTGACAACTCATGGAACCATCATCAAAATACAACAATTCAATAAATTAAACCCGTACCAGGCGTGGTACCCGAGCCAACCAAATGTCACACAGAAATCCAACAGTTACAAATAATGAACAAAACACACTTGTAAACTAACAAGCAATAACACCCAGTTCATTTTACAAGACTGCTATCCGGACATTTAGACATTCATAACTATTCCCTAAGCATGCAACTCGTACAATACTTAAGCAAAATCACACAAACATACAATACATAAGGGAATCCATAACCATCACCTACCTCAAAAGTTTCCAAAGCTCTACTCAACCGGAGCCTTCTCGTTTTCCGAAGTTCTTGCTTGTTCTTGGTCTAAAACAATGCACAAATACTACAATTAATACACATGGCCTACTAGTTACCCGAATTATGCAAAATCCCGAACTCTATGCCAACTATGATCATTCCACCCTTTTTCCTGGACCTTTCCATTATTAATTCACCTATTTCTACCATTTTGTGGGTACATTTAGAGAATTAAGGTCACATGATCATAATCCAATGAAAATAACAACACCCAAGAACTTCTACACCCTAGAATCCCCTTTTCCCCTGGATTTTACCATTCCCAGGTCATTCAAAACCTTCCCCAAAGTCCACCCCTAGCAATTCTATAGTGTAGGAAAGATAGTACGGAGTTTGGGGAGTAGAATCCTTACCTTTGGGATGAAAAATGGAGGAAAATTGCCCAAAATCGCCTTTCCCTTCTCCCAAAATGTCTTTGATGAAAACTGACTGTTTTGGGGAAGTTTCTGTATTAAATCTCATCACGCTCCACTATAGAGGTCTACGCTCTGCTATAGTGGTACCTCCATAATGGAACCATCCGCTATAGCGGTGCTGACCGATGTTGACCTCCACTCTAGCGATAATTTCTCTACTATAGTGGAGGTCACTACGGTGGTGTGTCAATCGCTAGGGAGGTTGACATAGGACATAAATTTGTAAAATCCCCTAAAAATGCCTATTTTACAACACACTTAATTTCCCGACGTTCTGGAATAACCCCTTTATGTCAACCTCAATACCGAAAGTTCTACCTACCTAATTCACTTCCGAAAAGTCTTTCGGACTCTTTTATGTCTTAGCTACAAGGAAAACTAGCTCAAATCAAGATATGTTACCCAATCCTTACCCAGATTGTCCTATACCACACCTCGCTCCAAAACCAACCGATACTAGCCTAGCCCAGAATTTTTAACTCCCAAACTCAGAAGTTTTCTGACTCGAATTGGTACGAAAGGTTTACCCTAAAGACGGATCTGGTCTTTACAACATATAACAATTTATCCATCATTCATCCGTGAATGATTAAACCCAAAAAATATGAAAACAAGGAAGGAAAAAGTTGTAACACCTCAGAAATTGAACCAACTATCTAATTCTGAAAACTCATAAAATTTTCATGTTCCAAGAATGATGGGTCCAAACCACGGGCCATGGTTTGAACCATGGTTCGTGGAATGGAACCGTGATTCCCTTCTGTTGATTCATCCTCTGGTCTAGAACCATGAGTTGGTTCTACAGATTGTGGTTCAAACCACGGGTCCGTCCTGTCGACTCGTGGGACCAGATCAGGGGGATGACAAGTTCCCCAGGTTTCACGACTGGGTTTGATGACCCGCCATCCATTCTACGGGTCTGTCCTGTTGACCCATAGGATTGCCTTCTGCAGCTGAATGGTTGGACAGGAACCACGAGTTGGAACCATGGGTCATGGTTCAAATGACGACCTATAGAACCAACCCGTGATTCCTGAAGCCGACCCATTTTTCAGCTTTTTCTTAATTATATCCCAGGGGTATTTTAGTCATTATCCACCCTTTTAACTCCTAAATGATGTTGTTTTGGATATTTCTAGAAGGGTTTTCACCCTCATTAGCCTAAGTCCCTTCTCATTACCTCATTCATCTCCCAAAAAGGAAAAGAACTCTCTCAAGCTCAAGGTCTCAAGCTCTAAGTTCAAGTCTCCTAATTCTTTTCAATTCAAGTGGGTTAGCTTTAATCAAGGTATGTGGGTATTCAACAATGGGTTCCTTTTATCCTTGTTCCCAAAACCCTAAATTTCAAATTGTGATTTCATGAAGTTTCAAATTAGGGTTTTTACCAAATTCTTATGGGTTTTTCTATAAATTGCCTTCTCATAATTTTATTATAAAATTCTATTAAATTGCATGATTCTGTATAGGTTTTTACATATGAACTCCTATTTAATGAACTGAAGGTTTATTATGGTGAATCCTACATGCATAAAGTGATTTAAGAAATCGGGGAAAATGATGGCATGATTTCATGAATTTCAAGCAAGTGCATGCCTAGTTCTTATGTTTTATGAAAGTATATGTTATTATGAAATTGAACTAAGGCCATGCAAGTTTTCAAGTTATGAATTATTATGCAATGCAAGACACCCGATCTGCCATCAATGCTCATAAATCAATTTCTAAACTATAATTCATGAGTAGTATGATGATCCGGGGTATGAACATGTTATGAACAAGTTTGGAATCAGATATGTCACATGTATATGAGCTCATGTTATATGTTTTGGGAGTAGTATTTAGCACCGAGAGACGAGGGTTCAGATAACCCAAGTCCAAAACTACATTGCTACTGTAGGTTGCCCTCTGTGGCTTATTATGACAGGATCCTGGTACGACATGGTTCTAACTTTGGCCGGTTAGAAAAACACTTTTCAGTGGGGGTACATGACACTGGACTCTATGTAGCTCAGCATGGTTTATGTCGATTAAGAGAAACTCCCACATGATCATTTTCAAACTATGAAGTTATATGATTCTATACTTTGAACTTAAGTTTTCTTTCATGTCTTATGTCTCTTATTTAATACTTATTCATGTCCTTTATTTATGTAACAAGTCATTTTAAGTATGTTTTTAACTGTTTTTATCATGTTCATGCATCGCTCTCATACTCGGTACATCCCATAGTACTGACGCATATCTTGCACTGCATCCTTTGATAATGCAGATTCAAGTATTCCTTCTCAAACCCGTGGCTAGAGCTTCCAAGCCATCTTTTGTCAGCTGTTGGTGAGTCTTCTTAGATTGAGGACTAGTTATGTTCTTAGTCAGTGTTAGCTATTATATTTTCCGCACTTTGAGTTAGCTAGGGTCTTGTCGTACCAACTCTTTATGTCATGAGTAGAGGATTTTCTGACATAGACAACTTTTGAGTCTCTTTCTGGATTTTATATTCCTATTTGACTTGATTATCCATTTATGTTATTCCAGATTTATCTATTATGCTTTCTCTTATCTTTTATTATGCTTGAGAATGCTATAATCAAGGGTTAGCTTGGGGAACTTGTGTCCCAAATCCCGTGTTACGTCTAGGGGGTAACCTCGAGGAATGACAAACTTGGTATCAGAGCCTCAGGTTCAAGAGTTCTAGTATGTCTGAAGGCCGCATCGAGTAGAGTATCTTTCATGTGTGTGAAGCGTGCCACACATATGAGAGGGAAGCTATGAGGTGTCTTAGAAAACTTCACTTATTTTATGATCATGTCATGCGATAGAGCTTAACTCTAATGTTCCTCTAATCCTTACCTTATACATTTCAAATCATGCCTCGGTGTGCTTTGCCTCACTGAGCCACTCGGAATGCCGCTCCTCCAATTTTGGCCCCCGAGGTCATGAATGAGGAATTCAAGAACGCCATCCATTTGCTAGCCCAGACCTTGGCCGCCCAGGCCAACCAGTCGGCTTTTTTGCCAGTCCACCCTCAAGGTGGGGTAGTAGCCCGGGTTCGTGATTTTGTCCAAATGAACCCACTCGAATTTCAGGGTTCGAAAGTGAGTGAGGAACCACTTAACTTTGTTGATGAAATGAAGAAGATATTTGATATTATGCAAGTGGTTGGTGCTGATTGTGTGGAGCTCGCATCCTACCAACTCAAGGATGTAGCTCATAGCTGGTTTACCCAATGAAAGGAGGCTCGAGCTAGGGACGTGGTCCCTATGACTTGGGAGTGTTTCGAGAGGGCTTTCCTCGACCGGTTCTTTCCTTGGGAGTTGAGGCAATCAAAGACTGAGGAGTTTGTGAACTTGAGACAAGGGTTGATGTCAGTCCAAGAGTATAGTTTGAAGCTCACCCAGTTATCAAGGTATGCCCCTTCTATGGTAGCTGACCCGCATGACCAAATGAGTAAGTTTATCTATAGGGTTTCAGACATGGTGAAGAAGGAGTGCAGGTCTGCTATGCTATTGAGTGATATGAATCTTTCCATACTCATGACTCATGATCACCGGGTCGAGGGGGACAAGCTTAGGGAGATGGATAGGGAGAACAAGAGAGTTAGATCCGAGAGTTCAGGTTTTGGCCACCAGAGGTCCGATGGCAGGCACCGCTACTCGTTTTAGAAGAGTTCATGCTTTGGGTGTGGACAGGCTGAACACATGGTTAGAGATTTACCTTCAACTAAGAAAGGGAAGGGTGGTAGTAGGGCTCAGTCTGTCCAGCAGCCCAGGAGGTCGACCAGTTTAGCAGGGCACAACTTTTAGTTCTAGTGGTCAGCGCAAGAGCCGTCTTTATGCTATGTCCTCTTGTTAGGACCAAGAGGGTTCCCCAGATGTTGTCACTGGTATGTTGAAAGTCTTCTCTTTCGATGTGTTTGCTTTGTTAGACCCCGGTGCCTCTTTATCTTTTGTGACTCCTTATGTAGTATGCAAATTTGAAATTTGTCCTGAATTGCTTTCAGAACCCTTTTGTGTTTCTACCCCTGTTGGTGAGTCAGTCTTAGCTAAAATAATCTACCATAATTGCTCTATCTCGGTCCTTTATAGAGACACTTTAGCGGATTTAGTAGAGTTGGAGACGACAGATTTTGATGTTATTCTTGGTATGGATTGGCTACATGCTTGATATGCTTTTGTTGATTGTCGTACTCGAGTTTTCAATTTCAAGTTTCCAAATGAACCCGTTTTAGAACGGCAAGGTAGTCCCCCTTCCATGATAGGTCATTTCATATCTTATCTTAAGGCTAAGAAGATGATTTCAAAGGGGTATGTTTATCACATAGTGGGGGTTATGGACACGGAGTTCAAAACCCCATCCCTTCAGTCTGTTCCTGTTGTGAATGAGTTTCCAGAAGTGTTTCCCAAGGATTTTCCCATAGTTCCATCCAAGCGGGAGATCGATTTTGGGATAGATCTTCTTCCAGATACGAATCCTATCTCTATTGCTCCCTATAGAATGGCTCCCATGGAGCTTAAGGAGTTAAAGGATCAGTTGAAGGATCTTCTTGATAAAGGTTTTATCAGGCCTAGCATTTCTCCATAGGGTGCCCCGGTTTAATTTGTTCGAAAGAAAGATGGTTTTTTTAGAATGTGTATTGACTACCATCAGTTGAACAAGGTCATAATCAAGAATACATATCTCATTCCTAGGATTGATGGCTTGTTCGATCAGCTTCAGGGTGCTAGTTTCTTCTCCAAAATCGACCTTAGATCTGGTTATCATCAGCTCCATGTTAGAGAGTGTGATATTCCAAAGATAGCCTTCAGAACTCGATATGGTCATTATGAATTTGTTGTGATGTCTTTTGGTCTAACAAATGCTCCTGCAGCCTTTATGAATTTGATAAACCATATGTTTAAATAGTACCTGGATATGTTTGTGATTATTTTCATTGATGATATCTTCAACTACTCTCAGAGTGAGGAGGAGCATGCGGACCATTTGAGAGTTGTATTGCAAACTCTCAAGGACCGACAGTTATTTGCTAATTTTAGCAAGTATGAGTTCTGGATGCAGTCCGTTGCATTTCTAGGTCATATTATGACTAGGATTGGTATTCGAGTTGATTCTCAAAAGATTGAGGCGGTAAAAAACTGGCCTAGACTCACTTCCCCGTCTGATATTAGAAGCTTTTTCAGTTTGGCTGGCTACTACAGGAGGTTTGTGGAAGGATTTTCTTCCATTGCTGCCCCTTTGACCTGGTTGACTCAGAAGAAAGTAAAATTTTAGTGGTCCGACTTGTGTGAGAAGAACTTTCAGGAATTGAAGACTAGATTGACCATAGCTCCAGTGTTATCTCTACCCGAGGGACTAGATGATTTTGTTGTGTATTGTGATGCTTATAAGATTGGTTTGGGTTGTGTTTTGATGTAGCGTGGTAAGGTGATTGCTTATGCTTCAAGACATCTTAAGACTCATGAGAAGAACTATCCTACTCATGATCTTGAGTTGGCGGCCGTGGTCTTTTCTTTGAAGATTTGGAGACATTACTTGTATGGTGTGCATGTGGATGTATTCACTGATCATAAGAGCCTTCAGTACATGTTCACTCAGAAGGAATTGAATTTGCAACAGAGGAGATGGCTTGAGTTTCTTAAGGATTATGCCATGAGTGTGCTTTACCATCCGGGTAAGGCTAATGTTGTGGCGTATGCACTTAGTATATTGTTGATGGGTAGTGTGTCTTCAATCGAAGAAGGAAAGAAGGAACTGGTTAAGGAGGTTCATAGGCTAGCTCGGTTGGGAGTTTGCCTTTTGACCCGACAAAAGGTGGTGTTATTGTGCAGAATGGTTCCGAATCATCCTTGGTAGCAAAAGTGAAGGCAAAGCAAGACAGTGATCCCATTTTACTTCAGCTTAAGGGTGCATTCCATCAGCAAAGGGTTGAGGTGTTCTCCCAAGGGGGATATGGTATACTTTGTTATCAGGGTCGACTATGTGTGCCATATGTAGATGGGTTGAAATAGTAGATTCTGACTGAGGCTTATAGTTCCAGATATTCCATCCACCCTGGTGCCACCAAGATGTACCATAATCTACGGGAAGTCTGTTGGTAGAATGGTATGAAGAGGGACATAGACGGTTTTATGGCTAAGTGTACCAACTGTCAGCAAGTAAAGGTAGCGCACCAGCGACCGGGTGGCATGATTTAGGATATTGACCTTCCCACTTAGAAATGGGAAGCGATCAATATAGACTTCATTACAGGTTAACCTCGTACTCGAAGGCAACATGATTTGATTTGGGTGATTGTCGACCAGATGACTAAATCATCCCATTTCTTGGTTGTTAAGACTACAGATTCAGTAGACCACTATGCCAGACTCTACATACAGGAGATCATTTGATTGCATGGTGTTCTGTTGTCCATCATTTTAGATAGGGGTACTAAGTTTACTTCTCAGTTTTGGAGATCGTTTCAGATAGGTCTTAGTACTCATGTGAAGCTTAGCACAACTTTTCACCCTTAGACAGATGGCCAGGCAGAGCGTACTATTCAGACTTTAGAGGATATGTTGAGAGCTTGTGTGATTAATTTCAAAGGTAATTGGGATGATCACTTACCTCTTATCGAGTTTGCCTACAACAACAGCTTTCACTCTAGCATTCAGATAGCTCTGTATGAGGCACATTATGGTCGGAGATGTAGATATCCTATTGGTTGGTTTGAGGTATGTGAGGCAAATTTGATTTGCCCATATTCGATGCATGAGACTATGGAGAAGGTTCAGCTCATTAGGGAGAGGTTGAAGACCACTCAGAGTTGACAGAAATCATACGCAGATGTGAAGAGGAGGGAATTAGAATTTGAAGTTGATGATTGGGTTTTTCTAAAGGTGTCACCCATGAAGGGTGTGATGAGATTTGGCAAGAAAGGGAAGCTTAGTCCCCATTTTGTAGGTCCTTATCGAATTCTGAGAAAGGTTGGTAAGATTGCTTATGAGTTGAATTTGCCATCAAATTTGGAAGAGGTTCATCCAGTTTTCCATGTTTCCTTATTGAAGAAGTGTGTTGGTGATCCGACTTTGATTGTCTCTTTAGAGGATGTAGGTGTGAAGGACAATCTTACCTATGAGAAGGTCTCTGTAGATATCTTTAATTGTCAGATTCGGAGGTTGAGGAACAAAGAAGTCGCTTCGATAAAAGTTCTTTGGAGAAATCATCTTGTTGAAGGAGCTACTTGGGAAGCGGAATCAGCCATGAAAGCCAAGTACCCTAATCTCTTTCCTTCCAATTCCGTTCCATCTTGAGGTAATAGTTTCATCCTTAGTATGTTCCTCCGATCCTATTCCATCCTTAGTATGTTCCTCCAATCCTATTCCATCAGTTACTCTCATGATCCTAGCATGCATTCATATTTTCGAAGTTGATTTAACCATGTTTTAAGTTGAAAAGTTCAGTTTTCATGTTTATTCCTTAAATTCCATGTTTTGTTGCTGGTTGGGCTGTTTTTTCTCTTCAATTTTCCCTTGCTTAGTCTTCATTCGAGGATGAATGATCCCAAGGGGGAGATATTATAACACCTCAGAAATCAAACCAACTATCTAAGTCTGAAAACTTAGAAAATTTTCATGTTCCAGGAATAACGGGTCCAAACCACGGGCCGTGGTTTGAACCACGGGTCGTGGAATGGAATCGTGATTCCCTTCTATTGATTTAGCCTTTGGTTTGGAACCACTAGTTGGTTTTACGGATCGTGGTTCAAACCACGGGTCCGTCTGTCTACTCGTGGAACCAGATCAAGGGGATGACAAGTTCCCCAAGTTTCACGACTGGGTTTGACGACCCATCATCCATTCTACGGGTCCGTCCTGTTGACCTGTAGGATTGCCTTCTGCAGCCTGAATGGTTGGCCAGGAACCACGAGTTGGAACCACGGGTCATGGTTCAAACGATGACCCGTAGAACTGACCCGTGACTCCTGAAGTTGACCCATTTTCCATCTTTTTCTTAATTAAATCCCAGGAGTATTTTAGTCATTACCCACCCTTTTAACTCCTAAATGATGTCGTTCTGGCTATTTCTAGAAGGGTTTTCACCCTCATTAGCCTAAGTCCCTTCTCATTACCTCATTCATCTCCCAAAAAGGAAAATAACTCTCTCAAGCTCCAAGTTCAAGTCTCCTAAGTCTTTTCAATTCAAGTGGGTTAGCTTCAACCAAGGTATGTGGGTATTCAACAATGGGTTCCTTTCATCCTTGTGCCTAAAACCCCAAATTTTAAATTGTGATTTCATAAACTTTCAAATTAGGGTTTTTACCCAATTCTTATGGGTTTTGCTATGATTTTATTATGAAATTCTATTAAATTGCATAACTTTGCATGGATTATTACATATGAACTCCTATTTCATGAATTGAAGGTTAATTATGGTGAATACTACATGCATGAAGTTAATTAAGAAATTGGGGAAAATGATGGCATGATTTCATAAATTTCAACCAAGTGCATGCCTAGTTCTTGTGTTTTATGAAAGCATATGTTATTATGAAATTGAACTAAGGCCATGCAAGTTTTCAAGTTATGAATTATTATGCAATGCAAGACACCCAATGTGCCATCAATGCTCATGAATCGATTTCTAAATTCTAATTCATGAGTAGTATGACGATTCGGGGTATGAACATATTATGAACAAGTTTGGCATCAGATATGTCACATGTATATGAGCTCATGTTATATATTTTGGGAGTAGTATTTAGCACCGAGAGACGAAGGTTCAGATAACCCAAGTCCAAAACTACATTACCACCGTAGGTTTCCCTCTGTGGCTTGTTATGATAGGATTCTGGTACGACATGGTTCTAACTTTGGCCGGTTAGGACAACCCTTTTCAGTGGGGGTACATGACACTGGAATCCATGTAGCTCATCATGGTTTATGTTGGTTAAGAGAAACTCCTACATGATCATTTTCAAACTATGAAGTTATATGATTCTATACTTTTAACTTAAGTTTTCTTTCATGTCTTATGTCTCTTATCTTAATACTTATTCATGTCCTTTCTTTATGTAACAAGTCATTTTAAGTATGTTTTTAACAGTTTTTATCATGTTCATGAATCGCTCTCATACTCGCTACATCCTATATTACTAACGCATATCTTGCGCTGCATCCTCTGATGATGCAAATTCAGGTGTTCCTTCTCAGACCCGTGGTTAGAGCTTCCAGGCCACCTTCTGTCAGCTATTGGTGAGTCCTCTTAGATCGAGGACTAGTTATGTTCTTAGTAAGTGTTAGCTATTGTATTTTTCGCACTTCGAGTTAGCTAGGGTCTTGTCCTAACAACTCTTTATGTCATGAGTAGAGGATTTTCAGACATAGATAGCTTTTGAGTCTCTTTCTCAATTTTGTATTCCTATTTGACTTGATTATCTATTTATGTGATTCCGGATTTATCTATTATGCTTCCGCTTATCTTTTGTTATGCTTGAGAATGTTATGACCAAGGGTTAGCTTGGGACACATGTGATCCCAAATCCAGTGTTACGTCTAGGGGGTAACCTCGGGGCATGACAAAAGTAGTACCTGGATCCTCAAACAAGTGAGGATACTTGTCCCACATGTCCTTCTCAGTTTCCCAAGTGGCTTCCTCAACCGGATGACGCTTCCACTAAACCTTCACCATACGGATCACCTTTGTCCTTAATTTTCGGACATCGCGATCAAAAATTACAATCGATTCCTCTTCATAGCGAAGGTCCATATCTAGCAACACTTTATCCCACTTGATGATGTAATCTACATCCCCATGGTACCATTTCAACATGGATACATGGAATATCGGATGGAATCCCGATAAACTAGGCGGCAGTGCTAACCTGTAAGCCACTGGCCCTATAATTTCAAGAAATTCAAATTGACCAATAAATCGGGGGCTGAGCTTGCCCCTCTTACCGAAATGTATAACCCCTTTCATTGGTGACACTTTCAATAATACTTGTTCACCAACCTCAAAGTCCATATCTCTTACCTTGCGATCCGCATATTCCTTCTGCCTGCTCTGGGCTGCTAGTAGCTTGGTCTGAATGCCTCTTACCTTTTCCTGCACTTCCCTTACCAAGTCTACACCCAGAGGATTTACATCGCCTACCTCAAACCACCCTATGGGTGATCTACATTCCCTACCATACAGTGCCTCAAATGGTGCCATGTCGATACTAGAGTGGTAGCTATTGTTGTACTAGAACTCGCACAATGGAAGAAACTGGTCCTAATGTCCTCCAAAGTCAATCACACATGCTCTTAGCATGTCCTCCAATACTTTGATTGTTCTCTTTGACTGATCGTCAGTCTGAGGGTGGAAAGCTGTGCTGAAAGTGAGTTGAGTTCCAACCTCCTCATGTAACTTACCCCAAAACTTTGAGGTAAATTGCGTACCCTTTTATAAAATAATGGACAGTGGTACCCCATGAAGTCTCACGACCTCCTTAACATAGATCTTAGATAATTGCTGTAAATTATAGTCCCCCCCGAGCAGAATGAAATGCGCCGACTTGGTCAGTCTGTCCACAATGACCCAAATTGTGTCATACTTTCCTAAGGTCCTTGGAAGACCCACCATGAAATCCATGGCTATCATTTCCCACTTCTACTCGGGAATGAGCATCCTCTAAAGTAATCCTGCAGACCTTTGGCACTCATATTTGACCTGCTGATAGTTCTGACATTTGGACATGAAGTTAGCTATATCCCTTTTCATCCTAGGCCACCAATACAATTGCCTCAAATTCCTGTGCATCTTGGTTACTCCCGGATGAATTGAGTACGGCAAACCATGAGCCTCTGTCAATACCTTCTGAATTATATCATTAACCTGGGGGACACAGATGCTCCCTATAAAATTCAACACCCCCAGGGTCCAACATGGCATCCCTGGACTCTCCGAATATGACCTTGCTCCGAAGCTTGCTTAACTGCGAATCCTGAAACTGCTTGGCCTTTATCTCCTCAATGAATGTGGATTTGACATCCATACTGGCTAACACTCTAACCCTTTGTGAGATACCCAAGTGCATGAAATTGGATTCCAAATCCTGAATCTCCCATGCCAATGGTCGTTTGGACACCCCTAAACAAGCCAAACTGCCCATGCTGACTGTCTTCAAGCTTAATGCATCTTCCATCACATTAGCCTTAACCGAATGGTATTGGATGGTCACATCATAATCTTTCAACATTTCCATCCACCTCCCCTGCCTCAAATTCAAGTCCTTTTGAGTAAAAACATGTTGTAGACTGTGATGATCAGTGAATACCTCACACTTGACACCATAGAGATAATGTCTCCAAATCTTGAGTGCAAACGCCACCACTTCCAACTCCATGTCATGGGTTGGATAATTCCTTTCATGAACCTTCAATTTCCTAGAGGCATATGCTATCACATTCCTTTCCTGCATCAACACAACACCTAAATCTGAATGTGACGCATCATAATATACAATAAAATCTTTACCCACAATCGGCAATGAAAGGATGGGGGCCGTTGTGAGAAGTTTCTTGAGATTTTAGAAGCTCTCTTCACACTTGCCAGACCACACAAATGGTACGTCCTTCTGAGTCAACCTTGTCAAGTGAGTAGCAATGGACGCAAAATCCTTGAAAAACCTATGGTAGTACCCCGTAAGCCCCACAAAACTCCTCACCTTGGTTACAGAGCTAGGCCGGGCCTAATTCTTAACTACCTCAATCTTCTGGGGATCTACCATCACCCACTTTTTTGATACCACATTCCCTAAAAATTCCACTGAAGTCAACTAAAATTCACACTTGTAGAACTTTGCATAAAGTTTCTGGCGCCTCAATATTTCCAACACGATACGGAGATGTTCAGCATGCTCCTCCCTACTCTTGGAGTAGATCAAAATGTCATCAATAAATACAATAATGAAAGAATCCAAATAAGATTTAAACACCCCATTCATCAAACTCATGAATGCTGCGGGCGCATTTGTCAACCCAAATGACAATACTAGAAACTCGCAATCCCCATACCGGGTCTGAAAAGTTGTCTTAGGAATATCCTCAGGCCTAATCTTTAACTGATGATAACCTAATCTTAAGTCAATTTTTGAGAACACAGACGCACCCTATAACTGGTCAAAAAGATCATCTATATGGGATAAAGGATACTTATTCCGGATGGTAACCTTATTCAACTGCCTGTAGTCTATGCACATCTGCATACTACCATTCTTCTTTTTCACAAACCATATCGGAGCACCCAAAGGGGAAGCACTGGGATGGATAAAGACCTTATCTAAGAGTTCATGAAGCTGAGTCTTAAGTCCCCTCAACTCTGTCAGAGCCATATAGTAAGGAGGAATAAAAATTGGGCGAGTGCCCGGCTCCAAGTCAATACAAAAATTAATGTCCATGTTCGTAGGCATACCAGGAAAATCTGCCAGAAATACCTCCTGAAACTCTGAAACAACCAAAACTGAGTCAATAGATGGGGACTCCACACTATCATCTCACAGATGAGCCAAGAAGGCAAAACATCCTCTCCCCACTAGCTTCCTAGCCCAAATAAACGATATGATTTTAACTGGCTTAGGTCTGTACACACCTTTCCACTCTAGCCTATCCTTACCTAGAATCTCTAGAGCCACGATCTTAGTGTTACAATTTAATACAACATGATAAGGAGACAACCAGGTCATGCCCAAGATAACATCGAAGTCTACCATATACAAAATAACCAACTCTACCCAAGTTCGCAACCCCATAAATACCATAGAACAAGCACGATACACATGAGTCACAATCACTGACTTTTCAACTGGGGTAGACATATGGATAGGGGAATCAAGGACATCGCATATCAATTCCAGACCCAAAGCAAAGTTAACAGATACATAAGAGTAAGTAGATCCTAGGTTAAATAGTACAGAAGCCATCCTATCACAGACAAGAATTATACCCGTGATCATTGTGTCTGACGCCTCGACCTACGACTTCCATAGAAAATCATAACAGTGAGCATGGTCATCAATTCGAGCAACTTTCTTGGATGGTTGTGTCGCACCCCTGTCTACACTGCTATTACCTCTGTCTCCCCGACCTCTCTAAAAACTACCTTGCCCACCATGTGGATGACCTCTAGCATAACCACCTCTACATATTGGTACCACAGCCTTAGACTGCTACTGAGCCTGATTACCAGTCTGTCTGTGAGGGAACGCCCTCTTAAAGTGGCCCAGATCACCACAGTGGAAACAATCTCGATCAAGTGAAGGCCTGCTGGCCGATGTGTAAGAAGCTCCCTGGCCTCTAAGAGATGAGAATTGTTGATTAGCCCCCGGATGACCACCTGTAGCAGCTGGCAGAGATGACTAAATAGGAAGGGCTGAGTATACCTGCTGATTGTGGCCCCTGGAGTTTGAACCACTGAAATTTCCATCATTCCAGGGTTTCTTGGCTAACACCTTAGCCTGCCTAACTTGCTTGACCCCTTCTAACTTTTTAACATAATCCGTCACCTCGTTGAAGCCCTTCCCTGTTGAAGTCATGTGCACAGATAACACCTGAAAATTGGTATTCAACCCATTCATAAATAGACGAATCCTCTCCTCCTCAGAACCCAACAACTGTGTAGCAAAGAGAGACAAGGCATGAAACTTAGCCTCATAAGCAGAGACCGACATGTTACCCTATTCCAGAGCCAGAAACTCATCCTTTTTGCGATCTCTCAAAGTACGAGGTGCATACTTCTCTAGGAAGAGAGCATGAAACTGCTCCCAAGTCAATAGAGGCAAGGACGATGGCCGACACTCCACATGTGACCTCCACCATTGCTTAGCATCACCCTGCAGCTGAAAAGTGATGAACTCAACCCCCTGCTATTGCACAATGCCCAGCTTGTGTAGCCTCTCATAACAATCTAATATGAACTTATAGGCATCTTCCTTCTCAGTACCCTGAAATGTAAGAGGTTTCAGCTGGAGGAACTTAGTCAGCATCTTGTGCTCATTCCCTATCATAATTGAACCTAGCATTTGTCAGAAAAAGTCATCTGTGCCCGATGCTGCATCCATTCTAGGAGCTATAGTAAACACTGGTTGAGTGCCCAGAGCCTGATCTGCAATACCCGTGGGGGTGGCTCCTGCACCAACCAGTCCACTCAGAAAGCTCCACACTTGCTGAAATGCTTCGAGCCTGATAGAGTGAAGGCCTGCACCTCTAGAGGTGCCGCCTCCGCCTGCTCCACAACCTCCTCAAGAACAACCTTGACTTCCCCTTCAACCTGATCCTGGGGTAGGGTAGGGGTTGCCTTACGTGCTCCTACAGCTGCCTAAGCTCCACCCCTAGCAAGTATTGCTCTACCTCAGCCCCTGTCCCTGCCCCTTCCCCTACCTCTGACAGTCGGGCCTACCGCTGGGACCGCTGGCCTCACTCCGTTGTTCCTCGTATTAACCATCTGTGAATAAAAGAGTGAAAGAGTTATATACCAATTTGTATCACCAGATACTAATTGAAATTAAGTTATAGCACGATGGAAGGAAGAAGAGATAGTTTCCTAAAGTCCTATAGCCTCTCAAAGAAAAGTACAGACATCTCTGTACCATTCCACAAGACTCTACTAGACTAATTTTGGTACGATGAGATCAATAAATCTAGGGCTCTAATACCATTTTTTGTCATGACCCTGACCTACCGTGAGTGGCACTCACCCAACCCTCGAGCGAGCGAACCTTCTTTGACCCAGAACTTAACCATTCTAGCAGGTTAAAACCAGTGTGCAAATAAATAAAACTAGCATTTCAATATCTCAACACCCAAAATCATAAAATAACTGTGGAATGTCTTCCCTAGAACCTGAAAATCATCGTACCAAAACATCTATCAAATTTAGAGTACGGGGATGCAACCCCAAAACTAAACAGAGTTTAAGCCGAAACAAGTGGGATATAACTAAAGAAAGAAAACAAGGTAGCTTGACCGAAGCAGCTCACCCTTGAGATCTGGAATCGCTGGGACACAAGTGAGGTCGCGCGTCAGCCGCCGAAAGATTGCCTATATAAACAAAAGAAAAGCAAGTGTAGAATTAGTAAACAATACTGTGTACTGGTAGGATCATCAACCAGTTTCAAATAAGCAGTATATGAATAGTAACTAAAGCCAAGTAAAGCACAGGAAACATGTGAACAAGCCAACAGGTATCCCTAGACTACAAGTCTCTTCATAGCTTATACCCACATGTAATCCACTTCACAACCGTTGACAACATTCAATGACAACACAATAACCATTCCATTTTACATAGCCCGGACCCATCCCAGGATTCCCCTAACAATACTTAAGTGTTAAACATGCAACCCAATCTACACCAAGTCTAAACTCACAATCAACTATAATAACCCGGTCTCTCAAGGACCATTTTAAGAAGCACAACCCGGTCCCCTCATGGAACCATCATTAAAATACAATAATTTAATAAATTAAACCTATACCAGGGGTGGTACCCGAGCCAACCAAATAGTAACCTATACCAGGCGTGGTACCCAAGCCAACCAAATAGTAACCTATACCAGGTGTGTACCCGAGTCAACCATTTAGTAACCTGTACCAAGCGTGGTACCTGAGCCAATCGAATGTCACACAGAAATCCAACAGTCACAAATAATGAACAAAACACACTTGTAAACCAAAAAACAATAACACCCAGTTCATTTTACAAGACTGCTATCCTGATATTTAGGCATTCATAACTATTCCCTAAGCATGCAAATCATACAATACTTAAGCAAAAGCACACGAACATACAATGCATAAGGGAATCCATAACCATCACCTACCTCAAAAGTTTCTAAAGCTCTACTCAATCGGAGCCTTCTTGTTTTCTGAAGTTCTTGCTTGTTCTTGGTCTAAAATAATGCACAAATACTACAATCAATACACATGGCCTACTAGTTACCCAGATTATGCAAAATCCCAAACCCCATGCCAACTATGATCATTCCACCCTTTTTCTCGGGCCTTTCCACCATTAATTCACCTATTTCAACCATTTTGTGGATACATTTAGAGAATTAAGGTCACATGATCATAATCCAATGAAACTAAGAACACCCAAATTCACATCAACCTCTATACAGGGAGTTCTACTTACCCAAATTTACTTCCAAAAAGTCTTCCGAACTCCTTTATATATTAGCTACAAGAAAAACTATCTCAAATCAACATAAATTTTCCAATCTTTACCCGAATTTCCCTAGAACACACCTCGCTCTAAAACCAACCGAGACTAGCCTAGCCC
Source organism: Jaltomata sinuosa (assembly GCA_003996215.1). Classification (NCBI taxonomy): domain Eukaryota; kingdom Viridiplantae; phylum Streptophyta; class Magnoliopsida; order Solanales; family Solanaceae; genus Jaltomata; species Jaltomata sinuosa. Next base: position 477,245 of record QJPP01000373.1, on the reverse strand, counting down.
AGAATTTTTAACTCCCAAACCTGGAAGTTTTTTGACTCAAAAATTGGTATAAAAGGTTTATCCACAATGACAGACCCAGTAGTTACATCTTTCTTTATGGAATGTATCACTGATCTCAATCATACACATTCTCTACTTACTTCATGAATAGCTAGTATCTCAGCATGATTTGAAGAAAACAATAATAGACTTTTTTTGTTGATCGCCATGATATAGCAATTTTTCCATATGTAACTAAATAGCATATTTGGGATCGAGCTTTATGTGGATCAGATAAATAACCTGCATCTGCATGACCAACAAGATTTGCATTATCTTTGTTAGTATAAAATAAATCTATATCAATAGTCTCCTTTAGATATCACAATATATGCTTAATTCCATTTCAATATCTTCGTGTAGGAAAATAACAAAATCTTTCTAGTAATTTAAAAGAAAAATACTATGTTAGATGTTGTAGCGTTAGCAAGATACACAAGTGCACCAATAGCATTGAGATATGGTACTTCAGGACCAAGAATCTCCTCATCCTCTTCTTAAGATCGGAATGAATCTTTGCTCACTTCAAATGATCGAACAATTATTGGAGTACTTAATGAATGTGCTTTGTCCATGTAAAATCGTTTCAAAATTCTTTCAGTATAAAAAAATTGTTGGATGAAGACCCCATCTGCTAAATATTCAATTTGCAGACTAAAACTTTTCCAAGATATTTTAGCTCAAATTCTTTCTTTAAATACTCAATTGTCTTTTTGATATCTTCTGGAGTTTCAATAACATTTATGTTATCAACATAAATAACAAGTATAATTAACTCTGATGATGTTCTCTTAATAAAAATACATAGATAAATTATATTATTTATATAACTTTCATTTATCAAGTACTCGCTGAGGCGATTATACGACAACCCTAATTATTTTAGACTGTATAATAATATTTTGTAAACTAATTGAATATATTTTACGAGACTTTGAATTATATGCTTTAGAAAATTTAAATTCTTCTGAGATTTTCATATAAATTTCATTATTAAGTGAGCCATAAAGATAAGTTGTAACCACATCCATTATATGTATTTTAAGATTTTCATGCACACCTAATTTGATGAGATATCAAAATGTTATTACATCTATAACAAGTGAATATATCTCTTCGTAGTTAACACCGAGTCTTTGAGAGAATCCTTATGCAACAAGGCATTTCTTGTATCTTACAATTTTATTTCTCTCATTTTTTTGCATAAAGATCCATTTATAGATAATCGATTTTACACCATTGGGCATTTGGAATACAGATCCAAAAACTTCACGTTTAGTAAGTGAGTTTAATTTTGATTGAATCGCCACTTGTCACTTTGGTCAATCACATCTTTATTGACATTCTTTGATAGATAGAGGTTTAAGATTCTCACTGTCTTGCATAATGTTAAGTGCAATGTTATATGTAACAATATTATGCACCGTAATTTTGAATCGATTAAAATTTACCCCATCACTAGTAGAATTTATTAAAAGTTTTTTATTCACTTGAGTCTCGGGTTCACTGATTTCTTCAGGAATATCAAGACTAATCAGACCTTGAGTTCTTCATTATACTCTTTTATAGTGTCATTTGGATTATTTTTCGTGCTTCTTTCTTTGGAATTTTTATCCTTGAAATTCAATGTTCTACCATGCTTCGGCGTGCATGAGATACAAAAGCTATGACACTAGTAGATGATTCTGCTGAGATATTGATACATTCAAATTACACTCGTTAATAAGTGCAAATGATCATTGTCAAATATAGTAACCAAATGATAGGTTGGGATCGAATTCCACAAGAAATATGATAAGAAAATGAAGTATTTAAGGTCTTTTATAATAATTTACTCTATGTCAGATCCTATTTCTTAATGAGTTTTAAAGAAGTTTATCTACAACTAATGTTTGCGATATGAAAAATTCTTAAAAATAAAAAAAAATTGAACAAACTAGAATTGTTTCATCTTATAACAAGATCGATTCTAGAGGTTATCGATATCAATACAATTTTATATAGATTATTAAAGGTGGGAGATGATCTAATGTTTATTACTCAATATCTTTAGATGAAAGAATGACCTTTTCCTCAATTATTTTTCCAAACTAATTAAAGTGTAATTATATAATGATCATAATCCGCAAATAAACCCCTCGTATTCCTACGTGGATTCATTAAACAAGGGTTAACGCCTTTAGTTCTGTGATACCCCAAAAATTCTAAGCTAAGATCCAAATAAGTGTAATAATCATTTCTCTAGTGTCGTGATTGATTTAGATGTGAATCATGTTCATAAGAAATTCCTATCAACAAGTTAAGTTGAAAGCACCCCAACCAAATAAGTTTTCATATAAGACTAAACAAGTGTCATCTTCAAATAATCACCCCTCCTAAAATATGAAGAGTTAGGTGGCCTATTACCCACCAAATTAAAGGTTTTAGAATCTTCTTTCCAACGCCACTAACCATTTTTTAATCTGAGTCTAGAGTAAAAAGTTATGGGTATTTTACTACAAAACTGTTAGTTTCCATGGACGGGATGACAACCCATGGAATAGAACCACAGTATGTGGTTTGACCCATGAAATCATACCTGAAACTTAAAATTTTCACCATCAAAACCACTGGTCAATCCGTCAATCAAAACTACGGTCAGTAGAGTGACCCGTGGTTTTTCAATTTTCAGCCTTTCTTCCAGGTTCCCACGGGTGACTTAACGAGTTATTTTTTTGAATGACGGTCCGTTCTGTAACCCATGGAATCACCTTCAGAGAGGTACCAAGACCTCTAAATTCCATGAATGGGTTGACGACCAGTCAACCCATTCCACGACCAGTCAACCCATCAGTGAAACCTCTAATTTCAGTTTTCTCATTCGTTTAATGAGGGTAAATTAGTCTTTTATTCCACTTTTTCAGACCTTTACTAAGTCATTTTAACCTTTTTAGATGGGATTAAAGGGGAATTAGTAGACTAAGTTTCCTCATTATCTCAATTAGAAATCCCAAGTCAGAAAAGAAAAGAAAGAAAAACATTCTCTCAGGCTTCAAACTAGGGTTCTTCCCCAAATCTTCCAACCTTCAAGATATTCAAAAATTCACCATTAAACAGGTATGTGGGATTTAAATGAGGGTTCCCTCTCACCCTCATGCCCAAAATTTCAGATTTTCATATGATTTTACAAGTTATGATTCTAGGATTCTTACCCAAACATGTGTTTTGCTATGAATTGGATTTCTTGATGAATCTATGTGACTACCATCCTTGTTAGAATGATATTTACATGAATTTCTGTAATAGATTTCAAAACCCAAGATTTTTAGGAAAAGCAAGTTTTAGCCTGATTTTACAATATCTTCTCAGAATTTAGCTCTCATTTCAGAATTCAGTTCATCTGTCAGCATTTAGTCTAAACAAGTTTAAGTTTCCTCACAATAATTTTAACTATTAGTTTTGCTTCCAGACAAGTATGCATGATTCCCAATCACTTCAGTCCAGTTGTTTTAAGTACGAAAGAACTATGCATGATTTAGCATGCTTCGGACTACCTTCAGTATGATCTACAAAATATGTTTTAAATATGAACAATTTTGAAATTCAGATATGTGACATGATACAAACCATTCTCATGAATTATTAGTCAAATACTCAGTCAATCATAATTACATGATTAGAATGCTTCTCACAATAATATTTTGCATTCTCAGAAAGTCAGTATTTTGAGCTCTCCAGTATGTCAGATTATCTATTTATTCTGTTGGGAGTAGTACTTAGCATCAAGCAGATAACGGGATGAAGGCTCACCTGTTAGTTTAGGCTGAGACCTTTAGTAGAAATCCCTAGATCCCAGAACTATGGCGCCATCATAGGTTCTAAAGGGATAACCCATCAGATTAGGCTTAACACCCTAGTCCTTTTTGGACATCAGATTAGTGGATCCATGCCAGAAAATGTTTGTACCCTTGGCAAGGTGTGAACACCCTCCCATCTAGGGTTACAGGTTGGCCCTATAGTTAGCTCAGCTTGGGGTATGTTGGTTAATAGTAGCTCCCACAGTTTACATTTATTATTGCATGACCTTGTATTCAGTTATTTAGCTCAGTTCATTAATATACAATTGTATGTTTATATACTTGGACATTGCATCAGCTTATCTTTTAGTTTACATTCAGTACGATATATCAGTATTTTCAGCATGCTCAGTAGAAGAAACTCCCCTAAGGATTTACTTTAAACATGAATTTGGGATGATTTGGCAAATAAGTTCCTTATTTGATTCTTCCCATCAGGCAAAACTACAAAGCTGAGGAGTGAAATCTTGAGTTTCAAGAAAAAGCCAGATGAGAATCTCTATTATGCATGGGAGAGATTCAAGTCACTTCTTAGAGATTGCCCACATCACCAGCAGAATAACAAGGTATTAGCTCACACCTTTGTTGAAAGCCTTGATCACAACACAAAAATTTTGCTTGATTCAGTAGCAGGTGGTCAAGTGTTGGAGAAAACATATGACGTGCTATACACTCTTCTCGACCGTATTGTACAAGTTAATCCAGAGTGGCATGGTGATATATCCAGAAATACGGTAAAAAGGCCTGTAGGTATGATAGAGGTAGATAGTGTCACAACATTGGCTGCATAGTTGGCCACTTTTCAGAACCAACTGATGACTCAGTTTAGCAAACTGAGTATGGCTCAACCTCAGGCTCAGGTTAATGTAGTGTAGCAGGTTCAAACATGATGTGAAACTTATGTGGAGCAAATGGAGTCGGTGAATTTTGTAGGCAATGCACAGAAAAACAATCAAATTTATGGTAATGCCTACAATCGCAACTGGCAGAGTCAGCCCAACTACTCTTGAGGCAATAATCAAGCTCAACCACAGCAGTTTCAATAGTAGCAAGGTATTCAAAGTAACACTCTGGCTAGCACTATACAAGAGACCTTAAAAAATCATGGCCAACCAAGAACAAATGGTTGCGAACATCAAAAATCAGCAATTGGCTCATAAGAATCTAGAGACACAGATGAGTTAGTTAGCTCAAACGCAAAACACAAGACCTCAAGGGGGTTTGCCTAGTGATACAGAAAAGCCAAAGCAAGTGATGGCAATTACCTTGAGGAGTGGGATATTTGACTGACGCACTCCCAAAGAAAAATCATGAGGTGCAAGAAGAGTTGATCATTTCTAAGCAAACTGAGGCCAAAGAAGATGACAAAAAAGGGAAGTCTAAGTACCCTAATAAAAAGCCATTTGAGCAGACACAAGACATACCACCACCACAATTCCCTCAAAAGCTTATCAAATCCAAAGAGGATACTTATTTCAAGAAGTTCTTTGACACATTCAGAGAACTTCACATTAACCTTCCTTTGTTAGATGTTTTGCAGGGAATGCCTAAGTATGCTAAGTACTTGAAGGATGTGGTGGAAAACAAAAGAAGGCTGGTAGATATTGAGACTATGGCACTTACTGAAGAGTGTAGTTCAGTGGTGATGAGCAAGATGCCCAAAAAATCTAGGATCCTGTGAGTTTCACCCTCCCTATACAAATTGGTGAAAGTAATGTTCAAGCCTTGAGTGACTTGGGGGAAAGCATCAATTTAATGTGCCTTTCATTATTTAATACTCTAGGGTTAGGGAAGCCAAGGCCTGCATCAGTTGTGCTACAGATGGCGGACAGGACTAGAGTGGTCCCCGAAGGCATCATAGAGGATGTTCTCATCAAGGTTGGTAAGTTCATTATTCCTGCTGACTTTATTGTTCTTGATTATGATGCAGATGATAGGGTACCAATCATATTGGGATGTCCATTCTTGGCTACTGGTAGATCATTGATTGATGTTAGAGAGGGTACGCTCAAGATACGACTAAATAATGAAGAGGTGGTCTTCAGAGTGTACAAAGCACTCAACACCCTCACACTACAAAGATATATGCATGATCATAGCTATGAAAGTGGATGAGTGTGGGGTGGAGAAGGGATAACCTCACTTAGCTTTTCAAACTCTCTCATGGAGCTGGACAAATTGACAAATGAGCCTGAACCTGAAGGACCTGAACAAAATTCTGAGAAGGTGGGTGTAAGAAAGACCACAGACCTCGCATGTGAGCATATGAGATGTCAAAAAAGAAGGAGAAGATGGGCCCTGAATAGTTGAAAGAGGATGAGAGAATGGGATTGAAAGTTGTGATGTAAGTCATGCCGTGATATTAAATTAGGCACTACTTGGGAGGCAACCTAAGATAAGGTAGTAGTTTTATTTGTTTTAGTTTTTCTTTAGTATCACCCATGGTGTTGTTAGTATGAGTACCTGAGATCGCAGCTAAGGAGCATGGAAAACACTAAGTGTGGGGTCCTTCGGACCCCATTGATGAACTTGATGCTACTAGCTAGGTCTAGAGGCCTCAGAGAGTATTTCTATCATTACTTTTAATTTGTACTTTGGGGACAAAGTATAATTTTAAGTGTGGGTGGAAATCTTCTAATTTGGTTAGGGTGAAGTGCGTTATAGGATTTTTATTTTTATTTATTTTGATTAAATTGAAAAAAATTCTTTATTGGTTTTCAGTTTTTGTGTTTGGTTTATTTAGTAGAAGCACATTTCACCCACCCCTCTATTTTTCTTTATTTTTTTTCCGAGGGGGAGCCCTTTGAACCCAGTATCCTTTTTTATTTTTAGGAGTAAAATTTAATTTTTTTGTCATTAGGAAATAATAGAGATGCTTTTGCTAGGTGCTACACATAATTACTTGTTTCAAGTTGGTGTTAAATACTATGACATGATTGGAAAAATTTAATGACTATTGTGAGATACCTAGGCTCTTTTATCTGACTCTTGTTGGCTTAAATTTGAATTCATGCAGTTGCTTGGTTGAGAGTCTATAGATAGCCATCTGGATTTGAACATGTGCCAAGTGTGAGTGAGGTTTTTGTTATAGTTCATGTTGCATTTTGGTGTCTAGAACTTTACCCGTGTGTTTGCAAAGCAAAATAAGAAATGTTGAGTTTAGGAGATGATATAGGCATTTCTTTGATAGCCATGTTTTTTACTCTCTTTATCTACCCTCTGTGCATAATCTTAGTTAGCCCTGTTGATCCATTAGCTTATTCTTTGGTAGCCTCATGTATATCTTATTCCTTTTCATTCAATTGCCAGCAATTTGATCCAAAACTCCTAAGCATTTTAGTTGAAAAATTAAGATGTCGAGGAGTGTAAAATTGAAGAAGAAAAATCTGAAGTGAAGCCCCAATGAAATAGCTTTTGGTGTGTTTAAAAGGTTTATGTGTGGTTGGTAGGGAGTCATGTAATAAAAAGAAAAATTGATCGAAAGCAGTGAATCATGCGTTGACAGTAAATACTCCCTACTAAAGATGTGTAAGCTAGCTTAAAAAGATGGAACAAAACAAAAGAGATTTGGGAAGATAATAATGGTGTAAAGTAGGTTGGTTGGAGATGAGTTTAATTAAAAGTGTGATGTATTAAAAGCGCTTAGGGAATATAGTCACTATTCTTAACCAAATAGTTCCTACCTGTCCTTTAGCCTACATTACAACCCGAAAAGACCTACTTGATCTTGAGCTTAGACATTCTGATATTAGTGGAGTTCTATGCTAAGGGCAAGCTTATAGTTCATCTCATGTGACATGTGAATTCTTTGTAAGAGTGAGCGAATTTTGATTCTTACACCCATTCTTGTGATAACTTGCATATGTGTGAGTAAATATGGGTAACTCTCTCATAGTGAATGTTAATGTTTGATGATGGCTAGGTGACTTATATGACCTCTTTATTGAGTAATTTGCATGAGTTTTCTAACCAAGTAGAGTCAATTCTTGAGGCTAAGGAGTTTTGAAGTAGTATTCATGGTTGTAATATGGCATGTCAAATGTAAAACTTACTATTCATGTGGTAGTTGTAGTCCTAGATTGAGTATCTTAGTTGTAATCAAGATGTTATAGTCTTCCTCTAGTATAATTAGTGTAGAGATTTGTTCGAGGATGAACAAGGCTTTAAGTGTGGGGTGTTTATCTTAGGCGTATTTATACACCTAAGTGTCGTTATCTATGCACATTTAGCTTAGTTTCAAGGATAACTTGAGGCACTATTGAGGTATTTAGGATGTAAGTGTGTACTTTGTTGCTAACTTGTTTATAGTGTTTAAGGTGCATTTGGAAAAAGTAATGATTCCAAATGATCAAATAGAGTTTAGACGAGAAAACTAGCTTTGCTAGCTTGAGCTATGCCTATTCTAGTGTGCTTTGATGAGCTATATTGTGTTGTATGGACTAATGTTTGTTATGAGTTATTGTAAGAGACCTTTGGAGAAGCCATGAGAGCTAATTGAAGCCTACGAACAAGATACAAACCATTGGGACATAAACAAGGTGGAAAGATTGCGTTGGAGGTGAAAAGGGAAAGCCAAGAAACACCCCCGTGCCATAGAGGCTAAGCTATATTTCATTGGTATGGCACGGATGTGGAGCATCGATTGGATGGCCAAATTCCAGCAGAACTCCATGTTATTGGCGTGCCACGGAGGTGGACTGCCGCGATTTGGCTGTGGCACGGAGGCTGGCCTCCGAGATGCCAAGGTGCCACGGACCTTGGTCCCGACGGGTGCAACTTTTCTTGCACTATAAATAGGACACTTAGCTTCAATTGTAAAGACTTCTAGACATTTTTGGATTGCAAGAACACAAAGAGGAGGCTGCCTTAGGGTTCTTATTCTCTACTTTTTCTTTACTTAATTCTTGTATGAACTACATCAATTTTGTAATCACGAATTAGATTATGAGTGGCTAAACACCCTTTTTCTAGGGTTGAGGCTACAATATGATTGCGTAATTATGGAATTATAGTTGGTTTGATTGGTTATCATGTCATGTGATTGTTCTTACGTTCTTGTTTTAACTATTCTAGAGCGTCATGAACTTTAGGATAAATCTAAGTCTTGAAACGAATTGACCATAGGAGTTGAGGGATGGAATGAAGAACGTAGGGAGTGTGGATCATATCTTTTATTGTTAGTTAGCAATTTTAAAGTATGATTTGCAGTTAGGATAGTGATATACCTAAACACCCCACTTTGTTAGTAAAATGGGAAGATAGTTGAATGCATCCAAATTAGAGACTCATATCCCTGCTCAACGATGTAGATGTGAGATTAATTTTTATAGATGACTTAGAGGATAACCATTCTCGAGTTATAATATCAACCTCGTAGATCAACGATCATGATAAACACCAACACTGGCTATAAACCATAGTTTGTGTGTAGTGAATGCCTCAACCTTGGATCTCTCCATATATTGTCCTACAATCTGAATTTCATATCGTCGTTATTTCCAATATTTAGTTATAAAAAGAATGCTCAAACTCTTGGTTGACAATCACACTTGTTTACCTTCAATAGTAATAATTAAGTTGAATTATTTGCTAAATTCCAAGTCCCTGTGGGATCGACATTCGTCTCGTAAGAGCCACTTTATTACTTGTACAACCACGTATACTTATGTATGCACTTGGGAGCACCAGTGCAATTTCACCTAGCTAAGTAAAGGCATAAGTACCCAGCTAGAAACATCTCTAAGATGAGATTTGATAAAATCTCAGGCTAGAGTGAGCTTTAAAGAAAATCTAGTATTTTGTGTCATAGATATGATTGGGTTCTCGTGGTTTGTAGAATGATTGTGTGGTATCCATTTATGGATAGTCAACTATTGTAGAATTCTATACAAAGTTCAAAGATTAAAATCAGGTTCATAAAATTCTGGTTATGATAGTTGTCATGTCGGGGTTAATTCGTGATGTCATATAAAATAAAGTGTGTTATGAAACGAGGGGTTTGGGGTGAGTTTATGAAGTTCTGGAATTTGCAGTTCATCGTGATAAAAGGGCATCTTGTTGTGATGAGTCACCGTAGCAAGCCAATCATTGTCATAGTGACTCATCGTGATAAGACTTGGCTCATCGTAATGAACGACGAGGCAGATTACCTGCACTTAATTCATTTTTTTGTGTTATTTCCCCATAAACTCCTATTTTATTTTAGAGCTCCATGAGGCATTTTCCCCAATAACTAAGTTGTTCTCCTTCGTTTGAGGTAAGTAACTCTGTAAACCCCTTCCTTTAACAATCATTAGTCCTTGTAGTATCTTTAGAGGAAAGATTAATGGTGGACTTCTTGAGTTTGAGCCCTAAAAGCATGAAACTTAGGCAAACCCTATGGGTAGGTGCAATTTTATCTAAAATTGATCTTACTATGTGTTTTTATGATTCCTAGAATGAAATTGATAGTTTTTAACATGATTAAGGCTAATGGGGAACCTTGAGTTCTATAAAGATGAGACATTTAAGCATAAAAATGGCTAAAAAGGGGTTAACTTGATTAGAAACCCTTTGGGTGTTGATTATATGAATGTTGTGAGAATAGTTAATGGTTAATTGAACATTGTGGAACACTACAGATCTTGGATAAGGGTAGAATTAGTGGATTAAATTCCTAAGACCTTAAATGAAGAGTAAATAATTAATTACTCTTGTATTTATGTTTATAGACTTTGAACACTCTGAAGTATTAAGGAAGGGCAAGGCTATTTCTAAGTAGCTTGTGGTTGAGAATTTGACAATCGAGGTAGGTTACAATTTAAATTTGAGTTAAGACTTATTTTTGTACATGTATGTGATAAAGTTATCTAACTTGTGATTGGTCTTCAGACATGTTTGAATGATGAGTGTTTTCATATTTGCTTGAATGAATAAGCTAGGTATACATGAACTGATTTATGAATTTGAAATGATGTAAGTGTATCTATTGCATCTTAAGAGATAGAACTGAGAACCATAGGTTCGTTGACACTGTTACTTGTTATGGATCAGGTACTACAAGCCGGTATTAATATTTGCACCAATGGGAAATGATTTTGGCGGCTACATGGATCATGGTGTGTCCTCTGTAGTTCATAGCCAGTCAGTCAAAAATAAGATCCTTTAGCATGTGTGTACACCCTTTCTTTTATTATTGCATTTTTTTCATGGCCAGTTCTTAGAGATGGTATTGTGGATTGAGATGAGACTAGAGATAATAATTGCATTGAGGAGAGATAGATGGACATAGATTCCATGTGATATGAGTATTGAAAGTGAATTCTTTTGCATTCTTGTGATGGTATTTGGTGACTTATGTGGACTTGATATTATTGTTGTTGACTTGACTTGAGATGACTATCTGTTAACTGAATTACATGATAAGTGTTGAAGTTCCTTTTACTTGTTATTTGATTTGATTATATACCTATTTTAAACTGAGTTGGTCTATGATACCTACCAGTACATAGTATTTTATACTGATACTATCATGTACTCTTCTTTTGTTGAGTGTAGACTATATTTCAGAGGATCAGATGCGATCTCATCTAGACTAGGCGATTGATATTATGATTCAAGGGTGAGTACTACATCTCAGGCAACCGTGGATCCTCTCTTGGTCATTGTCCTTCTTTTGGATAATGAGACTTTTAATATTTTTGTTATGTTTGGATATGTTAGACATGGATTTGATTAGAGTTCTTGTACAATAACTTTCAATTCTTGAGGATTGTTCTAGTTAGTCAAATTTTCTGCACTATTTATATTAGTTTCAACTTTCTTTATGGTTTTAAGTTATTTTATATGATTCTATCTTAACATACGATTAAGTAATAAGGTTAAGGTTCGAGTTAGTTGGTTCTCTCATCGAAGGGTTAGTGTGGGTTCCACTCACGATCAATTGGGTTGTGACCGTATGGTTGAGTTCACGAACCGTATTAAGCTATCAGGTTCGTAGACTTAGCCATTCTCCTTATAAAAAAATGAAGCCATGATTTCTACTTATCACAGTTCATATCATGATTCATACTCGAGGTTCATGGTTCATGGCATGAGATGTACCCCCTATACAGTTTGTCAAATTTAACTTTTTCTCATCATGATTAAGGTTACGATCCGTAGAATCCTTCTGCAGGACTTAATGCAGTTCATAAGTCTTATCGTAAGAAGAAAAATTTAAGTTTGGGAGTTTATAGGCATGATTCAAAGTTCAAACAACAAAAATTATCATTGAAATCACAAAATTTGCAATTCTTGCGCATCAATTACACAATAATTAGGCTACTCAGACTTCACCTAGATCACATCCAAGTGATTACTTGAGGGTTTTGGTGGGTAAAATAACGTTTTGATATAGTTTTTAAGATCGATCAGTCATAATATTCTCTGGCTTATTGGGTTAGACACCCATAACCAACATATGCTCAACAAGTCTTATGAAATATGATCAACAACTTTAAACACCACAACATATCTCAACAACAGCCTCAATAACTACACTTCCACATCATATGAAGTTCCAGTCAACCCTAGCACTATAAAGGGTTTCCAATAGAATTGCAGACAACTTGAACCCTAAATTCTCATGGGGAATAAAGAAATTAAGCATCAAGAGCTTCTTGCACACTAAGGTGAGTGAAGAACTTACCTTGTTTCAAAGCGAAAGAAGAGAGAGTTGAAGAGCAAAAGAGACGTGTATGTGACTTGTTTGTGTCGGTGTGAGCTTTTGACAGTGATAGGAGAGTAATGGAGATTGTGGGAGAGTTAAAAGGGGAGAGAATTTAGGAGGAGTTTTTCTTTTTTTTGTGGGCGATAAAGTTTGAAATAAACTCAATCGGGTATTTAAACCCTTCTTTCGAGATTTTCTTAGAGCAAATAAAAAGTATAAATGAAAGAAAATAAAGAAAGATAAAAGAGAAGATCTTTTTTATTCTTTTAAATATTTTTCAAGTGTCTTTAAGTGTGTACAATGTGATTTCTAATTAATGTTACTGTTTATAAGATGCTAATGAGGAATATAAAGAATTTCTATGAACATGACATTTAATTTATTTAAGATCATGAATGAGGTGTGATAGTTATTCTACATGAAGATGAAAAGTGAAAATAGTGAGAATTTATTTTTAGAATAATAGACATCCAGACTAATTAAATTTCATTACCCTCCTTCTTTAATGTCTATATCTTAATAAATAATATGCTTAGTTAAAATTTTAGTAGGACAAATTCAATGATTTAGTGAAGAAAAAAGAATACACGTATATTATAATACATAGTGATAGTTATATACATATTGATAGTTATCTCATTAAAAATCATGTTAGAAAAATTTAATGGGATAAACTTTTAACTACAAAAAAAGTATGCCATATATATTATACCCTCCCTAATTAAAATATCACATAATTTTTTATAAATAATGCCTTCCAAGCATATAAATTAGCTTTTTATATGTTGATATGATATTGTCTTTTGTGACCTAATCAACTCATCTCGTTATATCATTTTCTTACTTCATGATTATTGTCATCTTTGCATGATTTGCATAAATATTTATAATTAATTGGTTGATAGAACAACATAATTATAATAGCACCATATATGTAAATAGATAATTTGCTTATGATCGAATATCAAATAATCGTCCTGTATTTTTATAATTATCAATCCATTAAAAATTTGGTTAGAAATAATAAATTCATATCCATATTTAATTTTTTACAACTATTTTGATGTCAAAGTAAAAATACATATGTCTGCACATCAATAAAAGTATTATCTCATGTCTAATTTTTATTATGCACGTGAATTTTAGAAGTGTCAAGATAACAATAAAAAATGTGTGATTTTGTTTATAATAATTAGTAACTAAAATTAAGATCTAAAATAATAATTAGTAAAATAACAGTCTGAGTGAGGTAAAGAGAGACCAAAATTGAATGTCAATAGTTGTCCATTCTTTGCTCGAAAATAAAAGATGAATTATCTATGGCAAAGAATATTGACGTAGTAGTCAATTTTATTCGATCAGGAGGAATAAACCTACGGGACCATAAGAAACAAGAGGAAATTATTAAAATATTATGGCTGAGACTTCAGCGTCAAGTCGCATACATATCTTTTATTTCTGAGAATTAGATCATATATAGTTCTAGATTTAGGAACGAACGAGATTCCTAAAAGAAAATAGTCAATACAAGATTTCGAATAGAGGTGGAAGTGACATGAGTTAATAAGATTAGAAAATAAAGTCATAGGAACAACGTGAAAAAATAGAGTGTGAATATTGTTTGACACTGCAATGATATAGGGATATTAAGAATTACGTCTTTGAAATGAAGGCAAAAGTTGTCCCCCTTTGTAGCTTGTTCAGCCTGCAGTTTCTAATATAACTAGATACAATGGTTAGAACATGTGCGCTATATAAGTAGGCATTTAAACATGTTACAAGTTCCCTTTAGACCATGATTTTTTTCTTAAGAAGATATGGATAATGTCTTAAGCTATGATATCTTAGGGACATGACATACAAAAGTAAATTCTTAGGTCATGGGATGATGTTTGTAGACTATGAAAATGATGCCTTTGAATTATGATGCCTTTGAAGCATGATAAAAAGAAATTAAATCCTTAGACCATGGAATGATGTCCAAAGGACATGAAAATGATATCTTTGGACTATGATGCCTTCAAAATATGAAAAATAATAATTAAATCCTTAGGTCATGATATAATATCCGCGGGCCATAAAAATAATGCCTTTGAACAATGACACCTTTGGATAATTGAATAATGATTAAAGATAAAGCATGTTTTGAGTAGCATAGTGTAACGTTGACTAAATTTTGTATCTTAGTCTGTAGTAGCATGATATAATTTAGTAGCTTGATGAGACTTTGAGGGATCGGTGCAAAAATCGGGTGCGATGCAGATTAGTATCTCAATGTAATTTTGGGCATAATGCAATCTCGAGCTCAAATATAATTTTTGGGCTCAATGCAATCTCAAGATCAAATATAATCTTAGGCTCAAATGCAATTCTCAGTAACAATGCAATTCTCGGGCTGAAATGTAATTCTTAGGCCAAAAATAATTTTCAGGCTCAATGCAGTTCTCGAGATAAAATACAATCTCGGGCTAAAATACAATATAGTAGCTCAATACTATCTCAGACTCAAATGCAATTTCGGACTCAATATAATATTGTAGCTCAATACAATCTTGGGCACAATCTTGAAGAGATAGAGTAGCTTAGATTATTCACCATGTTGAAAAAGAAAAAAAGTATCTTTGATGACAGACGTTCCAATACTACAAAAAATGATTCTCAAATTTGTACCTACTATTTCTACGTCTAAAGAAAAAATATTAATTTATAAAAGAGAGAGGTTGATTTGTGCTTCTGTTCCTGATTAGCATTTTTTATCCTTGTTCAATGTATGTAAACTGGCGCACTCTATCGAGGCACTCACTTGTGCAAAAGGGATAGATGAGTTTTGAAATCATACTTTTAAAATGAATGTTTTGAAAAGAGAAATGAAATTTTTATTATAAAGAAATATTAAAAAATATTGTTGAATAATAAACTATAACATATTTTGAGCCATCACAACATCTTATTGGACAACATATTCTTGTCTTAATTGTAGCTCTATTGGAATTTTCAAGAATTCCCTCAAAAATATCTGTCCCATTGTAGAACTTAATCTTTTTCTTAGTACTCCATTGTAGAATGAGAAGTTGCTTGTCGTGAATGGTTGAGGTTCTCTCAAAATGTTTGCCCAGTCTCATATTTTGTTAACCATGACTTATAGAAATGCTTCTTTCCAAGGGAATTTTTGAGATCCTCTTAAAACTTCTTCCATAGTTACATGCTCAAAAAAAGGGAAAACTAAAATTTTATTAAGATAAGACCGAACGCCACAGAATCACCTACATATCTCTCTTAAATGGGAATCAGGTCAAGTGTAGTTTCAATTATAAGAGAAGAAAGAATTAAAAATGAACTTCTCTTTAGCTCTTCGCTGAAGTATCTCTTGACAGAGTCTAAATTGATAGGCTTGGGCCATACTTCACCATCCTTTTTTTCTAGTATAAGTGCTCCTCCTGTCAGAACTCGATAGACCATATAAGGACCCTGCCAATTCAGTGCAAATTTGCCTTTTGCCTCATCTTGATATGGAAATATCCTCTTTGGAACAAATTGTCCCAGTGTAAAGTGTCTTGGTCTAACCTTCTTATTGAAAGTATTGGCCATTCTGGTCTGATAGAGTTGATCGTGACATACTGCATTTATTCTCCTTCCACCAATGAATGCCAATTGCTCTAATCTATTTTGCACCCATTTGGCGTCGCTTAATTGTGCTTCCTGAATGATCCTTAGATAAGGTATATTTACCTTAACAGGTATCAAAACTTCATTACCATAAACTAAAAAGATAAGGCATGGCACCCATAGAAGTTGTGATTGTAGTATGATATCCTAGCAATGCAAAAAGTAGCTTCTCATGCCAGTGCCTATAATTATCAATCATCTTACACAATATCCTCTTAATGTTTCTATTTTCTTTTTCCACAACCCCATTCATATGTGGCTTGTATACTATTGAATTTCAATGCTTGATCTTGAAATTCGCATGCCGCCTTCATTAGATCACTGTTGATGTTGGCACCATTGTCTGTGATGATTGGCTCAAGGACCCCAAATTGACAAATGATGTGGTCTCGAACAAAATTAGTCACAACCCTCTTAGTGACAGACTTATGGGATGTGGCTTTAACCCATTTGGTGGAGTAGTCGATTTCAACAAGGATGAACCTATGTCCGTTGGATTTGGCAAGTTTGATTGGACCAATGATATCCATACCCCAAGCAACACATGGCAAAGGTGAGTTGGTGACATAGAGTTCCTTGGGAGGAACTCGTATCATATTTGCATGAGTTTGGCATTGATGATACTTTTGTACATAACAAATTCAATATGTTTCCATGGTCAACCAAAAGTACCCGAATCTTAAAATCATCTTCGCCAAAGTAAACCTATTCATGTGCATCCCACATGTTCTAGTGTGTATCTCTTCAATCAGTCCGACTGCTTCTCTAGACTCAATGCACCTTAACAACCCAAATGGTGAGTCCTCTTGTGCAAGAATTTTCAATTCAAGAAAAATTGATTTGCCAATCTCCAAACCATGCATTTTTGGACACTTGTCATCTATTTCAGATAATATCCATTTTTCAAGTATCCCTTAATATCAAGATATCATGGATTTCCATCTAACTCTTCCTCAACATGAAAGTAATATGTACGTTTCTTACATGTATAAACGGGAATAGGGTCAGTAAAATTCTTATCCGGTTACTGAATTATTGAGGACAAGGTGGCTAAAGCATCTACAAAATCATTTCGGCTTTACAAAATATGCTTGAATTCCATCTTGACAAACCTCTTGCACAAATCTTGTATACACTGTACATATAGTAGGATCTTTTCATTATTAGTATCCTACTCACCTTTATAATGACCTGGTCCATCGTTACAGGTAAAACCTTATGTCAAATTTTGGGTTAGAAAACTTTCGGGTTTGGGAGTTAAAATTTTTAGGCTATGCTAGTCTCGGTAAGTTTCAGATCGAGGTATGGTCTAGGGAAATCTGGGTGAGGATTAGGTAATGTGTTTTATATTGAACTAGTTTTCCATTAGCTAAGACGTTAAGGAATGTGAGGGACTTTTCAAAATCGAATTCAGGTAAGTAGAACTCCCGATATTAGGGTTGATATGAAGGAAATATTCTGAAATATCAGGATTTAAGGTGTGTTGTAAAATGAGAACTTTTATGGTATTTTTAGAGATTATATCTCATGTTGAATGTTATAGCGGTTGACACTGTGCTACTGAAGCTACCGCTATAGCAGAATAATTTCTATTATAGCAGAAGTCAATGTCGATCAGTACCGTCATAGCGGTCGGTTCCACTAAGGTGGTACTTCTATAGTGGTGTACGGACCGCTATAGAGGACTGAGCAGGATTAATGCAGAAACTTCTCCAAAATGTTGAGTTTTTCCTCAAGAACATTTTGGAGAAGGACAGAGATGATTTAGGCAATTTCAACTCTGTTTTCACCATTTTTTGTCCTAAAGGTAAGACTTTCACTCCCCTAAACTAGTAATTCAATTACTGGTTAGTAGAATTGATAGTTACGGGTTTGGGAGAAGGGTTAGACTAACCTAGGAATGGTAGAATCTGGGGAAAAAAGGGATTCTAGGGTGTTGAGTTCTTGGGTAATGTTGTTTATGGTTCATTCATGCTTTAAGTACCTTTATTCGCTAAATGTAACCGTTAAATGGTAGTATTTAGGTGAATTAGTGGTGGGAAGCCCGGGAATGAGTGGAATGATTATAGTTTTGTCTTGGGGATTGGGATTTTATACATCCCGGGTGTTTTAGGACATTGGACTGATATTAGCATTATTGTATAATTGTCTTTAGACCAAGAACAAGCACAAGCATCTGGAAATGGGAAAGCTCCGGTCTAGTAAGGTCTCAGGCTATTCGAGGTAGGTGGTGGTTATTGTTTTTCCAATATGCAATATGTGTTCATGTACTATCGCGTAGTATTGTATGAGTTGCATGCTTAGGAAAGGAATGATGAATGTCTAGTTATCCTATGTCAATTATGTGAAATGAACTCGTATGGTTGCTTGTTGGTTTACAAGTATGATGTTGTTTATTTATTTATTGACTTGTTGGATTGTGTGTGATATTCGGTTGGCTCGGGTACCATGCCTGGGACGAGAATGATATCAGTTGGCTCGAGTACCTATATATCGATTGGCTTGGGTATCACGCCTGGTATGGGTTTGATTTTACTTACATTGATTATATTCTGATGATGGTTCTATAAGTGGACCGGGTTGTATTCTTGATATGTGATTGTTTCATGATGGTCCTTGAGACGCCGGATGGTTGTACATAATTGTGGGGTTGGTTATAGTGTAGACCAAAATTGCATGTTGAACACTTAGGTGTTGTCTTAGGGATCTGTAGCTGGTCTGGTTATTTGAAAGGGGGTATATGTTATTGTCTTGATGTATTGTGCAATGACTATCATACTAGTTACATATGATTGGTAAGCTAGAAGAAAGACTTAGAGTCTAGTTTTATGGCTGGCTTGTACTACATATTAACCTTAATTTACTCATCTTTAGTTTATTGTTCATATCTTGTCCATTGGAGCTGGCCGATGATCCTACCAGTACATGGTGGTTGTATACTGATTATGCACTTGTTTTTCCTTCTATGAGTACAAGATATCTTCCTACGGCTCCTGCGCAACCTCAGATCTAGTCCCGGCGATTTCTGATTGCAAGGGTGAGCTACTTCTTTCGGGCTACCTTGTCTTCATCTCGTAGAGTTGTAGCCCATTTGTTTTGTGCTTAAGCTCTTGTTTTATTGGGGTTGCATCCCTATTCTAGACTTTTGGCAGATGTTTTGGTATGGTGACTTTCAGGTTTAGGATCTTGTTTAGTATTATTTTTTAATACAAATTTTAGTTTATTTTGATGCAACTAGTTTTGAGCTATTAGAATTGCTTAGTGTTGGGTCAATATTAGTTCGCTCATCCAGGGGTTTGGGGGGGTGCCACTCATGGCGGTTTAGGTCATGACAAAGATGGTATCAGAGCCCTAGATTTGTTGATCTCATTGTACCAAAATGATTCTACTAGAGTCTTGCGGAATGGTATGGAGGCGTCTATACTTTTCTTTGAGAGGCTATATGACTTTAGGAAACTATCACTTCTTTCTTCCTTCGTGCTATAACTCAATTTCAATTGATATCTGGTGATACAAATTGGTATCTAACCCTTTCACTCTTTTGTCCGAAGATGGTGATTACCAAAAATAACAGAGCAAGAGCGGCAGTTTCGGCAGCGGGACCAACAGTCAGAGGAAGGGGTAGGGGCAGGGGCAGAGAAAGAGCAACACCTTCTGGGGTTGAAGCTTATGCGGCTGCTGGGCCAAGAGAGGTGACCCCTCCCCCACCCTAGGATCATGTTAAGAAAGAAGTGGAGGTGTTTGAGGAGGAGGAGGCGGCACCGGCTGGAGGTGTAGGTCTTCCCCGTATATCGCCTGAAGTATTTCAGCAGGTGTGGACTTTTTGAGTGGACTAGTTGGTGGTGGAGCCACCCCCATGGGTACTACAGATCAGGTTTCAGGCACCCAACTAGCAGTTGCAGTGGCTCCTAGGATGGATGCAGCATCGGGTACTGATGACTTTTTCCATCTGATGCTAGGTCCGGTTATGACTGGGAATGAGCATAAGATGCTGACCAAGTTTTTGAAACTGAAACCTCTTACGTTTCAGGGTACAGAGAAAGAGGATGCTTATGAGTTTATTCTAGATTCTTATGAGAGGCTGCATAAGTTGGACATTGTGCAGCAGCATGGGGTTGAGTTCGTTACCTTTCAGCTTCAAGGTGATGCTAAGCAGTGGTGGATGTCTCATGTGGAGTGTCGTCCATCAGCTTTGCCTTCGCTGACCTGGACGGAGTTTTATGCTCTATTCTTAGAAGAGTATGTGCCCCACACTTTGAGAGATCGTAAAAAGGATGAGTTTCTTGATCTAGAATAGGGTAACATTTTGATCTCAGCCTATGAGGCCAAATTCCATGCATTGTCTCATTTTTCTACTCAACTTTGGGGTACAGAAGAGGAGAGGATTCATATGTTTGTAAATGGCCTGAATACTGAGTTGCAGGTGTTGTCCGTGTATATAACTTCAGCGGGAAAGAGTTTCAACAAGGTAACAGATTATGTGAAGAAGCTAGAGGGGCTTAAACAAGTCGATCAGGCTAAGTGCTAGCCCAGAAGTTTCGGAATGACTGGAATTTCAGAAGTTCATACTCCAGGGGTCATAGCCAGCAGGTGTATTCTGCTCGTCCTATTCAGTCAGCTTTGCCAGCTTCTACAAGTGGTCATCTGGGAGCCAGTCAATTCTCAGCTCCTAGAGGCTAGGGGCTTCTTATACTTCTACTAGCAGGCCTACTATTGGCCGTAGATGCTTTCATTGTGGTGATCTAGGTCACTTCAAGAGGGAGTGCCCTCACAGGAAGGAAGGAAATCAGACTCAGCAGCAGTCTAAGGCTGTGGTCCTAGCAATGAGATATGTCTATGCTAGCGGTCATCCACAGGGTGGGCGAGGTAATTTTTAGGGAGAAAGGAGAGATAGAGGGAATAGAGGCGTAGGCAGGGGTATGGCACAGGCAGCAAGGGAAGTTGCTCAGATTTATGATCAGGCTCACTTTTATGCTTTTCCAGGAAAGTCTGAGGCTGAGGTGTCAGACGCAGTGATCACAGGTACAATTCTAGTCTATGATAGGATGGCTTCTATACTGTTTGACCCAGGTTCTACTTATTCCTATGTGTCTGTGAATTTTGTTTTGGGTCTGGGATTGGTTTGTGATGTCCTTGATTCCCCTATTCATGTTTCTACCCAAGTTGGAGAGTCTGTAATAGTGACCCATGTTTATCGTACTTGTCCTGTGGTGTTTGTGGGGTTGCAGACTTGGGTAGATTTGGTTATTCTGGATATATTGGACTTTGATGTTATTTTGGGTATGACCTGGTTGTCTCCATGTCATGTGGTATTGAATTATAATACTAAGACTGTAACTCTAGAGATTTCGGGTAAGGATAGGCTAGAGTGGGAAGGTGTGTACAGGACTAAGCCGGCTAAGATCATATCATTTGTCCAGGCTAGGAAGTTAGTAGGAAGGAAATGTTTGGCCTTCTTGTCTCATCTCTGGGATGATAGTGTGGAGTCCCCATCTATTGAGTCAGTTCCGGTAGTTTCAGAGTTTCAGGAGGTGTTTCTGGTAGATTTGCCTAGCATGCCTCCGAACATAGACATTGACTTTTGTATAGACTTGGAGCCGGATACTCGCCCAATTTTGATTCCTCCTTATTGCATGGACTCGACATAGTTGAAGGAACTTAAGACTCAGCTTCAGGAACTCTTAGATAAAGGTTTTATTCATCCCAGTGCTTCACCTTAGGGTGCTCCAGTTTTGTTTGTGAAAAAGAAGGATGGTAGTATGAGGATGTGTATAGACTACAGACAACTGAACAAGGTCACCATCCAGAATAAGTACCATTTGCCTTGCATAGATGACCTCCTTGACCAGTTGTAGGGTACGCATCTATATTTTTTAAAATTAACTTAAGGTCAGGGTACCATTAGCTAAATATTATGCCTGAGGAAATTCCTAAGATAGCATTTCAGACTTGATATGGGCATTATTAGTTCCTAGTGATATCGTTTGGGCTGACCAATGCGCCGGCGGAATTCATGAGTTTGATGAATGGGGTATTCAAAGCTTATCTAGATTTGTTAGTCATTGTATTTATTAGTGACATTTTGATTTACTCCAAGAGTAAGGAGGAGCATGCTGAGCATCTTCGTATTGTTTTAGACATCTTGAAGCACCAAAAAGTATATGCTATTTTTTCCAAGTGTGAATTTTGGTTGACTTGAGTCGCTTTCATAGGGCATGTGGTGTCGAAAAAAAGGGTGATGGTGGACCCCCAAAATATCGAGGCAGTTAAGAGTTGGGTCCGGCCTAACTTTGTGACTGAGGTTAGGAGTTTTGTAGGGCTTGCAGGCTACTATCACAGGTTTGTCAAGGATTTTGCGTCTATCGCTACTCACTTGACAAGGTTGACACAGAAGGAGGTACCATTTGTATGGTCCGACCAGTGTAAGGAGAGCTTCAAAAATCTCAAGACACTTCTTACCACAACTCCCATCCTAACATTGTCGGTTGAAGGTAAGGATTTCATTGCGTATTGTGATGCTTCACATTCGAGTTTGGGTGTTGTGTTAATGCAGGACAAGATGTTATAGCGTATGCTTGAAGGAAGTTGAAGCCTCATGAGAAGAATTACCCAACTCACGACTTGGAGTTGGAAGTGGTGGTCTTTGCACTTAAGATTTGGAGGCACTATTTCTATGGTGTCAAGTGTGAAGTGTTCACAGACCATCGCAGTTTGCAGCATGTGTTTACTCAGAAGGACTTAAATCTGAAGCAGAGGAGGTGGATGGAGTTGTTAAATTATTACGATGTGACGATCCAGTACCATCTGGGTAAGGCTAATGTGGTGGAAGACACATTGAGCCAGAAAACAATCAGCATGGGCAGTTTGGATTGTTTGGGGTGTCCAAATGACCATTGGCTAGGGAGATTCGGGCACTAGAATCTAAGTTTATGCAATTGGGCATCTCAGCACAGGGTGAGTTATTGGCCAGTATTGAGGTCAAATCCACATTTATAGAAGTAATAAAGGCCAAGCAGTTTCAGGATACCCAGTTGAACAAGCTTCAGAGCAAGATAATATCCGCAGAGTCCGAGAATGCCACGTTGGGAGCTAATGGGGTGATGAGCTTCAGGGGGAGGACTAGTATTCCTCGGGTTGATGACATAATTCTGAAAGTGTTGGCAGAGACTCATGGTTTACGGTATTCACTTTATCTGGGCATACCAAAAATGTACCGAGACTTAAGGCAACTTTATTGGTGGCCAGAGATGAAAAAGGACATAGCTAATTATGTGTCCAAGTGTCAAATTTGTCAGCAGGTCAAGTATGTGCACCAAAGTCCTACAGGGTTGCTTCAGAGAATGCCCATTCCCGAGAGGAAGTGGGAGAGGATAGCCATGGACTTCGTGACCTTGGAAAAGTATGACTCTATCTGGGTCATTGTGGACAGGTTGATCAAGTTTGCTCATTTCATTTTGGTCAGGGAGGACTATAATTCGCAGCAGTTGGCTAAGATATATGTTAAGGAGATTGTGAGACTGCACGGGGTCCCACTCTCAATCATTTCAGACAGGGGTACTCAGTTTACCTCCAAGTTCTAGGGTAAGTTGCACGAAGAGTTGGACACTCAACTCACTTTCATCGCGACATTTCATCCTCAGACAGACGGTTAGTCAGAGAGGATGATCCGGGTATTGGAAGATATGATGAGAGCATGTGTGATCGACTTTCAGGGTCAAACCAGTTTCTACGATTGTGCGAGTTCTCATACAACAACAACTACTACTCCAGTATCGACATGGTACCGTTCGAGGCACTGTATGGGATGAGATGTAGATCATTTATAGGGTGGTTTGAGGCAGGCGATGTGAAACCCTTGGGCATGGACTTAGTAAGGGAAGCTTAGGAAAAGGTAAGGGAAATTCAAACCAAGTTGCTAGCAGCTCAAAGCAGGCCGAAGGAGTACGCGGATCGCAAGGTAAGAGACATGGATTTACAGGTTGGTGAGCAAGTGTTATTGAAAGTGTGACCAATGAAGGGGGTTATGCGATTCGGCAAGGGGGGCAAGCTCGGCCCTCAGTTCATCGGTCCATTTGAGGTTCTCAAAATTGTAGGGCCAGTGGCTTACAGGCTAGCACTATCCTCCAGTCTATTCAGAGTCCATCCAGTCTTCCATGTATCCATATTGAAGCGATACCATGGGGATGAGGAATACATCATTAAGTGGGATTCGATTTTACTAGACAAGGATCTTCAATATGAAGAGGAACCGATTGCGATTCTTGATCGGGATGTCCGAAAGTTGAGGACAAAGGAGATCAAATTTGTGATAGTTCAATCAAAGCATCGTCCGATTGAGGAAGCCACTTGGGAAATCGAGAAGGACATGCGGGATAAGTACCCTCACTTGTTCGAGGATTCAGGTACTATATTTCATCAAAAGGAGATCAAAGGACAAATTCTCAGAAGTAGCTGAGGCGTGAAAGAGTTCAAGACGAAAGCAGCTACAAGACCTTGGGAGATCGTGCGCCGCACTTTTTTCCCTTCAACCAGTTTTTGTCCCTCAGTAAGGGTTTTACTTGCAAGGTGTTTAACCAGGCAGCATAGGAAGGTCCCCAGAGATTAAGTTAGTTTCCTATTTCTTGATTTCTTGTAAAAAGACAAACGCCCTGAGTGCAGCAAATATCCTTAATTAGATGCAGTAATGACAGTTTACTTGCCAAAGTATTTTTTCTCACCTAAGTAGCGACAAAGAATGTTTCGAGCAACGATTAATTAAAATTTCTAAGGCCTTGAGCTAAAAGAAGGGATTCGCTTCTAAAATAAGGACTCAGATTCCTGATGTCTTGAGAACCTCCCCAAGGTAAGACCAAAATTTCCATAGCCCCGAGCTTAAGAAGGAATTTTCTCCCTAGCTAGGGATTCGAAAACCCGAAATCCCTAATCTAATCAAAATGACAAAGGTTGTTGGTAGGGTCGAACTTGGTTCTTGTATTTTTTTATGAGAACAAGCAATGTACGATAGAGAAACCTCCAATAGATAGGGACACAAAGCTAAAAAATAAAAACGCTCTTGAAATCATGGACGACTCTTAGACCATGTTAAAAAGAATCAAAAAATTAAAAAAATAATTGCGGCAGAGAGGCATGACCTCCCCGAATTGATACATCCTAAGTAACTGGGAGACGTTCTAACTTAGTGGTTTGACATATAAAGTTTTAACCAAAGGGATCCCCCTCGTCAAACAAGGATAAAAGATTCAACATCCTGAAACAGACGGAGAGATACCATTCCCTGATCTGATGAAAACAAAAATGGTGGAGGCAAGGCCAATAAATAAAAAACATCGATTAGGAAATCACCTCCCTTCGCAACTCAACACTTCAGTGCTTTTCAACTTTTCTTACTAATGGAAGAACACCTCTCGAAGAAGAGAGGGGTCTCATACATAATCTTCCCAATGAGAATAGAGAAATGAGTCCTCCCTTTATTTTTAATAAGGATATGCCGAGAAAAGGTTTCCACGGTTAGGGCATTGGGGGGATGTTCAATCAAATGATCACATTAAAAGTACAAAGGAAAGTAATCAATATATGAAAATTAGGGAACCGGAAAACAAAACACGCATAAATAGTCAAAATCTTACAAATAAAAAGTTTCCTTTGATACAAATCCCAAGAAAGGGTTTTACACTTATTTACAGCCACGTCAAAAAGGGATACATTTGTTACACTCATCAACTAAAGATGTCACAACCTAACTACTGAATCATGCGGGCACCTACTCTAAGTTACCTAGATAGGAGAACCCTTACCACCAAATTAATTATAGGTATTTGCAGAAACAAATAAGAAACCATGGGATTTTCCTTGATAAAATAAAACTAATCTCAAAACTCAAATACAGTAAAATCCTTTAAAGATACAATGGAACTCCTCCCTAGGAATTAGTCTAAACAGGTACAAGAGCTACTAAGAGAAATGAACAGAAATAAAGACACAACTCCCACCATAGAAAGAAATGAGTAGAAGCTGCTGGACATCACCATCGTCTTCACCTAAGAAACATCAACTGATCCTGCAACCATACTATACCCAAATAGGTATAGCACGAGTAGTATTAGTACAAACAATACGTACTGGTAGGCATCATCGTTCGACATGAATCCACCACATAACATCATGTAAATATCCAGAAAGAATGCATGCACTTAAGAATTATGCTATAAGGCCTTCAACAATAACTCTTACTACCCAGATATACTACCCGTGAATTTGATTCACTCCCTCTCGAGCCTCCTTACCCTAATCTGCTGCCAACTCGTTATTTTAGAAACATCCCACTCCCTTATCCAGGTCATATGCTGACCTTTTATAAACCTTAGACTCTCTAAGCCTACCCATCTCGCCAAACACTAGAGATACCTTACAATCGTCAACCCTATTACCAATTAGCCAATTATCCCCGTCAGTAGGCTTATCACTCTCACTCAAGATCCTAAGTCAGTAGCCCGGACCCACAACCCTTAGCCAAGTCAATAGACTGCCCGTAAGACTCCCAGTCAATAACTCAACTCAACATCCATGTACGACATGTCTAAAACTACAAGTACAAACAACAAGCAATTATGTCACCTCTTCAAGTATCTCATACCACCCAAGGATCCCTAGGACATCATCTATGGTGTTCAACATGAAATTCCAGTCTACACAATAAACCACCTTAGCACTTAAACACACCAACCCGACCACTCATGGACCAACATGTAATAATAACATCACCATAGATAAGCCCAATGCACTCATAGAACAACACACATAATAACAAGTAAACCTATACCAGGCGTGGTACCTGAGCCAACTATAAAATAAATTTGTACCAGACATGGTACCTGAGCCAACCAATGAATAACTTATACCAAGCGTGGTACCTTAAGCCAACCAGTGATCTGTATCTGGCATAGTACCCGAGCCAACTGAAGAATCACATATATCACAATCATAACAACCACAATAATAACATACCACACTTGTACAACTAACAAGCATTTAAAATAGGTTCATTGCATGAGATTGACACGTAAGATATCATTTAACATTTATTTAATTTTTTAACACATATTGTGCAAGTAATACTAATAAGACAGTTATTATACACACATAATTCCATTGGGTTACAACAACCATCACCTGCCACAACAATGATGATTTATCATTATAGATTTTGATAGCATGTCCAAAAACAGATCCCTGACTTATTCAATTAAACACATTAATTTGTATACCTCAAATCCTAGACTCCTTTAGGAATACACATACATCCACAAGAAGACCATTCCCTAATACCATGAACTCAATACCTGCTTACCATCTCGCTCCCCTCATTAGACCAACCCAAGGGAATCCTCTATGGCCTAGCAACCTTTACAATTAATCAGTACTAGTTTCATGAACCTACCTATAATCTGATTATCTGAGGATTAACAACCATAACTTAAACAATCAATCAAGTACAGAGTCAACATTACTCATAATAGTAAATTTCCACCCCAACTAGCAAGGTTAAACATGTCTTATCTATCCAAATACTGTATCCAAGGGCCTAAGCAAACAATCTCCTGTCAATCTATATTATGTCATGCATTTCATCTCGGGTCTAATTTACTCAATTAACCTAGCCTACCTAGATGCCAAGCAGCTACTACAAAAGTATAAAGGTGAACTTTGGCTCTGTGAAGGCAAATCTTGATGAGAAGTCAACGTAGAATACATGAGTTTTACCCTATTTGAGTGGAAATTCCTCCTCTCTATTTCTTTCTAACCATGAGAAAAACTAGGAGGATTTTTGGAGCAAGCCTCGTCCTTTTTACAGCTGAAGAGGAGAAAAACAAATTATAAAACTCGTGTTCTGGGTTACTGGTTTCGTCAGCCTACTATAGCAACCTATTGGTCGCTACCATGATAGCGCTATAGCAGGAAAATTTCCACTATAGTGGGATGATGTCAGCCCGAGTAAAATTTCAAATTTCAAAATTTTTTATTGCACCACCCTAATTTAATTTGAGAGCGTATTTTACAAGTTCCTATAACCCGCAATGAGGTATGTTTGTAATAACGATTGAGCAAGTTATTACAAAAGATAAATAAAAAGATGCTCTAGAAGAGCACATGACAAACTAAAAAAGATGGTCACCATTAGACTACAAAATAACTAAAATAGCTCCGTGGCTGAATAGTTTGAGAAAAAAAAAAGAGCCATCCAAGTGGACTTTAAAAGAGGAAGGTCCTGAAGGCAGAAAGAATCCTTAATAGGTTCCCCACCTTTTTTCTTAGACCCAGCGTTCTCCCAAACAAGGCAGGCTTGCAACTCCGGTCTTGGTCTAGAAGTGCATTTTAACTCGAGATCCTAAGTGGTGCAACGATTGTTCTTATCTTGTGCTAATCAAAAGGGCAACAATGATAAAAGATAACTCGAAGGGAAAATCATCCACCATGATGTTTTGCTTTCACCCTTGGCTGGGAGATTCTTTTTCCACGTATGATCCTTGGTGGAGAAAGTATTCAGGATTTTTGCAGTCCAAACGTGAATGTCCCCCATCAGAGACAGTATTTCCTCAGGTGACCCAGCGTGCAACTGAGGGTAAGAGCAATAAACTAATGGATAAGGGATTAGAAGAAGAGCGCAAAAAAATTAGCAAAGGAGAAATAGTGAAGCTTACACTTATGATGCATATTCCATAAGGATAGAAGAGACGTGTATGAAAGATCATCTATGGTAATAGCAATAAAATCATTGAACTAACCATTTTTGCCCGAATCACTCAGATCTTGAAGAAGTGATTTCTTCCCCCTCAAATTACGGAGGGAGAAAACAAAAACATCAGGTGCAAAAGATCAAATTCCTCTCCAATCTTGGAGGAAAGAAAATGGAGGCAGGAAATGATTCTCTAAAACTCAAGACTTAACTGCCTGAAACTCAGTCAATATGTTGTGCAGAAGGAATAATCACGTCATCAATGGGGTTGCCTAGTCCTATACTAAAAAGATAAGAGTAGATGAAGGAATAGCCCCACTGTGGAGAGGTGATACCTTCGAAAATAGAGGGGGAAGAGACCCGGTATACTTTGGTTGTGTAACAACCTATTCTGTCATTATGGGTAAACCATTTGTGCGAAGTTTCAGGTTAGAAAACTTTTGGGTTTGGAAGTTGGAAATCTTAGACTAGGCTAGTCTCGGATTGTGAGCGAAGTATGGTCTAGGATAATTTGGGTAAGGATTGGGTAAAGTATCTAATCTTGAGCTAGTTTTTCCATTATCTAAGACATTAAGAAGTCCGTGTGACTTTTTGGAAGTGAATTCGGGCAAGTAGAACTCCTGATATCAAAGTTGACGTGAAAGGGTTGGTTCGAACCGTCAGGATTTGAGGTGTGTTGTAAAATAGGTACTTTTCAAAATTTTCTAAGATTCTATTTTGTTTCAACCGCTATAGCGGTTGACATCACGCTACATCAATGATCGATATATCGTAGAAATTCCCGCTATAGCGAAAGTCAAAGTCAATTAGCACCACCACAGTCGAGTCCACTACGACGGTGCTTCTATAGCGATGTACGGACCGCTATAGCGAAATAAGTCATTGATAATATAGAAAATTCCCCAAAAATATTCAGAAATCTCAAGAACGTTTTTGGGAAGGGCATAGGCGAAGGGAGGCAATTTCTACTAATTTTCCACCAAACTTTATTGAAAAGTTAAGGATTTTGTTCCCTACTTCAGTATTTTGATTCCCATACCTTAGAAACGATAATTTTGGGTTTGGAGGAAAGCTTGGGTTGACCTAAGAAGGTAGAACCCAATGAAAGAGAGGATTCTAGGGTGTAGAATTATTTGGTTGTGATTATAATTGTTCAATTATGTTTTAAACACTATTATTTGCTTAATGTATCTGTATAAATGCTATTTTTAGGTGAATTAATGGAAGAGAAGCTCTGAGATGGGTGGAATGATCATGGTTTGGCCTAGTGATTAGGATTTGAGTATAATTCGGGTATTATTAGGCCATTAGACTGATTATAATATATTTTGTAATCATTTTTAGACCAAAAACAAGCAAAAACTTCAGAAAACGGGAAGGCTCTGGTCCAGTAGAACTTTCAGGCTATTCGAGGTAACTGATGGTTATTGTTTTTCCAAATGCAATGTGTGTGCATGTAACTGTAGCTTAGTATTGTATATATATTTGTCACGACCCGATTTCTCAGGTCATGATGGCACCTACAACTCTCTAGTAGGCGAATCAATCCCCATAGCCCGAAACGATTAGTAATGGGCTACTACCTGTTGACACCCAATTTTGGCCTGATATTTTTCAAGTTAATATTTTTAAATCTTTTATTCGTTAAATTGCACAGAATATAATTTTTCTCATATTTTTTCAATGTTAATATAATTTATTGATAATTATCCTCACTTTTGAACATATTGAGATTTTTATCAAATTTTTATTCATTTTAGTTAATTTTAATTATCGTTAATTTTTGTTACAGCAATTCCCCAATCCTAACGAGGTAGTTCCTCCGGAATCCAATGAACAACAACGATTACTTAGGATCAGCTTGCGAATTTGTGGCACCGTAGTAGAATCATTACCAATGGCACGCTGTGCGCCTAAGTGCGAAAAGACAGTGCAAGCTTTGTTATGCCGAAACCTAAATGTTAAGTCAGCAACACTTCCAAATGTCACTTCTTCCCGTCGCATCCGTCTTCAGGACGACATAGCCATAAAGATGCACGTCTTAGTGTGGAAAAGATTTTGTCCCCGGTGTAGCTAGAAAGTAGAAAGAGTAGAATTCATTCGAGAGATCTTGGTGGTCTTAAGAATGGTTCGGGTGAGGGATTCTCTCATTTTTCCATAAAGAAATATTGTTTAATTTTATTGAATCATCAATTGTATAGTTTTTACACAATCCATTAATACATAAAGGTGGAGAAGATATTTTTTGCACAGATAAATAAATAGCATATAATTTTAGGTAAACTATAATTTTGAGCACATGGTTTTGAGCACATGATTTTGAGCACACGATTTTGATAGCCCGTGATTTTATTTTGTCACCTAGATGGTTTAAGGTTTTAAAGTTTTCTATAAAATATCTCATACACACTACACACTCCTTGGTGGTAAAAAATTCTAAACTTGGAAAAAAATTCAAAGAAAAATATCAATTCTCTATCCCTAATAGCTAAGTTTTCCTTTCTCGGCCACCACCCTCACCGGATTCCGGCGAACTCCGGTGACTCAACCCTACCATCTCAGCCCCTTTCTCCTCATCACAAACACCGGAACACTACCCACAACCTCCGCTGCTCACCCCTTTCTCGTTCCCTCTTTTCCGACGAGCTCGTAAAGCTCACGTTCCCAGCGAAACCAGCTCCCTCACCGCTGCTAACCAGCAGCTCTGAGCTCCAACCAACCTACCATTATCGCCTCTTCATCGTCACCAGAACAGTGACGAACAGCCACCACGAACTCAAACCAGACCCACCACCATTCCTCTCTCCCTCACTTTCTTCTCCTCCCTTTCATCTCATTCTTCTCCGACGGGAAACAACGCCGCTGCTCTCGTGAAGCTCTTCAACAACCTTTGCTACAAACAACACCACAAGAACAAACCCTCAACAGTGATGGCCACTGCTCCAAAGCTCCGGCCAGCCATGAATTTCGATGATATTCCGAGAAACCTCGTTATGCTGCTAATTTCTCAGGTCATCACTGTAAGCTCCCAGGTTCTTGAGCCCCTTTGTTTTGATTTTATTGTTTTTAGTGTTTATTTTGATTATTTTCTAAAGAAATGGGTTCTGTTCTGGTGTCGATTCCACCCTCTATTTGCACAATTATTGTTATCTTCATATTTGAGGAATATTTGATGTTTGTTTTGATTTTTTATTGGTTAACACCTTTTTGCCAAAGTTTGGTTGATTAGTGCATAAGGATTATAGATACTATTAAAATTGTTATTTAATTTTGACAATTGAATGAAGAATGAAAGTTGCTTTTTGTTGTTTTGGGTGTCAAATCAGTTATTAGAATTTTATTAGTGAAACCAATTTGAATGTAAATTTTGTTAATTTATTGGCCAATGAAAAAATTTCTCCGTTAGATTTTCGAGGTCTCCCCATAATAAAAGACGATGTTATTTTGAATTCGATTATTTCATATCGAGTATCAATTTACATGGTCGATGAAGAAATTTTCGTCGATTTCCAAGACCTCCAATGTATATAAGACGAGTTTATTTTTAGTTATTATTTATTTAATTCTTTTTGATTAATTTTCGTTCATTACTAACACTTTTA
The DNA here is from genome assembly GCA_003996215.1 of Jaltomata sinuosa. Taxonomy (NCBI): domain Eukaryota; kingdom Viridiplantae; phylum Streptophyta; class Magnoliopsida; order Solanales; family Solanaceae; genus Jaltomata; species Jaltomata sinuosa. The sequence continues at coordinate 444,680 of QJPP01000373.1, read as the reverse complement.
CTAAGTGTGTTTACAGGTACACGAAAATGCTTTCCGAAAAAGATATTCGAATTAAAATTCGAAGATGTTGTATAATTCTTTGTTGTATTTATTTATTTTAGCTAACGATAGGCAAATATTAAGTCGTTTCGTAAAAGTTTGTCCTTGAATTCTTAGAGTTTTGGAGAGTCTTTTTCTCTAACTCGAAAGAATCAAAGCATTTGTTTTATCTCCTCAATTGAAAAAATAAATTCAGCCGGGAACCACCGTTGTGGATTCTGAAGGATGTCTAACCCCTTCCCTTCGGAATAACTTGAACCCTTATTTAGAATCTAACTGATTTCGTAGAATAAAATTTATCCAATTGTTAATAAGGTTTCCTAATTATCCTAAAATTAGGTGGTCACTCTTTCTCACTCTCTTAAATTATTTTTTAAATATTATTTCTTACTTAATTTTTCTTTTTGAGTTCCAAAGTTGTGTCCTATTGGATATGTCACTACCTAACCAAAACGCACAATAAGCAAAAATAAACGGAAGCAGAATATAAAGATAGACAAAACGGAAGTAAAACTTGAATATATACATAATGAAACTACACCAACCCCAAGTCTTGGTATCGATAGTACATAAGCTTCTAATAGAATATAAGTGCTAGAAGTAACAAAAGATAACTACAACTGTCTCCGAATATATAAAGAGTAACAGTACAAAGAATGAGATATGGTCAAGCCCCGGTCGTCAGGCGCTCACCCTAGTCTCAAAGATCCAAAAGTTGCACGAGTCTCTAACGCGATCAACGGAGAAATCTCAACTAATATCTGCACCAGAAAGATGTAGAAGTGTAGTATGAGCATCAATTGCTAAGCAACGAGTACCCAGTAGGCATCATCAGCAGACTGAGCGCATATAAGATATAAAAACATTAAATAGCAGATAGCAAGAAAGAAGTCACCGAAGCAATAGAGAAAACACAAGGAACTAGCACAGAGAATAGACAACCAAGAGTTATAAGCATATAATGCTAGCATAGAAGATATACATAACACAGAAACACAGGTGTAAGAAAGAGGGACACACCTGCGATCCTTGCAACAATAGTATAAATAAAGAGAGAGAGAATTAGGAACATGGCAGTATACTGGTAACCTCAAGTAAGAAGGGAAAGAAGGAAAGTAATCCAACATAATCAACTAGAAGCCATAAAAGTAAAGAAAATATACTAAAAACACCAACTCTCAAGATAAGCATGAACCGGGATCCGTCTCACAATTTAAAACCTAGAATGGAATAACTAAACCACCAGAACCAAGAGTTCCACTCAAAATCAAGATAAGAAACAACATCCGATAAATCACAACCGCTCAGGAGGACACACGATGAAGCCTCAAAGATATAGGACTCACTATCCCCTCAATACTGAAACCCAAAACTCAGAGCCTCAACAGGCTAAAACTTACAAATTCACAAGAACCAAGGGCCATAACTAGTTCTATGAAACGACAGGAGTAACATAATCTACCTATAGTCCTAACGGTCTCCCATACAACTGAGGAACGCAATCAAGTGAAAACAAACCCTCCGACCACCTATACAACTGGAGCGTACACTGAACACACAACAAATAAGGGCGAAATTCGAGTGAAATATGCACGATGATGTGATATGATGATTCTGTAACCAAGTGTGGTCGCAGTGTTGTATGTTACCCCCTCCGGTGCCCTAAAGGTCCAATAAAGGCGGCATCCATGGAAGAACATCTCCCGAGTACCTTTCCCACGCCGTATATCCCCTCCCTCTGGTCACAGTCAGCCTGTAGCACTTGATCCGGAATGGTATGGTCCATGGAGGTCTACTCGTAGATCACATACTAACACGAAACTCAATATATCTCAACAATTGGGATCTCGTAGTACGTGCCCGAATTTGATCTGAGTCTAAATTAGTAGTCATATATCAATAACCCTCATCAAGGGTGCCCAGAGTATATCCGGGTCTAAAACATAAATCAAGTATCAAAGTCCCTAAACAGGGTGCCCGGCTCGTATCCAAGTCTAAATCCGTAAAAAATAATATCTAGCGCTACGATCCAGCCAAGCCTAGTATCAGGATGAAAACTAGTAACCAAATAATCATAGTATCCTCTCTACTTCGAGAGGTTTCATAAACGCCAGTTTCAAAACCCTTTCAAAGTCACATTACCAAAAATGAGCCCTCAGGGCCATGCAAGGTTTAGAAAATCATTTATATTAGGCCCGAAGCCAAATCAGTAGTAAAAAATGCAGGAAAAACCTTTTTCATGTATGATATGCTCGCAAACAATAGAGTAGCCCAAAACAGCTCACAAATATTTCTATCAGCCTTGCACAGGCTCAACAGCTCTACAACATTCATAACCAGCCTAGAAGGATATCTCTATGTTCGAGACTCGCGGACATTCCCAAATAGCCCACCATCAATGTTCCAGAGTCAATACAAGGCCACACAGGACTACAAGGATAATATATACAATACTATATGAATACTACAACCAATGTATAAAATAAACGAATAGAAAAGACGGGCACGGTCTGGGGTACCAACCTAAAATAACCCACCCAAGGATATTAATTAATACAGTTATAGCCTATATACATAGAGTCTAGGTAGAAAAAGCCATAACCTACATGTCATCCGATGACTAGCTGCGGGAATAATGTCGTCCAGGCTCGAACTGCTCCAGGAAGCTCCAATTCGCAAAACCACTATCAATACAATAATCTACACATTAATACGAGACTAACAATACCCATAATGCTATAAACATAACTGGGTCGAAATCAAGGCCACAAACGGGCCCGTGGACCCCATAACCCAAAACTGAAAATGAAATATACACATGTGTTCCTTACCATCTCTGGAGCACATGCTCAAAATTTGAGCAAAAACGGACAACAATTGGGGCTCAAAACAGCCCGATCAAGTCAAGAATTAACGATGGAATTTCAAGGAATAAATCCGGAAATTAAACAAAGGATACTTACCCCAACGAGAAGACAAGCTAAGGAGGTGAATAACTCCGAACCCACGATCATGCAAAGATCAAGAGAGAAGTTACTACAAGTAATTCCAAGCTTTAAGAATCAACAAAAATGGTGGTAGCAACAATGGAGAAGAAACAAATTTTGGGGAAGAAGAACTTACCCAACAATGAGGAAACAAGATTTCCCAACAATTTGATGGATTCTCCAAGCTTTAGGACTGATGGGAATAATTTGGTGGGAGAACTAGGAGTTTAGAGTTGGGAAAAGTATGAGAAACAAGCTAGAAAAACGAAGGCCAAAGAATTATGTAGCTATTGGTGGTTGGTCAGCGCTATCGCGCTGAAGGAAGGATCCAGACCAGCGCTATCGCGCTACAGGAGTGCGATCGCGCTGAAGGAAAACTGACAGACCAGTGCTATCGCGCTACAGAAGCGCGATCGTGCTGAAGGCCACCATAAATAGCCAAAACTTCTACAGAGCATTCCGGGCACAATCGAAACTCGATACTCAAAAACCAATAGTGCTATTAGAGTGGAAATGACGTTTCAGACTCAACAGAATTGATAAAACTTCCATATGAGGTCGTATCGGAGGAATGTTGACCCAAGTCAACACTAGCTAACACAAACCAAACATCCAAAATGAGCCAGGCTCACCCGGACCTGAACCAACCAACTACCGAACACAAACTTGGCATTCCGGAGCTAACAGCGCTGACGGAATTTCCATCCGAGGCCGTCTTCTCCGAATGTTGACCAAAGTCAACCAAATAAGACCAACTGGCCTGAAAACATAGAATGAGAGAGAATTCCAAGCTGAAAAGCTCTCGAATCTCGTCCAAAGGTCCCACTAGACCAATGTCCATGCTCTGAAGCTAACAAAACTGTCGGAATTTGATTCCGAGCACATTCACCAAGAATGTTGATTGAAGTCAACGATTTCAAAAACTTTATGTTTTTTAAAACAAGGAATGGCCAAAAGACCAAACAAATGACCCGAGCACCGAACTATCTATCCCAGCAAGCCATAAATGACTTGGGGCCGCTACAAGCAAGATCTAATGGTACAAGAAAGGCAAACACGCATAGATGACCGGAAGGGTCATTACATCATCCACTACTAAAAATAATTTCATCCCCGAAAGTCATGGAAGAAGGAAAGACTAGAGATTAAAAGAATAGCGGATACACAGCTCTCACTACTCTCTCGAACACCCCAGTTAGTCTCCACGATCGGACGACACCCAACAGAACAGAACCCAAAAAAGTAACCAAGCCAAAATACCCTTACTAACCAAGCTAGAATCCAATTCAAACTTCAAAACACCAAGGGTCTGCCAACCCAAAATGAACCTCGAGGATCTCAACCGTAAAACACCGACACAACACTGAAACCAGAGAAGCAAGACAACCAACACAAAGAACTCGAATCCTCAAAACCACAACCAAGTTTACCAGAAAATCCATCAACCCAAAACTCCAACCCATGAACCCGTTGATCCGCAAAACCCTTTTTTTAAAATTCTGAACTAAATCCTTTTTCATCGTAAACAGGACGTCGCATACAAGTTGAACACTCAAACCATCCTCGAAGCATAAATTGATACACCAAAGATCTGTAGTTCCCGCTTATACTTCACTATGAACGAAGCCATCTTTTTCACTCAAACTCTTTCCAAGCCTATCTATAGCCTACTATCCTTTGACATCCAAAACACTAACCCAAAGCACATACTCAAAAACTGTAGTAGTTTTACTCCAAATGACCATCAACCAATGGACGAATACCTCTGCTAACATGAAACTTGATAACTGAACCCAACTGAATAACCCATCTGAACCAGACTGAAGTTTGCACACCCAAGTTAGGTAAGGCATGTATGAATACCCTGTGTTAATGGAGAAACTTCCAAACTGTAGAACGAAACCAACCTCACTGAACCGTGCCAAGTATGAATCAACTGGAAGCAAATGAACCAGGGAAACCTGCCCAACAGACCCAAACCAAAACCAAGACCCTGCATGGAGTGTGGCTAGCCTACCATGAAGTCCGTAACCATCACTAAGCTCCGAACTCTAAGAAGTACTGTTGCTACTCCCTATACTCAGATGCCATTCGGATTTGAAATTGCCTTACTAATTTCTCCTCCAAAGAAAGTCCACCATGCTACAAATATCGAGTCAAAACACCCCGAAGGCAAAAGGAAGAGGTGCCTGGGGTTCAAAGTCGCCATCTAGATATAGAATTTCTGCATATACCCTCAACTCCCCCCTTTGGTTTGAATCAAGTTCTCTACTGTATCAGCACACAAACTAACTATCTCAAAGCACACCACATACCGAACTTCTAGTCCATACTGGTCGAGTCTAACCAATACTGGAACCTCATATAAAAGACAAACCTTGAAGACCCAACTAAACAAGCATTTTAAACTCTCGGTAACGAAGATGGCGATCAATCTAAAAGTGCCATTAGAACTTAAAATAGCCTCACTAGCCTCAACCCGCAGAACCTGATCACATATAGCATACACCACTGTTGAATCTAGAACTTACACCGCTAAGTCTGTCCAACCATGGTAGGAGGAACCTCATACTATCTAGGACACCGCTGATATCTGGAATGTCCAACCTAACTCAAAGATTAGCCAAGGACTAGGTGTCCAAGGCCAACTGTCACCCCATAACAGAAAATGGGTAAGTTAAGTTATCCGAACACAATGCCTTCTAACCCAAGAAGTTGCAACCGAAAGAACCAACCATGAACAATCCATAGTAGTTTGCTAGCCCACGATTCTAAAACCCAACTTTAAAATTGCCAACCAAAGCCTTTGTCGAACCCGTATGCTGCCAATGAACCCTTTGGAATCGAAGACAACTAGGTTTTGAATAACAAGTCATCCAATCTGTAGATGCTACTGAACCCCAAACTACTCGAAGGAAAAGCCACTGCAATCTGTAAATTGCTGAATCAAATCACGAACACACAACCCAAGGCAAACCTCTGTCGTTACCTCAGCCAACTTCTAAAACACATAAGCACAAACAAGGAGTCATCTCCCTCATTTTACAACTAAATAAACCCTTCCTTAGCATATACCGAACCCTAAAAACTCCTTCTCAAATCAAATCTGGAGACATTTCTTTAGCTGCAATACTTACATTGTCAAAACTCAACAAGGTAGGAGAAAATGAGTCGGATGCCCGACTCACCCAATATAATACGAATACAACTCAACCACGAGGCTACGGTCAACACTCAGTTGAAAATGCTAAAGCCAAACTCAGTCACAATAATGATTCAAAAGCTCAACTAGAGGGCTACGATTGAAATTCATTCCAACTGGAATCAGGGAAACAACAAGAAAACCCAATCGGACAAGAAACTTAAGGAGACTATGGGAACAACTCATATACCTGCCAACCTCCTAAACCAACCAAATAAAGAGGGTCGATTCTAATCACCCAAAAAAAACAAAACCAATCTATGCACGTTAGCATAACTGACACCTCTCAACTTAAGACAAAGCTCAGACTTTGGCACAACCACTAGTAACACCAAACCAACACAAGGACTTCTAGCAATGATAGAAAACAACCTAGGCATCAACCATCTAGAACCGCTCAAAAAGGAAAGACTCAACACAAGTCTAGAGCCATAGCGAAGCAGTACACAAACCCAACCAGAAATAGACTAACAAGAACTACCCATGAGCTACAACTCCGGGTAAAACACCTCACAAGGATAACTCACCACCCATCCACTACTAAGGAATAAACTATCAAGAAAACAACGCATAAACACTACAACTTAGGTAGTCAAACAACTAAACAAGTAGCATGTAGGCATATAAGAAAATAAATGACAGAAAGGGAGAAATCGCACAATGAACAGTACTATCATAAATTAAAGGTAGCAGGAGCCTTACCTGGAGCAATGATATCAGGAACCTCAACCTCGGGCCCACCAAGAGGGGCATCGGACTAACGGGGTATAACACTGGTCAGAGTAGTCAAAGTTGAAGGCTCTGTCATCCCTCGATGGGGGCAGTCTCTAGCATAATGTCCCATCACCCCACAACTATAGCAACCCAAAGAAGCCCTACTCCAATGGACGGTGCCTGTCAACTCTGGACGGATACCTGAACCACCTGGTTGAAAGCCACCTCTAACTATCTGGGGACCACCCCTATAACCCTGCACTCCACCTCTGGCCGGTGGCACTGAAGCCCTGGGAGATAACACCTGCTGACCCTGTTGACTAGAAGATGACATCGTAGGGTAATCCCTAGCAAAGTGCACATGCACACCACACTAAAAGAAAATCCCAATGGGTATATACGAGGGAGGAGGTCTCACTGAACCTGATCGGCCACCATGGCCTACACACCCTGAAAGCGAACCTCGAAGAACCTGACCCATAACAAATCCACTCTGCTTGACATACCCTATACCATCACCCTCTGAAACCTATGGAGTAACTAAAATTGGCCGGGTAGATAAGAAGAAGTGGAACCTATCTCTGGTAGAGAAATCCCTACCTCGAGCCTTAGAACCTCAGGAACTATCCTGGCGACAATGTTTTTTAGCACCACCTCCATAAGCCTCACGACATAAACCCTCGATAGACCAAGCATGATCCACTACTTGAAGAAAGGTCATCCCAACTGTAACCAAATGCTCGATCACCAAATGGAGCGGTGAAATTAAACCTCCGACAAAGCTCTGAACCCTATCAAACTCTGAGGGCACAGTCCTAGTAGTACGCCTAACTATCTCATAAAATCTTACCTCATTGTCTAATATCGACATACAACCCTGTTGGAGAACTAGAATCTCAACTCTAGCTGAAGCACAACTCATAGAACCGAGTACTGAAATACCCACCGGAGGACTCAGAGTCCTAGCCACGGTGTCCTGAAGAACTGGAGTAGCTCTGAATCCAATCGGAGGCTGGGTTGACCCCACACCCCCTGTCTGATATGGTAAACTCTCACTCTGAAGTCCTGGCGCTGATAGAAGCACTGACGCAACACGCATAGAAGACTCAACACCAACCATTGTCGAACTCATCTTAGGCATCTGAGAAGGAATAAAACAACCAAGTTTAGAAGTCAATAGAGCCAGAAACGCATAATAAGGATCCAAGAATATGGAACTCTTCCCAACAATACCCTGTAGCCTCCTGCAGATAGGATATGGATGTCATCATACCGATCCGTGAGACTTTACTTAGACACTTGCTTATGTACCATGACACCGGTGAACTTGGCTCTGATACCAAGCTGTCACGACTCGATTTCTCAGATCATGATGGCACCTATAACCCCCCAATAGATGAACCAATCCTCATAGCCCAAAATGGTTAGTAATAGGCTACTATCTAACCAAAATGCACAATAAGCAAAAATAAGTGGAAGCAGAATATAAAGATAGACAAAGCGGAAGCAAAAACCTGAATATATACATAATAAAACTACACCAACTCCAAGACTTGGTATCAATAGTACAGAAGCATGTAATAGAATATAAGTGCTAGAAGTAACAAAAGATAAGTACAACTGTCTCTGAATATACAAAGAGTAACAGTACAAAAGATGAGATGTGGTCAAGCCTCGATCGTCAGGCGCTCACCCTAGTCTCGACTATCCAAAAGTTGTACGAGTCTTTAACATGATCAATGGCGAAAGCTCAACTAATATCTGCACCAAAAAGATGTAGAAGTGTAGTATGAGCACCAATTGCTAAGCAATGGGTACCCAGTAGGCATCATCAGCCAACTGAGCGCATATAAGATATAAAAATAGTAAATAGCAGATAGCAAGAGAGCAGTCACCGAAGCAATAGAAAAAGCATAAAGAACTAGCACAGAGAATAGACAACCAAGAGTTATAAGCATATAATGCTAGCATAGAAGATATACATAACACAGAAACACAGGTGTAAGAAAGAGGGACGCACCTGGGATATTTGCAATAATAGTATAAATAAAGAGAGAGAACCAGGAATATGATGGTATACCGGTAACCTCAAGTAAGAAGGAAAAGAAGGAAAGCAATCCAACATAATCAACTAGAAGCCATAAAAGTAACAAAAATATATTAAAAACACCAACTCTCAAAATAAGCATGAATCGGGATCCATCTCACAATTTACAACCTAGAATGGAATAACTAAACCACTAGAACCAAGAGTTCTACTCAGAATCAAGATAAGGAACAAATTTTGATAAAGCACAACCACTCAAGAGGACACACAACGGAGCCTCAAAGATATAGGACTCACAATCCACTCAATACTGAAACCCAAAACTCAGAGCCTCAACAGGCTAAAACTTACCAATTCACAAGAACCAAGGACCATAACTAGCTCTATGAAATGACAGGAGTAACATAATCTACCTACAGTTCCAACAGTCGTCCATACAACTAAGGAACACAAACAAGTGAAAACAAACCCTCCAACTGCCCATACAACCAAAGAGTACACTGAACACACAACAAACAAGCGTGGAATCTGAGTGAAATATGCATGATGATGTGATATGATGAATCTGTAACCAAGTGTGATCACAGTGTTATATGTTACCCCCTCCGGTGCCCCAAAGGTCCAACAAAAGCGGGATCCATGGAAGGACATCCCCTGAGTACCTCTCCCATGCTGTACATATCCTCCTTCCGGTTACCGTTGGCCTATAGCACTTTGTTCAGAATGGTAGGGTCCATGGAGGTCTACTCATAGACTAGTTACTAACACAAAACTCAATATATCTCAACAATCGGGATCTCGTAGTACATGCCTGAATTTGATCCGAGTCTAAATCAGTAGTCATGTCTTAATAACCCTCATCGAGGGTGACTGGAGCATATCCAGGTTTAAAACAGAAATCAAGTATCAAAATCCCAAAATAGGGTGCCCGGCTCGTATTCGGGTCTAAAACCATAGAAAATAATGTCTAGCGCTATGGTCCAATCAAGCCTAGTATCAGGATGAAAACCAGTAATCAAATCATCATAGTATCCTCTCTACTCCGAGAGGTTTCATAAATGCCAGTTTCAAAACCCTTTCGAAGTCATATTATCGAAAATGGACCCTCGGGGCCATGCAAGATTTAGAAAATCATTTATAGTAGGCCCGAATCCAAATCATTAGTAAAACATGCGGAAAAAACCTTTTTCATGTATGATATGCTCGCAAACAATAGAGTAGACCAAAATGGCTCACAAATATTCCTATTGGCCCTTCACAGGCTCAATAACTCTACAACATTCATAACCAGCCTAGAAGGATATCTCTATGTCCGGGACTCGCAACCATTCCCAAATAGCCCACCATCTATGTTCCAGAGTCAATACAAGGCCACACAGGACCACAAGGATAATATATACAATACTACATGAATACTACAACCAACATATGAAATAAATGGATAGAAAAAATGGGCACGGTCTAGGGTACCAACCTAAAACAACCCACCCAAGGATGCTAATTAATGCAGTTATAGCCTATATACGTAGATTCTAGGTAGGAAAAGCCATAACCTACTTGTCATTCGATGATTAGCTGCAGGAACAACATTGTCTAGGCTCGAACTTCTCCGGGAAGCTCCAATTCGCGAAACCACTATCAATAGAATAATCTACACATTAATATGAGACTAACGATACCCATAATGTCATAAATACAACTGGGTCAAAATCTGGGCCATAAATGAGCTCGTAGGCCCGTCAATCCAAAACTGGAAATGAAAAACACACATGTGTTCCTTACCATCTCAGGAGAACATGCTCAAAATTTTAGTGAAAACAGACAACAACTGGGGCTCAAAATAGCCCGCTCAAATCAAGAATTAAAGATGGAATTTCAAGGAATAAATTCAGAAATTAAACAAAGAATACTTACCCCAACGCGAAGACAAGCTAAGGAGGTGAAAAACTCTGAACCCACGATTATGCAAAGCTCAAGAGGGTAGTTACTACAAGTAATTCCAAGCTTTAAGAATCAACAAAAATAGAGGTAGAAACAATGGAGAAGAAATAAATTTTGGGGAAGAAGAACTTACCCAACAACGAGGAAACAAGTTTTTCCAATAATTTGATGGATTCTCCAAGATTTAGGACTGATGGGAGCAATTTGGTGGGAGAACTTGGAGTTTATAATTGGGAAAAGTATGAGAAAAAAGTTGGAAAAATGAAAGCCAAAGAATTATATAGCTGCTGGTCGCTGATCTGCAATCGTGCTAAAGGAGCGTGATCGCGCTGAAGGAAGGATCCCAGACCAGCGCTATTGCACTACAGGAGCATGATCATGCTGAAGGGAAAATCACTGTAACACCCCAGAAATCATAATCCAAGATCCGAACCATTCTTCATGTGTTGTTAGACCCAAACTAGATAAATTTTCTTTATATTTAAGTATTGAGATCAATTCATATGTTTTGAAGTATTATTAGATGTGTATTGAGGTCATAAAGTACCCTTAGCTCAAAGTTAAGTTGAAAGATCTTCTACCGATTTAGTTTTCATGTAAGTTCTTACTAGGGTTAACTTCAAACGATCATAACTCCTAGAACATAGAGAGTTAGGTGACCTAGTATCCACCAAATTAAAGGTATTTGAATTATCTTTCCAACTCTACTAACCTCTTGTTAATCCGAGTCCGGAGTAAAATATTATGGGTATTTAAGTGAAAAACTGTCAGCTGTCAAAATTCTGATGGGCTGGCCAACGGGCGTGGCCCATTCTGACGGGCAGGACGACGCCCGTGGCTCCCACGATGGCCCGTGGTGGAAGACCGTGGGAACCAACCAGTGAGCCCTTTTGGCCCCTTTTAAGGGCCACGGGTGGGTCCGACGGCTCGTGGGAAGCCCCGCCCAGCAACTTTTCTACTTTTTTTTAAGCATTTAAGTTGGGGGTAGTTTGGTCCTTTCCTTACCTTAGGACTTTCCCCTCATCTTTTAAACACCTCAAAGGGGTTATTCCTCATAAGAACATCATCCTATCTCTAAAGAATTCCCTCAAGACCCTAAGACAAGACACCTAGGGTTTCTAGCAAGCAAGATCATAGAAGCTCAAGTAAGGAAGTCTCTCAAGAGTTTCCTTTTAGATTTCTTCTCCAAGTCCCCACCCCCAACCTTAAGGATTCTTCTCCAAACTTCAAGTCTCAAGATTCAAGTTCAAGTCTCCTAAGTCTTTTCAATCCAAGTGGGTTATCTTCAATCAAGGTATGTGGGTAATCAACAATGGGTTCCTTTCACCCTTGTGCCCAAAACCCCTAATTCAAATTTTGATTTCATGATCTTCAAATTAGGGTTCTTATTCAATTCTTATGGGTTTTCTAAATATGATCTTCTCATGGTTTGATTATGAAATTACTATTAAATTGCATGATTTCATATGGGTTTTTACATGTTGACTCTTATTTCATGAATTGAAGCTTAACCATGGAAATTTCCACATGCATGAAGTTGATTTAAGCAAATTGGATTTTGATAGAATGTTCCTCATGGCAACCATGTGCATGGCCAGTTCCTAATTTTTTATGAAAGTATATGTTTTATAAAAATTGAACTAGGGTCATGCAATTTTTACAAGTCATGAAGTACGCAAGTCTTTCCATGTAATGAAGTATGATGCAAGACAAGACACCCGATATTCCATCAATGCTCATGAATTGATTTCAAAACCCTAATTCATGAGTAGTATGACGATCTGGGTATGATTATGTTATGGACAAGTTTGGCATCAAATATGACACATGTATGTTAGCCTCATGCTATATATATATATATATATATATATATATATATTTATATATATATATATGTTTTGGGAGTAGTATTTAGCACCGAGAGACGAGGGTTCAGATAATCCAAGTCCAAAACTACGTTGCCACCGTAGGTTGCCCTCTGTGGCTTATCATGACAGGATCCTGGTACGACCTGGTTCTAACTTTGGCCGGTTAGGACAGCTCTTTTCAGTGGAGGTACATGACAATGGACTCCATGTAGCTCAGCATGGTTTAATGTCGGTTAAGAGAAACTCCTACATGTTTATTTTTAAGCTATGAAGTTATTTGATTCTATATTATGAAACTTAATCTTTATTCCATGTTTCATGTTTTATACCGTGATATTTACTCATGTTCTTTCTTTAAGTAACAAGTTCATTCTTAAGCATGTTTTAAACTATTTTTATCATGATTTATGCATCACTCACATACTCGGTACATCCTATAGTACTGACGCATATCTTTTGCTGCATCCTTTGATGATGCAGATTCAGGTGTTCCTTTCCAGGCACGTGGCTAGAGATTCCAGACCACTTTCTGTCAGTGGTTGGTCAGTCCTCTTAGGTCGAGGACTAGTTATGTTTTAGTTGTGTTGATTTATTACTTCCGTACTTAGAGTTAGCTAGGGTCTTGTCCTAGCAACTCCTTATGTTATATAGAAGCTTTTCAGACATAGACAGTGTTCGAGTCTCTTTTCGGATTTTGTATTTCTATTTAACTTGATTACCTATCTATGTGATTTCGGATTTATCTCGTATGCTTTTGCTTATCTTTTTTTTATGCTTGAGAATGCTATGACCAAGGGTTATCTTGGGGAACTTGTGGTCCTAAGTCCCGTGTTACGTCTAGGGGGTAACCTCGGGGCGTGACAAACTTGGTATTAGAGCCTGAAATTCAAGAGTCCTAGGGTGTCTGAAAGCTGCACCAAGTAGAGTTGCGCCATACTTTTGAGAGAAAGGCTATGAGGTATTTTAGGAAAAACTTCACTTCTTCATTATTCACTATCGTGCGATAGAGTTTGACTCTACACGCATTTTAGATAATGTCTCCGTGAAGAAACCCCACGAGGAGTGCTAATCTAACCACTCTAGATCATGAGGTTACGAATGCAGAATTTTGTAAAGCCATCTGTATATTGGCTCAAGCCATGACAACTCAGTTGAATGAGATAGAGAAACTAAAGAAGAGGAAGAGGAAGAACAAGAAGACCGGAACATGGAACCAATCATCTTCTCAGCATAGGTCATCCGGACCAACCCCATCTTCAATTAACACACCTGCACTCGATTCTTAATCTTGTCTTGAAAGGGATCCGAAGACCTTGAGGTACCCTCATTATAGTAGATACGATAAGTTTCATCTAGGTGAGTGTCTTGCTGGCAAATGGAGGTGTTTTGGGTGTGGTCAGTTAGGCCATAGGATCAGGGATTTCCCCTCATATAAGCGGAGCAACAGTGGTGTTCAGCTCCAAATCCAATTCCTTTAATTGCCTAGACAGTCGGGTCAGAGTATTCCTCCTGAAGTTGAATCGGGTATGTCACTAGATTTCCTTCATGTATACGTCCATAGTCCCCGGGCCCCTATTCTTGTTTGGTTGTGAGTTGTCTTGACCTAGAACTAAGTAGAGATAGAAGGGAAAATGTATACCTAGATCCTTGGGTAGTGTTTCCACCCGACAGATGTTGTGTTGTAATCCATTAATAGTAGAATGGACCTCGAGCTAGAAGTATGAAGTCATAAGTGTAGTAGCTTAGGGGAAAAAATAGCATTTGGTTAGAGCATGCATTCAAAGTTGTGTTCTTTTAGATATGTGATGGGATTATACATCCCTTGGTGTGGACTAAAGAGTAGTAAGTTATTGTGCTAGTGCAAACCGAGTATAGAATGTGAACGAAAGGATGATAGTATGAGAGAGATAATGATGGTTTTATGGGATTTATCTAGTAGGTGTGGTATAGTGTGATATAAGAATTTAAGTTCATGAAATTTCAGCAAGTATGAATAGGTGAGCATGGTATTATATGTGAGCCAGAAGAGGATATACGATTTTGAGCCTCTCAGTATAGGCTTTAACACATTTGGTGTGGTGGGTAGTAGAAAAAGAGGACTTTGAGAGTCAAAACCATGTAAGTCAAGCATATCATTGCAAGGGATAGTTTGTAAGTTATTGAATGTGGTATGTACAACCCCTATTTGAGATAGAAAGATTGAGGCTTAGGCTTTTTGGGCGAGGGAGAGTCTTATGTTATAGAAGGAAGTGGATATTCCTATTAGATTCTAGATTGGCGTCTGTTTTGCTAGGGTAAAATAAACATAGTTCTGTTTAGAGTTTGGCGAGAGGTCCACGGACTTAGAAAGGTAGCTTGAACCCAAGGGGAGATATTTATAGCACCGCAGTATTCAGATCAACTTTCTAACTTAGAATCCCTAAAAATTTCTGCCATTGTAAGTCCCCACGGGTGTCAAAGTTTCGATGGGTCGTGCGGCTCATCATGGGAGTTGTCCAGTGGCCCTGAACCACAGATTTCCCAACTCGATGGCCTAGGGCGACGGGCGTGGCATCCACCATGGGATATCGGCCCCGCCGTGACAATGACCCAGTGGCCTTTTCCCAACCCTTCCTAGGTTCTGACGGGCAGTCACCACGGGCGTCGCTGTTGTGATGGGCCGTGGGAACCCGCCGTGAAAATTATCCAGCAACCCTATACCCTCAACCAACTATTCTGATGACTTGGTCCGATGGGCTGTCATAGTTCTGACGCCCGTCGGGTAGCCCATCTGGAAGGAAATTTCCTGCAATCCTTCCTTTAAGTCAGGGGAAATTTGATTTTATCCCCTATTAGCCTAAACCTTTCCCATTCCCCTCATTCTAAATTTCAAAAGAGGAAGAACTTTACTCCCCTAAGCTTCAAGCTCCAAACTAAGGATCTCAATCTTAAAGTCTCCAGCCCTCAAGGTTCTAGCTTAGAAGTCTTCAACCCTGGTATGTTTCGTTGTAGAAGTTCTCCAAGTTAAACCTCTTAAATATTCTAGGGAAGAGAGGATAAGTCTTGGATATTGTAAGATACGAGAAACCATAAGGTGACCATAGTTATAAGCTTGAACATCGTGATGTAATACATATGGGCTTTGCTTTGTACGACTAGTGATCCCATTGGTTAAGAGCTCAAGGTTAGTTGGTTTTCATGATAAGAAGAAACATTATTCTTAGAGGGTAACTCTAGATGCAGGAGATTTAGTCGAGATAGGCTTGAACATGATTGAAGAAGGTAGTTAGACTCAGACCTTAGTATCTACAGGTGCGATGGTGAAGATTTAGTTGCAGAAGGTAAGTGTGTTATTTAGGGAAGTTAGTGTAGTTAAAAAGGTGTTCTTAAGCTTAAAAGTTATCAGTTGTGTTGTTTAGGCGGGAATAGTCTTGTTCTTACTCCCAAGCCAGGATGCTCATATGATATCAGTTCAGACCTACCGGTGATCATTCCTAAAGCCAGAAGACCCTACGTTCAGCTAAGTCCACGATAGTAAGTTAAGTTTAGAAGAGGATAGTTTTCTCGTATAGCTACTCCTCTAAGTTTGATTCAGTTGACTATGATCCCTAAGAATGTGTTCAATCACTACGAGTTAAGCCGATTCCTTACTCTTAATCTGGACCAATTATCATGGTAGATAGTCAGTTTCATGTCCCATCAGTTATGCTTATACTCTCAGTAGGCGTACATGTTCCATGAATCCATCTCAGTTTATATTTCAGTTAGAAATCTGGTAAAACGAAGTACTTCATCCATTGGAACTCCGTTGATGGGAATGCAACCTTTTTCCCCTCCACTCCCAACCTAGTAGTCTTCATTCGAGGACGAATGATCCCAAGGGGGAGATATTGTAACACCCCAGAAATCCTAATCCAAGATCTGAACCATTTTTCATGCGTTGTTAGACCCGAACTAGTTAATTTTATTTATATCTAATTATTGAGATCAATTCCTTATTTTGAAGTAGTATTCGATGTGTATTGAAGTCATAAAGGACCCCTAGCTCAAAGTTAAGTTGAAAGCCCTTCTACTGATTTAGTTTTCATATAAGTTCTTACTAGGGTCAACTTCAAATGATCATAACTCCTAGAATATAAAAAGTTAGGCGGCATAGTACCCACCAAATTAAAGTTATTTGAATTATCTTTCCAACTCCACTAACCTCTTGTTAATTCGAGTCCGGAGTAAAAAGTTATGGGTATTTAAGTGAAGCACTGTCAGCTATTAAAATTCTGATGGGTTGGCCGATGGGCGTGGCCCATTCTGACGGGCTGGACGACGCCCGTGGCTCCCACAACAGCCCATGGTGGAAGCCCGTGGGAACTAACTAGTGAGCCCTTTTGGCCCCTTGTAAGGGCCACGGGTGGGTCCGACGGCCCATGGGGGCCACGATGGCCCTTGGAAAGCCCTGTCCAACAACTTTTCTACTTTTTTTTAAGCATTTAAGTTGGGGGTAATTTGGTCCTTTCCTTAACTTAGGACTTTCCCCTCATCTTTTAAACACCTAAAAGGAGTTATTCCTCATAAGAACATCATCCTATATCTAAAGAATTCCCTCAAGACCCTAAGACAAGACACCTAGGGTTTCTAGCAAGCAAGATCATAGAAGCTCAAGTAAGGAAGTCTCTCAAGAGTTTCCTTTTAGATTTCTTCTCCAAGTCTCCACTCCCAACCTTAAGGATTCTTCTCCAAGCTTCAAGTCTCAATATCCAAGTTTAAGTCTCCTAAGTCTTTTCAATCCAAGTGGGTTATATTCAATCAAGGTATGTGGGTAATCAACAATGGGTTGCTTTCACCCTTGTGCCCAAAACCCCTAATTCAAATTTTGATTTCATGATCTTCAAATTAGGGTTCTTATCCAATTCTTATTGGTTTTGCTAAATATGATCTTCTCATGGTTTGATTATGAAGTTACTATTAAATTGCATAATTTCACATGGGTTTTTACATGTTGACTCTTAATTCATGAATTGAAGCTTAAATATGGAAATATTCACATACATGAAGTTGATTTAAGCAAATTGGATTTTGATAGCATGTTCCTCATGGATTTTCAAGCATGTGCATGCCGAGTTCCTATGATTCTATGAAAGTATATGTTTTATGAAAATTGAACTAGGGTCATGAAATTTTTACAAGTCATAAAGTACGCAAGTCTTTCCATGTTATGAAGTATGATGCAAGATAAGACACCCGATGTTCCATCAGTGCTCATGAATCGATTTCAAAAACCTAATTCATGAGTAGTATGACGATCCGGGGTATGATTATGTTATGAACAAGTTTGGCATCAGATATGCCACATGTATCTGAGCCTCATGCTATATATATATATATATATATTTTGGGAGTAGTATTTAGCACCGAGAGACGAGGGTTCAGATAACCCAAGTCCAAAACTATGTTGCCATCATAGGTTGCCCTCTCTGGCTTATCATGACAGGATCCTGGTACGACATGGTTCTAACTTTGGCCGGTTAGGATAGCTCTTTTCAGTGGGGGTACATGACACTGGACTCCATGTAGCTCAGTATAGTTTAATGTCGGTTAAGATAAACTCCCACATGTTTATTTTCAAGCTATGAAGTTATTTGATTCTATATTATGAAACTTAAGCTTTATTTCATGTTTCATATTTTATACCTTAATATTTACTCATGTTCTTTCTTTAAGTAACAAGTTCATTCTTAAGCATATTTTAAACTATTTTATCATGATTCATGCATCACTCACATACTCGGTACATCCTATAGTACTGACACATATATTGCGCTGCATCCTTTGATGATGCAGATTCATGTGTTTCTTTCCAGGCACGTGGCTAGAGTTCCCATGCCACTTTCTGTCAGTGGTTGGTGAGTCCTCTTAGGTCGAGGACTAGTTATGGTTTAGTTGTGGTTATTTCTTACTTTCTTACTTCGAGTTAGCTAGGGTATTGTCCTAGCAACTCCCTATGTTATTTAGAGGCTTTTCAGACATAGACAGTGTTCGAGTCTCTTTCCAGAATTTGTATTTCTATTTGACTTGATTACCTATCTATGTGATTCCAGATTTATCTCTTATGCTTCCGCTTATGTTTTGTTACGCTTGAGAATGCTATGACCAAGGGTTAGCTTGGGGCACTTGTGGTCCCAAGTCCCATGTTACGTCTAGGGGGTGACCTCGGGGCGTGACAATCACAGACCAGCGCTATCACGCTACAAGAGTGCGATCGCGCTGAAGGCCACCAGAAGCAGAAAAACCAGCAACAGCCAAAACTTTTACGGGGCATTTCGGGCATAATCGGAACCCGATACTCAAAAACTAATAGTGCTATTAGAGTGGAAACGATGTTACTGACTCAACAAAATCAATGAAACTTCCATACGAGGTCATCTCAAAGTAATGTTGACCCAAGTCAACACTAGCTAATGCCAACCAAATATCCAAAATAAGCCTGGCTCACCCGGGACCCGAACCAACCAACTTCTTAACACAAACTCAATATTCTGGAGCTAACAACGCTAATAAAATTTCCATCCAAAGCCATCTTCTCTGAAGATTGATCAAAGTCAACCAAACAAGTCCAACTGGCCTGAAAACACAGAATGAGAGAGAATTCCAAGCTGAAAAGCTCTCGGATCCCGACCAAAGGTCCCACTAGACCAATGTCCATGCTCTGGAGCTAACGGAACTATTGAAATTTGATTATAAGCACATTCACCAAGAATGTTGAGTGAAGTCAATGATTTCAAAAACTTAAAGTTCTAAAACAAGGAACGGCCAAAAGACCAAACAAATGGCCTGGGCACTGAACTATTGGTCCCAGAGAGCCGTAAATGATTTGGGGCTGCTACAGGTAAGCACTAACATTATAATAAAGGCGAACATGCGTAAATGACCGAAAGGGTTATTATAATATTGCATGCTTTAGGGAATGGAATTATGAATGTCTAAATGTCTGGGTGTCAATCATGTGAAATGAACTTGGTTTTGTTGCTTGTTAGTTTACAAGTGTGATTATGTTCATTAATTGTTAGTTATTGGATTATGTGTGACATTCGGTTGGCTCGGGAACCACGCCTGATATAGGATACAAATTGGTTGGCTCGGGTACTAAACCTAGTATGGGATACTTATCTGTTGGCTTGGGTACCACGCCTAGTACAGGTTCTATAATGGTTGGCTCAGGTACCACGCCTGATATGAGTTTAATTATGCTTGTTAATTCTGTTTTGTCGATGGTTCAATGAGTCAACCAGGTTGATTGTTGAGACTGTGATTGATGCATATTGGTCCATGAGAGGCCGGGTAGTTATACTTAACTATAGGGTTGGTCCTTGTGTAGACTGGGATTTGTATGTCAAACACTTAGATGTTGTTCTAGGGATCCTTGGTTGGTCTGGGTTACTTAAAAAATAGGTATATGCTTATTGTCAATGTTTATTGTTATGGTGGTTGTTGAACCTATTTCATGTAGTTTGTAAGTTAGAGGAAAGACTGAGAGTCTGGAATGATATTGCTAACTTATTTATTCATGTTTGTTGTACTTTACTCAACCTTGGTTTATTGTTCATATATTGTTTATTGGAGTTGGCCAAGGATCCTACCAGTACACTGTGGTTGTGTACTGATTTTGCACTTTCTTTTCTTTTTGTGAGTACAGGACATATTACAGCGGCTATTACGCGATCTCAGTTGCAGTCCCGATGATTTTGAATTCCAAGGGTGATCTTCTTCTTCCAGGCTACCATGGTTTCATCTATTACATCTCTATTCCATTATTTCGGACTTAGACTTATTTGTTTAGGGTTGCATTCCCGCACTCTAGACATTAGTAGATGTTTTAGTACAACGACTTTCAGATTCTAGGGGTATTTTTGAAGGATCTTATTTTGTTAGTATTTTTTCTATGAATGCTAGTTTATTCTAATGAATATGGTTTTAAGTTGTTAGTTTCACTAAGTGTTAAGTTGGGTTATTGGTTCAATCATCCGGGGGCTTTCGGTGGGTGCCACACATGGCGGTCTGGGTCATGATAAAGATGGTATTAGAGCCCTAGGTTCATTGATCTCGTCGTACCAAAATAGGTCTAGTAGAGTCTTGAGAAATGGTACGGAGACCTCTGTACTTTTATTTGAGAGGCTATAGGACTTTAGAAAACTATCTCTTCTTTCTTCCTTCGTGCTATAACTTGATTCTAATTGGTATTTGGTGATATAAATTGGTATCTAACTCTCTTCACTCTTGTATCTGCAGATGGTTGATACAAGGCATAACGGAGCGAGAACGACGGCCCCAGTGGCTGAATGAGCAGCTAGAGGGCGAGGAAGGGGCAGGGGCAGAGGCATAGGAAAAGCAACACCTGCTAGGGGTAGAGCTCAGGAAGCGGCAGGGCCAAGGGCAGTGACCCCTCCCCCACCCCAGGATCCTGTTAAGGAGGAGGTTGAGGTTGTACTTGAGGAAGGTGTGGAACAGGAGGAGGCGACATCGGCTAGAGGTGCAGGCCTTCTTCCTATATTTCCGGAGGTGCTTCAGTAGGTGTGGGGATTTCTGAGTGGACTGGAAGGTACTAGAGACACCCCTTATGGTATAGTAGATCAGGTTTTGGGCACTCAACCAGCTGTGGCAGCGGCTCTCAGGATAGATGTAGCATCAGGTACTGATGATCTCTTCCGTTCGATGCTAGGCCCTGTTATGATTGGGACCGAGCATGAGATGCTAACCAAATTCTTGAAACTGAAACCTCTGATGTTTCAGGGAACAGAGAAAAAGGATGCCTTAGAGTTTATTTTGGATTGCTATGATAGGCTGCATAAGATGGGCATTGTGCAGCAGTATGGGGTAGAGTTTGTCACTTTTAAGCTTCAGGGTAACACCGAGCAGTGGTAGAGAGCTCATGTAAAGTGTCGGCTATCAGTCTTGCCTCTGATGAGTTGGACACAGTTTCATGCTCTGTTCTTAGAGAAATATATGCCTCGCACTTTGAAGGATCGCAAAAAGGATGAGTTTCTGGCCCTTGAGCAGGGTAACATGTCTGTTTTAGCCTATGAGGCTAAATTTCATGCCTTGTCACGTTATGCTACTCGGCTTCTCGGTACTGAAGAGGAGAGGATTCATCTGTATGTGAAGGGCATTAATATTGAATTGCAGGTGTTGTCTATGCATACGACCTTGGTAGAGAAGAGTTTTAATAAGGTGACTGACTACGTGAAGAAACTGAAGGGGGTCAGATAGGTTGGGCAGGCTAAGATGTTAGCAAAAAAATCCCAAAATGAAGGTAATTTTAGTGGTTCTTACTCCAGGGGTCACAACCAGCAAGTGTATCTTGCTCATCCTATTCGATCAGCCCTACCAGCTTTTGTAGGTGGTCGCCTAGGATCCAGTCAGCAGTTTTTAGCTCCTAAAGGCCAGGGCAGGGGGCTTCTTGTACTTCTACCAGCAGGCCTACTCTTGATCGTGGGTCTTTTTATTATGGAAATATGGGTCAATTTAAGAGGGAGTGCCCTCACAGGCAGGTAGGAAATCAGACTCAGTAGTAGACCAGGGCTGTGGAGATGGCAGGTGGAGATGGCAATGGCAGAGGTCATCCACAGAATGGGTGAGGTAATTTTCAGGAAAGCCGCAGAAACAGAGGGAAGGGTGGTGTGAGCAGGGGAGTAGCTCAGCCAGCTTGAGAGGTTGCTCGAATTAATGATAGGGACCATTGTTATCCATTCCTGAGGAAGTCTGAGGCTGAAGCATCAGATGCCATGATAATAGGTACAATTCTAGTTTGTGATCGGATGGCTTCTGTATTGTTTGACCCAAGTTCTACTTATTCGTATGTGTCTGTAAAATTTGCTTTAGGTTTGGATTTGGTTTGTGATGTCCTGGATTCCCTTATTCATATTTCTACCCCGATTGAAGAGTCTGTGGAAGTAACCCATGTATATCGTACTTGTCCTATGGTTTTTGTGGATTTTTAGACTTGGGTAGATTTGGTTATTCTGAACATGCTAGATTTTGATGTCATTTTGGGTATGACTTGGCTGTCTCTATATCATGCTGTGTTGAATTGTAATGATAAGACAGTGACTCTAGAGTTTCTGGGTAAGGATAGGCTAGAATGGGGAGGTGTGTACAGGCCTAAGACAGTGAAGATCATATCCTTTGTTCGGGCTAGGAAGTTAGTGGGGAAAGGTTGTTTAGCCTTTTTGGCTCATTTTCGGGATATCAGTGTGGAGTCCCTCTCGATTGATTCAGTTCTGGTGGTTTCTGAGTTTCAGGAGGTATTTCCAATGGATTTGCCTGACATGCTTCCAAATAGAGACATTGACTTCTGAATAGATTTAGAGCGGGGCACTCGTCCAATCTTTATTCCTCCTTATCTTATGGCTCTGGCAGAGTTGAGGAAACTTAAGACTCAGCTTCAGGAACTTTAGATAAGGGTTTTATTCATCCCAACGCTTTACCCTGGGGTGCCCCGGTATTATTTGTGAAGAAGAAGGATGGTAGTATGAGGATATGTATAGACTACATGCAACTGAGAAAGGTCACCATCCGAAATAAGTATTCCTTACCCCACATAGATGACCTTTTTATCAGTTGCAGGGTGCTTCCATGTTTTCAAAAATTAACTTGAGGTCAGGGTATCATCAGCTGAAAATTAGGCCGGAGGATATAACTAAGACGTCATTCCAGACTCGGTATGGCACTATGATTTCCTGGTGATATCATTTGGGTTGACTTATGCGCCGGTGGCATTCATGAGTTTGATGAATGGTGTCTTCAAATCGTTTCTGGATTCATTTGTCATTGTTTTTATAAATGACATTATGATTTACTGCAAGAGAAACGAGGAGCATGCAGAGCACCTTCACATTATTCTGGGGATATTGAGGCACCAGAAACTGTACGCCAAGTGTTTGAAGTGTCAATTTTGGTTGTCTTTTGTTGCCTTCTTAGGGCATGTGGTTCCAGAAAAGGGGGTGATGGTGGATCCTCAAAAGATTGAGGCAGTTAAGAGTTGGGTTTGGCCTAGCTGTATGACTGAGGTTAGGAGTTTTGTGGGGCTTGCAGGCTATTATTGCAGTTTTGTCAAGAATTTTGCTTCCATTGCTACTCACTTGACAAGGTTGACTCAGAAGGAGGTACCTTTTGTTTGGTCTGACAAGTGTGAGGAGAGCTTCAAAAAGCTCAAGACACTTTTAACTACAGCTCCCATCCTATCATTGCCGGTTGAAGGTAAGGATTTTATTGTGTTTTTTGATGCTTCATATTCGGGTTTGGGTGATGTGTTGATGAAGGACATGAATGTTATAGCTTATGCTTCAAGGCAGTTGAAGCCCCATGAGAAAAATTACCTAACCCATGATTTGGAGTTGGCAACGGTGGTCTTTGCGCTAAAGATTTGGAGACACTACCTTTATGGTGTCAAGTGTGAAGTATTCACAGACCATCACAGCCTACAACATGTGCTTACCCAGAAGGATTTGAATCTGAGGCATAGGAGGTGAACGAAATTGTTGAAGGATTACAATATGACCATCCAGTATCATCTAGGAAAAGCTAATATGGTAGCAGACGCATTGAGCCGGAAAGCAGTTAGCATGGGCATTTGTCTTGTTTAGGGGTATCCAAATGACTCTTGGCTAGGGAGATTCAGGCTCTAAAATCTAAGTTCATGCAGTTGGGAATCTCAGAACAGGGTGGGGTATTGGAAAATATTGAGGTCAAACCCACATTTTTGGAGGAGATCAAAACCAAATAGTTTCAGGATGCACAGTTGAACAAGCTTCAGAACAAGGTGGTGTCCGGAGAGTCTGGGGACACCACATTGGACGCTGGAGGAGTGTTGGGGTTCAGAGGGAGGATTTTTGTTCCTCGAGTTGATGAATTGATTTTAAATATGTTGACAGAGGCTCATGGTTTGTGGTATTCCATTCATTCGGGCATAATCAAAATGTACCGGGACTTGAGGCGACTTTATTGGTGGCATGGAATGAAGAGGGACATAGATGACTATGTGTCTAAGTATCAGAATTGTTAGTAGGTTAAGTATGAGCACCAGAGGCCTGCAGGATTTCATAGGATGCCCATTCTCGAGTGGAAATGAGAAAGGATAGCCATGGATTTCGTAGTGGGTCTTTCCACGACCTTTGGAAAATATGACTCAATTTGGGTCATCATGGACAGGCTGACCAAGTCAGCTAATTTTATTCTGGTCAGGGTGGATTATAATTTGCAGTAGTTGGCCAAGATTAATGTTAAGGAAATTGTGAGATTACATAGGGTGCCACTCTCCATCATTTCAGATAGAGGTACCTAGTTTACTTTCAAGTTCTGGGGCAAGTTGCACGAAGAGTTGGCCACCCAACTTACCTTTAGCACAGTTTTTCATCCTTAGGCAGACGGTTAGTGAAGAGGATAATTCAAGTACTGGAGGACATGCTGAGAGCATTTGTAATCGACTTTGGGGGTCATTGGGACCAGTTCCTACCGTTATGTGAGTTCTCATACAACAACAGCTATCACTCCAATATCGACATGGCACCATTCAAGGCACTTTATGAAATGAGGTGTAGATCACCCATAGGGTGGTTTGAGGCAAGCTATGTGAAACCTTTAAGCATGGACTTAGTGAGGGAAGCTCAGGAAAAGGTGAGGGGTATTCAGACCAAGTTGCTAGCAGCCCAAAGCAGGCAGAAAAAGTATGCGGATCACAAGGTAAAAGACATGGCATTTCAGGTTGGTGAACAAGTGTTGTTAAAAGTGTCACTAATAAAAGGGGTAGTGCAATTTTGCAAGAAGGACAAACTTAGGCCTCTGTATATCAGTCCATTTGAGGTTCTTGATATTGTAGGGCTGGTGGCATACAGGTTAACACTGCCACCCAGTTTATTCGTAGTCCATCTAATCTTCCATGTAACCATGCTAAAGCGATACCATAGGGATGGGGAATACATTATCAAGTGGGATTCGATCATCCTATACAGGGATCTTTAGCACAAGGAGGAGTTGGTTGCCATTCTTGATTGGGATGTCCAAAAACTGAGGACAAGGGAAATCAGATCGATAAAAGTTTAATGGAAGCATCCTCTGATTAAGAAATCCACTTGGGAAATCGAGAATGACATGCGGACAAGTACCCTCACTTGTTTGAGAATTCAGGTACTATATTTTCGCTCTTTTAGCTCATCTTTTTTGAGTTTGATCATTCAAGGATGAATGATGGGTAAATTGGTATCTGTTGTAATGACCTATCCTATCGTTAAGGGTAAACCATTCGTGTGAAGTTTCGAGTTAGAAAACTTCCGAGTTTGAGAGTTAAAAATTTTGGGCTAGGCTAGTCTCAGATGGATTTTGAGTGAGGTATGGTCTAGGGAAATCCAGGTAAATATTGGGTAAAGTATCTAATATTGAGCTATATTTTCCGTTAGCTAAGATATTAAGGAGTCCGAGGGACTTTTTGGAAGTGAATTCGGGCAAGTAGAACTCCTGATATCAAAGTTGACGTGAAATGGTTGGTTTTAAACGTTAGAATTTGAGGTGTATTGTTAAATGGGTACTTTTGATGAATTTTCTGAGATTCTATTTTATGTCAACCACTATAGCGATTGACACCGCGCTACAGTGATAACCGATATAGCGAAGAAATTCTCGCTATAGCGGAAGTCAAAGTCGGTTAGCACTGCCATAGTGGTCAAATCTACTACAGCAGCGCCGCTATAGCGGTGTACGAACTGCTATAGTGGAATAAATCACTGTTAATGCAGAAACTTTCTCAAAAATATTCAGAAATTCTCAAGAACATTTTGGAGAAGGGCATAGGCGAAGGGAGGTGATTTCTACTGATTTTCCACCAAACTCCATCGAAAAGGTAAGGATTTCGCTCCCCACTTTAGTATTTTGATTCCCAGACCATAGAAATGAAGGTTTGGGGGAAAGCTTGGGTTGACCTAAGAAGGTAGAACCCAGTGAAAGAGAGGATTGTAGGGTGTAGAATTCTAGGGTTGTGATTATAATTGTTCAATTATGCTTTAAACACCATTATTTGCTTAATGTATCCATATAAATGGTAGTTTTAGGTGAATTAATGGTGGGGAAGCCTTGGGATGGGTGAAATGATCATGGTTTGGAGTGTGAATTAGGATTTGAGTATAATCCGGGTATTATTAGGCCATTGGACTGTTTATAGTATATTTTGTAATCATTTTTAGACCAAGAACAAGCGAAAGCTTCGGAAAATGGGAAGACTCTTATTCAGTAGAGATTTCAGGCTATTTGAGGTAGGTGATGGTCATTGTTTTTCCAAATGTAATATGTGTGCATGTACTTGTAGCTTAGTATTGTATGTACATTGCATGCTTTAGGGAATGAAATTATGAATGTCTAAATGTTCGGGTGTCAATCATGTGAAATGAACTTGATTTTGTTGCTTGTTGGTTTACAAGTTTGATTATGTTCATTAATTGATGACTTTTGGATTGTGTGTGACATTCTATTGGCTGGGGTACCATGCCTGGTACGAGATACGTATTGGTTGGCTCGGATACCACGCCTGGTACAGGTTCTATAATGGTTGGCTCAGGTATCACGCCTGGTATGAGTTTAATTATGCTTGTTAATTGTGTTTTATCAATGGTTTTATGAGTGGACTAGGATGATTATTGAGACTGTGATTGATGTATATTGGTCCATGAGAGGCCGGATAATTGTACTTAACTCTGGGGTTGGTCCTTGTGTAGATCGGGAGTTGCATGTCAAATGCTTAGGTGTTGTTCTAGGGATCCTTGGTTGATCTGGGTTACTTAAAAAAGGTATATGCTTATTTTCATTGTTTATAGTTGTGGTGTATGTTGAACCTGTTTCATGTAGTTGGTAAGTTAGAGGAAAGACTGAGAGTCTGGAATGATATTGCTAACTTGGTTATTCAGGTTTGTTGTACTTTACTCAGCCTTGGTTTATTGTTCATATATTGTTTATTGGAGTTGGCCAATGATCCTACCAGTACACTGTGGTTGTGTACTGATTCTGCACTTACTTTATTTTGTGAGTACAGGACATATTACAGCGGCTGCTACGCGACCTCAGTTGTAGTCCCGATGATTTTGGATTTCAAGGGTGAGCTGCTTCTTTCGGGCTACCATAGTTTCATCTATTACATCTCTAGTCCATTACTTTGGACTTAGACTCATTTGTTTTGGGTTGCATCCCCGCACTCTAGACATTAGTAGATATTTTGGTACAACGACTTTTAGATTCTAGGAGTATTTTTGCAGGATTTTATTTTGTTAGTATTTTGGCTATGAATGCTAGTTTATTCTAATGCATCTGGTTTTGAGCTGTTAGTTTCGTTAAGTGTTGAGTTGGGTTATTGGTTCGCTCATCCGAGAGTTTTGAGTGGATGCCACTTGCGGCAGTTTGGGTCGTGACAGATGGGCAACCACATTTCGACCAAACTACCGAAATATGCTCCTCCTTAATCAAAGAACTTATCACGGATGGACTTGTTGGATGCAGAATTTCCACATAGCATAATTATAGAATCTTTCTCAAATCGATACATTCCTGGAAAAATATCATCCATTGATAACTTCATGATGACGATTAGGCGGGCACAAGCAACACGAACACAATATGAGCCTATAAGGAAAGAGTAGGGCAAAGCAAGAAGGAGAGATTGCAGAAAAATCACAACAAGAAATAAGAAGCGGCGAACCGTCATCAAGCAGTTAATAAAGCAAATATCTCACCTGGATGAGTGTCGCGCCAACAGTTGACATGTGGTAAATCGCATTAATTAAAAGGAGGCTTGGATATCCATAAGGATAGTCTGATACACTGGAAGAAACAATCATTTCGTCCCTTGAATGACATTGGCTTGCCAATAGAGAAACAGAGGAACTTTCTGTATTGGATAAAGATTCTCAAGAGCAGCAAAAAACCTCTCGAAGGAGAGAAAGAGTTTCGCAGGAAGGTTTTCTGAGGGGAGCCCCTTTAGAAAACTCGGATGACATGAAAGAAAAGGACAGCGGACAAGGTCGCCAGACCTATCAGGTGCACGGACGCGTAGCGCACCTGCCCGACAAAGGCTATAGGTACATACTGACACCTATAACGGATAAGACACTTGGCACTATTTCGTTGGTAACAGTACTATTAGCGCACCAAAGAATAGAGAGTCATGGTTGGTCGCTAGCCTCACATTGTAACCTATAAATAGAGATCCCACAATCTGTAACCCAATATAATAATACAACATATTTTTACTTGCTCTTCAAGCTTTAGACTTCTTATTGTTTTCTTGTTAATCCTGGACTCTCATGGACGGACTTAAACCCTCGAGGAACGTCCTCAAGGGCATACCTTGCATTCGCTTACGTTTACGTTTATTATTTCATTATTTGGATAATCGATCCACTGGTAACGGATTCCAAATGGAACTAGATCTAACGCATGTCCTCTTAGCCTCATCTATAAGTTTAACTGTACCATTTTCAGAGTAAACAGTATTGCTTTCTAAATTTCTTTGATCTAATTTTGCGATTTGAATTGTAATAGTTTTAGCAGGTAGAGAAGTTGGTTTGTGTTGATAGCCACAGGTTGTTTGATTTTGAGAAATAGGAAGTCTGCTCCTACTTGGCCTTGTAAATTATAATTTGATATTATATTTACCAAAAAAAGAGGTTTTACTAATTTTTTAGCATCAATAAAAATATAGATAACTCAGAAATTAGGTGAGGATGGAATAATGAAGAAAATGATCCATATAACTTTTGAAGGAGGAGTACATACTTGTTAGAGTACGTAAGGAAACTACTTATGCTTTCAATATTAGCTACAGGTAAACTGGAGATATCCAAAAAACAAAGCATTAAATTACTCGCTTAGCATTTAAGTTTATATACAGTATAATAATTTTTGTACCAATACTTCTTATGCTAAGTTATTTATTTTTTAATTTGAATAACCACCAATTATTTTTAGATAAATTTATTTATAATCATTTTATAAATAATTTAATTTTATAAATATTTTTTATACTATTCGTGCAAAAAAGCTTGAACTGATTGGCTAACATGTTTTTATCTTTCCAAACACATAGGTGTTGTTTGGTAGGATGCATTAAAAAAATAATGTATGCATTAGTTTTGTATATTAGTAATACCTTGTTCGGTACACCTTTTTAGCATATGCATAATTAATTTTTTTTTATTTTTGTCCTATGTTTAATTAATGTTATACACTCTATTTGATACTAGGTTATGCATAATTAATAAATGACAAACCATGATATTAGTAATAGAAGAGCTTTAATGAAAGTATTAGGATAGTTAAAAATACAATTATCCCTCAAAATCTTTCCACATCATTTCCACCATATTTTTGGAAGGTATTTTTATAAGCAAATTATTTTTTATTATTTTTAATAACTATAAAATATTTTTTTTAATATATCAAATCAAATAATACATAAGAATAATCTCAATATAATTAATATTAAGATAACTAATATCAATATTACTAGTATCAACATTGCTAATACACATTTACAAAATGTAAAAGCTCATGGGTGGGTTCCATTGTCCGTTCATTGAAATTCTTAAACTTTGACCTCCTTAAAAAAAATTGACAGAGCAACCACTTTAAATTATCTAATACATAATATTACTGTAATTATTTCTACCCAGCCACTTCCTATGATTGCATTATCTTTATGTTTATATTCACGCAAAATTATGTATTGTTAAATTATGATTTGGCCATTAAATACAACAGCGATATACTTATTATAATTTTATATGTGAATCGGGGAGAGGTGAATTAACGCAACCATACCTTACTTTATAAAATTAGAGAGATTATTTTCGATGGGCCTTCACCTCAAGTAAAACATATAAAAAAATCAAATATATAAGCAAATATAATCGAAAAAGTCATGCTGAAAATAGTAATAACAACAATAAAATAATATGATTACTGAAATAAAAAAAAACACCAAGTAATATTAAAATTAAAGAATAACATAGCAGAAGAATGACTAATGAGCATTAAAAAGGGCATTAATAATGATTCGACTTTTGACGTCGACATCTGAATTTACCATAATCTTTTAATTCCTGTAGTTGAATGAAGTAACCAATTGACTTGTATCAAACTAGAGCATAAGGTTCATTTCATTTAGACCCTCCAATTTTAAAAAAAATTATTCTTACTTTATCTAATCTTAGTAATTACAAGACTACTTTATTTGTCTGTTTATCTTAGGCAGTAGTAAGAACTTCTTTCATTTTACGGAAATTCTTTAAGCATTCTGTGAAAATCAGCTTGTTCCATAAACTCATACTTGTGTACGGTCAGTCTATTATAATTCTTTATATTTACACAAGAAAATGAGTGATCATATATGTAGGATTTTATGTTTTCCTATATCATTAATTACACGAATATTAACTATATATGTAGCTAATCATGGAACTATGTCTAACACTAACGTAGATAAAAATTGTGTTCAATCATGGAACTATATCAAACACTAACGTAGAAAAAATAGTGTTTTTAATAAGGCCAATAAAAAGGGATATTGAAAAAACAATATGACACTCAGTGACATACACATTGATATAAGTGGTGATATCCTGCTACTGTACCAACAACAACCACTAAATATATATGTAAATAATACTAATTTATCTATCTATCTATATGTAGGAGGTAAAATCAAATTTAGCCTCACATATAAATCAAGTTGTGTTAATAGACTGATACTGCTAATGCAAAATTTTGAGTACTCTGATGGCAATAGTCAAATATATGAAAACTTAGTGTTCAGAACATAGCGAGGGAAGTGAAATCGTGAATATGGAAAATGCGAGTCGAATCTATAATTTTTAAAACTTATTAGTACCTTGGTAAATAATTAAATATGAAACACCTAGTAATAAAAGAAAGAACTAAAAATAAAATACTTGATTAACTTTGTCCTTGAAGCTTCGATTAATTGATTGTCCATAATACACGAAAATATGAAGTGTATAAAATCAACTAGCATCTATCTCTACCGGCAGATCCTTCAATAATTTCTTTTCAATTTGACAAAGGCCATGTCATATCAAGTTGAATTCATAGCCACGGCCACAACTACGGTCGCTGTCTTTTTTATTTTCTGTATTAAATTCTGGTGGTTCCGTCGTGATGACAACCGCCTACCACCGCTGTTCACCATGGTCGACAATGGGAAAGCACATTACTGCGCCGTGTGCCTGCATGACGTGAAATTCAGAGAAAAATGCCGAAAACTGCAAAAATGCGGCCATGTTTTTCACGTTAACTGTGTGGACATTTGGCTACAGTCTCACTGGACGTGCCCACTTTGTAGAAGGAAAGTCTCCGATTATATTCCCCGACAACAAAGTGAAAGCGGAGTATTTTCTTATCTGATTTCCAGGTCTGGGGATTTTCTGTCCAAAATTTGCAATCCTCTTAACGAAGAGCTCGTGAGGATGTTGTTTAAAAACGCATTTGCAAGTCCATGATAAGTAGTAGTTCAATTGGAATTCTGCGGGATTTCATTTCTTTTAAAAAATTGATTATACATTGGGGGATCAGGAACTGGAAGCCGGAGGGAGACGGTAAGAATTAAACTCCCACCTATTATGTCAGAGAGACGTTACCACTATATATGGCCTGAGTTTCATTTTCTTTTCTTTTTTTTC
Source organism: Jaltomata sinuosa (assembly GCA_003996215.1). Classification (NCBI taxonomy): domain Eukaryota; kingdom Viridiplantae; phylum Streptophyta; class Magnoliopsida; order Solanales; family Solanaceae; genus Jaltomata; species Jaltomata sinuosa. The sequence goes on along the minus strand of QJPP01000373.1, from coordinate 412,182 downwards.
TGGCAAATAATTTATTGACTTTTTAAAGCTATTATTTCTTATATAAACAGCAAGTTTTAGAGATAAGAGAGTACTTTTGTTGTTGTCATGTGTCAAAGTGGATATTGTAAGTTCGAATATTTTACTTTGAAAGAAGTTTTCAGATTATTCTGAAGTGTTGAATTGTTTAAATAATAAGAAGTTGTGTTGAGTCTCCAAATCCCGGACGGCTGGACCAAATTGGGTATTATCAATTTGGTCTATAACTGGTTTAAGTGAATACACCCTTACATGCATTGTAATAATAAAACTTAAATTCTGAATCAGTCTCGATTAAGGGAAAACCACACCAACAATATAATGCACCAGCTAGATTTCAATTATAAGATGGAAACAGTGATGTGTGTATCAATAGGAATACATTGGTAGGTATCGTCCAATCAATCAACAAAAATCAATCCAATTATTTCCATTTTATCTTAATTTCTGTTTAAGAGTCTTTGTTTTGTTTTATTTGCAAGTTTTACCTACGCTTTCACTAAAGTACATATCATCCTTAGCTTAAATATATACATTGGCAAAGCTTTTGCATATCTACTTTGATATTGTCTCACTATAGCTTAAATTTGAAAAATATATTTCTTCCGTAAAAATGGGTGCACACAGGTGGAAAATAAATTTCTGCCGTTAGGCTGCAATTTCAGTTAGATATATACATGTATTAGATGGTGTTTGGATAAGCTTATAAGTTGATTAAATTAACTTATAAACATGTTTTAGCTTATTTAAGTATTTGATAAACATTAACGTAACTAAAGAACTCATAAGCTAATTAAATCAGTCAAAAATAACAAGCTGATCATTTTCAACTTATGATTTTTAAGCTTATAAGCATTTTTGGTTTGACTAACTATTTTTTACTATTTTATCCCTAATACAAAAATCCTAACTTCCTATATATCCTTAATCTTTTTTACATGGGTACTTTTAGATTTATAATTTTTTGCATAAAAATTAACGATATATTAGTTATTCTGTCAAAAGAATAGCTTATCACTACATTCTTTTATTAAATACATCAATTATTTGTTAACAGTTTTAGCACTTTTTATCCAAACACGAAACTGCTTATATATAAAATCAATTTCAGCACTTAAAATCTATAAGTTATTTACCATTAGGTAATCCAAACGGGCTCTAAAATGATAATGTTTTACAAATTTGATTGTCTTTTAGGTTGTCCTCATAGATAATACTACATCAATCCTAATTTATATTGCATTGTTAACTTGGCACAAATTTTTTTTAAAAAAAAGAATTTTAAAGTTTGTGATCTAAAATAAAATCTTAGATATTTGTGTGATTATAAATCATTTCACCAAGGATAATATGAGAATTTTAAAGTTAAATTATTTCTGATTATAGAAAGGTTAACTATTCTTTTTGATTCATACGATAGAGGAAAGTGTGCCGCATAAATTAAAATAGAGGAAGTATTGTGTCACTTATGAGAAAATCAATTTTATGCCGGATAGAATGTTGAATAAGAATGTGAAAGAATTTGGGAAAACCCTAGCCTCTCTCCTCTCTCCTTTCTTTAGGTGATGGTGATTTAGAGCAGTCATGACTGCCACCATCTCTCCCGGGCCTTTGGCTGCGGGAGAGCCTCTCCAAATCCAAACACAGACCCTAGTTATGTCAATAGAATGAATCAAACACGATCGACTGTTAATCTTTCTCAAACTAGTTTAATATCTATTGAAGTTGTTCATGAAATTCCTACATTAAAATCTACATTGGATGAATGATAAGTTTTCGCTAAGCGGGAGGGACTTCATCAAGCCATCGTGATTAAATTATACATGGAATCACCTAATATATCAATTGTTAGATCAATTTTGCCTAAGTTCCTCAGCATTAAGGGACATTGACTCGTCGGGTTCCTTGCTCAAAGGCAACTTCTTATTCGTATGGATCAATATGATGATTTCATGATTTTATTGTCAAGAGGCATGAATTATTTTATGCACAATGAAAAAGAGCATCAAATTAGGATTTTCCTATAGACTATTGGACTCAAACCTAAAAAGGAGACTTCACGTGCAAAAGTAATGATTTTCTTTCCAAACCTATTGACAGATTTGCTTGCTAAGAGTTGTTTGATTTCTATTGCTTCAACAGTAGAAAAACCTATTAATGTTGATAAGGCAACACAAATGAGGTCAAGACCTGGCAGGACTAGGGTTTGGGTGATCCTCGACTTATTAGACAAGCATCCATATTGTATTCGACTTCAAAGTGTGGACATAGTTATAGGCATAATTATTGAGGAGTTTTAGGAGGTGGTGTATGATAAGTTTCCCCAATATTGCACCCATTACAAATGTCATGGTCATAATGAAAAGAAGTATCGATTGTTAATTGGAAAAAAGATAGTGGTTCAAAAATAAGATGTTGTGGCAATGGAGATTGAGAGATCTTCAGCTGAATAATTGCAAGGAGATGCATGTGATTATCTAAACACTAAAACACAATAACAAAAGGAAGCTAACATGAGATATATTTCAGTAGGTCAAGCATTGGTTAGCGTGTTCAAAAACTTAGCTGAAAGATCAAGGGCTGAACAAAATGTTGCTCTAGATTTGTGTTCTAATACGTATGGGAATGAGAGTAGTGCAACGAGTAACAACAACAAAAATAAAGAGTTTTTGGTTGTAAAGGTACAAGAGGTGATTTAACCAGACAAAATTAATGAACTACCTAGTTTTGTGGATACGGGTGTCACGTCTAGGAGTTCGACAGTTTTCAAGCAGGCTATGAATTTGAACAATGCTGGAGTTGATGTTGGAGGTGAGGGATAGATAGTGGTCTCACGCAAACAATCTATTAATCCTTAAATTGAAAAATAACTTAATATGACAAAAGAACAAGCCCTTGAAAATAAGGACATTGTGTGTACTAACACTTTTGAAGCTCTTTCAGGTAGAGAGGAGCACCAATCTGATTCCACCAGTCAGAAATTTCAAATTACACATTAAGAATTGACAAACATGCTAATGCAACAAGAAGTTGCAAATTTGGTTTGTACCGACCTTATCTTGAAGTAGTTGATGGTTGCATTATCCACTTTGACATTGAGATCCCAACTTAGTCTATGAAGTTATTTGGTGAGTAATATGATGACTTTGAGAAGCAACTAATCCTCATGGGGAATGACCAAGATATGGATAAGATTGTGTCTTTCACTTCAGCACATTCAAGCAATAATATTGAAACAAAGAGTGACCAAAAATGTGGTACAAGTGTGAAGAGTTGGGAAAACATGGTAGAGAATGAGGGGCGAGTCTCATACCCTGCAATTCACAGCAAGTTGAGTCCACTAGCCTTAGTATTTATGCCAAGTCGTGCATTGTTCTTCCATCTTTAGCGGCGGGTAACTTGTGGTTTAAATGAGTGTAATTTTTGATGCTATGGATAATACACTAAAGGAAGCCTATTGGAATAGTGTCTAAGAGGTATGAGCTAGGACCTTTAGTGGAAGATCCATTGAAAAATTTTGGTGGTTAATTGGGCTTTAACATTGTAATAATCCATCTCGTCGTTATTAAATGGTCACGATAAAAATGATTGAATTAATAATTTTTTGTCCATAGAATCGTGGAAGTTATTTTTGAAGGTACTTGAATAAAGCACGGATGTAAAACATGGACAAAGACAAGATGCCAATGCTCCTCATTGTGATGAGCCTGGGCTCATCGTGATGGTTCATCGCAGTGAAGGTAGCTTATCGTGATGGTTTGTCACGATGAAGTGGTCCTCATCGTGATGAGGCACGGAACAGAAACATGGATTAAACCTATTCAGACTTTAAACTCTTTTTCAAAAAGGAGGCCTTCTCTTAAAAACACCCCAGCTCTCCCTCAACCCTAGAAAATTAAGAAAAAAGAGGAAAAGCTGTCAAAAAAGGGTTGGATTCCCCTTCTCCTCGAGGTAACTGTCCCTCCATATTCTCTAGGATAAGGACGACATGCAATTTGCACACACCATTGGTAGAAGCTCATCATTTGAGGTAGGTTATGGTTAAATAATAGCAAGACTCAATTAGTAAGCATGATTCCTATATAGAAATTGATAGAGATAGCATGCTTAGACCTTCAGGTACAGATTCTAGGTGGTAATGACTAGATGTAGTTAATAGCCTTGAGATACTGTGCATTATTTTACGTGTTTTGAATTAGGTGTGTAGATGATGCTTGAGATGCATAAATTGAGACTTAAGTCATGTAATTGTTAACTAGGTGATTCTTGAAACATAGAGAAACTAGACGGTAAAGAAAATGAACTCTAGAACGATTCTTAATTTAATTATGATATGTTGGATGTCTTTGTAAAATGGTTGTAACCCTGTTATGATAGCTTGGAAATCTTTAGTAGATTGTCCAAATGGTTACGTCCCAGAATTTGGGAATAAAGTAATGACTAACAAGAATTACTTAACGTGGAGGCTCAGTAATTATGAAGAATTGGTGAACAATAAAGGTTAAGGCGTGTTATGATCCTACCTCTGGAAATATGAACCCTATGTTAGTGACGGTAAAAGGGAACAGATGGCTAGACCTGGATAGAGGGTTAAAACCTACTAGGTGGTAAGCAAGCGCGATAAGAACTTGTATACACAGTGTTCGAATTAGAATAAGACTCACCTTATTACATGTTAGGTGGGAGAAACTGTGTAACTCGTGATTGATCTTCGGACATGGTTGAATTATATATGTTTCCCTGTTATACTTGTATGAACAGATTAGAGGAAAAAGAAGTGATAAGTGCGCTAAAATGGCTAAGTGTGATAGTGTCTTGAGCATATATATGTGTGTGTGTATGCATTCATCATATATGGGTCTAAGAGCCTAGTTGCATTGTTTATTGTCAGCATAATTACTATAGAGGGAATACCACGCCGGTATGGTACATCTACACCTAGGGTCCCTGCATGTCATGGCTAATGGGCATAAATAAGACCCATGGTATGTATGTACACACTACTATATATATCATTGCATATATTATTGTATTCATTATTATATTCTTTATTGTATTGCTTCGTGGTCAGTTGTATGAGATGACATTAATATTACGAATATGGTCTGTAAGTACTGAAGGTATTAAGGTGGGAGCGGTAGGTGAACTTAGTTCCCACGTGATTGTGTTTCAGCAAATGTCTGTAGTAACCTTCAATGAGTTTTGTGAAGCTGATAACACTGTCAGGAACTAAATCTAATAATTAGTATGGACTTAGAAATTTTTTACCATACCTTCATAGTGAATTCCCGAGTGAGAGATGATGTGATAAGGTCTGGCAGTGCTGGGTGAACTTGGGTAGTAGGTATTATCTTACCACTAAACCTAGACGTGTGAGTCTTCTTAGGGCATAAATAAGGGACAGATAGGGTGAGATAGCACTATCCCTTAGCTGGATAAATGGTTGGTATGTCAGGGATGAGTTAGAGTTACTCGAATAAGAATAAGCTGCTTGGACTATCTTGTTATGTGCTGAGTAGAAGTATCTGTTGTAGTATTGATTTCTGTATATGAATTATGTGAACTAATCTCAGTTGACCGATAATACCTAACAGTACGTATAGTTGTACTGATGCTACTTTTGCTACACCCTTGGTGTAGATGTGTGATAGGTTGGCTGAAGTTTGATCTTGGATTGAAGAAGTCTCCACCAGCAATTTCCATTCTCTACTCTTCAGATGAGAGTTGTGTCATTTGTATTATTGTCACGCTCTTCCTTTAGTAGCTCTTTATAGGCTTATACTAGGTCTTGGAGGTAAATTGTAGCATTTTGTATAGTTAGCAACCCATGTGTATTCAATTAAAACTATTTTATTAAAATTAATGCAGTGCTTATTAACCAATTTCTCTTATAACTTAATTAAGAAGTGTTGCATGGTCATGGTTGGGTGGTTTTAGGGTTCACCTACGTAGATAAATTTTAGTAGGTGCCTGCACGATCCTACCCTGAAATAGGAGTCATGACAGTTGGTATCAGAGTCTAGGTTACCGGTCTTCCGCGTACAAGAGCAATGCCAAAATAGAGTCATGTGGATTGGTGTATTGACGTCCATATCAAATTTTTGGGAAGTTATAGCAACTTCTAGGTGTGGTTTCACTTTCTTCTTTCCTATCATATCATCGCAGTCTATTATCTTCCTAGTTGAGCCTAATTGGTATCTAGCCGATTTCAATTGGTATCTCGACGTGATTGTTCCATTGTGGGAGGAAACCAATTAGTATCCGGTCAATTCCAATTGATATCTCACCCTAAGGAGTCGTGATGATGTGTGACTCTGTGATTATATGTTGTTAATGTTGTGTTTAGTTTCTAATATTATGGAGCCACGATTTGGTTGTTACGTGCTTAAGTAAAAGTAGAGTTATTGAGATTATTCAAGTAATAAGAAAGTCGTTAAGGGATGAGACTTATGAAAGCTCACGAGTTAATCACATTGTTGTCTATTCATGCGTAAAAGTAAGCAAGGGATAGGCTTGTATAAAAAGATTTTGAAATTCTCCAGTTGTAGCAGTATTCTACCTGAGCCTTCGCCGCTACGAGAGGAATTCTCATCACAGTGGCCCATCGCGACAAAGAAAGTCTCACAGTGATGAAATCTTTCATAGTGATGAGCTAAAGCCCGTCATGACAAAGTGATGTTCATCGCAACGAAATAACACAAAATAGAATCTTGGTTATATCCCCTGTTTTGGGACTTCACTCATGTGAAGGAAATTTTCAAGCAATTTAGAGCATATGAAGGCTATTTCATAAAAGCTTTGGCCTATAAACAAGGCCTTTGTTCAACAAGTGCCACCAATGGCACTGTAAATCCAAAAACAACAGAAATAAAAGAAATTATCCAAAAGTGTGGAAAAGTAAAAATTGTCTAACAAGAGCCCTCATGGGCAACCAAAGCAGTAATAAAAAGGGCTAAGGTTGAGGGGTACTCCGATCAACTCTCGGCACTAGAACTGCTAGACTCTTCCTCGATAAATTTACTGAGAAAGAAGAACTCCTGACTCTCCTCCCGAGTCACCTTGGAAATCTACTTTCCTGGGAGGGAACCTTTGACAAGGGCCTTGATCCTTTTCCACATCCTCACTATCAGCTTATCCCAAGAGCGCCCCTTCTTCCTCTCCGCCTCTAGCTCCTCTCGAAGCTCTAATTGGGCCTGTGCACAGACCTCAGAGAAGGAAAGGGGAACAGAAGTACCTGCTCCACCTGAAGGATCGACGGTTAGAGGAGGCACTGAATCCAGTGGGGGAGATTCTAAACCCTTCAGCATGGTCTTCATCGTGCCACGTCCACTCAAAGTGACTTGAAGGTCACCTTGCCTGATATCGAACTAGCCCCCACTCCATCACCGGCCTGTCTTCTACTCCTCCTCCTCTCTGACTCTATCTTCCTCTTCTTTTGGATGCGACTAGAAGAACCTTTCACATTTAGAAGGTCAAAGGGCCTATCAATGAGGGTGATGAGTCAAGTAGGCTCCATAGGCACATTTTCTCGCTTGCACAAAGTAGAAATAGGAGAAGGGAAAGGAAGGTCCCTGGTGTGCAACAGCGTGAAATATCTCCACTCCTCCATGATTTGTGCCCTTGCATTCACTGGAACCCCCTCCATCAAACAAGCAACCATGAATGCCAGAGAAAAGGTCACATCCAAAGTATTGCTAGAAGGGTAGATCCTCCTAGCCACCAGCAATAGCCATCTCTGTGCATCCGGGGTAAAGTGAAGACTAGTGATCCCCATCTAGTGCCCGTCCCAAGAGATCGAATACATGTACTCCTCCTCCACAAGTGTCCTCACCATCCACTGTATGCCTTTCATGCCAGATACTCAGTCTCATCATGAGCACCCCTAGAGTCATATTGATTTGCACAACAAAGATCCCTATGTGCTCACCCCGAACATAGATGATAGGGTTGGCAACACTCCAGTTAATTATGGGGATATGAGCACAGAACTCTCGAACTCAGATTTTATTAACCACCTCCAAAACTTGCACAAAAGGTAGCCAACCTACTTCCACAATCCGGCGATAGAACTTCGGTGCCCTTTCCTTGATCTCTAGCCTTCCATGCTCCCTTCTCGGACCAAAACCATGGAGACTCTTTTCCTGGATGAATCCCCTAGTCCTCTGGTCTATGTATCATTAATGACTCTCCTTATTGACAAATTTCACATACTCCACTTCCTCTCCTTCGGTCATGTTCATCTCTGAAAAGAGGAAAACTAATGATTTACTCAATATGTTAATAATTGCATAAAAAGAAATAATTAAAGGGAGAAAGTTATGAAGATTTTTCCAGCTTAACAACTACTGGTTTCGGACCTTCATCACGATAAATGTCACCTCACCGCAATGAGTCATTACAACGAGACCCATTTTGTCACGATGGTCCATCACAATGAAATGACTCCCTTCGCGATGAGGTCATCTTCCCCAGCCAATGTTTTTTGAAAATGGTGATTTTCAAGGCATATACTTTATTTTATCAAAATTTCTCTCAGATCGGGCATAATCCACCAACATACTACTCTTATACATAAGTTTTATAGTGATTTAAACATCAAAAAGCAAGACCAAGCATTTGATCTAACTCAAGAAATTTTCCTACCATTTCTATCCTATTTTGAGTCTAAGACTCTATGAACTTCGTGGGAACAACGTAAGGGATAGTGTAAACACTTTGGAAACATAAAGCTAGTAGGCATACTTCATAAATCAACTCCATAAGAGCAATAAATTGTCCCACACCCCAAAACCCAACTTTTACTCAAAAACAAGCATGATAAATTCTAAATCTATAAAATCTATGCGTTATAATCATGGCTTAAGTTGGGAAAAGAGTCCTTACCTTGAAAAATCATCGCAGGGAGATTTGAAGTTAAGAGGATTTTGTGTGGGAGGAAAGTGAATAGTTTTGAAAATGGGAGGAATGAACATCGCCCATCTTTAAAACTTTCAATCATCCATTGTGATGGGACACGCTTCATCGTGATGGTCAATCCTGATGAAACTCCATCCATCATGATAAGTTAGCTCACCGTAGTAAGGTTGGGCCTGTCGTGGTAAGTCAGCCGGGTCTGCGGATCATTTCGGGGTTAAAAATCTCTCTTTTGTTAAATCCCTTCTGCTTTTTTAATTTTGAAAGTGTTAAATTTTAATCTCCCTTAACTGACTCCTTCCCCGATAATTTGGGGAAGAGAAGTAAAATAACTTGGTTCATGCCTAATATTTGGTTTGCCTTAGTTGAGTCCTGAAGTCTCGAGAAGGAGACAATAAGTAAAAGGCATTCTGAAGTGGTGGGTGACTTAGCTTAAGCCAGTTAGTAGTAAACTTCGTGCCCTACTCTTTCTGGGGTCCATTTTGGGATGAATGGTTGGTAACTTGGTACCTATTGTAATTATCCATCTCATCGTTATTAAGCGGTCACGATAAAAATGACCGAACTCATAAATTTAGGCCATAGAATCGTGGAAGTTATTTTTGAAGTTACTTTAATAAAGCACATACATAAAACGTGGCCAAAGACAAGCTGTCAGCGCTCTTCATCGTGATGAGCCTGGGCTCACCGAGATGGTTCATCACAACAAAGGTAGCCTTATCGCGATGGACAGTCCTCATCGCGATGAAGGCATGGTACAGAAACCTAGATTAAACTTGTTTATCCTTTAAACTCTTTTCCAAAAAAGAGGCCTTCTCTTAAAAATGCTCTAACTCTCCCAACCCTAGAAAAGAAATAAAAGAGACAAAAATCTCTCAGAAAAAGGTTGAATTCCCCTCCTCCTTGCGGTAACTGTCCCTCCCCATTCTCTAGGACAAGGATGACATGTAAGTTGCATGCATCATTGGTAGAAGCTCGGCATTCGAGGTAGGTTATGGTTAAATAATAGCAAGACTCGATTAGTAAGCATGATTTCTGTATATAAATTGATGAAGACAGCATGCTTAGGCCTTCAAACACGGAATCTGGGTGGTAATGACTAGATGTAGTTAATAGCCCTGAGATATTATGCATGATTATGTGTGTTATGAATTAGGAGGGTAGATGATGCTTGAGACGCATAAATTGAGACATAAGTCATGGGATTATTAACTAGGTGATGCCTAAAATAGAGAAATTGGCCGATAAAAAAATAAACTCTAGAACGATTCTTAATTACATTATAATATATTGGATGTCTTTAAGAAATTGTTATAACCCTCTTATGATAGCTTGGAAATCCTTAGTAGATTGGCCTAATGGTTACGTTCCAGAATTTGGGAATAAAGTAATGACTAACAACAATTACTTAATGTGGAGGCTCAGTAATTATGAGGAATTATTTAACAATAAATGTTAAGGAGTGTTATGATCCTACCTATGGAAATATGAACCCTATGTTAGTATCGATAAGGGGGAATGGATGTCTAGACTTGGAAAGAGGGTTAGAACCTTCTAGGTGGTAAGCAAGTGCGGTAAGAACTTGTATGCATAGTGTTCGAATTAGAATAAGACTCACCTTATTACATGTTAGGTGGGGGAAACTGTGTAACTCGTGATTGATCTTCGGATATGATTGAATTATATGTATTTTCCTGTTATGCTTGTATGAACAGATCAGAAGAATAGGAAGTTATAAGTGGGCTGAAATTTCTAAGTGTGATAGTGTTTTTCACACCTATATATATATATATAAGGCTGAATACGTATGCCGCCTCTTAAATTTATTCGAATTTTCCACTTAGACATATGGAGTTAGGGTTATACCTATTAAACACCTCAACTATATTCTAACTATGTCAGTTGAACACACTTTGCACAATTCTAGAATAGGTTTATAGCATGAAAGCCACTTGACATGACATAAAAAATATAGCCAATGATAAAAATACACATCATCAAAGAAAAAAATCAAAATTAAAAAAAAAAAATCTTTTCCGGCTTATGGCTTTCTTCTTCCTCCGAGAGAAGCCTTCATCTCTTTTCACCATTGAAGCACCAAGAGCTAATACTAGATACTCACTTTCTTCTTTCTCTCTCTTCTCCTTCCATTATCACCCACCCTTCGCCCTACATTCTTCCTATTCATTTAGTCTCTTTCAATTTTTTACCCACTCCTCAAACAAAATTTTCAGAGAGAACTCATAAATAAATAATGACTAAAAATTACAAGAGACAAGAAAAGCTTGGACAAAATGGCTGCAAGGTAGGATGAAATAAGAGAGAACGGGGCTAGTCCCTCAAAATTAAAAAATTGAGGAGAAGAATTGTGCAACTTTTGGTATTGCTTTAAATCAAATAGAAATTACTTGGGATAATTTTATGCAATTAACTAAGCTACAAACTTATTTGAAGAAGCAAGGATAATTTTAGAATCAAATTTATATTTTGCTAGTGTATCATTTTGTTATTGTGATTCAGTGATGTGCAATGACGAGATAGGTGAAAGTCATTGTTTTAGTGGCAGAAGTGCTAGAGATAAAGGCATAGATTGATAAGAGAAAAAAATTAAAAATAAAAAGTGATTATGATTTTTTCACTCTCCCAAAGGAGAGTGTGTTGCACATGCTATGCCATGTCAGCTACATGTGTCTATGATGTACACTTTAAATCAAGATCAAGTGGTCAATAGGTACAACTTTTAATTTAGGTATCTAAGTTGAAAATTCAGACAAGTTTAAGGGGTCATGCATGTATTTCGCCTATATATATATGCATTCATTTGATATGGTCCTAAGAGCCTAGTTGCATTAATTATTGTCAGCATGATTATTATGGAGAGGATACCATATCGGTATGGTACATGGACACCTAGGGTCCCCTGCAGATCATGGCTAGTGGGAAAAAATATGACCCATGGCATGTATGTGTATACTACTATGTATATCATTGCATATGTTATTGCATTCATCATAATATGATTCATTGTATTGCTTCATGGTCAGTTGTATGAGATGACATTGTGGTTACGAATAAGGTCTGTAAGTACGAAAGGTATTGAGGTACAAGCGGTAGGTGAACTTAGTTCCCACGTGATTGTATTTCGGTAAATGTCTATAGTAACCTTCAATGAGCTGTGTGAAATCAATAACACTGTGAGGACCTAAATCTAATAAGTAGTATGGACTTGGAAAGTTATTACCATACCTTGATAGTGAATGCCCGAGTAAGAGATGTTGTGATGAGGTCTGGCAGTGCTGGGTGAACTTGGGTAGTGGGTAATGCCTTACAACCAAACCTAGAAATCTGAGTCCACTTAAAGCATAAATAAGAGACAGATAAGGTGGGATAGAACTATCCCTTAACTGGATTAATGGTGAGGATGTCAGTTACTCTAGTAAGAATAAACTGCTTGGACTGTCTTTTTATGTGCTAAGTAGAAGTATCTATTGTAGTATTGATTTTTGTATATGAATTATGTGAACTAATCTCAGTTGGTCGATGATACCTACTAGTAGTGTGATTGTACTGATGCTACTCTTGCTACACCCTTGGTGTAGATGTGTGACAAGTTGGCTGAAGTTCGGGCTTGGATTGAACAAGTCTCCACCAGCAACTTCCATTCTCTAATCTTCAGATAGGAGTTGTGTCTTTGTATTATTGTCATGCTCTTTCTTAAGTAGCTCTTATACAGACTTATACTAGGTCTTAGGGGATTCTTCTTCTTCTTCTTCTTCTTCTTCTTCTTCTTCTTCTTCTTTATTTTTTACATACATGTTAATTAGTAGAAAATTTTTACAAAACCAGTCCTAGGCACCTTGCCTAGTGGTTTTACTATTTAAAAAAAGGATAAAAATATAAAATTAGTAATACATGAATTAAAATTATTAAAATGGCAAAAATAAGCCTCACATGGAAATTAATATTTTATGATTTTTTTGAAAAGATTTATTTTGAAATTTCATTTTTTAAGTTTTAACATGAAAAAGGCTCAAATGGTCTTAATGTATTAGAAATGGTTCAAATATGGACTCCTTCCACTTATTCGATCAAAATTTATCATCATTTTCACCTATTGGGACTGAAATGCTTCTAACGTATTAGAAATGTTACGATCCAGACCGCCGTGAGTGGCACTCACCCAATCTCCGGGTGAGCGAACCATCACTTCCCTGAACTTAATCATTCTAACAGCTCAAAACCAGTGCATAAAAGTAAACTATCAATTCAATAATAATAAAACAACTTCATTAAGTTAACCTGCAGAAATTTCCCCCTAGAATTTGAAAGTCGCAGTACCAAATAATTCTACCAATGTCTAGAGTGCGGGGATGCAACTCAAAAAATATAAGGAAATAGTCTGAGCCCAAAACAAATGGGCCACAACCCTAATGATAGATTCAAGGCAGCTCGATCGAAGCGGCTCACCCTTGAAGTCTGGAAACGCTGGTACTACAGATGAAGTCGCATCTCAGCCGCTGGAAGATTGCCTGTACTCACAAGAAGAAAAGCAAGTGCGGTATCAGTACACCACCACTGTGTACTGGTAGGATCAACAGCTAGTTCCAAATAAAATAGTGTATAATTCAGTACAGCAAATCAAGTACAAGTACGGAAAACATGCAACAAGTCAATAGAATCCCCTAGACTACAAGTCTCAACCTAGCTTGTTTCCCCACATGAAATCCACTTTTTTTAACTCTAACCAACAATCACAGAATTTAATAAATCATCCTCTTTGCCTAGCCCGGATCCACCCTGGGATCCATTCTAAACAATACCTAAGTGTTAAACAGACAACCCGACCTATTCCAAGACCAACTCAACAGATATAACAGGATTCCCGGTCACTCAAGGACCACTAACGAATATTACAATTCAATAAAACAGCCCGGTCCACTCATGACACCAATAACAGTCAATGCAATGCAATAATATCAATGCAATAATGCAGTAAAATAAATTCCTACCAGGCGTGGTACCCGAGCCAACCATTTATTATACCCATACCAGGCGTGGTACCCGTGCCAACCGTTAGTATACTCGTACCAGGCATGGTACCTATGCCAACTGAATGTCAACAATCCACAGTCAAATAATGAACAAAAAACTTGTAAACCAAAAAGCAACACACCATTCAATTCACAGACTGTAAACCAAGACCCTTAGATATTATACACAATTCCTCTAAGCAATGCAATTCATACAAACATTTAGATAAGAGTACAAAATATACAACATTTACAGGAATTGTAAGCCATCACCTACCTCAAAATGATCCAAGCTCTACTCAACCCGAGCTTTCCCGTATTCCGGATTCCTTTCTCGTTCTTGGTTTAAAATAATATACAAGTACTCAAATTAAAAAAACAAGGCATGTACATTACCCATATTACACCGAATCCCAGACCCCCAGGCAACTCATGATCATCCTACCCTTTTTTCTGGGCTTCCCGCCATTAATTTTTCTAGTTCTATCATTTTCACGGATAAAAATAGAGAATTTAATAACATACGATCATAATACCTTACTTTTAACAATACCCAAGAACTTTCATGCCTATAATCCCCCTTCTTCCCTATATTCTACCATCCCTAGGTTATTCCAACCCTTCCCAAGTACTCTCCTAGCAATTCTATCGCGTAGGAAAAGTAGTACAAAGATTGGGGAGTAGAAACCTTACCTTAGAGAAGAAAAACAATGGAAAACGGAGGAAAATTGCCTGAAATTGCCTTGCCCTTCTCCCAGAACAAAACTGTGAAAACTGAACGTTTTGGGGAATGTTTCTGCATTAAATCCCATCACGCTCCTCTATAGAGGTACCGCCGTAGCGGAGTCATCCGCTATGGTAGAGGCTGACCGAAGTTGACTTCTGCTGTAGCGGTAATTTCTCCGCTACAGTGGAGGTCGCTATGGCAGAGTGTAAACCGCTATAGCGGTTGACACGGGATAGAAAGTCATAAAACCTCCAAAATTAGTCCATTTTACAACACAGTTATTTTCCCAACGTCCCTAAATAACCCCTTCACGTCAACCTCGATTCTGAGAGTTCTACTTACCCGAATTCGATTCTGAAAAGTCCCCTGGACTCCTCTATGTGTTAGCCACGAAGAAAACTATCTCAACACAAGACATCCAACCCAATCCTTACCCAGATTGCCCTAGACCATACCTCACCCCTAAATCAACCGAGACTGGCCTAGCCCAGAATTTCAAACCCCCAAATCTGGAGTTTTCTAACTCTAAAACTTGGCACGATTGGACTACCCATAACGATGGACCCAGTCGTTACAACATATACTAATTTACCCATCGTTCATCCCCGAATGATCAAACCCAAATTTACGAAAATAAAGAAAAGAAAGTGTAGTACCTGAATTCTCAAACAAACAAGGGTACTTGTCCCGCATGTCCTTCTCGGTTTCCCAAGTGTCTTCCTTAACCGGATGATGCTTCCACTGAACCTTTACCATATTGATCACCTTTGTCCTCAACCTCCGGAAATCTCAAGAAAGAATCAAGATTGGTTCCTGTTCATAACGAAGATCCTTATTGAAAAGCACCTCATCCCACTTGATGATATAGTCCACATCCCTATGGTATCACTTAAGCATGGATATATGGAATATCTGATGGACGCCTGACAAACTGAGCGGCATTGCTAACTTGTAAGCCACTGGCCTCACAATCTCAAGAACCTCAAACGGACTAATGAATCGAGGGCTAAGCTTTTCCTTCTTACCAAACCGTATAACTCACTTCATTGGTGACACTTTCAATAATACATGTTCACCAACCTGAAATTCCATGTCCCGGACCTTGCGATCTGAATACTCCTGCTGCCTGCTTTGAGCAGCCAACAACTTTCCCTGAATGCCCCTTACCTTTTCCTGTGCTTCCTTTACCAATTCTACTCCCAAAGGCTTTACATCGCCTTCCTCAAACCACCCAATCGGTGATCTGCAGCTTCTCTCATACAACGCCTCGAACGGTGCCATGTCAATACTAGAGTGATAGCTATTGTTGTATGAGAACTCGCACAATGATAGAAATTGGTCCCAATGACCCACGAAGTCCATCACACATGCTCTCAGCATGTCCTCCTATACCTGGATCGTCCTCTCTGACTGACCATCAGTCTGAGGATGGAAGGCAGTGCTAAAAGTGAGTTGTGTACCCAACTCTTCATGTAGCTTGCCCCAAAATTTAGAGGTGAATTGCGTACCCCTGTCTGATATGATGGACAGTGGCACCCCATCCAATCTCACAATCTCATTCACGTATATCTTAGTCAATTGTTACAAATTGTAATCTACCCTGACCGGAATGAAATGAGCAGACTTGGTCAGCCTGTCAACAATGATCCAAATGGAGTCATACTTCCCCAATGTCTTGGGAAGACCCACCACAAAGTCCATGGCTATCCTTTCCCACTTCCACTCTGGAATGGGCATCCTCTAAAGTAGTCCTGCAGGTCTCTGGTTCTCGTACTTTACCTGCTGGCAATTCTAACACTTGGACACAAAATTGACTATGTCCCTTTTTATCCCGGGCCACCAGTAATGCTGCCTCAAGTTCATGTACATTTTAGTCACACCCAGATGAATTGAGTAACGCGAACCATGATCTTCTGCCAAGATTTTTTGAATTATATCATCAACCCGAGGAACACAAATTCTTCCTCTTAAATTTAGTACTCCACCAGAGTCTAACGTGACATCCCTGGATTCTTCGGATATTGCCTTACCTCGAAGCTTACTCAGTTTTGGATCCTGAAACTGGTTGGCCTTTATTTCCTCTATGAAGGTGGCTTTGACCTCAATGCTGGCCAATAATCCACCCTGTTCTGAAACACCCAAGTGCATGAACTTGCCCTCCAAGGCCCGAATTTCCCTTGCTAGTGGTCGTTTAGACACCCCAAACAAGCCAAACTACCCATGCTAACTGTCTTCCAGCTCAATGCGTCTGCCACCACATTAGCCTTACCCGGATGATATTGAATGGTCACATCATAGTCCTTCAATAACTCCATCCACCTTCTCTGCCTAAAATTCAAATCCTTCTGAGTGAACACATGCTACAGACTGTGATGATCGGTGAACACCTCACACTTGACACCATAGAGATAGTGCCTCCAAATCTTGAGTGCAAAGACCACTGCTGCCAACTCTAAGTCGTGAGTTGGGTGGTTCCTCTCATGAACCTCCAACTACCTAGATGCATAAGCTATCACATTTTTATCCTACATCAACACAGCACCCAAACCAGAATGTGAAGCATCACAGTAAATAATAAAGTCTTTACCTTCAACCGGCAAGGACAATATAGGAGTTGTGGTCAGAAGCGTCTTGAGCTTTTGGAAGCTCTCCTCGCACTTGTGGGACCACACGAATGGTACATCTTTCTGTGTCAGCCTGGTCAGGTGAGTAGCAATAGATGCAAAATCCTTAACAAACCTCCGGTAGTACCCTGCGAGTCCAACAAAACTCCTCACCTCAGTCACAGAGCTAGGCCAGACCCAACACTTGACTTCTTTAATTTTTTGGGGATCTACCATCACCCTCTTTTTTGACAGTACATGCCCCAAGAACACGATTAAAGTCAACCAAAATTCACACTTGGAGAACTTCGCATAAAGCTTCTGGCGTCTCAAGATGTCCAACACAATACAAAGATGACTAACATGCTCTTCCCTACTTTTGGAGTAGATCAAAATATCATCGATAAACACAATCACGAAGGAATCTAAATACGACTTAAATACCCCATTCATCAAACTCATTAATGTTGCCGGCGCATTGGTCAAACCAAACGACATCACTAGGAACTCGTAATGCCCATACCGAGTCTGAAAAGCAGTCTTAGGAATATCCTCAGGCCTAATCCTCAACTGATGGTACCCCGACCTCAAGTCAATTTTTGAAAACACCAATGCACCCTGAAGCTGGTTAAATAAATCATCAATGCGGGGTAGAGGGTACTTGTTCCAGATGGTCACCTTGTTCAAATGCCTATAATCTATGCACATCCGCATACTACCATCCTTTTTCTTTACAAACAACACAGGATCACCCCAAGGCGAAGCACTGGGACGGATAAATCCCTTATCTAAGAGTTCTTCTAGCTGAGTCTTAAGTTCCCTTAACTCTGTCGGAGCAATACGATACGGAGGAATAGAAATATGATGAGTGCCTTGCTCCAAATCAATACAAAAGTCTATATCCCTTTCCGGAGGCATACCAGGCAAATCCGTTGGAAACACCTCTAGAAACTCAAAAACAACCAGAACTGACTCAATAGATGGGGACTCCATCCTATCATCCCGGAGATGAGCCAAGAAGGCTAGACACCCCTTTCCCACTAGCTTTCTATCCCGAACAAATGATATGACCTTAACTAGCTTAGGCCGGTACACACCTTCACACTCTAGTCTATCCTTACCCGGAATCTCTAGAGCCATAGTCTTGGTGTTACAGTTCAATACAACATGATAAGGGGACAGCCAGGTCATGCCCAAGATAATATCAAAATCAGCCATATCCAGGATTACCAAGTCTACCCAAGTATGCAACCCCATAAACACAACAGAACAGTCACGATAAACATGAGTCACAATCACAGACTCTCCAACCGGGGTAGAAACATGAATAGGAGAATCAAGGATATCACAAGTCAAATCAAGACCTAATGCTAAACTGACAGATACGTAAGAATATGTAGAACCTGGGTCAAATAATACCGAAGCCATTTTATCACAGACAAGAATGGTACTTGTGATCACCGCATCCGATGCTTCCACCTCGGCCCTCCCTGGAAAAGCATAGCAATGAGCCCAATCATCAATCCAGGAAACTTCTTGGACCGACTGCGTTGCACTCCTGCCCGCGCCGCTGTTCCCTCTGTCGCCCTGGCCTCTCTGAAAGTTACCTCGCCCACCCTGTGGATGACCTCTAGCATTACCGCCTCTACCTGCCGAGACCACCGCTCTAGGCTGCTGCTGACCCTGATTACATGGCTGCCTGAGTGCGCACTCCCTCTTAAAGTGGCACAGATCACCACAATGGAAGCAACCACGGTCAAGTGTAGGCCTTCTAGCTGATGTATAAGACGCTCCCTAGCCTCTAGGAGCTAAAAACTGATTATGAGCTTCCTGACGACCACCTGCAGCAGCTGGCAGAGCTAACTAAATAGGATGGGCTGAGTATGCCTGCTTATTCTGTCCCTTGGAGTACGAACCACCAAAATTTCCCTCATTCCGGGGCTTCTTGGCTGAAGCCTTAGCCTGTCCCGCTTGCTTAACTCCTTCTAACTTCTTCACATAATCCACCACATCATTAAAGCCCTTCCCTGAAGAAGTCATATGCACTGACAGTACCTGCAGTTCAGTATTCAACCCTTTCACAAACAACCAGACCCGTTCTTCCTCGGAACCCAACATCTGTGTGGTAAAACAAGACAAGGCGTGGAACTTAGCCTCGTAAGTAGAGACTGACATGCCACCCTGCTATAAGTTCAAGAACTTGTCTTTCTTCCGGTCCCTCAAAGTACGAGGTACGTACTTCTCTAAGAACAAAGCGTGGAACTGTTCCAAAGTCAGTGGGGGTAGAACAGAAGACCGACACTCCACATGAGACCTCCACCACTGCTTAGCATCACCCTGCAGCTGAAATGTGTCAAACTCAACCCCATGATGACGTACAATACCCAACTTGTTCAACATCTCATAGCAATCCCAGATAAACTCATAAGCATCCTTCCTATCAGTACCCTGAAAATTAGGAGGTTTCAACTTGAGAAACTTGGTCAGCATCTCATGCTCATTCCCTGTCATCACTGGACCTAGCATTGGCCTGAAGAAATCATTCGTGCCTGAAGCTGCATCCATCCTAGGTGTTGTAGTAACCGCTGACTGAGTATCCAAGGTCTGGTTTACAAAAGCTGCGGGTATTGCTCCAGCACCAACCAAATCACTCAAAATATTCCAAGCCTGTTGAAAGGCTTCTGGTGTCATAGTTGGAAGGCCCACACTCCCAACCGATGCCGCCTCCTCCTGCGCCTCACCATCTTCAGCCATAACTTCTACATCTTCAGCAACATGTTCCTGAGGTGGGGGAGGGGTTGCCTCACATGCATCAGCAGCAACTCGAGCCCCACCCCTGGAGGGTGTGGCTCTACCTCGTCCTCTGCCTCTTCCCCTGCCTCTACCATGGACAGCCGGGCCCGAAGCTGGGATCGCTGCTCTAGCTTCATTGTTCCTTGTGTTAACCATCTGCGGACAGAAGAGTGAATGAGGTTAGATACCAATTTATATCACCAGATACCAATTGGAATCAAGTTATAGCACGAAGGGAGGAAGGAAGAGATAGTTTTTCCTAAAGCCCCATAGCCTCTCGAAGAAAAGTACGGACGTCTCTGCACCATTCCGCAAGACTCTACTAGACCTGTTTGGTACGACGAGATCAACGAACCTAGGGCTCTGATACTATCTTTGTCATAACCCAGACCGCCGTGAGTGGCATTCACCCAACCGCCGGGTGAGCGAATCATCAATTCCCCAAACTTAATCGTTCTAATAGTTCAAAACCAGTACATAATAGTAAACTAGCAATTCAATAATAATAAAATAACTTCATTAAGTTAACCTGCGGAAATTTCCCCCTAGAATCTGAAAGTCGCAGTACCAAATAATTCTACCAATGTCTAGAGTGCGGGGATGCAACCCCAAAAATATAAGGAAATAGTCTAAGCCAAAACAAATGGGCCACAACCCTAATAATAGATTCAAGGCAGCTCGATCGAAGCAGCTCACCCTTGAAGTCTGGAAATGCTGGTACTACAGATGAGGTCGCGTCTCAGCCGCTGGAAGATTGCCTGTACTCACAAGAAGAAACAAAAGTGCAGTATCAGTACACCACCACTGTGTACTGGTAGGATCATCAACCAGTTCCAAATAAAATAGTGTATAATTCAGTACAGCAAATCAAGTACAAGTACGGAAAACATGCAACAAGTCAACAGGCTCCCCTAGACTACAAGTCTCTACCTAGCTTATTTCCCACATGAAATCCACTTTTTTTTAACTCTAAACAACAATCACAGAATTCAATAAATCATCCTCCTTGCCTAGCCTGGACCCACCCTGGGATCCATTCTAAATAACATCTAAGTGTTAAACAGACAACCCGGCCTATTCCAAGACCAACTCAACAGATATAACAGGATTCCCGGTCACTCAAGGACCATCAATGAATATCACAATTCAATAAAATTGCCCGGTCCACTCACGAAATCAATAACAGTCAATGCAATACAATAATATTAATGCAATGATGTGGTAACATAAACCCGTACCAGGCGTGGTACCCGAGTCAACCATTAGTATTTCGTACCAGGCTGGTACCTGAGCCAACCATTTATTATACCCATACCAGGCATGGTACCCGTGCCAACCATTAGTATACCCGTACCATGCGTGGTACCCGAGCCAACTGAATGTCAACAATCCACCGTCAAATAACAAATAAACAACTTGTAAAGCAACAAGCAACACACCGTTCAATTCACAGACTGTAAAACAGGATCCTTAGACATTCTGGACAATTTCTCTACGCAATGCAATTCATACAAACACTTAGATAAGAGTACAAAATATACAACATTCGCAGGAATCGTAAGCCATGACCTACCTCAAAATGATCCAAGCTCTACTCAACCCGAGCTTTCTCGTGTTTCGGATTCCTTTCTCGTTCTTAGTCTAATACAATATACAAGTACTCAAATTAACAAACAAGGCCTGCACATTACCCGAATTACATCGAATCCCAGACCCCCAAGCCACCCATGATCATCCTACCCTTTTTCCTTGGTTTCCCGCCATTAATTTCCCTAGTTCTATCATTTTCACAGATAAAAATAGAGAATTTAACAACATACGATTATAATACCTTACTTTTAACAATACCCAAGAACTTTCATGCCTAGAATCCCCCTTCTTCCCCAGATTCTACCATCCCTAGGTTATTTCAACCCTTCCCCAAGTTACCTCCTAGCAATTCTACCGCGTAGGAAAAGTAGTACGAAGATTGGGGAGTAGAAACCTTACCTTAGGGAAGAAAAACAATGAAAAATGGAGGAAAATCGCCAGGAATCGCCTTGCTCTTCTCCCAAAATGAAATTGTGAAAACTGAACATTTTGAGGAATGTTTCTGCATTAAATCCCGTCATGCTCCGCTATAGCGGTCCGCTCCGCTATAGAGGTACTGCCGTAGCGGAGTCGTCCGCTATGACGGAGGCTGACCGACGATGACTTTCGCTGTAGCGGTAATTTCTCCGCTACAGCGGAGGTTGCTGTGGCGGAGTGTCAACCGCTATAGCAATTGACACGGGACAGAAAGTCGTAAAACCTTCAAAATTAGTCCATTTTACAACACACTTATTTTTTTGACGTCCCGAAATAACCCCTTCACGTCAACCTCGATTCCGGGAGTTTTACTTACCCGAATTCGATTCCAAAAAGTCTCCCGGACTCCTCTATGTGTTAGCTACGAGAAAAATTAGCTCAACACAAGACATCCAACTCAATACTTACGCGGATTGCCCTAGACCATACCTCGCCTCTAAATTGGCTGAGACTAGCCTACCCCAGAATTTCAATCCCACAAACTCGGAGTTTTCTAACTCTAAAACTTGGCACGATTGGATTACCCATAACGACGGACCCGATCGTTACAAGAAATGACTCAAATATGTCCTATTTCAACCTATTGGATCAAATTTTCCACTAATGTTATTGTTAGGCTTTAAATTGCCCCTCAATTAATGTCATATTATAAGACTATTTATTCAATTTTAATTAAATTTGTGACCTTTATTTATTAATCCACATAAAATTCTGACCCTACCCAAAAAGACCCGACTCATTCATGACCTAACACAACAGAAAGACTCATTTTAAATTGACGCAGCTAAGCAAAAATATCAATTTTATTCTCAAGTTATTATTTTTTTCCTTTTATCTTTCCTCCATACAATCATTGTAGGTAGGGGTGGGCGTGGTATGGTATATACCAGATTACCATACCATACCAAAAAATTTAATACCGTGGTTTTGGTATTATGATATTTGGTACGGTATATGGTATATATTTTAATTTTTTTGGGTATTCGATACGGTATTCGGTATTTAGAAATAACATACCGAAATATCGAATACCATACCGAAGTATATAGTTACATTAATAACACACACACACACACACAGAGATATATATATATATATATATATATATATATATATATATATATATATATAAACAACCTTGTATTTGTATAAACTAAATATTTAGAAGTTGGAACTTTGACTACTCTATTTTGAAATGTCTTTTAAATTGATTAACAAAAGGAGTTGTTTGTACTTTCTTTTTAATATATATTTCTACATGTGTAATGTGTTAGTATGATACAATTGGTATCTTTTTTTGAAAAGTCAAAGTCATAATACTCTATTATACGAGTATGTATTAGTCAAAATTGAATAAATTATGGTTATTGAGTTACGATACCACAAAATACCGAAATCAAACTTTAAAATACCGAATCATACCGAATTAATTTGGTATATTAATGGTATAATATTTTTAAAAATCAAATACCAAAATTACCATACCAAATTTCAAATACCGTACTGTACCATACCATGCCCACCCCTAATTGTAGGCTTCATCCGGCGAAAAACATATATGCCTCAAGTTGCATTTTTTTTTTTTGAGTCAATTTTATTTTACTTTCACTTTCTTTCTGGGTGGACCCTGTTGATATTGCACAAGAAAATTAAATATTATTTTCTAATATATCTTGCCTAGTTAATTATTCTTTATTCACTAATATATTATCTTCAAATTACACCGACATACTTTGCTCATTATGATAAACAGTAAACCAAAATTATATTGTCAACATTCAATAATTTTCAATACAAAATCACCGTTCATAAAAAAAAGTGTGTCACATAAATTAAAATAAAAAATATATTATTTGAATCACTTTTGCAGATTTTTTTTTTACGGAATAAAATATTGAATAAGAATGTGAAACTAGTAATACATATTTGCTTTATTTCTTTGTTTTTTTTTTTTTGGGCAGGATTGGTACGCCCTTTGCTGAACGTTGTTCTTTTCTTTGGGTTTCTTACGCAACTGTACATGCAACAATACATTTCTTCAAGAAAAATAGTTGTATCTATATGTAATGTATCAATATTGTATAAATAGTGTATAATCATGTATATATAATATATATAACTATGTATCAGAGATGTATATACATGTATATATGTTATTTATATAATATGTATCGTGTCTATATGATATATAACTATGTATTAGAGAACTATATACATTCATATATGTTGTTTATATAATATTTTAATATACATACTTTTTTCAATCCTGACCAACTCAAATCTCCTCTAAATATTCTTAATTTTTAGATATGAGATCCTTTCAATATTGAGTCTTTTAATATATTATATACTCAAAATAATTCACGTTTGTGGCAGGTTAAATTTTAAAATTCATTGCATTTAAACTCCAAAAACTCACTGTTGCTTTATCTAACTATTTCGTACAATTCAACATTATTAGTTTAGTTTTGTTTTTGCTTTAATCTTATTGAATTGCATATCTTTTGCAAAACAAAAAAAAGATTTGATTATATTCACAAATATAAAGGGGGAAGAAAATAAAGAAGAGTAGAACAAAACTTACCTTTTTGGGTTCGTGCAACTGAGTTTTGTTCCAAGTGCACTTTGCATGCACTTCGCCAGCAAGAAAGTTGGCCAAATGGCCATATTGTGTAATATGTGATAATTGGATTATTTTAGGTAAGAAATTTTGACTCAATGGATATTTTATCTAGTTTTCTCCTTTTCTTTTGGTATAAATAAAATTGGTTCAAGGGCCATATTCAATTAAAAAAGAAAATAGATATACATGAATTAAAATTATTAAATAACAAAAATAAGACTCGCCTAAAAATAAATATTTAATTTTTTTTAGAAAAAAAATATATTTTGAAATTTCATTTAATAAACTTTAATATGCAAAAGGGTTAAATAGCCATAATGTATTAGAAATGGTTTTAAAAGTATCCTCCTTCCACCTTTTCGATCAAAACTGCCCTCCATTTTTGCCTATAGAATCCAAAATGTTCTGAATGTAGTAGAAATGGATCAAAAATGTCTTGATTCCACCTATTGAATCAAATTTACCCCTAACATTATTTCAGGACTTAAAATTGCCCCTCAATTAACACCATAATTATAAGACATTTAATTAAATTTTAATTCAATGTGTAACCTTTATTTATTGGTCCACATAAAATTCTGATCCTACCCAAAAAAAACCCGACTCATCCATGATTCAACTCAACACAAAACTCATTTTAAATCAACACAACTAAGCAAAAATATCATTTTATTCTCATAATATTATTTTTTTCCCTTTTTATTTTTCCTTTATAGAATCATTGTAGGCTTCATCCAAAGAAAAGCATATATGTATGGGTTAAAATTGAATTAGGGACACATGGAACCGTGTACAAGTCCAGTATGCAATTTTGACGCAATGAGAGCATGGAGTCTCGAGAGGCCATCCCTGAGGCGATGATGACAATGGAGTAATGTCATAAGAGATAAAGGTTGGGGGATATCGCTCATAAAGACGTGGTAAAAAGGACAAACATGAGACATGAGTGTCAGGATATTCAGGTACACGGATGAGCTTGTACGTATATCAACAATGCGGGGATATTAGATGACACCTTCCAACGATCTAGACGCGTGGCGTAAGGGCATAGGCTGTGGTACTTTAGGGCTTTGGTGAAATTCTCTTGTTGGCTAAGGCCTTAACATTATAGCCTATAAATAGTCGACCCTTTTCATTTATAAAGGCATCCTGACTCTGATTCTCTCAAGCAATATATTAGCAATATCTATTTTCTTGGGCTCCATGCATTTTCTTTATTTGCATCTTGTCACTACTAGAAAAACAGGAAAAACCGACCTCAAAAAACCGACATCCGGAGGTCGGTTTTCCCTGAAATACCGACTCAAAACCGACTCACAAGACCAAGTCGGAAAAGGCTTGGTTGGTTTTGTATACCGACATCGTGAGGTCGGTAATTTACCGACCTCCGGATGTCGGTTTTAATTTTAAATCCAAAAATTAAGAATTTAATATATATTTTATTTTCTTTTATTTCCGACTTCCTGAAGTCGGTTTCTTTTTAAAAAAATATTATTAAAAATATAATATACTGACCTCCGGTGGTCGGTATTGTTTAATTTCTAATTTATTATCTTTTTGGTGTTCCGACCTCCGAAAGTCGGTATTACTGAATTTTTAATTTATTATTTTTTTGGTTTTCCGACCTCCGGAAGTCGGTATTACTGAATTTTTAATTTATTATTTTTTTGATTTTCCGACCTCCGGAAGTCGGTATTACTGAAATTTTAATTTATTATTTTTCTGATATTCCGACCTCTTGAGGTCGGTATTATTTAAATTTTATTTTCCTATTTCACTTGATTCCGACTAATTGAGGTCGGTTTTTTGGAAAATTTTATTCAAAAAACCGACTTCCTGATGTCGGTTTTCTGGAAAATTTACCAAAAATCGATTTGTTGTCGATATTTTGCCATAAAATTGGCAGTAAATTGCTGCAATTTGAATTGCCCACCTGCATATTTGATAATGCATATATTCAACCAAAACCAGCTCAAATAGCTGTCAAGACGATATTTTTCTATATTTACGTTTCACTACTTCAAATTAAACTTAAAATACGATCAAACAATCTAAAAAGTGTACAAACTATATATACTAAGTTCAAAATGTCTAGTAGTTAGGTACAACACAACTACTCATCATTAGCATCATCATCATCATCCTCATCCTCATCCTCTTCACCCTCCTCACCCTACTCATCATTCCAACTAACAACTAACTACACTTTACTTATTTTAAGTCACTAGTTCAAAATTTTAACTTACTACACTTCACTATTTTAAGTCACTAGTTCAAAATTCCAACTAACAACTAACTACACTTTACTTATTTTAAGTCACTAGTTCAAAATTTTAACTTACTACACTTCACTATTTTAAGTCACTAGTTCAAAATTCCAACTAAATTATTCCCCGGTAACGACACCGAGTCTATGGACGAGATAGTTGTACAGATGGACATAGGGCCAAGTGGGTACCAATGGGTATGTAGTTTGATTTTGCACCTGACGGGATTATAGGGGTCCAGGTAGGTGGTATTGATTATTTTTTGTACCTGCCGAGCTTATGGGGGTTCAGTCAGGTTGTTGTTTGATTATTGTTATATGATTTGTGCTAGGAAGTATTAGGTTGTATTATGAATATTCTTGTCTTTTCTTCCCGAGTACGTTCAATATTTGATGATATCAGATTAGCTCCATTCAGTTAAGTTGATTGTTGATTTAGTTATACTTTTAAGGGTTAAACCGTGATCAGGTAAGTACGTTCTAGCTAACCTCTGACTCTTTATTCAAGTACTTACAGTCCTTTGTTAAACCAATATTTGTTTGGGGTAATAATTAGTAGTTATTAAACCAATATTTGTTTGGTTTGAAAGATAGAAATTTCTTCAGAAACACCTACCTATCTTTCCAAATTTTCATAACACTTAACTAATTGTCCTAGGAATTTCTTCAAAACAGGTCTAATCTTGACTCAAAATACTCATCAGAGACAGTCAAGTGTCAAGCCCTCAAGGTGGTTCAGAAGGGATGAGATAGTACAAAATGGACAGATACAGACTAGACAAGCTTCTTGCTGACATGAAATGTGACTAAAAATCAAAAGTAAAAAAGCAAATCAGTTCAGGTAGAAGTGGTTAAATAAGGCCAGAACAGAAATTTAGTTAATCCTTCGGTGGAATCAAGAAACATGCCATAGTGCAACATAGACCAAAAATTAGGCAAACGTATACCTCCCAGGGTATCCACCAGTACTCTTAAGTGATTGCTCAAGCTTCAAAACCAATTCCCCTAGAATATCGGCCTGTAAGAGATTAAGAGAACCAGAAATCAATCAAAAAATAAACAGGATTACAATAATCAATTAATCATGCAATACTCTTGACGTCAAAGCACATCAACGAGCATCTGAACTAACCTTGCCAGGATGATCATATAGCGGATAAAGATCAGAAAACAAAGAAGGAACCCCCTACATATGCATCAGTAAAAGAAGTATCAGCTCAGCTCTAAGACCAAGGAAACTAAACGAGGTGCTAAGACTAAATTACTTTTGTCAGAAGAGGTCGAATATAATTCTCTGCAGCTTCTCGAAACTTGTCATCTCGGAGAAAATCAAGTGGAATTCTCTGCAAAAGAACATGGAAAAATGAAACAGACGAATAAGACTGACAGAAACAAATAAGTCTATTATGCTGTATGCATACTGAAAAATGATGTTTAATAAGATCATCACTTTTCCTACATCAAAAAAATAGGATAACGACTTCTCCACAATGTGCAGCAGCAGCGGCAGCAATGTGCAGCAGCAGCGGCAGCGGCAGCGACAACAACCTTCAGACCAGCAGCGGCAGCAGCAGCGGCAGGAGCAGCAGCAGCAACCTTCAGCAGCAGCAGCGGCAGCAATGTGCAACAGCAGCGGCAGCGGCAGCAGCATCAGCGGCAGCAACCTTCAGCAGCAGCAGCGGCAGCGGTGGAAGGCACCAACAACCTTCAGCAGCAGCAGCGGCAGCGGTGGAAGGTGGAGGAGGGGGGGCACCGGAGGGAATGTTTTCGGAGGGAGAGGGCGCCGGAGGTGAGGGTGGTGTGAGTGTGAGTGTTAGTGTTAGGGTGTTAGGGTTTTTAGGTAATAAAATTAAAAAAAAAAAAAAACCGACCACTTGAGGTCGGTATTTTTAAAAAATAAAGTATTTTTTGATAAAACCGACCACTTGAGGTCGGTTTTTTTAAAAAATAAAGTATTTTTTGATAAAACCGACCACTTGAGGTCGGTTTTTTTAAAAAAACTAAAAGTAATTAATAAAAATTATTTAATCATCAACATATTTCATAAACTCGGATACATTATTGATTCGTTACATTACTCAATGATTATGCTACTATACAATGTATTTCATACTACTTGAATGGATTATCAATCGATTAATTAATTAGCTTTTGAATACGTACTATATATGTACATCATGACTAGATGAGACATATATTTAAGACGACAGACCAGTAATATATAGGACTTGGTTAATTATATTACTCAACGATCGTCATCGTATAGTACCTCATATGTACGTAATACAATGTATTCCACTAGCTACTTGGATGAATTGTCGATTAGTTAATTAGCTTTTGAATATGTACTATATATATAAACATACATCACTAAAGACGAGACATATATATTCAAGATGATGGACCATTTAATATACAGGACTTGATTAATTATATTACTCTATGATCGTATATTACCTCATATATGTACGTAATACAATGTATTCCATACTACTTGGATGGATTATCGATTGGTTAATTAGCTTTTGAATACGTACTATATATATACGTACAATATCGCCACAAAAAAATATATATTCAAGACGACAGATCATTACTATATATATAGGACTTGCTTATTTACATTACTCAACAATCGTATATTACCTCATGTGTACGTAATACAATGGTATTCCACTGCTTGGATGGATTATCGATTAGTTAATTAGCTTTTGAATACGTACTATATATATACGTACAATATCGCAACAAAAAAACATATATTCAAGACGACGGATCATTATAGTACATAGAATAACTTGGTTAATTATATTCAATGATCGTATATTAACTCATATGTACGTAATATACAACATATTCCATACTACTTGGTTATGGATTATATATCGATTGGTTAATTAGCTTTTGAATACGTACTATATAGATATGTACATCACTAGACGAGACATATATTCAAGACGATGGATCATTATTATATATAATATATAGGACTTGGTTAATTACATTTCTCAATGATCGTATATTAACTCATATGTACGTAATATATGACGTATCCATACTACGTATTTGGATATGTATTATCGATCGGTTAATTAGCTTTTGAATACGTACTATATATATATATATACGTATATACATCACTAAACGAGACATATGTATATTCAAGACGATGTATAAGTTATGAGGGAATCTATGTATTATCTTATACAGGATATAGAAGGTGGAATAAGTAATACTTGTATAATTAATACATGAATAACTAATCTCTACATAACTAATACATGTATAAATAATATATAGATTACCTCATAACTAATATCTACATTACTAATACCTATATAACTTTAACTAGCTACCAAACGACCCCTTAGTGTTATACACAATAGAAAAATAGTGATTATTACAAATATTTTAAAGAAAATACCGACATCCGGAGGTCGATTTTATTCAAAATAATTAAATAAAAGTAAAATACCGACCTCCGGAGGTCGGTATTACCTTTAATTTTAATGAAAATAAAAGTAAAATACCGACCTCCGGAGGTCGGTATTACCTTTAATTTTAATGAAAATAAAATTAATTATGTTAAATAAATAATACCAACCTCTGAATGTCGGTATTAATATTATTTTTATTTTATAATATAAATAAAATAATTAAATAAAAAATAAAAAATAAATACCGACTTCGGGAAGTCACTATGAGAATAATTTAGGGTAAATAAAATCAATTATGTAAATTTAATATTATCGACATCAGGAAGTCGGTATTAATTTGTTTTTTTGTTTTTTATCTTTCAAAAAACCGACATCCGGAGGTCGATTTATTTAAAAGTTATTAAAAATATTTCTTTTTTTCATTTTTTTTATATTTAATTGAGATAAATTTAAATTTTATTTCTTATTTACTAATTCGATACCGACTACAAGAGGTCGGTTTTTCTTTATTTTATTTTTTTCTGGGAAAGTTTCCGACCATCGGAGGTCGGTATTTGGTTTTCCCGCATTTTTTTTCCAAATAAACCGACATCTTGAAGTCGGTTTTCTTAAGAAAATAAAATATTTTTTTGTTTTTAACAATACCGACTTCCGGAGGTCGGAAATTACCGACTTCCATAGGAGGTCGGTAATTTTGAGGTCGGTATTTGCAGTTTTTTTAGTAGTGTGTCTTGAATTTGGTAGTTATCTAAGTAGCTGATGTCGAAGCCGGAGGCTAGGATCTCAGGCTTGCTCACGGTCACCTCAGATACGCTTAGATTTGTTCTCTTTACCTTATTTATCTTATCTACGTTATACTCTATCTGTTTTCATTATCTATTTATAGCCACATCGCTAGTAAATTGGACCTAAAATAGGATTAAATCGTAACGCATGTTCTAAACCTCCTACAAATTAGCTGTACCAATTTCAGAGTAAGCATTTTGGCTCCCACCATGGGGACAGAGCAACTATGTGGGTTTAACTTTAATTTTTCTTGCTCGCTTGGTTGTGTTTTATTTTGTAGGCAAAAGGATATTGCTAATGACGGATACTGAATCATGGATAAAGATGTCGATAACATCGCGACTGAGGATGTAGCAAGAACTTTGCTTCCTAGAATGATGGATTCTAGTGGGCAGACAACCCACCAGAATGAGGAGGAGCTGCTTCTTAATGTGAACAGAACTAACGTGAAATTAAAAGAGGGTTTGTAGGCCCCTCACCGAAGCTGAGGAAGGAATAGCTGGCATGGAAGGTCTCTAGAAGGTCCTCAATGCTTTGTGGACTCCTGAAATGAGCTGGTTGCTAGGATGGAGGCTCGGGATAAGAGAATGAATGAGCTCTAGGACAATTTGGCCCCTAAATAACTCTGAACACCTCGAGGGCAAACGTGCAGGACACCCTCGATTATTTAGCACTTGAAGATAGATAGGAGGATCACATAGCTGCAGGGACCAAAGTCGATCTCGAAACCCCTACATCCGTGATAGTAATGATGATGGAGTTTTTGAGGAAAGAGATGAAATCTCAGTATGTAGAACTGCAGTCCCGCATATACCATATCCCGAGGGAACCGCCTGTCATAACAGAGCCAGACTCGAAGAGCTATGCCACAGTACCCTACATGGCTAGTGTGGTGACTAAACCTAACCCAAAGAGGTTTAAAATTCACGACATTCCCAAGTACAATAGGAACTCGGATCCTTAGAAGCATTTTCTTTTCTTCAAAACAGTTATAAGCGGCAACGACCTGACGAAGAAGGAATCCAAGTCTGTGATGGTGAAGAAATTCAGAGAAACCTTGTCACAAAGAGCATTCGTCTAGTATTCTCTTTTACCCAAAAACTCTATCTACTCGTTTAACCTGTTGGCAGATAATTTTATTAGAGCCCTGGAGGGAAGATATTTTCAAGATAGAGCAGGGAGACACGAAGTTTCTCCAGGAGTTCATTGCGAGATTCCATAAGGAAAGGATGCAACTGTCGATGATAGTAGATGACTGCACAGCGGAGGCCTTTACTAAAGGTTTGAACCCTAAGAGTTTTGTTGCCTCGTTCAAGGTGAAAGAAAGCCTAACTGAGTTTGAGGCCATGACGTGGGTAAATGCTCACAATAGCTATAAATTGAAGATCCAAATCAAGGATGACTGTCAAAGGGTCATCCACAAATCGCCCTGAACATGGAATGAGCTGAAGGCTGCGAAGAACCCATTGTATGCAGGTGAAAGGACCACTCAAAACCCTTCACGATGGGTTGACGCAAAGGGCTCATCCTAGGGAAGGTATGTGCCCTACGTTGTTGATGCAAGAGCGGGTGCAAGCTGAGGTGGAAGTTATGTCACGACCCAACTACCGGGCCATGCGGGCACCTACTCTAATCCACCTAGATAAGAGAACTCTTACCACCAGAACAAACATGCAATGCGGAAAAGAAAATAAACCATCAAATAAGTCCCTTAAATACATGAGAAATCCTTTTTACAAATAGTTTAGAAAAAAATACATGACTTAAGGAATTTACGGAAAATAATTACAATATGAAACAACCTCCCCAGAAACTAGTCTAAGACGGTACAAGAGCTTCTACAAGATGAGTATATGACATAAGATGACACAACTCCCACCATAGAAGGAAAGTAGGAGCTGATGAAAGATCACCGCAATTCTTAACCTGTGAAACATCACCAATCCTGCAACCAGACTATACCCAAAAAGGTATAGCAAGAGTAGAATCAGTACAAACACACGTACTGGTAGGCATCATCGGCTGACCCGAATTCACTCCTACCATCATATAAAAATCATGATAAAATGCACAAGGTAAATGCTTCACCCATTTCAACATCACTTTTATCAATCCCCCCTTTCGGAACCGACTATCTTAACCTTTAGATTTACCAAGTCGCCTTGTCACCTAGACTTCCCAAGTCACCTTGATACCTAGACTTACCAAGTCATCTTGACACCTAGACTTCCCAAGTCACCTTGTCACCTAGACTTCCCAAGTCACCTTGACACCTAGACTTCCCAAGTCACATTGACACCTAGACTTTCCAAGTCACCTTGACATCTAGACTTCCCAAGTCACCTTGTCACCTAGACTTTCCAAGTCACCTTCTTGACTAGATATTCAAACTTAACACGACTAACTGCTCAACCAAACCAGTTATACCCGTGGTATTACTTACCAGTGTCCGGACCCTTCACGGACATCAAGGACAACTTTCCATCCTGGTTATAAAGACCAACAACTACAACCCCATACTTTCAGTCTTACTCCAAATTTACCAATCACATGAAATTCACCTAGCAACCATTGACACATTCAATGACAACAACGGAGTTATATCTAAGTCCCTTTCTAATCCAAAAACCCGGACCCTCCAAGGATCCTCTAACCACACCTAAGTGTTCAACAGGCTACCCGGTCTACACCAAGACCCACCCTTAACTTATTAACCACAAATAATTTCTGACCGTCATTAGTACACTTAATAACAACAATTGTGAACTCATAACCTCTTTTACATAGTCCGGATCCCCCTAACACATCTAGGTGTTAACATGGAAAACCTGGTCTACACCAAGACCAACTAATAACCCACATAATAACCTGGCATACACCAAGACCAACCAACAACATAATATAACAACCTGGCCTACACCAAGACCAAACTCACAATATCATATAACAACTCGGCCTAAACCAAGACCAAACTCACAATATAATATAACAACCCGGCCTACATCAAGACTAACCTCACAATATAATATAACAACCCGGCCTACACCAAAACAAAACTCACAATATAATATAACAAACCGGCCTACACCAAGACCCAACTCACAATATAATATAACAACCCGGCCTACACTAAGACCAAACTCATAATATAATATGACAACCCGGCCTACACCAAGACCAAATAATGATCAACATAATAACTTGGTCTACACCAAGACCAACTTAACCACATATAACAGAATTCCCGGCCTCTCACGAACCATAAGCAATTATCGCATTTCAATAAAATATCCCGATCCACTCACGGAACCAATAACAGTTAATGCAATACAACAATATCAATGCAATGATGCAATAAAATAAACCAATACCAGGCGTGGTCCCCGAGCCAACTGTTAGTATGTCGTACCAGGCGTGGTACCCGAGCTAACCATTTGTTATACCTGTAGGTATGATACCCGTGCCAACCGTTAGTATACCTGTATCAGGTGTGGTACCCGAGCCAACCGAATGTCAATAATCCACAGTTAAAATAATGAACAAAACAACTTGTAAACCAATAAACAACACACCGTTCAATTCAACAACTGTAAAACAGGACCCTTAGATATTCTACACAATTCCTCTAAGTCATACAATTCACACTAACACTTAGATAAGAGTACAAAATATACAACATTCACAGAAATTTGTAAGCCATCACCTACCTCCTTCCGAGTACACTATGAACCATCAAATCCCATCCCAAGACTATCCCTGTTTGCCGCTTTAAACGTGTAGTTAATTACATTTATTCCTGACCCTCTTCCTAGGATCAAATACAACCTGGGAAAACCCTTCTCAGCCTTAGAACACAACCAAACAATTATCCTAATTATACCAATTAGTCTAGAACTTCCGTTCCTTACACATTTGTTAATTACTAACCCTTTTTCGGTTCCCCGAACCTTCTGATATTCTAGTTTCTGCATTTTTATCAGCAAAATCACACAATTTAAGCAATGCCTAGAATATCACACCACCCTACTCCCACTCTACCATTTTCAAAGTAATCCAACAATTCTACAACTTCCTCTAGACTCTGTGCCCAAAGGCCTAACCATGGATTCTCCTTTCATTCTATACAATAATACGAAAATAAAAGTGGTCAATCTACTCTTGGAAGAAACCTATCCTACCTGGATGTCGAGCAGCTGCAACGGTGCATTTATTGCTCCGTGAATGCATTCCCGGCTGAACGATGGTCTTGGAATCCGCTTTTCCACGTCCCTTCAGCCATGACCCCTCCTCCTCAAGATTTCCCCAGCCTTGGAGCAGCATGAGAGGGTTTTTGTAGGAACCCTCGTATGTTTTCCAACTGAAGAGAGGAGACCTTTTAATAAAATCTCGTCACAGGCTGCTCCCTCTCGTAGCTCCGCTATAGAGGTCTACTCCTCCGCTACAGCGGTTCCGCTATAGCGGAATAAAATACCTCTATAGCAAAGTGATGTCAGCCCGAATTATTTCTGAAAAATCAAAAAAATTCTATGATGTCACCCTACTTACCCCGAATAAATTTTTAACCATTTTCCCTAAATTTACAAAATTGGGAAAAATTAACATAATGACGGACCCGATTGTTACAACAGATACCAATTTACCCCTCGTTCATCCCTGAACTATCTCTAAGGCAGAAAGAAAAGGATGAACCAACCCTTAGAAACTTTATGCTCTACTATGATAGCATAGAATAGCCTTACGCGAACCACCGAACTCTCAAATCCCCCGGGTGTACCCAAGCTCAACCGAAGTTTAATTCGATTCTGCTCTGTCAAGGAATTTCTTCCTTCGAGCTGTACGAGACCAGTTAGATTACTCCTCCTTGAGTGCCCAAGAAATCAGGGGCCTCGTTGAAATAACAGAGCGAAAGAATTCCAACATAATGCACCAAAACTTAATTCCCATGCTACAGTGCTGACAGTCGCTGACTTTCGCTATAGCGGTAATTTCTCTGCTATAGAGAAGGTCGCAATAGCGATGTGTTCAACCGCTATGGTGGTTGACATGGGACAGAAAGTCAAAAAGTTTTCCAAAAGTGCCTATTTTACAACACACTTAATTTCCTGACATTTTGGAATAACGCCTTCACGTCAACCCACATACCGAGAGTTCTACTTACCCGAATCTGATTCCGAAAAGTCCCCCGGACTCCTTAAGGTCTTGGCTAATGGAAAAACTAGATCGACCCAAGATATAATACCCAATCCGCACCCGGATTTCCCTAGACCTTACCTTGCTCAGAATTCATTCGAGACTAGCCTAACCCGAGATTTCTAACTCCTCAACCAAGAGTTTTCTCACCCTAACTCCCTCAACTGACCCTACCACTAAGGATCATCAATAATAAACCAGCCGAATCACCCTCATGACATAAGACTACGAGTAATTTCCAATACTACTCAGCTAATAACTGGTCATTTGGCCAAATTCTACCTAGGTGACTATTCTCACCAGTGGTAAATCAAAAATTTCACCAATACTCCGGGCTATCGTATCTACCCTTTCCTCTTATTGTGCATGGATGCTAAATAATTCCTGCAATAGCTCGCAGCTCAAATAGTGATTTAAAATGACCCAGGAATTAAAGAAAGAACAAGGGAAAAATAGGACAGGGATCATGCTCTGCCCATCTTGCTAGAGCGACTTGCACACTGCTATGGAAACCCCCAAAAGTAGTAGCCCAGAAAATTTACCATTCTCTGAAAAATTCTCTCACTCCCCTTCCCTGTTAACATTGTTTAATTCTGTTAATCCTGTCATGGTCTTAAACAATCCTCAAGACTATTCCCGGCACTACATAGACTGAAACTTAGCATCACTTATCACAAATCAACAAGGGGATTATGCAAGCAATTATTCCTAACAACACACTTCCACTATCAAGCACAAACAACCCCCCTAGTTCCCTTGGTTCTCAACCAAGTCCCGACTGTCCTGAAACCAGAGCTTCCCTACAGTCCACAATCCCTTTTTGTTCCCTTACCATCTATATACATGGTAAGCCTATACCCGAATGTAATGCAAACAATTCTAATTAAGGCATATCGCAATTTATCATTTAAAACAATTAAAACTTTCAAGCTGGGAATAAATTTTCCTTACGTTACAATCATGAGTTACCATAAAAAATTCCGTACCGTATTTCCTGCCATCAAGCAATGATAGCCCATTTCCCCCATGGTTCTTAACCAATCCCGATTGTCCTGAAACTGGAGTTTTCCTACAGTCGTAAGCCTTGTCCCCATACTATTTTTACCAATGGCAAGCTCGTTTCCAAAATGTAACACCACTTTACTGACCAATTCAAGTACACATAAAAAGTAATTACCAACCAAAGCACACCAATTCAAGTTATGACTCCTCCCGGACCAAAATATTCACAGAAAATCAAATAATTGCACACTACACATTTGCAGTTATTCAAACAACATCAATACACATAAGCACAATCTCAAGCCTCAAGATTTAAACATTCAATCAAATCAGTTTCATTACTTTTTATTCGCCTCATGGATGACCATTAGCCGATCCATCCATACCTTTACATAGCCTCCCCGGCCAGATAGCAATTGGAACCTTCCCCGTTCCAATCCTTCTTGCTTGTTTGTCATACCCGGAGTCCAATGACATCGTTCACCTTGTTAAGAAACCAATTGGAATCGAGAGATACCAATTGGACTCAACTCATACAAGCATGTAATGAAACCGCACGAAAAGGAATGAAAGAAGAGAAGTGTTTCCTAGAATGCTTCATAGCTTCCCTAGGATTAGATGTGGACGTCAACACACCAATCCGCGAAACTCTATTCAACATTTTGCCCTTGTACTGGGAGACCGATAACCTGGGCTCTGATACCATTTGTCATGACCCAACTACTGGGCCGTGCGGGCACCTACTCTAATCCACCTAGATAGGAGAACCCTTACCACCCGAACCAACATGCAATGTGGAAAAGAAAATAAATCATTAAATAAGTCCCTTAAATACATGATAAATCTTTTTTACAAATAGTTTAAAAAAACATAAACGACTTAAGAAATTTGTGGAAAACAATTACAATATGAAACAACCTCCCCAGAACTTAGTCTTAGCCGGTACAAGAGCTTCTACAAGATAAGTATATGACATAAGATGACACAACTCCCACCATAGAAGGAAAGTAGGAGCTGCTGGAAGATCACCGCAATCCTGAACCTGTGAAACATCACCAATCCTGCAACCAGACTATACCCAAAAAGGTATAGCAAGAGTAGAATCAGTACAAACACACATACTGGTAGGCATCATCGGCTGACCCGAATTCACTCCTACCATCATATAAAAATCAAGATAAAATGCACAAGGTAAATGCTTCACCCCTTTCAACATCACTTTTATCAATCCCCCATTTCAGAACCGACTATCCTAACCTTTAGACTTACCAAGTCGCCTTGTCACCTAGACTTCCCAAGTCACCTTGACACCTAGACTTCCCAAGTCATCTTGACATCTAGACTTCCTAAATCACCTTGTCACCTAGACTTCTCAAGTCACCTTCACATCTAGACTTCCCAAGTCACCTTGTCACCTAGACTTCCCAAGTCACCTTGACATCTACACTTTCCAAGTCACCTTGACATCTAGACTTCCCAAGTCACCTTGTCACCTAGACTTTCCAAGTCACCTTCTTGACTATATATTCAGACTTAACATGACTAACTGCTCAACCAAACCACTTATACCCATGGTATTACTTACCAATGTCCAGACCCTTCACGGACCTCAAGGACAACTTTCCACCCTGGTTATAACAACCAACAACTACAACCCCAGACTTTCAGTCTTACTCCCAATTTACCAATCACATGAAATTCACCTAGCAACCATTGACACATTCAATGACAACAACGGAGTTATATCTAAGTCCCTTTCTAATCCCAAAACCCGGACCTTCCAAGGATCCTCTAACCACACCTAAGTGTTCAACAAGCTACCCGGTCTACACCAAGACCCACTCTTAACTTATTAACCATAAATAATTTTTGACCGCCATTAGTACACTTAATAACAATAATTGTGAACTCATAACCTCTTTTACATAGTTCGAATCCCCCTAACACATCTAGGTGTTAACATGGAAAACCCTGTCTACACCAAGACCAACTAATAACCCACATAATAACCTGGTCTACACCAAGACCAACCGACAACATAATATAACAACCCGGCTTACACTAAGACCAAACTCACAATATCATATAACAACCTGGCCTAAACCAAGACCAAATTCACAATATAATATAACAACCCGGCCTACACCAAGACCCAATTCATGATATAATATAACAACCCGGCCTACACCAAGACCAAACTCATAATATAACATAATAACCTGGCCTACACCAAGACCCAACTCACAATATAATATAACAACCCGGCCTACACCAAGACCAAACTCACAATATAATATAACAACCCGGCCTACACTAAGACCAAACTCACAATATAATATGACAACCTGGATTACACCAAGACCAAATAATGATCAACATAATAACCCGGTCTACACCAAGACCAATTTAACCAAATATAACAGAATTTTCAGCCTCTCACGGACCATAAGCAATTATCGCATTTCAATAAAATAGCCTTTTCCACTCACGGAACCAATTACAGTTAATGCAATACAATAATATCAATATAATGATGCAGTAAAATAAATCTGTACCAAGCGTGGTACCCAAGCCAACCGTTAGTATTTCATACTAGGCGTGGTACCCGAGTCAACCATTTGTACTCCCAATTTACCAATCACATGAAATTCACCTAGCAACCATTGACACATTCAATGACAACAACGGAGTTATATCTAAGTCCCTTTCTAATCCCAAAACCCGGACCTTCCAAGGATCCTCTAACCACACCTAAGTGTTCAACAAGCTATCCGGTCTACACCAAGACCCACTCTTAACTTATTAACCATAAATAATTTTTGACTGCCATTAGTACACTTAATAACAATAATTGTGAACTCATAACCTCTTTTACATAGTTCGAATCCCCCTAACACATCTAGGTGTTAACATGGAAAACCCTGTCTACACCAAGACCAACTAATAACCCACATAATAACCTGGTCTACACCAAGACCAACCGACAACATAATATAATAACCCGGCTTACACTAAGACCAAACTCACAATATCATATAACAACCTGGCCTAAACCAAGACCAAATTCACAATATAATATAACAACCCGGCCTACACCAAGACCCAACTCATGATATAATATAACAACCCGGCCTACACCAAGACCAAACTCATAATATAACATAATAACCTGGCCTACACCAAGACCCAACTCACAATATAATATAACAACCCGGCCTACACCAAGACCAAACTCACAATATAATATAACAACCCGGCCTACACCAAGACCAAACTCACAATATAATATAACAACCCGGCCTACACTAAGACCAAACTCACAATATAATATGACAACCTGGATTACACCAAGATCAAATAATGATCAACATAATAACCCGGTCTACACCAAGACCAACTTAACCAAATATAACAGAATTTTCAGCCTCTCACGGACCATAAGCAATTATCGCATTTCAATAAAATAGCCCGTTCCACTCACGGAACCAATTACAGTTAATACAATATAATAATATCAATATAATGATGCAGTAAAATAAATCCGTACCAAGCGTGGTACCCACGCCAACCGTTAGTATTTCATACTAGGCGTGGTACCCGAGCCAACCATTTGTTATACCTGTACCAGGCGTGGTACCCGTGCCAACCGTTAGTATACTTGTACCAGGCGTGGTACCCAAGCCAACCGAATGTCAACAATCCATAGTCAAAATAATGAACAAAACAACTTGTAAACCAACAAGCAACACACCGTTCAATTCACCGACTGTAAAACAGGACTCTTAGACATTCTACACAATTCTTCTAAGTCATGCAATTCACACAAATACTTAGATAAGAGTACAAAATATACAATATTCACAGAAATTCATAAGCCATCACCTACCCCCTTCCGGGTACACTATGAACCGTCAATTCCCGTCCCAAAACTACCCCGGTTCGCCCCTTTAAACGTACAGTTAATTACATTTATTCTTGACCCTCTTCCTAGGACCAAATACAACCTGGGAAAACCCTTCCCAACCTTAGAACACAACCAAACAATTATCCTAATTATACCAATTAGTCTAGAACTTTCGTTCCTTAAATATTTGTTAATTACTAACCCTTTTTCGGTTTCCCGAACCTTCTGATATTCTAGTTTCTGCATTTTTATCAGCAAAATCACACAATTTAAGCAATGCCTAGAATATCACAACACCCTATTCCCACTCTACCATTTTCAAAGTAATCCAACAATTCTACAACTTCCTCTAGACTCTGTGCCCGAAGGCCTAACCATGGATTCTCCTTTCATTCTATACAATAATACGAAAATAAAAGTGGTCAATCTACTCTTGGAAGAAACCTATCCTACCTGGATGTCGAGCAGCTGCAACGGTGCATTTC
The DNA here is from genome assembly GCA_003996215.1 of Jaltomata sinuosa. Taxonomy (NCBI): domain Eukaryota; kingdom Viridiplantae; phylum Streptophyta; class Magnoliopsida; order Solanales; family Solanaceae; genus Jaltomata; species Jaltomata sinuosa. The sequence continues at coordinate 370,338 of QJPP01000373.1, read as the reverse complement.
TGGCTCCGTGAATGCATTCCCGGCTGAACGATGGTCTTGGAATCCGCTATTTCGCATCCCTTCAGCCATGACCCCTCCTCCTCAAGATTTCCCCTGCCTTGGAGAAGTATGAGAGGATTTTTGGAGGAACCCTCGTATGTTTTCCTATTGAGGAGAAGAGACCTTTTAATAAAATCTCATCACAGGCTGCTGCCTCCCGTAGCTCCGCTATAGCGGTCTACTCCTCCGCTACAGCGGTTTCACAAATACCGCTATAGCGGAATAAAATACCGCTATAGCGGAGTGACGTCAGCCTGAATTATTTTCAAAAAATCAAAAAATTTCTATGACGTCACCCTACTTACCTTGAATAAAGTTTTAACCATTTTCCCCAAATTTATGAAATCGAGAAAAATTAACATAACGACGGACCCGATCGTTACAAGTTCGCACGTTCTTAACCAATCTTGACTGAAAAAAAGAGTGGACATGGACTCCTCACGAAGGGGGTTGCAAGCTAAGGAGGCTACCAAACTAGTAGTATATGTTGTCGATGAGGTCCCTCCACTCTCGAAGTACTATTTTACCTTCAACCCGACATAGATGGTCTTGGCTATATGAGACATCAAAGGGGCAAAATTTCCAAATCATGTCCACTTGAACCAGATTTAAAGGGATAGAAACTCGTGGTGTGAATACCATGGGACGCATGGCCACAACACTAGAAACTGTTGGCACCTCAGAGAGGCAGTTGCTGACTTATTGAAGGATGGCTACCTGCGGGAGTTCCTGCGTGATCAAGCCGAGCACAACTTTGGGAAGGGTGTCGAGGGGAGCAAAACTAAGCACTTCCATGGCAAGGTGATAGGTAGATTTCCTCTCTTTCGCTGTTTTCCTAACTGGTTATTTTTCCTTTTTCTTCCCAAGCTACTACAGGTTATCGGGAATAACTTTCTCATCCTTATGAGGAAAATTCACTCTCTAGACGAGGCTAACGCCAACACCTAAGGACAACAGGAGGAATATTTCCTAGATTCATCGAAAGCAGAGAAGCGATGCAGTCGGATGGCAATCCAAAAGACTCGAAATGACATGCTATACTATATTTTCCTTTGTCCAGTTTTTTTCCCCAGAGGGTTTTTCTGGCAAGGTTTTTAACGAGGTAGAAGTAGGGACTTCCAGGAATAAAATAGGATTTACATTTTCTTATGTCATGTAGAGGTCGAACAGTCTCGAAAAAACATTGAAATAAATAAGAAAGAACCTCGAAAGTATGAGGACATAGTTTCTTTACAAATACAGAACTCCAAAAGTTCTGGAATTTAGAGACCAAAACTCCTGAGTCTAAGCGCAACATGTATTAAATTCGATAGTTATCTAGGTAGTAGCTGATCTCGGAGCCGGAGGCTAGGATCTCAGACTCGTTCACGATCACCTCGGATACGCTTAGATTTGTTCTCGTTACCTTATTTAGCTTATTTACGTTATACTCTCTATGTTTTCATTTTCTATTAATAACCAACCCGCTAGTAAATCAGACCTAAAATAGCGCTAAATCGTAACACATGTTCTACTTGACCCCCTACAAATTCAATAATACCGATTTCAAGGTAAATAATACGTACCTCAAGTTGCAGTGTATTATTCTTTTCTCGAGTCAATTTTACTTGTACTTTTTTTTCTAGATGGACCATGTTGATATTTGATATTCGGCCAAAAACTGCATATTTTAAGTACATTATCGCCTCATATGTTTAGTATATCTTTGTGGGTTATGTGTTATTAGATGTTTTGAGCTTATTACATGTTTTATGTGTGTAGGAAGTGATTTGGATGGAAATATGCCTATAAGGGATGAATTGGTATGAGATTTAAGCAAGAACGTTGAAGCAGACGAAAGAGGAGGAGGTCAACCTGCTTGCTTTGCAAAAAATTAAAGTTGATTGAATTGATATTCTTTTGGTGATATGAAAGTTAACTGAAATAGTTCTCTGTGGGATCGACTCCGGACTTAAAACCACCGGATGTCCGGATTATATTTGCAACGATCGCTTATCCTTTTTAGGACGAGTTTTGGGCGTGATCAATATTCCACACAAAATATTAAATGTTATTTTCTTATATATCTTGCCTAGTTAATTATCGTTTATTATATTCTCTTCAAATTATGCCAATATACTTTGCTCATTTATGGTAAACGATAAACCAAAATTTTGTTGCCAACATTCAAGTGCTTTTCAACACGAAATCACCGTCCATATGAAAGTACAATTTGATAATGTAATTGCGATAATAAAAAGGAGTAGTCAAAGTAAATTTGATGTGTAATCATAATTGGCCAAACACACATGAAATACACAAGGCCTCACAGTTTTTGGTGATTTCTAATTAGTTAAAGATTATACAATATTTCTAGTTTATCTCATTCAGAAAAAGCTAATGGTTTGAATCCATGTTTGATGCTGGCTTCCCAAATCTTCTCAACGTCAATCATCTTATCTCCACACTCATGTACATTCCATCCCTCTAAGGCATGCACAATTCCAGCCACTCTTGGCGCACTCATTGCTCTTCTTGGAAGCCAATTCTGTCCCCATATATCAAACGTCAAATGTTATTAAAGTAAGGGGGTTGATTTTAGGTGTGGTTACTATACTTTACTTATTATAACCATAATTTTATAAAATTGTTTTTTTTCATATTAAAATAATTAATTTTAACTATTACTATAATAGTATAGACGCAAAACTATTAAAGTATCTGAAGTTTACCCACTATAAGAGTAAAATTACAATTATTTTCTTATATATTAAAGTAACTAAATTATGTGTAGAAATGTTGACAAACCTCACAAGCATGCAAGTTTTGAAGAGAATGAGGAGCTAGCATTGCAGGAGGGTAGTGGTAGAAGCAGTCGTGACGAGCTTTCTTAGGAGGCAACTGTGAGAATGGGAAGAAAACTGTCCCTTTTTCTGCCTTCATCTGTTCTTCTTCTGTTAATCCATCTCCAACTACCCATATCTATTACCAACAAATTAATATGTAAATAAGAAAAGATTAAACTAAACTATTTTTACTAATCCCTTTATTTTTCTTCACAGAAATTGATTACTTGAATTGGTTCATACTTACAAAAAAGAAAAGGAAATAAGAATGAAAAGAGATGCAAGAGGGAAATTTTACCTTTTGATCAAATCTCTTTGACAGCACGAAATTACTCTGAGAACTGGTAGTAGCAAGTTTTAGTTTCTCGTATTCACTTTTGTACAAAGTAGCTACCTGATTTTAAGAATAAGAAGATCAATTAAAAAAGAGGATATTTTAATTGGGAATTAAGCAATTCGTGTATAATTTAATCGGGATTTCATCTCCTAAGTAAGCAAGAATTAGTATGTATCAATATATAAATTTATCAAAAAATAATTGATTAACATTTTATCGATCACAGAATACAAAAAGAATCACCACACCACATGGCAGGAGCAGTTGAAGGAGATGTAATTAAGTGACTACGCATTGGCAGTTTGAAGAATGATTACACAAGAGAAGGTTAGGCAATCATCAATATAAAAATTCTTCAATCAAGAATTGGTTAGCCAACTCATGAGCTTTTAAGTGACTCTGGCCACCAATCTGAAGAACTACTCCTTTCGTTCCAATTTATTCGACATAATTTGAATTGATATCAAATTTAAGAAAAGAAATGACTTTTTCTTAAATTTGTAAATGTTACATATCATAACATTTGTGTGTTTGTAATTCTTTAAAAAATTTGTTATCTTAACATGTCATAATATTTGTGTGGTTATAAAAGAATCTATTATTGTTAATGAGAAGTTGAGAACTAGATAGGATAGGGAAACCAAACTTTTTATTTTTGAGTTCTCTTTTATATACACTGATAAAATAAAAGAATTTTCATAATACAAGTCACTTAAAAGTTAATTTCAGATATCATCGGTAAAAAAGTCGGATTAGTACCCTAACCATCAAGGCAAATTACCTACTACAAGAAGCTAAGATATATTCTTGGTGTTAAAAAGAGATTAATATTATGTCAATGTATATAAACTTTTTTGGGTATAATATTAATCAAGTTTTGGAAGAACTAAGCAGGAAGCAAAGAGAAAATGGTAAAAAGCTTAAGTAAACCTGGATGCCTCTTTGACAAAGAGAAGCAGCAAGAGAAAAGGCAACTTTATTTAGATTTCCTCTGAGAAGCACTTCTGTTGTTCCTTTTGGAATGCTGTTTAGCACAACAGAAACTGCCAAGCTGCTTCCATCCACCACCTTGATCTTTATTTTAGGGTGCCTTTCTATGTAAAGTTCTCCATTTCTATTAAGTTCCTCATCCTGTAAATTTAGTCATGCTTATTAAGCGAAAAAAAAAAAAAAAAAAAAAAACAGGACAAATTACTTTTTACACTGTCACTGTATGTTTAACATGTTTACCATGTCTTACTAATCTCACTTATTATGAATTGTTACCTGTAACTATTTTTAACATGACCTGATACTGTAAATACTTTTGACGCTGTCAATTCCTATATAGAAAACTTATTCAACAAATCAACTCGCCCATCAAGAACTTTTGGAAAGAAGGAAACTAGGTGCACTTTAACTTGCCTGGTTTAAAAGGCCAAGACTCAAGACCTTGGCACCTTTTTCTTCTGCTTGTAATATAGCATCCTCTATGAAGCTGTTAAGTGCTTGTGATTGCCATTTCAACAAGTACTGCACATTAAAATAAATCAGCACTATTTTTAAATTAAAAAAAAGAAGAAGAGAACCTGAGGTGGAAATCTTTCCAGCATAAATCAGTTATTTTAACCTGTAAATTGTATCTTGGTATGGCCCAAGATTGGAAATTAAACTTTTCGAAGCTATTTCTCTCCAAAATGAAAGTGCGTCCGTAGATACAATTGGTGATCATAGTCCACAAAGTCAGTGGCCACATGAACCAAATGTACCATTTATGGTTTTGAGGCATTGAGGCCAATGAGGAAAATCCTAGCCTGAGATGGTAGATAGATTCTGGGGTAGTCAAATGTGTCAAATGTACCACATCAGGTGAATCTTCTTCCCTCTTTAGTGACTTTTCATATATCGAATCAGTAGACTTGTCCATCGTCCCATAGGTAAAGTCATAAATTGGCATGAATAGCGAATAATTTGTACGAAACTGAGTATGGTGCAAGGAGTGAAACCTGATAATTCAAAGTCAAAATGCAATTTTTTCAATTATAAGATGCTAACATTCTTAGAGATGAACATACGTACTAACAACCTGAATTTATATACCATAATTGAGGAGACTGTACAAATGGTTAGTAATGCAGAGGCCACATTCATTGATTGCTATCGAGAAGCAAATCAAGTTGTGGATCATCTTGCCAAGTATGCCACAACTATTGAACATGAAGCTCCCTATACCAACTTCCATCAAATCCTTAGAGATGCCAAAGGAACTTTCAAGTTGGATAGATGGCAGCTACCAAGTATTAGACATAGATATGACAGTGCTAATTATTTTGTGAGTTAATAAGTTGCTTCCTTATTAGGGGACTTTATCTTGTATGGGCTTTGTCCCCCTTTTTTTGTATAGATTGTTCTAACAATCTAATTTTATTGTATTCCAGAGGCCAGGTTAGGCCCTCCTCTGTTTTTGTGCATTATGTGATATACACAACCCCAGACCCCATCCTGGTTTTAACAAAAAATAAAATAAAATGATATATGTGTTGCTAGCGCAGACCCTCCAATAAAGTAGTCACATATCGGAATTTTACAAAATGCATTATTATTGGAGGATCATGTACCATGTTTTATTTGAGGATCCGAGTAACAATAGTTAGCAAATAATTCAATCATAACAACCTTTCCTAGCTAGAGACATTAGTTTTACCACGCCCCAAGCTCAAGAGATTGTTCATGTGGCATTGGACATGACCTTACGCTCAGAGGCAGATTCAAAATATATACTTTATAGATTCAACTTGTGTATTTTTAAAACTCGTGTTGGAAATATTGAATTTGGTTAAATCAATAACATATAAGATCCATACGCTCTGCTTGCGTTTGTGGCATGCCAAAAATTATGGGAATTGTGTGAAACATATTTTCTGGGTGTGAACGAAAAATGACTTACGAGGGTGTATACATCAAGTATTTGAGAGGGGGTAAGATGGAGAAAATCCACTTGGGAATGAACTCAAAGTTGCAGTGTCCCATGTTATTCATGAGATCAATATAAGTAATGTAGCCAAAGAGAGAAGCCAGAGACGCAGTCCCAGTAAACACTGTTGTTAAGGTTGGAATAGCAAATAGCAGGAAATATGTTGTAGTCTCAGCAAATGGATGAATCACAGCTGAAAAATCAAACAACAAATGATGTAAATAATGTTCACATAATCATGTAACTTATAAGGTAATATATATCAATTGCATCTCTATGACAAGCATTAAGAGGGATGTTACATGTGATGGGCTCAGTTACAATTGAAGAGTGATGATGAGAATGGTAGCGAGAGTAGAGATAATGATGGTGCAAAGCTCTGTGAAGCCAATAGTAAAGAAATTCAACAGGACCAGCATGAAGGAAAATTGACACGACCACACCATCTGATCTCCACAATGACAACTTTGAAGCTCTGCAAGTCAATGTATTGAACACATATAACAAAATCCCACTCAATATAATCTGATCGTCCCTGTCAACAAATCATCACTATTTATCAAGACATTTACATAATCAAGTAAGTTATAACACAATTATATGTAATTTCTATGTTAAACATTACTCCACTATATATGAAGTGGTATACAAATGGTAACTAACCTTCTATCATAAGTTAAAATTTATTGATAGTCTTGCACTATTATATAACATAAATCCTACTTTTATGCCGTTGGTGTAACTTGCTTATGCGCATATATAGATATATATAAAAAATCAAGTTAAATAATCTACAACAACAATGCAATTGTCTATAGTACTACTAATTTGGTAGCCTAAAAATACAGTAAAAAACATGTAATAACCGATTAAGATATATTGATAGCATAATTTTTTTGTGAGTGATTGTGTATATAGGATAATAAAAGTCATTTAATTTTATACCTAATTAAATGCAGGGAAAAGAACATCCATCACATTAAATTTAACTAATTAAGACTTTTTTTTGTAATACCCTTAGATTCTTTTTAATTTATATGCTGGTGTTGGACGGAAAAAAAAAAAAGAATTATTTTGGCACATATGAAAATTGTCCTTAGAATTTGTGGTTTTTAACCTGTGATAGTTTTTATATGATTATAAAATGAAGATAGCAAGTTATTAAGAGTTAAATGACAAATTTAAAGATTTTTTGAAACAAACAAATAAAAAGAAAAAAATATTAAGGATTAAAAACACACCTAAAGTATTCTGTTTTTTTTTTAGTTTTATACTTAAAATATTAGGTGTGTGAGTTTTCTACATGAACTATCACCAAATGTTTAGTGAAACACATCTAAACTATCAGTTGTTTGAGTTTCATACTTGAAAACACACCTTAACTATTAGTTGTTCACTTTTCTTACCTAAAATTGAAACTCAAACAACTAATAATTTAGGTGTATTTTGCTAAACATTTTGTGATAGTTCATGTAGAAAACTCGCACACATAATAGTTCAGGTATGAAACTAAAAAAATTAGATTCTTTTAGATAAGTTTTTGACCCTTCACTTAAAAAAGAATACTATAAAATGGAATAGAGAAATAAAGAGACCAGTTGCTTTCTCGGTCAACTTGATCAAACTCAATGCCTTTGTCAAGAATACGGTTATTGCCTTTGGCAGTTCGATAACGGGAGAAGCTAATCCAAAGCTGGTTGTGAAGCATTCTTGAGAGTAGAAAAGGGAATATAAGCAAGTTGGTCCAATCTCTCTCATATTCCTCTTTCGTTACGAAAGAATAGATGCTGTGACCAATCCATGGAGCCAAAATCAAGTACTTTTGATCACCCCCCAGGCACAAACACAACAAACCGTCCATGTTAATATTATAATGATCAATGACAATTAATTATTACTGAAATGTACAGAAAAAAAAGACAACGAAATACCATAAAACCACTATCATGGTAGAAGTTAACTCTTCTATACATGGATATATAGTGTAACAAAAGAAAGATTTCCATTGTGTATAAATTTATCTAAGAGATAATTAATTACAAGTAATTCATCCATAGCGTAACAAAAGAAAGATTTCCATTGTGTATAAGTTTATCTAAGAGATAATTAATTACAAGTAATTCATCCATTAAATGTCGGATTAGTAACTTCAAAAATCAGTTAAGGTAAATTATCTACTACAGCAGATTTATTAAAATATACTGATAGTTTGGGAAAAATACAGCCCAATGCCTTTGGGTCTTTTTGTTTACCAAATATGTATGTACACAGTGTACAGGTAATGTATACTTCATACAAAAATATACATATACTATACATACTTATACACAATATATAACAACATCTACAACCAAAGTGTATATGTGTATACTTCGGCCATATTTGATACACTACATCAATGTAAGTTTCCCTTAAAAATACTTTAGTTGTGAGTATATATAAGTTAAATCTTTATCTCAACAGCCTTTGAGCCCAGCGTACGTGGAGCCAAATCACAGATTTGGACAACCTTAACGAAGTAACATAAATATAGCAAGATATGTTGGTATAATGCTTCTATGTCTGTTTACAGAAAGGAAAAAAATGGTGAAGAGTAGAAGCACTGGCGGGGACTCCGTTCCGGTTCACCAAAATACTTTTATACTTAAATAATATTATATTTTGAAAAAAAAAATGCTGATGTAAAATTCACTTTGAAAATACTGAAAAAGAAAAATCTATTTAGAACAGAAATAGAGTCTTAGGACCTCCACGATCCAAACAGTACTCAAACTTGAATATTAATTGCATTTTATGATAATAAGTCGATACTGTTGATGTAAAATTCTAGGTACGTCAATTTGTTGGAGTAGTATAGTAATAAGACAAATGAAGAGAATTGCATTTCATGATTGATACCTTAAAGCTCCCGAGGTGCTTCCAAGGCCAATCAGTGAGAAATCCAGGAGTAGTAGCCATTGTTTCTTTTTTTTGCAACTCCGATACTGTGATCGTATAGGTTAACTTAATGCAAAATGATTGAGCAATATATAGGCGCTTAAAATGACAAAAACTGTTTGGTATACTAGGTGTCACTTTTCTACAAACTTTGATTTAATAAAAGAAAGAAAAGTAAATATTTCTTGTCATCATTGTTTTCTATTTACCAATCTTGTGAAACTTCTATATCTAACTAAAATAACCTATATATTATGAATCGTTTGACCATAGATTTTGAATCAAATTTTAAAAATTTATTTGGCCATGAAATTTGATCAGAATTTGAAAATTTATTTTCACTATCACTTGCAAAATTTCAACTCTTTTCCAAGTAAATGTATGTCCAAACACAACTTCAAATTTCAAAAGTCACCACTTCAAAAACTCAATTTTCAAGTTTTAATTTCAAAATCTATGATCAACCAAGATAGTAAAACCTAATGTTATGTTCATATTAAAATTATATTTAGAGTTTCCTTTTTCATCGTCTATCTTGTAAGCTAACATTTAATGGACAAATTTTATGCAAATAAATTCACTTTTATATGGTGGACGCTAATACAAACCAAAAGAAAGAAAATATTTGAGCATCACTTTCTAGTTTCTGATGAAGTGCTAATGTACTATTAAATGGTCTATTTAGTTAGGGAGAAGGTTTCTTTCATATTTCCTAAATTTTGAATGGTGACAACTAGCTAGAGAACGGTGTCTTTCATATGCCTAAATTTGTATGCTGACTACAATTAATTGCACATTACATGCGATGACTCCTTTGTACATAATTAGAAACAGTAAAAATATAGGGTATTTCGCTATTTTCTCGATTTATTATGGATGCCATAATACTTTTATGTAAAAAATTGGAAACTGATTACCAAATGTAAGACTAGAAGAGCTCTTTCTTTGGTTGATCAACCACACATTTTCTTATTACAAAACAAGTGAATTGAATATATGCATCGAAACTTTGAAGATAGCACCGTGTTTGGATGATAAATCATAAAATAATCCCTTGTTCTAATTATAGGTTACCAACGTTATATCACAATGATATTTAACTCTTAACGATGTGTTTGAGAGAGAGAGATTGATATTACTAGTGAGAATTGGTACACTAACCACGGCCAATTATTAGGAATAATTGTTTTTTTATGAATACCAATAGACTCTTACTAGATTTTAGGCAGTAAAAAAAGAATTTCATTTTTCTGAAACCTAGAGGAACTACACTCATGAACGAAACCCTGAATGAATGACTTTACATGAAATATATGTTTCCTTTCCCTTTTTAGTCAGCGAACCAAAATATGAGTCTGTCTGAAAGTGAGTGAATCTCGGGGAGAGAAGTAAATAGCTATTCTAACTAGTTTTGACTCATCCTAAATTGTAACAACCATCATGGTCGTTTTATGTTTTGAACCACCTTTCCACTATAAGACCGTTCTCATAACTTTATTTTGCTATTTATGACTTTCAAATATAGGTGACACAGTTCCCGAGGTAATCAAGTGCATTTTGGAGAAAATATTCTATTTTTGAAAATGAAAAGTTTGACCAAAGTCAACATACTGGGTTAATGAACTTGAATTTGAGGTTTAACGATTTCATTTGATCCAGAGGGTGATTTATGACTCAGTCAAATATTTTGCAAGCGTCCTGAGGCCTCAGAAGTGATTTAGACTATTGGTTTAGTTAATAGTTGATTTGAGAAATTTTGGTTGACCACAGTCAACATATGGTCATGATGACCGTAATTTGATTACTCTACCGGATTCATATATTACACAATGTGGTCAGTAAACCAGGTTTTGAGGCAATACGTGGACATCGCAAGTCTTTCAAAAATCACGTAAAACCTACCCCGAAGCATGTGTGTTTTTGTATTTGGTCATTTCATTGCAATGCATTTCATATCATCCTTATCTAGTTTCTAGTCATATGTCATGTCATATCATATCAATACTTTACTTGCTTATTTGAAGTAATTTGAGAGCTTATTTGTCTAAATTGTTGATTTCTAATAAATTGTTGAGAAGTATGATTATTAATTATGTCTCATTTTCTTTAAAAAAATTATTTGGCCATTGGGCCGATTTTATATATATAAATCAAGAACGCAAAAAGGCTCATATGGCTGGCCTAAAAGCGACCGGTCCATGAAAATGAAATGCAAAATAAAACAAATAAACATCCTATCTACTAAAATCCAATGTGACATGATCATCTCATTTGGTCAGCTCCTCAACCAAAGTGAAAATGAAACCAAGGGTTTCGTTGTCTTCTTCATCGTCAGAGCTTGCCTTTTTATGTGTTGAGCTCTGATTTACTGCCATATATGTATTTCCTGAGTAGAGCCGACCACAGTGAGTTTCTCATTTTCATCATTTAAGCTTTGTTGCCATCATGTCCTTTGCTTGACCTCCGACCCTTTTACCGTGTGTTCTGCATCACTGGAGCTCTGAGTTGATATGTCCGTTCAAGAAGTTGTCGGTGGATGATTCTTTGTGACTTATCAACCATTTTTCTGATAAGTTATTACTGAAACCCCTTTTTACTGTTGTTGTGTTATTCATCAGCTCCTTTATGTGGTTTGTGACTCTAGCTGATCCTAAACCCAGATTTCTCCTTTCTCCGTTACACAATCTGGATAGTTTCTCCAATCTCTTCTTATGTGTTCTTCTGCTTTTATTCAATGTCTGACTTTTCATCCTCCACTTGAAACATGCAGGTTCATGAGACCCTGCACTGTTACTGGTTCTCCTTCAATACGACTCTAAAGATGTTTTAGTTGGCTGATTTCTTAGATCTATCATGTTTTTCCCTTTAAGTAACACTTTGTAGAGTTCTAAATTTCATCTTGTTGTAGATCCTGTAATGATAAACTAAATAAGCTAGCTTCCTCCCCTGATGAGCTATCTTGATACTATAACTATTTTGTGCTGATTTTGTATTGTCATTAGTCTGATTTGTGCATTCTGTATTCATGATGACATATGTTATGATGCCCTTCATAACCAAAAGATCTTGTTTTGTAGTAAGCATATTCATATAGAACTATCTCTCCCTCTTTTCTGTTAATGTGATGATTAATTAATCTCTTTAGTCTTTATCCTCAAATTGAGTACTAACTGTTTTTCTAGATTTATTATCTTACTAGCTTGGATTGGTAGCTCAAGGAAAGTGGAGAAACTCTGCCTTCCTTCACATTCAAAACCTAGATTAGCTAGATAGTCTGCAAAAGTATTTCCCTCCATGTACACATGTTGAAGCCCTACCTGACAAACCTGTGCTAGATTCCTAACATCCCTTGCTATAGTATAGATTTGCCATGTGTAATAACCTTCAAAGTGTTTTTGAGTTTTATATGTATTTTCTCTATTTTGGCCTCTTTCTGTAGCATCTGTAAATCATTTGTAACCAGTAGGACGGAGTGGCGTGATTCCAGAGGTGATCAGATGGATATTGGATGCCTTTTCAGTTTTAAAAGTTGAGAAGTTTACCAAACTCAACATTCTAGGTTAACGAGTAGAAATTTGAATTCTCACAGTTCCGTTAGGTTTAAAATATTATTTTTAACTTAATTGGATAGTTGGTACATATCCCAAAGTATTCGAGAGTGATTTGAACCTTTGGTTGAATTTTTGAGTATTAAGAAAGTTAAGTTTGATCACGGTCAACTTGTGGTCAAGATCACCCTAGATCGGTCATTTGATAATTCCAACAAGTCCAAAATCTATTGTATGGTGAATTTGCATGTTTAGTTTATTTTCATGGTGTTTCAAATGAATTTCGAGGGTCCAATCACAGATTTGGTTGAAGTTTGGCTTAGTTGAGTTACTTTCTTCTAGTGTTGTTCTTTGCGTTCGTGAATTGTGTCTGACCAGAGCATTATGATTGCGGTTGGCTATGTCATAATTGTGGAGAAGGAATTTAGACGGGTTGGTGTCAGGTCATTTTTGGTTACTGAGTTCATGTGGACTATCTCGCATTTGCGTTAGTCGGGTCCCGATCAGTGTCTCGCATTTGTGATGTAGAAACTTTACCTTGTTGTAGGGGTGTGCAAAAACCGGTTTAACCGATAAACCGAACCGATAAAAATATTATTGGTTTATTGGTATTGGGTTATTGGGTTAACGGTTTTTAAACGGTTTTGTAAAAAAATTTATTGGGCTATCGATTCGGTATCGGTTTTAAGGTTTTAGTTAATGGTTAAACCGATAACCCAATAAGATTATATTTAGATTATATTTTTATTCATAATTGTATAATAGTGGCTTTAGATTTTAAATATATACCCTATTATTTTTTGTATTTTATAGTTGTTGTCTTAGTGTTGTTGTTTTTCTTTCTAAAGTCATTGTTTTGATAGCATTTTACCTATCAGTGTTGCTTTTCTTTTTGAGAAATTGCTACCGTTGCTACTGTATTCAAGTTTTCTACTTAATAAGAAAGAAAATAAGTTTATTTTAGTAATAACGTATTTGAATTTGCTTATGCTTGTAATTTGTATAGATGTTTATGCATGAAAGTAGTCTATATATGAAGAAGAAAATAAGAGAAATCAAAATATTATAGGAGCATTTTCTTATCGGTTAAACCGATAACCGAACCGTTAAGGACCAAAAACCGATTAACCGAAAACCGATAACGAATATCTTATTGGTTTGGTTATCGGTTTTGCATGTTTACAAACCGATAACCGATAAACCAAACCGAAAATATACAAAACCGAACTGAACCGACCGATGCACACCCCTACCTTGTTGGCTAGTGTTAAATCCTCATTTCTAATTTCCAAGTTCGTAACTTGATCTTTTGAGTCTGGAAACTTGGATTTTGAAGATTTCAAAGGTGTTGTGCTCGTTCTAGCTCAGGGTTAAGAATCTAGAATCCTATTTATCATTTTTCCCGCTATTCCACTGTTTATTTCTTAATTGAATCCCTTGAATTAGTTAGAAATTGAGAGTTTTAATACTTTGCTATGAAAAATGGTAATTCTTCGATAGGGGGTCAATTATTTTAGGTGATTTTTCGGGTGTGAGTTCCCCACCTTATGGGTAAACCAATTTTGAAAAAAAAAATTTGGATTCGACCTTGGGGGCTCATGGTTGACTTTTGGACCTAATTTTTGAACCAATCGTTTCTATAGCAATATGAATGTGTACGAACTCGTATACTTACTCTATATTATATATGTAACACCCCAAAAATCCTAAATTAATACCCGAACCTTTTCCATGAGTGTAATGATCATTTTCTTAGTGTGGTGAGTGCTTTGGATGCGAATCATGTTCATAAGAAACTCCTATCATCAAGTTAAGTCACAAGCACATCACCAAAGTAAGTTTTCATGTAAGTCTAAACTAGAGTCAACTTCAATCGATCATTCCTCCCAAAATATAAAGAGTTAGGTGGCTTAGTACACACTAAATTAAAGGTTTTTGAGTCTTCTTTCCAACGCCATCGACCGTGCATTAATCCGAGTCCGGAGTAAAAAGTTATGAGCGATTTACTGCAGTGCTGCCAGTGATGATGGATGGGAATGACGAACCGTCGTTCTGAACGACGGTCCGTACTTCGACTCATCGTTGTTGTACCAAAACTTAAAATTTTTATCTTCAAAACCACTAGTTGGTTCACGACCCGTAGACCAATACCACAGTCAGTAGAGTGACCCGTGGTTTATCAAAATTCAGCTTTTCAGCCCAGTTTTCATGAATGATTTGACGGATCGTCATGTTGAACGATGGCCCATCCTATAACCCGTAGAATCACCTTCAGAGAGGTACCAAGTCCTCTAAATATCATGAGTGGGTTGACGACTCGTCAACCTATTCCATGACCCGTCCTTCCATCCGTAGTTTCTGAGGATCAGAGGATCCTTATTTTCCTAAAGTCAAAACCACGAGTCACAGGACGGCCCATCGTTCAGAATCATGGATCGTAGAGTGACTAGTGGAATGAATTTCCAGTAGACTCCCAGAAGTGGTTCTTGAAACCACGGCTTCCTTTGACGGTCAGTCCTTTTGGATGACGGACCGTGGACCAACTCGTGATCCTTGAGATCGACTTTTTCCAAGCTTAAGTCCAGGGATATTTTTGAAGTTTTCCACTCTTTTAACTCCTATACTAAGTCGTTTTAAGCCTATTTAGAAGGGTTTTTATTCCCACTTGGCCTAAGTTCTCTTTCATTCTTCCAATCAAGTTTCAAAAGAAGAAAAAAGAATTTCATCCTCTCAACCTTCAAGCACGGGTTTCAACTCCTAGACTCAAGCTCCAAGTTCAAGTTTCCTAAATCTTTTCAATTCAAGTGGGTTATCTTCAATCAAGGTATGTGGGTATTCAATAAGGGATTCTTTCACCCTTATGCCCAAAACTCCAATCTTCTAAATTAAACTTATGAATTTCTAAACTAGAGTTCTTACCCAATTCTTACGGGTCCTTCTAAAATTGTGTCCTCATGATTCTTCTATGGATTGTAACTCTAAATTGCATGATTTTGCATGAGTTTTTGTAAGTGGTTTCTTATTCATAATTTTAAGGCTAATCCTTGTCTAATTTATGAAACTTGGGTTCTTACCAAAATTGGGAAAAAGTTATGGGTTTTGTTTTAAAGCTTCAATTCATGATTTCTCATCTATTACCCACGCTTAGATTGAAGTTTTGTAAGCGTTTTCAAAAGCCCATATGTTAAGCATGAATTTTAGCATGATTCCTTTGGTTTGCATATTTTCAAGCAAAATTTGGCATGTTTAGACAACATGGCCTCTATTATCATGAAATTGCATGCCTTATTTTTCAAGCTATGAATTTAGAAAGAAAGGTACATTTTGAAATATGGCTATGCTACGTTTTAAGACTACGAATTGAAATTGCATGACATCAGATATGTTTTATTGCTTTTCCAACAGTTTTGGACATCATATATGTCCCTATGTTTTATGAGAGGTTTGACATTCAGATATGTCTACCTAAGCTATGAACAAATTTGACATCAGATATGTCATAAGTTATGATCAGTTTTGACATCAGATATGTCCTAGTATTATATGAGCTATATGTATATGTTTTGGGAGTAGTATTGAGCATCGAGTTAGATTGTGTGAGCGTACCCCTTGTATATCCCAGAACTACGTGCCCCCATAGGTTCTAAGTCCCCTCTGTTGGGCATTAGTTTTAGTGATCACGCCACTGTAATGTCTTTATATCTTGGCAAGGTATATTGGGTCCTCTCGATGGGGCGGATACATCGAATTTCATGTAGTTCTCATGGTCTATGTCGGTTAGAGAACCTCCCACAAAACAGTTTCAAGTTTTAAAATGTATTGACTCTTTGCTTTCAGATTTCAGACTTACTACTTATGATTATGTATTTAGCTTATGATATTGCATCGAGTCATTACATTACAGATTTTACTATTACCACTTGATTTCAGCTTCAAGGATTATTTAAGTATGTTTTATAAAAAATTATGCATGATCTCAGCTTTTAAAGACGCTTTCAAGTATATTTTATTACGACCTATGCGTATCTCATATACTCAATACATTCCATAGTACTGACGCGTATTTTCGCTACATCCTTTGATGATGAAGATTCAGGTGTTCCTTTTCAGATTCGTGGCTAGAGTCCCAGGCCACTTTCCTATTCAGCTGTTGGTGAGTCCTCTTAGGCCGAGGGCTAGTTATGTTCTTAGTTTGGTAAGCTTTTTCATTTTCTTACTCGTGTTAGCTAGAGTCTTTTCCTAGCAACTCTTTATGTCATGTAGAGGCTTTTCAGACATAGACAGTGTTTGAGTCTCCTTCCAAATTGTATATCTTATTTGACTTTATTACCTATGTATATGATTCCATATTTATGTATTATACTTCCGCTTATCTTTTGTTATGCTTGAGAATGCTATGACCAAGGGTTAGCTTGGGATCCTTGTGGTCCCAACTCCCGTGTTACGTATAGGGAGTAACCTCGGGGTGTGAAAAACTTGGTATCAGAGTCTCAGGTTCAAGAGTCCTAGGGTGTCTGAAAGTCGCATCAAGTAGTATCTCTTTCATGGGTGTGAAGCGCGCCACACTTATAAGAGAAAGGCTATGAGGTGTTTTAGGAAAAACTTCACTTCCTTGTTTTGAATATCGTGCGGTAGAGTTTGGCTCTACTTACCCTTTTAATTCGTTTCGTATGCATTTCAGCTAATGTCTTCACGAAGAAACCCCATGAGAAATGCCAATCCGACCACTCCAGATCATAAGGTTACGAATGCGGAATTTTGCGAAGCCATCTATATGTTGGCTCAAGCCATGCCAACTCAGTTGAATAAGAAAAAGAAACTAAAGAAGAGGAAGAGGAAAAACAAGAAGACCGGATCATGGAACCAATCATCTTTTCAGCAGAGGTCATCCGGACCAACCCCATCTTCAGTTAGCACACTTGCCCTCGATTCTCAGTCTTGTCACCATAAGGCTCTGAAGACCTTGAGGTACCCTCGTTGTAGTAGTTGTGGTAAGTTTCATTTAGGTGAGTGCCTTGCAGACAAGGAGGGGTATTTTAGGTGTGGTCAGTTAAGCCATAGGATCAGGAATTTCCCCTCATCTAAGCGGAGCAACTGTGATGTTCAGCTCCAAAACTAATTCCTTTCATTGCCTAGCCAGTCGGGTCAGATTATTTCTCCAGAAGTTGAATCAGGTACGTCACTAGATTCTCTTTCTTTATGCACCCATAGCCCTCGGACCCCTATTCTTGTTTTGTTATGAGTTGTATTGACCTAGAACTAAGTGGGGATAGGAGGGTTGAGGCCTAGACTTTTAGGCGAAGGAAGATCTTAGACCATAGAAGGAAGTGGGTATTCGGGATAGATTCTGGAGTAGTGTATGTTCTGTTAGGGTAAAACGATCATAGTTCCTTTGAGAGGTTGGTGAGAGATCCATAGAATTAGAAGGGTAGCATGAATCTAAGGGGGAGATGGTGGGATGTTTAATCGGTCAGATTTTGGAGGCTCGGGTGGTAATGTCGTTGGGTGTTAAAACAAAGTTAGGAGGGGAGGCAAAAACTTATTTCTATCCTAGCATCCCAAGTATACTCCTGCCATTATGATACCATTTTGCATGCCTTGTGTGTCAGCGCCATGGTTCTATTTTAATTTACGCACTCCATCAAGATTCACGTTCATATTCAGCTTCTAGAATGACAAGTGACTTCTTCAGACAATGATTCTACTCTTACTCTACGAGTCTATGAATCCCAGCTTTATGCCCTGAGATCAAGTATGTATATGAACTCATGTATCGCAGTATGCTCAGTTATGTTTACTCATTCAGTCTTCAGAAATACCTCCATGGCTAATCAAATTATGTTACGTTATGTATATGCTCCGACCTGATTCTTGAAACGATTTGCGCTTATGATTTCCTTGCTCTAAAGCCCGTGACCTTTGCCTTTGATGACGAGGGGTGGTCATCCCCACCATTCATGCCTTATGTGCCTAGTATGTGGAATATTCATGCCTATTGGGCTCAACTCCCCAAGCCTCACCTTGAGTGTCTTGATCACGCTAAGTGTAAGTCAAGGTCAATTTGTAATCCTTCATTCGTGGCACTCCTTCTCCTGCTCTTTTCTTTTAATGATTCCTGTTTATGTTGTTATAAGCGTTAAGGGAGAAGGCCTTATAGTAGCCTAAACTGAGAGGTAGCAAATTCCTTTTTCCTGTTAGTGTACTTGTTCCACCTTTACTTCTGGGTGTGGGGGGGAATTATGAGATAAGGATTATTTGTGCAAAATAGTTAGATGAGGAATTTTAGTACGTCCCCTTGTAGAAGTTCTTGAATTTGCGACTCCTAGTTATGATATGGAAGAGGAGAGGAGTCTTAAATAGGGTAAGCTAAGAAACCATAAGGTGACAATAGTTATAAGCTTGAATATCATGATAGGATACATGTGGATACCTGTTTTACGCAACTAGTGACCCTTGGTTGGGAGTCCTATGTTAGTTACTTATGTGGTAAGAGGGGATACTATCCTTAGAAGGCGTTCCTGAAGCAACAGATCTGGTTGAGATAGGTTTGAACATGGAGAATCGAGTGGTTAGACTCAGACCTTAGTACCCTCATGTACGCTGTTGAAGTTGGTAGTTGCAAATGGTAGGAGTGGTATTCAAAAGAGTATAGTTTTCCCGTATATCTACTTCTCTCATTTTGGTGTCCCTTTCGGTTAACTGTGATTTCTAAAGTATAGTTCCTACTCTCATCCCAGACCAATTATCATATTGGATATCCAGTTCCTGTCCTGTTGGTTGTTCTTACATTTTCAACGTGCATACGTGTCCCATGAAACCAGCTCAGTTCTTATTTCAATCGAAAGTCGGTTATCGCGAAGTACCCTCACCCTTCTCCTTCCGATCCGGTTTCAACTTGAGGTTGTAGTTTCATCCTTAGTATGTCCCTCCGAATCTATTCCATCAGTTTCCCTCATGATCCTAGCATGTATTCACATTTTCTAAGTTTATTAAGCCATGTTTTAAGTTCAAAAGTTCAGTTTCATGTTGATTCTTCAGTTTTCACGTTTCATTTTTGGTTGGGCTACATCCTCTCTAGAGTTCCCTTGCTTAGTATTAATTCGAGGACAAATGATCCCAAGGGGGAGATATTGTAACACCCCAAAAATTCTAAACTAATATCCGAACCTTTTCTATGAGTGTAATGATCATTTTCCTAGTGTGGTGAGTACTTTGGATGCGAATCATGTTCATAAGAAACTCCTATCATCAAGTTAAGTCGCAAGCACCTCACCAAAGTAAGTTTTCATGTAAGTCTAAACTAGAGTCAACTTCAATCGATCATTCCTCCCAAAATATAAAGAGTTAGATGGCCTAGTACCCACCAAATTAAAGGTTTTTGAGTTTTATTTCCAATGCCACCAACCGCTCATTAATCTGAGTCCGAAGTAAAAAGTTATGGGCAGTTTACTGCAGTGCTGCCAGTGATGGCAGATGGGAATGACGAACCATTGTTTTGAATGATGGTCCGTACTTCGACTAGTCGTTGCTGTACAGAAACTTAAAATTTTCATCTTCAAAATCACTGGTTGGTTCACAACCCGTAGACTAAAACCACGGTCAGTAGAGTGACCCGCGGTTTATCAAAATTTAGCTTTTTGGCCCGGTTTCCATGAATGACTTGACGGGTCATCATGTTGAACGATGGTCCATCCTATAACCCGTAGAATCACCTTCGGAGAGGTACCAAGTCCTCTAAATTCCATGAGTGGGTTGACGACTCGTCAACCTATTCCATGACCCATCGTTCTATCCGTAGTTTCTGAGGATCAGAGGATCCTTATTTTCCTAAAGTCAAAACCACGAGTCACAGGATGACCCTTCGTTCAGAATCACGGACCGTAGAGTGACTCGTGGAATGGATTTCCAGTAGACTCCCAGAAGTGGTTCTTGAAACCACGGCTTCCTTTGATGGTCCATCCTTTTGGATGACGGACCGTGGACCAACTCGTGATCCCTGGGATCGACTTTTTCCAGCTTTTTCCAAGCTCAAGTCCAGGGGTATTTTTATAATTTTTCACTCTTTTAACTCCTATACTAAGTCATTTTAAGCCTATTTAGAAGGGGTTTTATTCTTACTTGTTCTAAGTTCTCTCCCATTCTTCCAATCAAGTTTTAAAAGAAGAAAAAGGAATTTCATCCACTCAAGCTTCAAGCAAGGGTTTCAACTCCTAGACTCAACTCCAAGTTCAAGTCTCCTAAATCTTTCCAATTCAAGTGGGTTAGCTTCAATCAAAGTATGTGGAGATTCCTTCACCCTTATGCCAAAAACCTCAATCTTCTAAATTAAACTTATGGATTTCTAAACTAGGGTTCTTATTCAATTCTTACGGGTCATTCTAAAATTGTGTCCTCATAATTCTTCTATGTATTCTAACTCTAAGTTGCATGATTTTGCATGAGGTTTTATAAGTGGTTTCTTATTCATGATTTTAAGGCTAATCCTTGTCTAATTTATGAAACTTGGGTTCTTACCCAAATTGGAAAAAAGTTATGGGTTTTGTTTTAAAAGCTTCAATTCATGATTTCTCATCTATTACCCATGCTTAGATTGATGTTTTGTAAGCATTTTCAAAATCCCATATGTTAAGCATGAATTTTAGCATGATTCCTTTGGTTTGCATATTTTCAAGCAAAATTTGGCATGTTTAGACAACATGGCCTCTATTATCATGAAATTACATGTGCGTAATTCTTCAAGCTATGAATTTAGAAAGAAAGGTATATTTTAAAATATGGCTATGCTAAGTTTTAAGACTACAAATTGAAATTGCATGACATCAGATATGTTTTATTACTTTTCCAACAGTTTTGGACATCAGATATGTCCCTATGTTTTATGAGAGGTTTGACATTCAGATATGTCTACCTAAGCTATGAACAGATTTGACATCAGATATGTCATAAGTTATGATCAGTTTTGGCATCAGATATGTCCCAGTATTATATGAGCTATATGTATATGTTTTGGGAGTAGTATTGAGCACCGAGTTGAATTGGGTGAGTGTACCCCTTGTATATCCCAAAACTACGTGCCCCCGTAGGTTCTAAGTCCCCTCTGTTGGGCATCAGTTTTAGTGATCACGCCACAGTAATGCCTTTATACCCTGGCAAGGTATATTGGATCCTCTCGATGGGGAAGATACATCGAATTCCATGTAGCTCACATGGTCTATGTCGGTTAGAGAACCTCCCACAGAACAGTTTCAAGTTTTAAAATGTATTGACTCTTTGCTTTCAGATTTTAGATTTCTGACTTACTACTTATGATTATGTTTTTAGCTTATGATATTGCATCGAGTCATTACATTGTATTTACTATTACCACATGATTTCAGCTTCAAGGATAATTTTAGTATGTTTTATCACAAATTATGCATGATCTCAGCTTTTAAACACGCTTTCAAGTATATTTTAGCATGACCTATGCATATCTCATATACTAGTATATTCTATAGTACTGACGCATATTTTGCGCTGCATTCTTTGATGATGCAGATTCAGGTGTTCCTTTTCAGATTCGTGGCTAGAGTCCCCAGGCCACTTTCCCAGTCACTTGTTGGTGAGTCCTCTTAGGCCGAGGGCTAGTTATGTTCTTAGTTTGTTAAGCTTTTTCATTTCCGTACTTTGAGTTAGCTAGGCTCTTGTCCTAGCAACTACTTATGTCATGTAGAGGCTTGTCAGACATAGACAGTGTTCGAGTCTCCTTCCGAATTGTATATCTTATTTGACTTGGTTACCTATGTATATGATTCCAGATTTATCTATTATACTTTCACTTATCTTTTGTTATGCTTGAGAATGCTATGACCAAGGGTTAGCTTGGGATCCTTGTGGTCCCAAGTCCCGTGTTACGTCTAGGGGGTAACCTCGGGACGTGACAATATATTTGACTAGATTAGGAGTATTTAGAGGCATTGTGAAAGGAAAATCCATAATTTGACTTTCTGGGTTCTGAATAAGGCAAACTG
Source organism: Jaltomata sinuosa (assembly GCA_003996215.1). Lineage (NCBI taxonomy): Eukaryota > Viridiplantae > Streptophyta > Magnoliopsida > Solanales > Solanaceae > Jaltomata > Jaltomata sinuosa. The sequence goes on along the minus strand of QJPP01000373.1, from coordinate 347,689 downwards.
AGACATTCTTTGACTCTTAAAGAAGTATAACTATACTGATTAACTTAATTAAGAGGTAATGGGTACAATGGATTCTGTATCAATGAGATGACAAGTATTTATGCGGGTATCGATCCCATGATATGGGTAATTTGTGTATCACTTACTCGTTTGGATAATTTCGTGACTTGTGAGCATGCCTAGTCATACATTTGCTTGATATGTGGCTTATCTTACTCCTTTGATTGGCAATTGACACTTTTCTCTTCTTTATGGATTCAGAGTCGGGTTATAGTAATATTTTTTGATAACTGTTGTCTTTGAAGATCTCGATACTTCCTCCTTTTTATCATTTCCCTTGGTAGAAACCTTTACCTCACTTGAAGAAGTCTCAGCCTCTTCATTATCAACATCAATCATAATAGGCTTTTCAATACTAGCCGACTCCTTTTTGGCATCCAACTCACTCTCAACTATCAAGGGATCAGCTACAACTTCTTCTTGTTGTGTGTCATCAACTACCACAACATCATTATCCAATACTTGACCGCTATGAGTAGTAACAGCCATGCAGTGACCATTACCTCCATTGTCGTTCTTTGTGTTCGTAATTGTGTCACATCTTGGATTAAGAGCAGTTGAAATCTGACTCATTTGTGCTTCTAACTGCTTGATAGATGTGGAGTATGAGTTGACTAATTAGCTCATTTTGAACAAATCACTTTTCATCTCTTTGATACCCAAGTCTATTAATTCAACCTTTTTTAATACTCGAGCAAGCATGTCTTTCATTTTTGACCTAACTGGATCACTCATAGACGATTGATTCGAATTCTGCTGGTTGCCTCTGCGAGGGACATAGGCATTGGAGATTTGATTATTGAACCCTTGGTTTCAATTTATTTTAGTAACTGAGTTGGTTGACTATCTGAACTTTTAATTTATTTATGAGGGTTTCATTTTCCACCTTGTAATCCCCTTTCCCTACCCCCAATTATTTTAAAGAAAAATACAGGTACAAAAAGAAAAAGATAGTTAAGTTTCTATTCACAAAAGATGGTGGACTAAAGGCATGTGACCTAAAAGGAGCATTAGTGAAAAGGACTTTCGCGCACAACATAAGGAAGGGAATAAGTAATTACTCCTAGAATCAAGAAATTAGGACAATCTACCACCAAGTACCAAAAAGATCTCAAAACAATCAAAAGAAGCAATAACCACAATCAAGGAAGAAGGCTTGTTTGGGCTAGTCAAGAAAAAGAAATCAAGGAAAGAAGCAACGGCAAGAAAATGAGCAAATAATGCTCGAAACTTATTCTTGTATATTTTTATCTTTTCAAGGATAAAATCGATTGAGTTGATTTTTCCGCACAAGATCCTATCAAAGATTGAACAAGTATAAAACGATATTATAAAGTACTTCAAAAAAAGTCAAAAAAAATATAATTTTGTACTAACCATCATCATATTCTTTGTTCTACTTTTGATAAATATTGGAATCTTACAGATTTTATGCGTTCTAAAAGAGAGAAGAGAGAAAAATATGATGATGAAGCATTGTATCAACAGTTACAAGAAAATGAGATTGAGTGTAGACGTAAAAGTTACACATCATCACAACTGTACAAAATAATTCATAAGAACCGAAGGATAACACCCTTGCAACTCAAGAGGACTGGACTAAGATCCACATCGAATTCCAACCAGTATAAAAAAATTACTTGTCACTTTACTTTTCTACTCTTTAACTTCTACAATTTTCTTAAGTGTTCATCATTATTTTCATTAATCGTCAACTACAATTCTTTGACGGTTGAATTGTTTATAAAAAATTATAATTCACCCCAACCTCCCTACCCAGTCGTGCACTTTTAATATAGAAACCTGATATATATCACATAACATAGATAAAATAATTAAAAATATTAATACAGTGTCGAGAATGACCATACATCCTTATTAACGTCACACCATTCATCTAATTTACTCTTTTCTAATGGTTCAACATTTAGTATTAAATGTGAGGTGTTACACTAACTAGTCATCAAATGAATTTCTCTCTGTTGAGCAATTTTTTTCTCAAGATATTATTACCTGCTTCTTATATGGTGCTTTGGGTTATATATCATTCAATTGCAAATACAATAGAACCCAATTAAGAAATATATATATGGAGACCTAAAACCTCAAGCTTAGGTCAAGTAAGCACTAATCGTCAAGGACCCAAGAATGTGTGGGTACCTAAATTAATTTGATTCTCTTATTTTTAAGAAACACTCCAATAAATATTTTAAAAAGAATATATGGGTGGCGGGCCTCCGCTTTTCTTTTCATTAATGAAATCCGCCAGTTATTATGAACTCAAATTTAAAAAAAATTGAATTTAAAAGGCTTATTCAAAAGAAAAAAGACTTAGGTGACATTATGACTGGGGTGTCAGTCAAAAAAGTTCTTATTGATAGTGGGTATTCCAGACACATGGCGAGAAAAAGAAAAGATTTCAAAAGAATCAAAAAGATAGATAGAGAACACGTCAGATTTGGTGATAACGCTAAATGATATATTATTATCATTGGATCAATCACACATAGTACGAGTTTTCAAGTACTATTTAATGCTATAAAATTCACCATCAGTAATACTTTCAGAAACATCACCATCTTCAGTGAATGGGTTAAAAATATTTATGGTTTGAGTAATATCAATTTATCTACTTTTACTTTCCTTAAATCCATATCAAATGATCCTTGGCTATGTCACAGAAATCTTGATCATGCTAGCATGCATATTTTTGAAAAATATTTTAAACATGAATTAGTCTTAGGTCTACCTAAGCTAAATTTCTCTAAGGATCACAATTGTGATGCATGTCAATTAGGAAAGCAAATTTGTTCATCTTTTAAGCCTAAAAATATAGTTAGAACTATAAAGCATCTTCAATTATTGCATTTTTTTTTGGTCCCTCTATAACTGCTAGTGTAGGTGGTAAAAGATATGCTTTTGTTATCGTAGATGATTATTAGTGTTTTACTTGAGTTATTTTCTTATCTCACAAAGATGAAGCTTTCATCAATTTTAAATTTTTTATAAAAAGGTTCAACGCGAAAAATGATACTTTATATCTACTATTCACAGTGATCATTGAAGGGAGTTCAAAAATTAAGCCTTTGATAAATTTTGCGTGGTGACACGTTTAATCGTTTTTGTGTTTCTGTGAGATCCATTTGGTCTGATCAATAAGGATAATTTGAAATAAAAAAAATTCATCTCCATGCTACTTCCACAAAAAAATGGAGTTTGTTAATAAAATATATCATATTCTTCTTTCGAAGTTTAACTACCTAGAACCTGTAATGCTCATTGAACAATGGTGTCTACTCCAATATTTATTTTTCTGGGGTGTATAAAATTTGGGTAACTTTTAAGTACTGTCTATTCAGTATGCTCAACATATGTATTTGACTGATGACTAGTTTTGAAGAAAAGTTCATACGAATTTATAGAAAGTAAGAATAAGATATATAGTTAAATTTCACCTCTCGTCCCTTTTAGATTGTAAATGTTTGGCATTATCTTCCAATAATTGAAAAGAAATTGCGTTGTAAGTTTTGCATCCTTCATAGGTGTATTAAAGGTCGTATATTTCTTTAGGTTACTTCCCTTTTAGTTCGATCTCTTCAGTGGGTATTTACATAAAAGAACCCTCTTGCCGCTCTGTTGAGGAAATTCTTTATCAATATCTCCATTTATCTCCATAGAAAACTAACTTATCGCTCAGCCAGCCTATTAACTCTTTGCCTAAAGATCAAGATCTATTATGAAAATCAGTCCTGAATTGGTAACTTGTTTTTGAGAAAGAAGCACTTCACTCCAGATAAGATCCCACCCTAGCTGCAGATTATTCAACAGTCGATGAGACAAGACAAGCAGTTGGAATAATTATTGAAGAGAGAGTCGGACTCCGGTGACATAAATATAAGAATCTCTTTGATACGTAACAAGGGTATATAACCGCTCTATATACCAAACAAGACCCTGCTCGATACCAATTAAGAAAGTTGGTGCCCACTACTTAATTCAGGGACCAGTTCCTTAGCACAGTTCCACTTAAAGCATTAAGTAAATTAACACACAATTTTTACGTGGAAAACTCTCTAACTCCATGAGAAAAAACCACGAACTCACTTCCACTAACTCTTCAAGTTTTATGATTACAACTCAATAATCAAAGGAACTAACTCTAGTACCTAACTCAAACAATAAACTCTTATTGTTTCAACTCACTCAAACTCACTCTCTCCAAGAAGCCAAACCCACTTCTTGTTACAAAACTCACAAACTCTTTTTCAAGAAGCCAAACCCACTTCTTGCTACACGTCTCACAAACTCTCTAGAAGTCAAACCCACTTCTAGTTACAAGGCTCACAACACACACTATTTATCCTAACAATCACACAGGATTGAACTAGAAACAATTCTCTCTTTGTGTCTTCGTTTGAATAGCTTGCTTGAGATCTCTATTGCTTGAGAATACTCCTTCTCAGCTTCGTGCAATAGGTGATTGAATTCTTCATAGCTCCAATGCTTTTATAGAGGTCTCAAGTTCTCTCCTCTTCTTGAAAGGAAAACACAATCCTTTCCTTGTAGGAGTTGGTGGCCGACTTGAAGATCTTCTCCTTGTTGGACTTGGACACTGTTTTTGCTCGCCTTCTTTCCTTCTTCCTTCACACGATTTTCCTCTCCTTCTTTGACTAGGATGCTTCCTTTTATAGAGTGTTTCCATAAATAAAAAAAAAAAAAAAATAGGTTTTCTGTGTCTCTGTGCACTTATCGAAATTAACTTGTTTGTAACTTGTTTGGACAAGGTTTTCATACAACACTCCAAGAATACACACTAAGAATGCATAGACACAAGGGGTAGGCAGGGTCTGCACTTTATTTCGGAATTAAATCCAAAAAAACTTCTTATAACTAACCTCAAACCGAATTTAATTGATTGGTTTTTTGGTTTTTTGATTTGGTTTTGGATTAAGAATTTACCTTTTTTGGTTTTGTTTCGGATTTAGAAAAATAAAAATCAAAAAAAACAAATTATATATATATATATATATATATATATATATATATATACAAATAATAATAATAATAATAATAACCCTAATAATACTCTAATAAAAAACTAAAAAGGGAATTATGATTTAGTTTATATTTTATGTTTGGACATCTATTGATATACTTTTTAGGTATTGTGTTTTAATATTTTATTCGTGACTTATATTAGAAAGTATATTTAATTCATTCAATATTATTACTTCTCCTTGTATATAATTTTTATATTTTTCAACATGCAAATATAACTTTAATTATGTTATTATCTATTAACATAACCGAATAACCGAATTGAAAAAAACCAAACCGAATAGAGAAAAATCAAACCGAACCAAATTTATTTTGGCTCGGATTGGGTTGCACTTTTACAAAATCGAAAACTGAAAAACCAAAATCGAATAATACAAAACCAAATCAAAAAACCGAATGCACACCCCTACTTAATTTTGGCTCTTTTTTTGCTCTTTTTTATTTATTTTTTATTTCTCTACGTCTTTTTTTTTTCTCTACGTCTTTTTTTTTCTTTTCTGCATTTCTTTTTTCTAAATTTTTTCTTCTTATTTTTTTCTTTTTTCTCCTTTATTGTTCATTTATTTTGTTCTCAAAATCATGTTATTTTTTATTTTCTTCTTTCACCATAGTCGTTTTTGTATTTTTTTTACTTTTTAATTTCTTTATTTCTTGTTTCTTTTTCTAATTTTTATGTTTTCCTTCATAATCTTATTTTATTCATAATTTTTTTGCTTTTTTTTCTTTATATTTTTTCTATATAATAAAAAAATTGATATAATAAACGTTGGTTCAATTTTCTCCACTCTTTTTTTTTCTTATTTATTTCTTTATTCTTTATTTTTTTCCTCCTTTTTTCGTTCTTTTATTTTTTTTCTCAACTCATACTATACTTTATTTTTTCACCATAATCTAATTTCATACTCACTTTTGACTATTTTATTTTATTTTATTATTTTTTCATTTATTTCTTTCTTATTTTTTCTAATTTTTATTTTATTTTCTTCTCTATAATCTAATTTCATTCATACTCATTGAGGTGTGCTTCAGCCCTTCAATCTGACCCTCTCCAGTCCTCCCGATACTATCACAATATATCTATATACTGAAATAGTATCATGGTGGACTGCTTCAGTCCTTCAATGAAACACTACTCAATATATCATCATAGTATATCTATATACTAGAATAATATCATGGAGGACTGCTTTAATTCTTCAATGAGACACCCTTCGGTATATCATCACAATATATTTATATACTAGCATAGTATCATCGAGGACTGCTTCAATCTTTCAATGAGACACTCTTCAGTATATCATCACAATATATCTATTTACTGACATGATATCTTGGAGGACTGCTTTAGTCCTTCAATCATGAGACACTCCCCAGTCCTCCATGATACTATCACAGTATATTTATATATTGGCATGGTATCATCCTTCAATGAGACAATCCTCAATCCTTCATGATACTATCACAGTATATCGATATATTGTGATGGTATCATGGATGACTGCTTTAGTCCTTCAATGAAGCACTCCTCAAATACTACAAAAGTATATCTATATACTGGCATGATATCATCTTTCAACAAGACACTCCTCAATCTTTCATGATATCATCGCAGTATATTTATATACTGGCATGATATCATGGAGGATTATTTCAGTCCTTCAATGAGACATCCTTAGTGCTTCATGATACCATCAAAATATACCTATATATTATCATGGTATTATTGAAATTTGCTTCATTTCTCAGTGACACCGACCGCAACCAAAGTGTGAATAATCCTAAGTAGACTTGTTGATGGCCTAGTGCCCGCTTAGGATCATTTACATTTATTAGATAGTAAAACAAAAAATAGATAGATGGTTCCATTATTTATATGTCAAAAATATAATAGAGCTTCATGTATCTTTGTTTGAGTGTTATTTTATCACTTGACTTGCCTTTCCAAAAAATATGCTTGCAATACATTTAAAATATAGCTTTTGAGAGTTGTTGGATCACCGTCCATCAATCGTGACCTCTCTGATTGTGACACATATACTCACCGTCCATCAATCGTGACCTCTCTGATTGTGACACGTATACTCACCGTCCAAATTTTACTTTTTCTTTTCTTTTTTCAGTTCAATCAATTTGAGGCATTTTATTATATTAATATAATTGCTATAAAAGAAAGCTTGATTCAAACAGTATTTTCTACTCGACTTGTATCGCGGACGTCAACTTGAACAGATATAATTTGACCCTACTTGAGAAAATATGTCTTTTTTTTTAAATTATTATTATTATTATTACTATTATTACATTTCAACAAATACTCCATGCCTCGAGAATTAGATTGTATTAGATTTATGTTATATTGTTTTTGTCTTTTGGTATCTCAGTTGTAGCGCTATACGTTTTTTCTCGTTTTAAGCTTACCATATATATATATACTTACATTAGGGGTGTGTTCGGTAGGAAGGTAAATATTTTCATGGAAAATATTTTTCACAAAAATAAATGGGTTTTTTATCTATTTTTTTGTGTTTGGTACGTACATAAGTAAAAATATATTATTCTAAAAGCATTTGTATATACTCTAGACAAATATACTATACAATGAGAGCTGGAGGTAAGGGGTAATGTGGGGTGGCAGTATTAATTGGGATTATGGGTGTGGGGCGAAGATGAGTGTGTAGGACATATTAATCAATGTGGGATGACATTTGTGAGATTTGGTTTTCTTACTTCCATTAGGAAAGTCATTTTCCTAATTTATAAGGAATTTATTTTTCTAAAAGAATTTTTTTAAAATTTTGACCAACTGAATATGAAAAAATTAAAAAAATATTTTCCTCCGTAACGAACACACCCTACATCTCTTCATTATGATTTGTCAACAATTTTATTTCATTTTCGTCTTTATCTCCCTCTCTCCCTTTTTTTTTCTTTTCTGTATAAGGAAATAGCTTGGAATATATACTGTACCAACAACCATTTGGAGAGACTTTTTAAATCTTCGCCAATTATACATTCATCTAATTTTCTAGTTTAATCATTTTCCTGATTACTTTACATGTGAATTGTGATATTAGAAATCATTGTAGGATGCAATCAGCAAACTATCACAATGACCTTATAAGAAAGTAATTCATTGTGTAGCCATGCCAAATTCAATTTTCCTACCTTTTTATTGCATGATTAAAATAAAAGGTTGTTTTTCTAACGCTTACACATATTAAAGGCTTTAGTTGTTGTTCTTTCTCGATGATTTATTATACAAAAGGTATGCCATTTAAATAGTATTTTCTTCATCTTAATTTATTTATTTTACTTTTTTTTAGTCTGTTTAAAAAAAAGTACATTTTACTGAATGTAAAAGGTCTGAGCTCGGCCTTCGACCTTATAGTAAAGTAGGCTGAACTGAAATACACATGGAATGGACAAGAATAGTAGAACCCAACTGCACACGTACTTCACTCGTTCATTGCATCTGATTCATTTGATATTTTGGATTTATTTCCTAATATTATGTATTCTGTAGACCATTGAAATATTTTTACCCACCCAAAAGGACATGGAGGTAGGTTGATAGGTTCGAGTCATGCTAGAGGCTAAGTGGGAATATTATTGATCCTTCTAAAAACGCACACATTGTTTACCTTAAAATCGATACAATTAAATTTGTATGAGGCCAAAAGCACACGTGTTAAATCAAACTCTATTTTAGATCTGTTTATCGGAGGATTGATTATCTATGTAACGAGTAAAAGGTAACATAAGCACAAGCAAAGTAAACTCAATTGATGATAAACGGGTATAAATTTGAGAAACGACCCTGGACGACGTCCTTCGAGAGCTAGAGTTCCTCTACGAGACTAATATGCAAACAAAATGGGCAGAGAAAGTAAAGAGGAAATAATTTCTTTGTGAGCAAGTAAATCTATATTGAATTGCTTAGTATCAGATTTCAGGTGTCTTACAACTGATGTGAAACGACTATTTATATGGTGCAGTAAATGGCTTGTAGCCTTAAACCCTATAGTACTATGACCAATTATATAGCTCCAGATGTCATATCTGTTGCAGGTGCCAACAAATATCTTCTGTAGGGGTCTGGCAGGTATACTACGCGTACGCACAACTAACAGGCAGGGGCGGAGCCACATTAGGCTTAGGGGGTTCATCCGAACCCCCTTCGGTGAAAAATTACACTATTTATATATGGTTAAAATTATTTTTATGTATATATAGTAAAGGTTGAACCCCCTTCGCTAGTTTCTATATATGTATACATATTCATATTTTGAACCCCCTTAGTGAAAATCCTGACTCCACCACTGCTAACAGGTGCGACGCCTTTGTCCCTTGTCCTTTCTTCACGTCACTTGGATCCTTTGAAGAGAGGTGATGTCGCTGGGCTATGTTCCCTTCGAAACGTCCATCGAAGGCACTTTCCTTTGATATCCCAACTATAAGTATGTGAGCAATGCATGAACATGATGAAAATATGCTAAGTATACTTAAATAACTGAAATCATGCTTTTAAAGATAAACTCAATGCAATGACTCTAATACTTTCTTTAAGCTGAAACATAATTATAAGTAATAAGTTTGAAATCTGAATAAGAGTCAAATGCAAGTTTAAAAGCATAAACTATTTTCTTGTGGGAGGTTCTCTAACCGACAGAGACCATGTGAGCTATATGGAATTCGATGTATCTGCCCCATCGAAAGGACCCAATATACCTTGCCAGGGTATAAAGGCATTACTTGGCATGATCACTAAACTGATGCCCAACAGAGGGGACTTAAGACCTATGGTGGCACGTAGTTCTGGGACCTTTTTGGGTACTCTCACCCTGTCCAACTCGGTGCTAATATTACTCCCAAAATATACATATAGCTCATATAGTACTTGGGCATATATGATGCCAAATCTATTTGAAAAGCATAAGAGTATATCTGATACCGTGCAATTCACTTAACTTAGGTGGGCATATCTAGATGTCAAACCTTTCTTTAAACATAGGGACATATCTGATGTCCTAACTTTCTTTAAACATAGGGACATATCTAATGTCCAAAACTGTTGGAAAAGCATAAAGACATATCTGATGTCATGCAATTCAAAAGTCATGATTCTTAAAACTTTGCAAGACCATAATTCAAAATATACTTTTCTTGCTACATTCATACTTAAAGAATTAGTCATGCAATTTCATAAATACATAGAGACCATGATATCTAATCATGCCAACTTTCTCTTGAAAACATGTAAATTTATAGTTTCATGCTAGAAATCAACATTTATGCTTGGGCTTTTAAAACCAATGAGAGAATCATAATCAAATCATGAGTAATCAAGAGGAAACCATGGATTTAAACATAGAAACTCATTTCATAAACTTTCCCCAATTTTAGATCAAAACCCTAATTTCATAACTTCATAATTCAAGATAAGAGTTGGGGAATTTGAGCACAAGGGTGAAAGGAACCCATTGTTAAAAACCCACATACCTTGGTGGAAGATTACCCACTTGATTGGAAAAGAACTAGGAGACTTGACTTGGAGCTTGGAAACTTGAACTTTAGAGAACTTTTCCTCCTTGAGTGAGGAATGAGGAACTTAGGATATACTTAGAGTAATATGGGTGAAAACCCTTCTAAAAGTAGTCAAAACGACTTCACTTAATACATAATAGGATAGAAAATGACCAAAATACCCCTGGGATTTAAATAAAAAGTTTCAGGAAATTGGGCCGCCTCATGGGCTATCCGACGGGCAGGGGTGTCCTTGGTGGAAGTATGCTGGTCCCTTTTGACGGCGAGCTCCCACGGCCCATCGCACTGGCGATGCCCGTGGCCTAGCTCGTCAGAAGACTGATTGCTGGGGAGGAATGGCTGGACCATTTCGACGATGAGGTCCTACGGGCCGTCGCACCTGCGACGCCCATCGTGGCCGCCCGTCGGACTGAGGCAGCTGGCATAGCCCAACCATTTGGTCTTCACGGGACATCCCACGGGCCGTCTGAGCTGCGACGCCCGTGGCACTGCCCGTGGTGACCATAATGTTTGCAGGAAATGCAGCAACCTTGATGGATTTAGGATTCGATAGCTGGATACGTGTACGGGGTGCTACACATGTAGTCACGGTCTAAGAACAAGAGTGGTTTTGACGCGGCTCCTTCAAGTGGACAACTTGAGAGTAGGAGGTTTCATGATCGTCGATACACCGCTGATCGACCAAATTATGAAACATTCCCTAAGGATGTTTAGGAGTGAATGGCCGTGAAATCACACAATCATTTAGTGTGTGCAAAAGTGTGAGGCTCCCAGTGGAGGAAATATGAGTGGTAATGACAGTTCATAAATAAAGCAATAACACATAGCAAGTAAGAAAAACGATAATCAAATATGCAGTTTATATCAAAGCGGTAATAAAATACAATGCAGTAAATGAAACAAAATGTTAGTCCCCAAAATATAAAGAGACAAATAATAAAAAATGACATACAGTTAAGAAAGCTAAGGGGGGAACATAGAAGGGGTTAAATTACTTAAGCAAATAGACATGATAGGTAATTACCTAATTTTAAGAAAAAAGCAAAATCTCTAGACATGGAAGGCAAATCAGCTAAAATATGTAAGCATAAAAGAAATTTAAAAACAAATAAAGTAAAGGCAACAAAAAAAGATGTCTAAAATAACACATAGAAGGAAACAAGATAAGAATCTATCATGAAGATACTATTAATAAAAGAAATAAATGAAAATCAAGAAAACAAAATCAACAAGCAAATTTTTAAAATATAATTATGAAGGATCATTTATAATTTTACAAATAGATAAAAGGACGAAAGAAAAGAAAATCATGACACAAAAGAATACTAAAAACACATATGACATCCCACAAAATTAAAATCCATAATGGTTAGAACCTAAGTATCCCCATCAGAGTTGTCATGTTGTCGCGCCCCATTTTTCTTGCGAAAAGTGGGCCATCGATGTGACTACTCTTTTTAGGATTAAAAGAGGGTGAAGAGTCGCCACCTAACGAATTAAGGCACCTTAGAGCACCATTCTAACTAACTACGATTAAATTAAATTAAGGTCTACGTCACCAAAAATCGGGTAAGGGTTCAAGTTACCTCGAAAGGAAGGTGTTAAGCACCTTCTGAGGTCCACTAATATGGGTCCCTGCCGGATTCATTATTTATGTGGGGAGATTAGTGATAAACAAAGGGTCAAAATAATTTGTTAAATTAAAAGGACTACGTGATTAAGAGAGTAAAACTTTATTTTAAAACAAGTAAATAAATTAAACCAAATTGATTACTAATAAATCTAGGTGGAAAAGGATTATGCATGTAAATTATAATTGAAATAAATAAATAAATAAAATAAATCATATAAGAAAGAAGACAGAATTAACACAGCGATGTAACGAAGATATTCTCCCAATCATATGATAACATAGAGATTAAAAAAACCAAAAAGCATATACGTCGGGAAGTAATCGCTCAACCTCGTGCGAAGTCTTAAAAGACTTCTTAGTCACAGTGCAATGACTATCGAGCTATAAGTGTATCATATAGATAACTTCCTACGTAGGAGGAAAATAAGTTGGGTAGGAGAGTTTTTTTAGCCTAAAGGATCACTCCATGCAACATAAATTAATACTTCGTAATCCAATTAAGGATTGCTCGTATTAATCAACGAGCACAGACTATCATCTTCGAATACCTTCCTAGGTTGGTTATTAAGGTTATTATTAAACCTAAGAGTGCACTAAAGAAATAAGAAATCTAGCATGCCTTAATATGTCTACCCGTTCCGACCTAATGTCCAAGAGGCATTGGACTTACTAATTTGGATATGGGTCTAGACGAATAAAATTTTAAGTTTAATAATTAGACCGGGATTAAGCGTCATACAAAAAAAACATAAAGACTTTTAAGACAAGTAGCACATAATAGTTTTGTGTAAGCCTCTCAATTAGTTAAGGGGAGAAAATCAATTGCATAATTCAAACAATTAGCATTATCATATAAATAAACCTATAAGCATGATTTCTAATGCAAAAGGTTAACATTTGAATTAATCCTATGGTCATGATTTCTAGTGATTAACATTCAAAAAATTTATTAATTAAATTCTATAAGTAGCTTTAGTTTTTTAACATGTTGAAATTGAATTAATATTATAGGCATGATCGCTAATTAAATATGCTGAAACACATTTTGAATCCTATAAGCATGGTAACTAATTAAATTATATGCTAAAAATAGATTTTGAATGATAGCTGATCAATATAAAATGATGAACCAGATTTAAATCTTATAAGCAAAACATTTATTTCTTTGAAGACGTTATCACATAGCCATGAATTTGGTATCCTAATAGCATAGTATCTAGATGTTATGACCGGGATACCGAATTCGCTGAATCTATGGGGGGTGATTTCTTAATGTTAATCTGATTTAGACATGCTGAAACTATTATCTAAAATTTATGGGCAGAATCTGTAAATATTTAGAAAGGAAATCAGATGTGTTGAAATCAATTTATGATCCTATCGACATGATTTCTAGGTAGATAAAATTATACCCAACATGCTGAAGTTAATTTAATTCTATAGGCATGATAACTAATTAATATAACATGCTGAAACAGACTTGAATCTTATAGTCATGGTAGCTGGTCAATATAACATTCTGAAATAAATTTAGCTCCTATAGACAAAACATCTATTTGAATTTACTAATTAAATATTATTAAATAAAGCAAGTAACATGTAGTTTGCCCCTACCCCATAGTAGTCCCCTAAGTATTTTATTCATTTATCAAAGTTTATACAATAATATTACAGACCAAATGAATGAAGGCGAAAATATAAACAGAACTAGTGTCTGGAGACCCCCAAATCCCAGGCAACTCTTCAATATTCCTCAGACGGATCCGTTACCAAATAACCTATAAAAACAAATATGCAAAATTCAGAGGAGCCAATAACAAATCCTAATACCAACCCCTGATATGACAAAGCTTCATGAGAACCTCAATAGTCCTAGGCATTGCCCATGTCCGAGTATAGGATGCGTTAAAGTTCTCGGTTCCATACAACATATACCAAGACAACACAAAGAAGGTTCATGACAGTTATGTGCTTAATACATAATCAACAATGGTGGCAGTTTGCATCACATAATCAAATAGGCAGCAGTTAATGTTTTCAAACCTCTATAGTCATGCTTTCTATCACACTTATAAATTATGTACATGAATTAAAAGACATACCAGTTTGCAGTAAACAATAAGAGAAATTCGAGACCCAACACTTAGCAATCAATAGCCTTGTTCACATAAGAGAGTTTTTAATAGTATGAGAGTAGTAAATGTATCAAGTCTGAGAAAATAATCAAGAGGGGGGACTACTTATATAGTGAAAATATATGACGAGGTAAAGGAAGAGAATAATTTAAAGAGTGAATCAAAGGAATTCTTTTCCTTAATTATAATAGCTAAATCAATTAGTCACTGATTTACCATAAAGAAAAAAATAAATAAATCTGCCTAAATTAAGAAAAGAGTATATGAAAACCAATCATGGGAAATTATTTCCTTAAACAGATGGGCTGCATCAATTAAGTGAAAAAATCATGTCAACACTATCATAATAAGACAAGTAAGAATCAATCTGAATAAAATAAATGCAAAAGAATTAGTGACCAGGGTATATGACATGTTGGAATTTTGCTAATAGAGTTAAGGAAAAAATAAATCAGTTAGCAATCGAGAGAAAAGTACTAAGGCTATCCCAAATAGGTTAGAGAAAGGAAATCAATCAGATTATCATACGAAATCTATCAAAGGGCTACCTTCCAAAGAAATAAATCAATTAGGTGTAGAGAATATCATAGCTCCGAATATAGCCAAGTTAGAGGTTGTCACAATTAAGCTTGAAAGAGAAGAAGACATATTCACACGACTAATCATGGAGTAAAATCTTCTAATTACTGTAACTAATAAATAAATAAAAAGATTAGTCACAAAATCAAACAAGGATGGCAAATATCACGCTCATAGTTGATTCCAATTAGAACTGAAGATATAGCAAGCAGAACACAGTTCGTCGGGATTTTTAAACTCACATATGCATATATTTCAATTGCAAATATCATTAGTACGAGGTCCTTAACCAAAATTAAATACATCAGAGATTCAAGATTGAATACATAATAGTAATAACTAGGGGTTTTCATGTATTGATAACATACAGGTATGGACGAGCAGTAATTAGCAGATATTAAGCAGAAATCAATACCCAGAGTTCATGAATTTCGGATCTAAAACCTGTAAAGAAGAGTACGAAATGGAGTAGGCAATGAGTTCCAAATCAGATCCAAGGTGGATTTGTGAAAATTCCTCGTTTAACTTTATCAGAATCTCGCACCATCCATCAGAGAAGAAGAGAACTTGGGGTGTGGCCGTGTTGGTGGCTGCTTCACCGGTGATGGTAGAACGACAGCGGTTTGCCGGTTCAGCAGTGAGGGTTTGCAGGGTGGTGTTTGGTTGAGAGAGGTGATGGAGATGGGCGGCTGGTTTGGTGGTTGAAGGAGATGAGGGAGGGAGATAGTTGAGGTCGTGGGATTGTGTGGGTGGTTCCGTCTACCGAAGTAACGGTGACCACCACTTGTTAGTGATGGGAAAGAGAGGGGATTTGAGGGTGAGGGTGGTGGAGAAATCGAGGGAGAAAAGAGTAGGGGAGGTGGAGGTTTTTGGTGGTTAACTGCCGAGGAGGCGGTGAAGAGAGAGGAGAGCTTGAGGGAGATGGGGGGGGTGGCAGTTGGTGTTGAGGGAGAAAATAGATGTTAGGGTTTGAGGGGTGTGTAGTTAAAAAGGAAAAAAGCAGGGTGAAGTGATCTTGGTCGTTGATCATATTAGATCAACGACTGAGATTTAATCTCAATGAGGGTCAGGTGGAGCGAGTCAGGTCAAATGGTAACAAATGGACATCCGGATTGGTTCAATTGAAAATGAAATTGGGTCTTAAAAATGGGCCAAATTGACTCAATTTAGGCTAGAATTGAAAGAAATGGGCTAAAAAGGGACTAGAATTTAAATAAATTAGGAAGAGAATTATAAATTGGGATATTATCTCCATAATGATTAACATATAATAAATATACCAGCAATTATATCAATAACGAATATAATCAAATAATAAAAAATGATAATAGTAATTAATACCGATAGTAAAAATTGTATCAAAGAAATAGCGGTATTTGACATAATGATGAAAACGATAATAATAGTTAATAAATAATAATAACAATAATAATAATAATAATAATAATAAATAAAAAATGACGATTATAATAAATTATAAAATTAATTTGCCAAATTATGTAAAATCAATGTAACATAACTTTAGACGAGATTCATGATAAAATAGCAATAATTAAAAATTAATTATATATTTTATTATAAATTATAAATACAAATTTAGAAAACATCAGCATAACGACAAAACACATGAATTATTTCATAAATAAAAGTAATATGTTAAGAAAATTGATTTTAATATAAAATTCTAGTAAAATAACAGCCCGGGCGAGGTATAGGGAGGTCAAAATTGGGTGTCAACAGAGATCATTTCAGAAAGGTCGTGGTACCCAGATAAGTCTCAGCACAGCATTTTATCCGTAGACAGACGGTCAGGCAGACCGTACCATTCAGACCTTAGAGGACATGTTGAGGGCTTGTGTGATTGATTTCAAAGGTAATTGGGATGAGCACTTACCTCTCATAGAGTTTGCCTATAACAACAGCTTCCATTCTAGTATTCAGATGGCCCCATATGAGGCATTTTATGGGCAGAGATGCAGATTACCTGTTGGCTGGTTTGAATAAGGTGACACACCTTTAATTGAGCCAGATTCGATTCATGAGGCTATGGAGAAAGTTCAGCTCATTAGGGAAAGATTGAGGACTGCTCAGAGTCATCAGAAGTCCTATGCAGATATATGTAGAAGGGACTTAGAGTTTTAGATTGATGATTGGGTTTTCCTGAAAGTGTCACTCATGAAGGGTGTAATGAGATTTGGCAAGAAAGAAAAGCTCATTCCTCGATATGTAGGTCCTTACAAAATCGTGAAGAGGGTTGGTAATGTGGCTTATGAGTTAAAGTGGCCAACTGAACTAGCAACGGTTCATCCAGTCTTCCATGTTTCACTATTGAAGAAGTGTGTTGGTGATCCGACATCGATTGTGCCATTTGAATGTGGGTGTGAAGGATAGCCTCACCTATGAAGAAGTTCCAGTTGAGATTCTTGACCGTCAGGTTTGTAGGTTGAGGAATAAGGAAGTCGCTTAAGTGAAAGTTTTGTGGAGAAATCAGTCAGTTGAGGGAGCTACTTAGGAAGCAGAAGCAGCCATGATGACCAAATACCCTCACCTCTTTCCTTCCAATTCAGCTTCAGCTTGAGGTAATAGTTCCTTTCTAGTTTCTCAGTTTGCTCATGTGTAGTTCTCCTCAGTTTCATGTTCCCATGGTGATTCTTTCATAGTCTGCATGCTTTCATGTCCTTGGGACTCAGATCAACTAGAAATCAGTTTTTAGAACTCAGTTGGTAGGGGTTGCATATCTTTCCCTCTAAACTCAGCTTGTTTAGTCCTCAAATCGAGGATGAATAATCCCTAGAGGGAGATATTGTAACACCTCAAATATTTCAAGCCTAGAATCAGCCCAGAAAATCCAAAGTATGAACTGTCAAGTGGAAGAACAGGAACCATGAATAGCTTCCAAAGACCATGGAATAGTCCATGGGTCGTGGATGGCTTCTGTGGAAATAGTCCTATAGATCAGACGCTCAGGTCCTGATTCACAAGAGGGATCCACAGACCGTGGATGGAACCACAGGTCATGGTTTCCATCCATGGAATCATACGTGAGGGTTAATTGTTCCTCTGAGAACCACGACCAGCTTCCACGGACCGTGGAATGATCTACGGGTCATGGATTGGGGTCGTGGAAATCAGACCTGCAACCCATCAAAAGGTCCAGGAACCACGATAGCATTCTACGGGCTGTGGAAGCATCCACGGGCTGTGGAAGCATCCACGGGCTGTGGTTCCCACTCGTGAAACTCAGGTCGTGAATTTTTTAGCAGTCTTCTAATTTAATTTCCAGGGGTATTCTAGAATTTTTCTATCCCTTTTAAAAGCTAAGCTATGACGTTTTACTAAGCCTAAGACTAATTTTAAGCCTAAAACTTCACAAACCCCTCATTCTCTCAGATTACAATAGATACTTAGAAGAATACGAGAAAAAGAAGTGTTCCTTTCTTCTCAAGAACAAACAAAAAGGGTTTTTAAGTTCAGGATACTCAAGGATTCGTCTTAGGATTCTACTCTCAGGTATGTGGGATTTCATCAGTGGGTTACTTTCACCCATTGAGTCCCTAGATTAACTCAAGTTCTTCAGTTTCAGGTCCCATTTCAGTCCCTAGATTAACTCAAGTGTCCCATTTGGGTAAATATTATTGAATTATATGTATGACTCCATATTTCAGTCGGATTCTAGAATTGTTAAGAGTAGTAAAATTCATTAGGATGGTTGGTTATGAACACTCGATCACTTTCAGGTCTACGCATTTCAGTCAAATATTCAATCAGTCTGAACTTCATGATTTGAATGCTCTCAGTTTTAGTATTTTATGCATTCTCAAAAAAATCAGTATTTGAGCTATCCAGTATGTCAGTTTATCTATTTATTTTCTTATTCAGTTGGGAGTAGACTTAGCACCGAGTGGACGAGGGAATGAAGGCTCACCCATCAGTTTAGGCTGAGACCTTTAATAGAAGTCCCTAAGTCCCAGAACTACGACACCACGTAGGTTTTAAAGGGGTCACTCATCAGTTCAGGATTGAAATCTTAGTCCCTTGTTGGACATCAGATTAGTAGATCCACGCCAGAAAATATTTTTACCCTTAGCAAGGTATGAATACCCTCCCATCCAGGGTTATATGTTGGCCCCATAGTTAGCCAGCTTGGGGTATATCGAATAACAGTAGATCTCACAGTTCAAATTCAGTATTGCATTGACCATGTGTTCAGTTAATCAGTTATTCAGTTCAGTTCAGCATTATATAGTTGTATGTTTAATACTTGGTCATTGCATCAGTTATATTTCATTCTCATGTTTCAGCTTATCTTTCATGTTTAGATTGTCTCGTCATATTCAGTATATATGTATATAGATTAGTATATATCACGCATGCTTAGTACATTCCAAGTATTGACGCATACTATTGTGCTATATCCTATTATGACGTAGGTTCAGGCGCTCAGCATCCAGACCGTGCTTAGTGTGATTCTCCAGTCTTTTCAGCAGCTCAGTTGGTGAGTTCTCGTATTTCGAGGATGAGATTTATGCTTTCTTTATTTCAGTCTTATTTACAGTTTTCTAACTTTGGAGTTAGCTGGGGGCTTATCCCAGTAACTCATCTCAGATAGAGGCTTTTAGATATAGAGTCGGTTTCAGCTTATACAGTCAGTTGATATGCTTTTAGACTTTTTACATATATTCAGAGATTTTTGGTTTAAATTCCATATCTTTCATGATTACATCAGTTTAGCTTCCGCACATATATCATCTTAATTAGAATGCTTAGTATATGCCAGACTATGGGTTAGCTTGGGGTCACTCGTGATTCTAAGAATCATGTTACATCTAGGGAGTAGCCTTGGAGAGTGATAGTCTTACCCTTTATGGAGCATATACCATGCCTGTATGGTACATGGATAACCTAGGGTCCCTTATAGGTCATAGCTAGTGGGCAGCCGTAAGACCCATAGCCTGTGTGTACACTTTTTACCTTATTTTGTATTATTGTATTGCTGTATGATGAGGTGTTATAGTTTCTTGTGTGGACCAATCCTTGATGTGATAGTAAAGTTATTGATATCGTAAATGGTAAAGCAAAATTGGGTGGTGAAATGTACCCTTGTGTGAGGTTTCCAATATGAACCTTGTTTATGCTTACTTGACGATCATTGGTGATTGTTATATCCTTGACTGTTATATTTGATGTCTGTTGATGACTATTATGACCTTGTATATTGATATTCTCAAGTCCTTAAATAAAGGTTATTTTCTGATTTGTTGGTCTCTTGAAGAACTTGGGGAGTGGATAATGCCTTACCACTAATTCTAAATGAGTAGCTAATCTTAGGTGTGGATTTCAAAGGAAAAAACTTGTAATGTGGGAGTCCTTTTAACTATGTTAATGGGTTAGAGGTAATTGCTAAGGCTAATCAAAACATATGAGTATTGTCCCTATGGGTTATAGTGGAGTAGGCTTGAATTGTGTTGTTGAAGTTAGTTGTAGTTGAGATCCCATGTTGTGAAATTGATGCGAATGTAATTGTTAGCCATCATATTTATCTTATTGATTTTATGTGGTATTGCATGATCTAATCCTGGTCGACCACCTCTCAGTATGTGTGTTTGTACTGATTCTACTCTTACTACATCTTTTGGGGTGTAGACATGTTGCAGGATCAATTGAAGTTCTTATGGGAAGCGATGAGTATTCATCAACAACTTCTGCTTATCCTATTCCTACAGTGGGAGTTGTGTCTTTTATCTTGTCCTTCATTGTATTAGAAGCTTTTGTACATGTCTAGACTAGGTCCTTGGGAAGATGTTGTACTTTTATTATAGTAAAAAAAATATTGTAAGAATTTATTGGTTTAATAAACTTATTTTTAAAGACTTCTGCTTGTTTACGGTTGGGTGGTTCAGGGTTCTCCTATCTATCTAGATTAGAATAGGTGTCCGCACGATCTCCGTATTTTAGATTGTGACAAAAGGCTTTGTGTTATGATAATACAGGAAGTTGTTTATCCTAAAATTGGTACAATTGAATTTATATGAGGTAAAGATCACATGTGTTAAATCTATTCTGTTTAATATCCATTTACCAGCGAATTGATTATCTATGTAATAAAAAGCAAGAACGTAAATGTGACAAAAGTAAGTAAAATAATCATTAGGGGTAGATCTAAGGAAAGGAGTCCTTGGTGACATTTTTTGAGAGCTAGAATTCCTTCGATGAGAGTAGGACGTAACATGAAACCAAATCCCAAGTATGGTTAGAGCATCAAATTCGGCTTGCATTGCTAAATTGCAGGGGGGATTAGATTGGCTTGCTTATAGGTCGTGGGGATTTTTGGAGATGGTGTAGTAGTTGTGAGAAATTGACAACGTTTAAGGCTATTAGTCTGTGATTATGTGGTCATTGGGTTTACTTTGGTGGCTGGCCAGGGTTGGGTTGGTGGGTCAGGCAGAATATGAGGAGTTTTTGGTTGATGCGGGAAAAAATCCATTTGTGGCTGATGTTGTGCTGAAGTAGATGGATGGTGAGAATGAAATGGGGTTTTTTCTAGGAATGGGTGGTTTTTCTCGTCTGTGATATGTGATAAGTGGTCATGAGATCAAATCTTGAGTTGTTGAAGAAGTAGAAGTGGTTCTCTGTTGTTGGGTAACTTGTATGGTGGAAGTTGAGATGAAAGGAGAAGGAATATTACCTAATTGTGGACAGACACCATCTGGAACAGAGGAAATAACTTGCAGACCTTGAGGGCCACGGGCAATGTAGTCACTGGTGGGTGGAGTTGATACAAGGAATGTGAAATTGAATTAGTGTCCTCCTTGGATTGTTTTTCAACAAAAATATTATCCCTAGCAACATTATCTTTATTTTTAAACTTGAAAAGGAAAATTTTCTTTCAAAAGGATTACATCCCTGGATAAATATAATTTCGAATGAACTGGATCAAAACACTGATGGCTATAATATTTATTTATTAAAAAAATTCTAAATAAACACATGGTGTTGATCGAGGTTTCAATTTATTACTGGAGTAGGGTTTGAGCCATGGGTATCATAAGCATCCAAAAACTTTAATGGAATTATAGTTAGGCACGACCTGAAATAGGATTTCAAAAGGTGATTTATTTTGTATATCGAGTGTAGTCATCTTATTAATCAAATAAACAACTTGATGACAAGCATAACTCCAAAAGGTTGAAGGTAAGGACGCTTGGTGTAATAAGGCGCGGGTTGTCTACATTACATGCCAGTGGTGACTTTTAAATAAGGCTACCCTTTGAGGTGTGTATCGGGGCGATAGAAATGAAATTGGAGCAGTTGATTTTTTTTATTTCACTTTTTTGTTTTGGACTCCACAAGAATTTGTTGATATTTCCGATTAAATCTTCTTGTTACTAGATTTTCTATAGGAAAAATTAAAAATTCTAGGAATAATTTGTTATTCCTTTCCTCTACAGAGAAACCTTTCTTCCAAGTCACACCATAAGAGCCATTTATTATCTTTCTTTGATTCTAGATCAAAGATTAATTTTATCTATATTATATATTAATTTCTATCTAGATTATATATATCTTTATTATATTAAGTAGATTGTAGATTTCGATGTATATCTATCAGATCGTGGCTTCATGTACCAAATATTTCAATATCGTTGCATTCGGTATTTTTTTTTCCCAACAGTGTGATAGACACTAGATGTTCAATTTTAGCTGTTTTTAGATATGAATCTAATTTTTAAAGTATAAAAGGATAAAAAATTTGTGTAAAATTGCCTTTCAAGCATGGGATGTCAAGTTTGGAAGATTTTCAGAACTTTTGTTTTAGCTTTGAGTGTGAACAATCACATATATCTTGAAAATTGATCGACAAATAAAATATAGTATCATTTTTTGTCAATCGATACTACTGGAAACGATCCCTACAAATCACTGTAAATTAAATTTATTGGATTGTCACTATGCAAAGAACTTTTTAAAAAGGCGTCCTGTTGCTTTTATTAGAATAACATGAATCACAAATGGTATTGGTTTTGGAATCAACAACGGAAATGGAAATATCATGCAAAAAATTATTTAAAACTTGACGATTAGGGTGGCCTAATTTTTGATACCACAGGTGGTATAAAAAGTGACATTGCATTTCGGAAGACCATCAACATCACCCGACAGCCAATCATACAATCCATTTTTACTCCATCCGCGAACTAATGACGCCCCCGTAGTCAGATCCTTCACAAGATAAGAGAAAGGAAAAATTTCCATAGAGGTGTTATTATCTTGATAAAACTTAGAGACAGAGATTAGATTATTTTTAATGGCTAGAGAGCAAAGGATATGGAGAAGATGGAGTTGGTTATTTGATGCAGTAAAGTTCATATTACCAGTAAGAGAGAGTGGAATGGTATTACGATTACCCATGATGATATCTTTTGAACCGTGGAGTCTTGCGTAGTGACTAGACTCTGCGTATCAGAGGAAATATGGTGGGTGGCACCATTGTCAATGATTCAGAGCAGATTAATTCTGGGAGCGTGCAACATAATTAGCACATACTTGAAGATGATTGTGAGAGCGTGTTCAGCATATATGAGCAATATGACCTCTATCACCTGTCATGCCCTGAGCCTACATCCTGGATGTGGCTAGCACCCGATGCCATTGTTGTCCCGAGTGTACCCTTGGTCGGGCATACAACTAAAACTGACACTAAAATATAAGTAAAAGCTCTGGAAACATGTAATAAGATTTGATATTTAAATCAATGAAAACAAAATGCTTTTATAAAAATAATGATATTTATAGTCAAACAGAATCCTGAAACATTAGACTAAACAAACTGATCAACTGACTATCTATGAAGCTTTTGACATAATTGAATATTGTTTATCGGTACAAAGCCCCGATCTACCTTTATATAAACAAAACAAAACTATTGAACTAGACTATAGACTAAGTCCTCTAAAAATAATGAGGACTCACCCAAGGCTGAGGAGATGAAACCTACTGAAGTGTCTGATCACAAACCTGAATACCTGAGGCTGCATAGTGAAATAATGCAGTGCCAAAAAGGCATCAATACATGAAATGTATAGTATGTAATAAAGCTGAATTTAAAACAATATTGATAACTGAAAAAGCTAAACAACTGAGACATGAATATGATATGTCATCAAGATTAGGAATTAACTGGATAATAAGATAAAAAGCATTTTGATAACTGGATCATTACTGCAACTGAAAGGCTGAATCACTAGTATAAACTGAATTATTGATACATGGTAATTGAGTAACTGAAACTAAGTAATAAGAGAGCTGTATGCAAATGATTATAAAACAAGTTTGGAAGACTAGTGGTCTGGTGCCATAAAACATACTTTAAAAACTTTTCTTAAAATTTAAAATTGAGTAGCTAGTAACTAAATAACTGCAACTCAATAAACTGTATGCAATGCATGTAACGACTGAATTCGTCATTATTTTAAAAATTACATTATCACAAATTTTGGGAACGATTAAAATATGTTTTATATTAAGTAGGGTTGACGTGACGGAAAATTTATAATTTGAAATTTGGTTCGGGTTGACGTCACTCCGCTATAACTGTATTTATTCCACTATAGCGGTTCCACTATAGCGGATGGCTGTCCGCCATAACGGAATGACGGAAGGCAGTAGCCTCAGAATGCGAATTTAATAAAAGACTTCTCCTCCTCAGTTGGAAAATATACGAGAGTTTATCCAAAAACCCTCCTAAGTTTCTCGGAGGGTTGAGAGTCATGAGAAGGAGGAATTATGGCTGAAAGTACCCGGAACAATGGATTTTGGACACACCATCCGGTAGGGAACGCCTTCATGGATCCAGACACCATTTTCGCAGTTGCTTGGCATCCAGGTAGGCTAGGTTTTCTTATCGAGTAGATTGACCTATTTATATTGTTATACTTATTGTACAGTTAAAAGAGGAATCCATGCTTAGGCCTTCGGGCATGGAGTCTGGTGGACTAGTGTGTTGGTTATGTGTGAACTAGGATTTGGTTGAATCGGATTATTGAATGACGTTATATTTTTAGGCTGTACATGTTGTTCAGATATAGCAAAATTATAGGATTTCAGGGACTGGGATGTAGGGAAGGTTCGAGGAATCAGAAAATCTTGGGTATCTAAATGGAATTACATTGTAAAAGGGGAGTTCTGGAAAGGATTCGGTATAAAATGATAGAATGACTAGGAGGGTTGAACATTTCAAGGTTTGGGGAGGTTTTCCCTTATTGTGGTTTGATCCTAGGAGAAGTTTCGGGAATAAAGAATAAAGGGAATTACTAAATGTGTGTTAAAAAGGGGTGAACGGGGGTTGGTCTTCGGACGGGACCCAAGGTTGAGTTATGTACCTGGGGTAAGGGTATGTGATAGTTTTTGATTCTAATATTTATTACGTGTTCATATACTATTTTGTAGTATTGTATGAGTTGCATGTTTAGGGAATGAATTATGAATGTCTAGTTATCCGGTAATCAGTCTTGTGAAATGAACTCTTTTGTTTGCTTGTTGGTTTTACAAGTATGTTTGTTCATTGGTTGTGATTGATTGGGACTTGTTATGACATTCGGTTGGCTCGGGTACCACGCCTGGTATGGGTATACTAACGGTTGGCTCAGGTACCACACCTAGTATGGGAATTACTAATGGTTGGCTCAAGTACCACGCCTTGTATCGGAATTTTTAATGATTGGCTTGGGTACCACGCCTGGTATGGGTTGTTTTAATTGAATTACTGTTTTTTATGGTTCCATGAGTGGACCGGGTTGTATTATTGAATTGTGATTACTGCTTATGGTCCTTGAGAGGCCGGGTCATTATTATTTGATTGTGAGTTTGGTGTTGGTGTAGACGGGTTGCATAATGTCAGGGGGATCCCTGGGTGGGTCTGGTCTATATGGAATGGAAATGTTTATTGTTGTCTTTGATTGTTAATCATGGTTATAAAGTGGATTACATATGGTTGATAAGCTAGGGTAACGACTGAGAGTCTGGCGTTGTGTGACTAACTGGTATTATTATAGAGAGAATTGTCCACTGATCCTTGAGAGGTTCGTATACTTGTGAGTAGTACCATGAGGGTAGTGGGTCTGGATTGATAGTTAATGGGTTGTTTCTGGGTGTATAGCCATAGGGGTTGACTGGAAAAATAGAGTGGTAGTCCGGGTCTAGGCTAGGGGTTGGACTAGTGTAAGGTGACTTGGGAAGTCTAAGGTTAAGGTGACTTGGGAAGTCTAAGGTTAAGGTGACTTGGGAAGTCTAAGGTTAAGGTGACTTGGGAAGCCTAAGGTTAGTGTGACTCACGAAGTCCTAGGAGCCAGGGTGCAGAGTCCCGAGTGAGGGAGTTAGTAGCGGAAGGAATAGAAAGGGTTAAGGCAGAATCCATAAGTAGATGGGTGTTGACATTGGGTCAGGATAAAGGTGAATGTTGGAGGATAGAGCTACGTTGGTTAATTTCATGCTTTCCCTGATTTTCTCATATGATGGTATGAGTAGATTCAGGTCGACCGATGATGCCTACCAGTATGTGTGTTTGTACTGATTCTACTCTTTATATACCTTTTGGTATAGTATGGTTGCAGGGTTGGTGATGTTTCATAGGTACATGATAATGACAATCTTCAACACCTTTTACTCTTGTTCCATGGTGGGAGCTGTGTCATCTTACTTTTCCTTGTATTATTCCTGTAGTGGCTCTTGTACCTGTTTTAGACTAGATCCTAGGGAGGGTGATTTAAAGTCGTAAAACTATTTTATTGTATTCTTCTTAAAGGGGTTTTCCTGAATAAAAGGTTGTAAAGGTTTTTCATGTAACAAAAAGGAAGATTTTATGGTTATACCTGGCTTTTTTGTATTTACCTGTTGGGATGGGTGGTAAGGGTTCCTCTATCTAGGTGCATAGAGTAGGCGCCCGCACAGCCCGGTAGGTTGGGTCATGATAGATGGTATCAGAGCCTAGGTTATCGGCCTCCCAGT
The DNA here is from genome assembly GCA_003996215.1 of Jaltomata sinuosa. NCBI lineage: Eukaryota > Viridiplantae > Streptophyta > Magnoliopsida > Solanales > Solanaceae > Jaltomata > Jaltomata sinuosa. Next base: position 320,677 of record QJPP01000373.1, on the reverse strand, counting down.
AAAAGAGAAAAATGTCGAATAGAGTCTTGTGGATTGGTGTGTTGACGTCCACATCTAATCCTTGGGAAGCTATGAAGCATTCTAGGAAACATCCCTTCTTTCATTCCTTTCGTGCGGTTTGTTTACTTGCTTGTATTAGTTGAGTCCAATTGGTATCTCTCGATTCTAATTGGTATCTCGACAAGAAAAAGGATGTCTTTGACTCTGGCAGTCGTGAGAACAAACAAGAGGAGTTGCAACTGGAAAGGTTCCAATTGGTATCTGGCCTGAGAGGCTGTGGTAAGATATGGATGATCGGCTAATGGCCATTCATGGGGTGAATAGAGCATAAATTGATGCGACTTGATTTCGTTGAAGCCTAAGTTGAAATGTTGTGTGTTCAGTGCTGGTATGACTTACTTGATTGATATGTGATTAGTTTCCTGACTGTGAATTTGTGTGTCAGAAGGTAGTCTTAATTTGAATTGGTATGATTGATTTGTGGTAGCAGGCTATGTACATGGAGTTAAGTGATGTGCCGCCATTCTACGGCACTTTTGACTCCTTTAACTAAGAATAATCGTGAGTTTTCAAGCAACCATTGTCGTTTTTGATATTTTATTGTTATATTTGCAGGGAATGGAGCTAGAGATAGAAACGGAAGAAAATATGATCAAAGAACCCCTCTGGATAAGAGTGACGGCCGGGATGACGAGCCACCACACACTTGGTGGGCCGTCACCCAGGCCACCAAGTCTGGCAGCCCCACTGGTTAAGGGTGACGGCCACCCTGACGGCCAGTCACTCATGTGACGGTCCGTCAGGTGTGCCACCAAGTCCGGCAGCTCCACTGGTTAAGGGCGACGGCCACCCTTACGGCCAGTCACGCATGTGACGGTCCGTCAGGGTGGGCCACCAAATACCACGCGGATTCCAAAAATTCTATTTTTGGATTTATTTCCTGGACTGCTATAAATACCCTGTGTTAGGGTTATTTTAATTATTCATTACCCAATAGTTCTAGGATATTTTTGGAGCGAGTTTTGGAGAGAAAAACACGACACAATACGTTTTTCTTCTTCTCTTCCATTGTTCTTGGGATTTTGGCTTCGTGTTCTTGGATAATTGAAGCTTGTGTTCATATATCATAAGAATCTCTTCTTTCTATTATGAATATGATTTTCTTCTCTTTCCCTAATAGCATGAGTAACTAACTTCCCACAACTAGAGTTGTGGGAGCCATGGAGAAAGTAGCAATGTAGATTCCGGGTAGCGTAGGGTTCAATTTATATGTTCTCACGTCGTTAATCATTCATTATTAACTATTCCTAGTGGTTGCAAACATTAGAACATGCCTAGGTTTAATTTGCTTGAGTAAAGAGATTAAAACCGGGAAGTTTGATTAACTACGAGGATTCGAGACTACCAACTCTCGTCTTATGATTAATGTTGTAACTAGATTAATCTACTTGATGTTTTAGGATTGAAATAAGCAAGCTCACCTTTTCAAGTTCGAGAGAATTGAAAAGGAAATTTGTCTATTTGGTTGAGAAACGTTTAGATGATACCATTAATTCAATCACATCGTGACAGGCATATAGAAAGTACCCGGTTAAGCTGTGAGTTGAAATTGTTACGACGCCATGGTGAACACTTCCATAGTTCACTCTCATATTGATTATTAATCGTACATTATTATTTGCTTTGATCAAATATTGTTCACACAAACCCCCCCATTTACCGGAAACTATTGATTACTAGTCATCTAATTCACTAACGACTTAATTTGCACCTTATTCCCTGTGGGATTGACCCCAACCTTAGTTGGGTTCTATATTTGACGACGACCACTTACGCTTCGTAATTGGAGTTGTAATTTGGGCATATCAAATTTTGGCGCCGTTGCCGGGGATTACGGTTGTTTATTAAGTTCGGTGTGTTTATTTGACTCTTAGTCATATTTCCTGCTTTTACTTTTATTTGTTGTTTTTGTTTGATACAGGGTACATAGTTGTGCATGCCAAGTACCCGACGCTCGGGTGAACCAACATTACCTTACGATCCCGATCTTGCTAAAACGATAAGGCAAAACATGAATGTACAACAAAAAGAGGCAGCGAGACTCGCTGCAGCTCAGCAAGCCCAACAACATTTGAATGCTGGTGGTCTTGAGGACGATATTGCGTTGAATGATGAGGATATCGACTTAGATGGAGTTGGTGCTACGGGCGCTATTGTTCTTCCTCCGCTAGCGCCCGGGGCCAAGTTCAACATTACTAGCATAATGATCCAGCTGTTGAATTTGAGAGGAGTGTTCCGTGGTGTTGCTGGTAATGATCCAAACCAACACCTGATGAATTTTGTGGGTATCTGCAAGTCGTTTGAATTGCCTGGAGTAAGTCAGACAGCGATCAGGCTCAGGTTGTTTCCGTTGTCTCTGTCTGATGAGGCAGCATTATGGTTGACAGAGCTAACCCCGACTCTATCACAACCTGGGGAGAGTTGAAAGGAGCTTTCCTAAAAAGGTTCTTTCCTCCCTCTAGGATGATACAGTTGAGGGATGAAATTAGCAACTTCAGACAACAACCTCATGAAGCTTTACACGAGACTTGGTTGCGGTTCAAGAAGAAGCTGACACAATGCCCGAACCATCAGTTGACCGAAAATTTTCTAATGCAGACATTCTATAGGGCGCTTAATTCGGCTACCAAGCCGACGCTGGATAATGCAGCAGGTGGAGCATTTATGGGTCTTACCTTTATCGATGCCATAGCTATTTTGGACCGGCTCACCAAAACCAATAGGGCCTGGCATACACGGGATACAGAGGTAGCGGCTAGCACTTATGCAGTTGGTATGTCAACAGAGCAGCGCAGGAAGGAGGAAGAGTGGGACCAAGATATGGCCCATCTGAAAACGCAAATGGACCTACTGACAAAGCATTTGTTATGAGGAGGTATTGAGAAAGTGAAAGTTGTGGGTTCCCAAAGTAGAGCAACAGAGTCTAGGTCTGATGAGGAGGAAAATTATTTGGGTGGTTTCCAGGCTTATGGCCAAGGAAACCAAGGTCGGAACAATTACTATGAAAAGCCGGGTTATAAGAGTCGAGAACAAGGTGATTGGAGAAACAAAGACGATAGAGGTGGATTATACATACCACCTGGGAATTGTGACAAAGCTAGCAATGAGTCAGGGACGTCTAAACTAGAGAATATGATGGCTAAGATGTTGTTGAAGGTAGAATCGATCGACTCCGGGGTAAAGGAAATGAGGACTGAATTATCAGCAATAAGTCAGGTAGTGGATTCACATTCCACCTCGATCAAGCAATTAGAGCAGCAAGTGAGTCAAATCTCGGCGTCTCTAAATCAAAGAAAGATAGGTACCTTGCCGAGTGACACCATTAAAAACCCGAGGAATGATGGGAGTTGTATGGCGATCACTACGAGAAGCGGTAAAATATTATCGGAATCACATCCGGTAATTCAGACTCAGAAAGGCAATGTTGCTGAAAGTATGGTCGATGAGGGTGTGAGAGAATCTGTTGAAAAACCCGATGTGGTAGAGGATGCTACTCAAGTGCTCACGGATAAAAGCAAGGAAGTTGAAAAACTTCCAACTATGATGCCTCGGCCACCGCCTCCTTTCCCACAATGGTTGAAGAAGAAAGCGGAAGATAGCAAGTTCCAAATTTCATGACCATGCTCAAGCAGATATCAGTGAACATCCACTGGTGGACGCTCTTGAACAAATGCCCGGATATGCCAAGTTCATGAAGGACTTGATTACCAAGAAGAGGTCAGTGAGCTTTGAACCAGAAGATAACCTCCACCACTGCAGTGCTATTTCTTCAAGATCGTTTGTGGAAAGAAGGAAGATCCAGGTGCTTTTACTGTTCCCTGTACTATTGGGAAATTCAACTTTGAAAAAGCCTTATGTGATCTTGGTGCTAGCATCAACTTGATGCCGCTAGCAGTCTATAAACAATTGGGTTTGGGAGCTCCCAAACCAACTAACATGAGGGTGTTAATGGCTGACCATTCAGTAAAGCGACCGGTGGTAATATTGTCTGATGTGCTGGTAAAGGCTGGTAAGTTTATATTCCCAGCTGACTTTGTAATTTTAGATTGCGAAGTGGACTTTGAAGTTCCCATAATCTTGGGACGACCATTGTTAGCCACTGCAAGAGTGTTGGTCGACATGGAAAGAAACGAACTGACATTCAGATTAAACAATGAATTGGTCAAGTTTGATGTGTGTAAATTGATGAAGCCACCAAGTAACATGAGGGTGGTCTCGGTTATCAATGTTATTGATGAAACCCCTACGGATGTGCATATTGAGGAGAAGGGTTTTGTTAAAACCATAGCTGTTATGAGAATGGTGTTGGGATCACAAGAAGAGAAACCTATAGAGGAAGGCGGTGAGAACAAATCAAGGAAAATAAAACACCGCAAGAGAACCAGCAAAGAAAAAGAGCTAGAAAGAGTAAAGAAGTTGTCTCGACTAGCTGAGGAGCCGATAAAAGAGAAAGTTGGAGCTCAATAGGATGATGTCGCGGGCACCTATTCCATCGATTTCTCCTGCTTTGGAGACCCTGGCGGTCTCCAACATCATGCCAGACTCTGAGTCCTATTGGCTTCACAGGTATTCCTTTCTCTCACAGTTTTAGCTTTCACATGTATGCATTAGGGACAATGCATGAGTCTAAGTTGAGGGTGTTGGGATACCTGTGAGTCTTTCACCACCGAGGTTTTTTGTTGCCATGTTTCTTTTCCCTCCAGTGTGCTATCTAGTAGAACCGGCATGTTTAGGTGGTCATTTAAAAAAAAATTATGTTGTTTTCTGGTGTCGATAGCAAGCATGGCTCTTTGGAAAGTTGAACTAAAAGGAGCCCCCTCTGAAAAAGTTGATTTTGTCCTTATGTTTGAAACAATTGACTGTCTGGATCCTTGAATGTCATTGTGTGGTTGTGATTGGAATAATGATGCTTAAGCCGAGCTTATGTTTTGATAGTTGGTAGTAGTATGGTTTCTTGGTGCCAAGTATGTGTGAGCTTATTGTTATAAATTCTTACTCTGTGCATGCATCTAGAACTTGCCCGGTCTATTTTGTTAAGCTTAAAGTTGGGTTGCTTAGGAAAGGATCACAGGCCCTTTTTGTGTGCAGTCCACTTAGCCTATAAGACCATCCAAATGCAAATAATCCCTTTGATCCCTGTTTGAGCCATAATTTACCGTATTCTTTCGATAACCTGTCACCGTTTCTTTTTAACTTTGAATCACTATTTTGGCCCTGGTCCTTCCTTGGACATCGTGCACCTCAACTCAGGCAATTAGCCTAAGTTGAGGGTGGCTACTATAGAGGTAAATGATAAGAAAAATAGGATGAATAAGACTGGGTGCAGATAGAATGAAAATTTCGGGTGTGTGCCTAAGAAAAAGAAAGAAAAAGAAATGAAAAAGAGATGAAAAAGAAGTGCCTAAATAAAGAGGCCGCACCTGTAACTAGAAAGAAGGAAATAAAAAGGTGAATAAGGATGGACGAAGTAAAGTTGAGTGGAAATGGTAGGTCGGTGAGTCCAAGGAGGGCTTAGTCACTAACTCCTAAATGTATCCCACCTGCACCCGAAGCCTCATTACAAGCCAAAACAAGTCCTGTAGTGATCCTGAGCGGCTTTCTTAAAAATTAAAATAGAATAGCAAGGGCAAGCTTATGGCATCGCATGTGCATTGTTTGAAATCGTTTGTGAGTGTGAGCGCCTTACCTAGTCCCAAATCTTGTGTGTGGGACTTCTTTGTGGTGAGGGCACCGGGATTTCTGTATTATCTACTGACTGTTGGGATAGCTATTGTGTGTGTGTGCAGAATATTCTATCATATCGGAATGACATGTTTGGATCCTCACAAGTTAGCTTTTCATACATTTGTGTGTTATCGAGGGGGCTTGATTTAAATTGAATAAGTTGTTGAATGACCATGATTTGCTAGTAACACATGTTTGTTTTCTTAGTCGAGTCGTCCTTTTGTTTTGTAGTCATGTTGCTTGAGGACAAGCGAACGTTTTAAGTTGAGGATGTTGATGTGCCGCAATTTTACGGCACTTTTGACTCCTTTAACTAAGAATAATCGTGAGTTTTCAAGCAACCGTTGTTGTTTTTGATGTTTTATTGTTATATTTGCAGGGAATGGAGCTAGAGATAGAAACGAAAGAAAATATGATCAAAGAACCTCTCTGGATAAGAGTGACGGCCGGGATGACGGGCCACCACACACTTGGTGGGCCGTCACCCAGGCCACCAAGTCTGGCAGCCCCACTGGTTAAGGGTGACAGCCACCCTGACGGCCAGTCACTCATGTGACGGTCCATCAGGTGTGCCACCAAGTCCGGCAGCTCCACTGGTTAAGGGCAACGGCCACCCTGACGGCCAGTCACGCATGTGACGGTCCGTCAGGGTGGGCCACCAAATACCACGCGGATTCCGAAAATTCTATTTTTGGATTTATTTCCTGGATTGCTATAAATACCCTGTGTTAGGGTTATTTTAATTATTCATTACCCAATAGTTCTAGGATATTTTTGGAGCGAGTTTTGGAGAGAAAAACATGACACAATACGTTTTTCTTCTTCTCTTCCATTGTTCTTGGGATTTTGGCTTTGTGTTCTTGGATAATTGAAGCTTGTGTTCATATATCGTAAGAATCTCTTCTTTCTATTATGAATATGATTTTCTTCTCTTTCCCTAATAGCATGAGTAACTAACTTCCCACAACAAGGGTTGTGGGAGCCATGGCGAAAGTAGCAATGTAGATTCCGGGTAGCGTAGGGTTCAATTTATATGTTGTCACATCGTTAATCATTCATTATTAACGATTTCTAGTGGTTGCAAACATTAGAACATGCCTAGGTTTAATTTGCTTGAGTAAAGAGATTAAAACCGGGAAGTTTGATTAACTACGAGGATTCGAGACTACCAACTCTCGTCTTATGATTAATGCTGTAACTAGATTAATCTACTTGATGTTTTAGGATTGAAATAAGCAAGCTCACCTTTTCAAGTTCGAGAGAATTGAAAAGGAAATTCGTCTATTTGGTTGAGAAACGTTTAGATGATACCATTAATTCAATCACATCGTGACAGGCATATAGAAAGAACCCGGTTAAGCTGTGAGTTGAAATTGTTACGATGCCATGGTGAACACTTCCCTAGTTCACTCTCATATTGATTATTAATCGTACATTATTATTTGCTTTGATCAAATATTGTTCACACAAACCACCCCATTTACCGGAAACTATTGATTACTAGTCATCTAATTCACTAACGACTTAATTTGCACCTTATTCCCTGTGGGATCGACCCCAACCTTAGTTGGGTTCTATATTTGACGACGAATTGGAGTTGTAATTTGGGCGTATCATTAAGATTTCATGTTATTTTTAGAAAGGGACTCATCATTGGTTAAGATGGTGAGGGGAAAGGATTTACGATTATAGGAAAACTTCGGTTTCAGGACAGTCGAGACTTGGTTGGGAACTATGGGATTATCCCTGCGGGACAGCGGGGAGGTGTTGTTGTGATTAATTTTCTTCTGTGAATCTTTTATAATTGGTGATATTTGAGTGCTAAGTTTTGATCTGTGTATTGCAGAAAGGTCTTCGGAGTTTTTTAATACCATGGCGGGATTGACGGGGTTAAACAATGATAACCAGGAAGGGGGATGTGTACACTTGCTGAAATTTTTTAAATTTTTGGACTGTTACTGTCGGGACCACCATAGCAGAACTACACCGCTATGGCGATCCTGCTATAGCGGTATTTTTATTGCTATGGTGATACCGCTATAGTAGAGTGACAACCGCTATAGCGGAAGGGTGCGGGGCAGAATGCCTGCCCTGTTTTCCCCTGTTTTTTCATTTCATCCCCGGGGCTTTAAAACGCAATAGTTAAGCCGTAAATGGCAATGTTTATTAGGAAATAATCTATATGGCTAACATAGTATGCATATTAGGGAAAATGTCTTAAAATTAGCATTCACGTGCTTTAAAACAAGGGGAAAAGGAAAGGGAAATATTGTCTAAAATAAGCCCCAAACGGGGGCGAAACCCAAAAAGATGTAAATAGTCTTAATAAAGGGGGAGGGGGAAGGTACTACGCCTCGTCATCGCTCAGGAAGGGGAACTCCTGCCTGTCCTCGGGCTCTTGTGTGGGAAGCTCCTGACCAAGGGCGGCGCAAGAGAACATGACCTTGACAGTCTTCCACATCCGGGCAAGCATGCAATCCCGAGAGCATCTCTTCTTCTTCTCCTCATCTAACTCCTTGCGAAGTGCTGCAAATTCCTGAGCAGAAGGGGGATGGATTGTACCTCCAGTGACGGTGCCCTCTGTGAACCTCCAGACCGCGGCTAAAGTCTCCTCAAGCTTGCGGCTGGTGATAGGGGCTGAGGCTGGGAAGGAGAAGGAGTGTCATCATCATCATCCTCAATCGGCTGGCTACTTCCTGCTTCATCCACCTTTCTCTTCTTCTTAGAAGAGACCACTTTCACCCAGAGAGGGTCGAATAGGTCATCCATATCTACCTCCCGATCAGTATGATCCACAGGCACCCCAACTCGCCTGCATAGCCTGGACATAAAACCCGGAAGATAGGGGCCCTTTCTATGACCCCAGTAGAAGTCCTTCCACTCGGAGATGATTTGTTCCCACACATTCATGATGATTCCCTGCATAGCACAAGCAATCACCAAGGCCCGGGCATAAGTCACGTCGGTCTTATTACCCGATGGGCTAATTTTTCGGGACACCACATTTAACCACCTCTTAGCATCAGCAGAGAAGTAAGTGCTAGTGATGCCCTCGGGACTGTCCCAGCAAACCTGATCTCTGCACTCCTCATCCAGTAAAGTGTCCCTCAACCATGTCATGTCCCAAATCTAGGCCTTGGCCTCATAGGCAGCATTGGAGACATGAGGCACTCCTAGCACCTCGTTGATCATCTGAGAATCCATCAGGATATCCACCCCCAGATAGCGATAGTGGGGTTGGGCTCATCCCAATGGAAGGTGGGAAGGATGGCATAGAACTCCCACACCCAGCCTGTCGACGTGGGAGGGGGAGACACTAGCAAAGGTTCCCAACCAAACTCTCAAACCTTGTGATGGAAGGCGGCTATTTTTCCATCCACACCTGTCATTCTACAACCCCTCTCATAACAAAATCCCAACCGGTGATAGTCCCATAACCTCTCCTGACTAGCATCGTCACGGAACCTCACATAATTATACACGGGATATTGTTCCTCAGCCATTGATTTGGTCAACCTGCAATATAGCCAAGGGTGGTATTAGAGCTTGTTTCAGCCAAAAGGGATGAGTTAAGAAAAAAAGGGGGAAAATTTTTCTAAGTGTTAGCCTGTGGAGCTATTGTTCTGCGGTGTTCCGCCATAGCGGATGAATGTCCCCCATACGAAACCGCTCTAGCAGAAAAATATCCACTATAGCGGGACCGTTATAGCAGATCCCGACTGCTACAACAATATTTATCATCCCAGTAGCCTCAAGGGGTGTGCAACAATGCCGCCCCTTAACCCAAAATTTCATTTTCAACATTCCAAGTTCAGATCTATATACCTAAAGTACCCTATTACTGTTTTCTACAAAATATTTGGACATTATAACCCCTAAATTTTGTCCAAATCACAAATTTATTCAAGAACAACCCTTCCATCACCCCCACCATTCTTGGCTTATTTTTGGCCAGGAAGTACTTAATCCTTATGCCCAAAAATGTCGGGACGCGTTGTAAACATAAGGGAAGCAACCATGCTTTGGGAATTCAACAAAAATCAAACCCAAGTTCAAGTTCAAAAACCAACTACAATGTATACCCCAAATCCTTGTTTTCTACCATAACCATATCTAAATTCGTGCAACGAAGTAGTAGAGGGAGTAGAAATGATTATTACCTAAAATTTTCAACGTCAAGAGCGGGGTGATCGGGAGAAGAAGGGAGTATTTTGAAAGGAAATAGAGGAGAATGGGGATGAAAACCCATTTCTCCCCTATTTCAATTTGTTGTCAACCGCTATACCGGTCAGTACTCAGCTGCAGCGAACCGCTATAGCAGATGTTTCAGTCCATTTTAGGAAAGGAAAGGTTCTCTCAGGTCTTTTCAAATTCTTTTGCTTTGACAACCCAGATTTCTTGGGTGCTCGGGAGAAGTCACATGTAAATTTTCTTTAGGTGGCTCAGGAATTCCTTGTCAGAGCGGCATATTATTATGTTTCTTTTAGTCGGTATGAATAATTAGGGGGAGATCGATATTTTTGCGTAGGTTCTTAATTACGCAATCATCTAGGACAGTGAGGGTCCCGGACTAGTTCCCTATATCCTATTATATTCAGGATCATTCGGGGACAAACAATGGGTAAATTGGTATCTGTTGTAGCGACTGAATCCGTCGTTATTTTCTAAATCACGTTATCATAAATTTTTTAGGAACTATTAAAATATGTTTTGTATTAAGCAGGATTGACGTGAAAATTTTTTTGTAATTTTGAAATTTGGTTCGGGATGACATCACTCCACTATAGCGGATGGCCATCCGCCATAGCGGAATGATGGGAGGCAGTAGCCTCAGAACATGAATTTAATAAAAGACTTCTCCTCCTCAGTTGGAAGGAGGAGGAGGGATTATGGCTAAAGGGATGCAGAATAATGGATTTCAGACTCACCATCTGGCAGGGAACGCCTTCAAGGAGATAAAAATGCATTTCCGCAACTGCTTGGCATCCAGGTAGGCTAGGTTGCTTATCGTGTAGATTGACCTGTTTATATTTTCATACTTATTGTATAGTTAAAAAGGGGAATCCATGCTTAGGCCTTCAGGCACGGAATTTGGTGGACTGGGGTGTTGGTTATGTGTGGACTGGGATTTGGTTGAATCGGATTATTGAATGATGTTATATTTTCGGGCAGTATATATTGTTCAAGTATGGAAAAATGATAAGATTTCAGGGACTGGGATATCGGGAAGGTTCGGGGAACCAGAAAATCTTGGGTATCTAAATGGAATTACATTGTAAAAGGCGAGTCCTGGAAAGGATTCGGTATAAAAGGATAGAATGACTAGGATGGTTGAACATTTCAAGGTTTGGGGAGGTTTTCCCTTATTGTGGTTTGATCCTAGGAGAAGTTTCGGGAATAAATAATAAAAGGGAATTACTAAATGTGTGTTAAAAAGGATGAACGGGGGTTGGTGTTTGGACGGGACCCAAGGTTGAGTTATGTACCGGGGGTAAGGGTAGGTGATGGTTTTTTATTCTAATATGCATTACGTGTTCACATACTATTTTTTAGTAGCATATGAGTTGCATATTTAGGGAATGGATTATGAATGTCTAGTTGTCCGGTAATCAGTCTTGTGAAATGAACTCCTTTGTTTGCTTATTGGTTTTACAAGTATGTTTGTTCATTGGTTATGATTGATTTGGACTTATTATGACATTCGGTTGGCTTGGGTACCACGCCTGGTACGGGTATACTAATGGTAGGCTCGAGTACCACGCATGGTACAGGAATTACTAATAGTTGGCTCGGGTACCATGCCTGGTACGGGAATTTCTAATGGTTGGCTCAGGTACCATGCCTGGTACGGGTTATTTTAATTGCATTACTGTTTTCCTTCGATGGTTCTATGAGTGGACCGAATTTTATTCTTGAATTGTGATTACTGCATATGGTCCTTGAGACGCCGGGTCATTATTATTTGATTGTGAGTTTGGTCTTGGTGTAGACGGGTTGCATGTTTAATACTTAGGTGATGTCAGGGAGATCCCAGGATGGGTCTGAGCTACGTGGAATGGAAATGTTTATTGTTGTCTTTGATTGTTGATCATGGTTATAAAGTAGATTACATGTGGTTGATAAGCTAGGGGTGCGACTGAGAGTCTGGCATTGTATGACTAGCTGGTATTATTATAGGGATAATTATCCAGGGATCCTTGAGAGGTACGGATACTTGTGAGTAGTACCATGAGGGTAGTGGGTCAGGATTGACAGCTAGTTGTTTCTGGGTGTATAGCCATAGGGGTTGACTGGAACAACGGAGTGGTAGTCCGGGTCTGGGATAGGGGTTAGACTAGTGTAAGGGGACTTGGGAAGTCTAAGGTTAAGGTGACTCATGAAGTCCTATGAGCCAGGGTGCAGAGTCCCGAGTGATGGAGTTAGCAGCAGAGGGAATAGAAATGGTTAAGGCAGAATCCATAAGTAGATGGGTGTTGATATTTGGTCTGGATAATGGTGAATATTGGAGGATGGAGATACGTTGGTTAATTTCATGCTTTCCCTGATTTTCTTATATGATGGTATGAGTGGATTCCGGTTCACCTATGATGCCTACCAGTACTGTGTTTCTACGGATTCTACTCTTGTTATACCTTTTGGTATAGTCTGGTTGCAAGGTTGGTGATGTTTCATAGGTACAGGACGACGGCAATCTTCAACAGCTTCTACTCTTGTTCCATGGTGGGAGCTGTGTCATCTTACTTTTCCTTGTATTATTCTTGTAGTAGCTCTTGTACCTGTTTTATACTAGATCCTAGGGAGGGTGATTTAAAGTTGTAAAACTATTTTATTTTATTTTTCCTAAAAGGGTTTTCCTGAATAAAAGGTTGTAAAGATTTTTCATGTAACAAAAAGGAAGATTTTATGATTATACCTCACTTTTCCGTATTTACCTGTTGGAACGGGTGGTAAGCGTTCGTCTATCTAGGTGGATAGAGTAGGCGCCCGCACGGCCCGATAGGTTAGGCCGTGACAATGCATCACAAAAACTCTTTATAAACTGGTGGCTTCAAAAAATTCATACTATCTAAAAAGTAACTGAGTTTTCTATTTGGGAAGTTTTTTACAATCGACATATACCATGTGAGCTCATGATGTCCAACTTCTGCACTCTAGTTGACAGAGTTGTCCTATACCTTGCCCGGGTGTAGAACCTGTCTGAATTATGGATCATTACTGAGCCTTTTTTGGGCTAATAGAGGACTCGCCCAAACTTGTGGCATGATCCTATCCTATGGTGGAGATGTAGTTTTGGGGCATGTGTTTGTTCGCGAAAAATTTTTGTAGTGTTGAAAATTAACTACAACAAAATATAAATAAAAAAATAATTTTATTAAATAAATCTTGTGAGTACAATTCCGTTGTTCTCTTGATTCTTCTCTCCTAAGATTTATCCGTGATTTGAGGGCCTTCGGTACCATATTTCTCAAACTCTCTGATGATTTGATCCTCCTAGAAACACGTTTGTTCTCCATGAATATCGAATAACACTTCGTCATTTCGAGTTGATCTCAAGGAAGAACTTCGTCGATCAATTCTTTGAAGAATATGTAGTTGATGCAGATGCTTTCTCCAATGCTTGCAGAATATTCTCAGAAAATTATGTAAACCTCCTATTTATAGTTGTGGGGGTAGGCATTCCAAGTGTAAATGAACTCTCATGCCTTCTTCTGATTAGTTTATGTAAGTCATCAATCTTATTACAAATACTATGTGATAAGGTTTCTTGTGATTTACCAAGAACATGTCATATTGGCCACTTGACAGATTTTGACTAGTTCTTGAATTTGACTGGGATCGCCATATTATTTTGACATATGGCATCATCTTGTTGGTCTTTAATTTAACTGAGATGCTACGTCATTTGATACGTGTCATGGGTCTGGGCCACAAGATGAAATAGAGTTTGGGCTTGAGAATAATAAAAAATGGACTAATTTCATTTATAAAGTCTAAGTTAATTATTCGGCCCAAGTGATCATGGATTAAGTTCAATTTTTTTATGAATTTAACCCAATAAAATTTATGCTTCTACAGATGCCCCCTAGTTCAAGGTTTGTCGAGGTGTTCGATTTGTCAGACCATTTAAAGACAAGACTTGAAGTATTCATGCAATATTTTTTTCTTGATTTTTTTTGTGTGTAATTGAGTCCTCGAAAAATATTTGAATTTTGATAAGAACGACTATGGTCGAGCTCTTCAATCGTGTCGCAATTTGCTCATTGACGCGTTAAAGCTATCAAATAATGCACACCAAAGGCTCTTTTTTTTCCAGAAGGACTTGTGCATTTTTCCGAGTCTGACACCTCCAAGTTACGATAATCAAGGTAGAACAAACATACTTCTCCTTGATTAAGAGTTCAAATTCCCTTTGAAACTAAATATATCAAAGCCACATGGGATTTGTGCATTAGGCTTATATTGAGTTTTGATAGGATTGAACGATGACATTATCCAATTTCAAAAAGAAAACATAGTCCGCAAAAAGATTTTAGGAACAATGACATCCAGAAAAATGACAATTGTTGTTAACAATGTGCTAAACCTGTCCACATCAAACCAAACTATCCAGAACAAAAAAAAGAGGAACTCTCGAAACCAAAACAACTCTAAGAACTTTCGAGCTTGGAGTGATGATGAAGGATCTGATGAAGAATAGATTGCAGCAGCAAACATATGTTTCATGGCAATCGGTGTATCAAGCGAGGTAAAATCTTTAACTTGTCCTAATTATGTTGATCTTCAAGCTTCACTTGATTTAGTTACTGATGATCTTCAAAAACTAATCGATAAATATAATAAACTAGCAAGAGAAAAATAAGACTTGTAAATTCTTCTTTAAGCAAGATAATTTGAAGTCAATTTGCTTGAGGAAGACATTTGTGATCTCAGAATGAAAATCAATAGCATTAAAAGATCCCCCATTCATAGCTTTGTTTAATCAAACAAATCATCTTTTCGGGATAAATCTTCTCAGAAAACCTCAACTGATTTTTATTCTACAAATTCCTCTTTTAATCTGTATAAACCCATATGTTTTTCATATGGAGAATTGGATCACAAATCATATCATTGTCATAACAATAGAAGTCGCCCATGAATATGGATTTGAAAATAGAAAAATCCAAAAATAGAAGAAAGATATACTAACCCCCAAGGACCCAAGAACACTTGGGTACCTAAGAAAAAATAATTCCTTTATGTTATAGGAACACACAAGAAGAGCTTACAAGAAAGGCATGTGGGTCATTGACAGTAGGTGTTCCAAACATATGACAGAAAGAACGGGAAATTTCAGAAACATAAATGATATAGACGAAGGTTTCGTAAGGTTTGAAGACAATGCTAAAAGAGAAGTAATAGGAGTTGGATATATCACAATCAGTCCCTTCTTTGACCTCTGATTGAAGTATATCTTGTGAATGGTTTAAAATATAATCTTCTTAGTACTAGCCAACTCTGTGATACGGGTTTTCAGGTCCTATTTAATGTTTTCAAGTGCACCATCATAAACCTGGCAAAAAATATCACTCTCATTGGTGACAGAGTGGAAAACATATATGCCCTTAATAAATATTGATTTGTCTACTCTTACATGACTTACTGCTATTTCTAGTGGCCCTTGGTTATGGCATAGAAAATTGGGTCATGCCAACATACATGCTATTGATTATTTTTTTTCAAAACTTGCTATTGGAAAGGAGAATCCCTAAATAATTATGAATAACCCACAATTCAATCCAACCAATTCCTAGCACCTACATAACCAAACCGAATCCACCAGACTCTGTGCCCAGAGGCCTAATCTTGGATTCTCCTTTTCCACTATACAATAAATATGAAATGTAAGCAGGTCTATCTACTCAATGAAAACCTAGCCTACCTGGCGCCAAGCAGCTGCAATCGTACATTTTTGGCTCCGTGGAGGCGTTCTTGGCGGTCCTGCAGGCTCGAATCCGTGGTTTTGCATCTTTTTTACCAGAATTCCTCCTCCCCATGGCTCCCAAGCCTTGGAGCAGCCTAGGTTTTTTTCTGGAATAGCTCTCATCTATTTTAGGGTAGAATGGGAGAGAATGAAATTAAAAATATATTTTTTGGGTTTTCAGGTCACGTTGCTCTGCTATAGCGGTCCCCGCTCTGCTATAGTGGTACCGCCATAGCGGACCCTACCGCTATAGCGATGCTGACCCGCGTTGACTTCCGATATAGTGGTAATTTCTCTGCTATAGCGAAGGTCGCTATAGCGGTGTGTCAACCTTTATGGCGGTTGACACGAGACATAAAGTTATAAAGTCCCCCAAAAGTTTCCATTTTACAACACACTTATTTTCTCGACATTCCAAAATAACCCGTTCACATCAACCTCGATTTTGGGAGCTTTACTTACCCGAATTTGATTCCAAAAGTCCCCCGAACTCCTTTATGTCTTAGCTACAAGGAAAACTAGCTCAAACCAAGACATCTAACCCAATACTTACCCGGATTACCCTAGACCCTATCTCGCTCCAAAATCGATCGAGACTAGCCTAGCCCAAAATTTTCAACTCCCAAACCCGGAAGTTTTCTTACCCGAAACCTGGCATGAATGGTTTACGCATAATGATGAACCTGATCGTTACACTTCATGTCTAGCATGTCATCGAAGAATCAATCATTAGATATCTCTAAATTATTATTGGTGTTATTCTTGTTAAAGGTCATATTTGGTGATGTTGGTTTAGTATTAAGTTGGAAGGATGTGGTGTATATTTGTGGTTATCAGATGATGGTGATTGTTGGATTTATCGTGGTGCTATGGTTATGGTACGGAGGAGGTACGGTGGTTTTTGGATATTTATGGGATGCCTTAAAGATTGTATTATAGTGTATTGTGTATTGCATAATGTATTATGTTTTATTGCATTTTGTGGTTGTTGTTGCCTAGAGGGCTCACGAACACCTGTAAGGTGTGAGATTTGTTTGCATGGTTGAGCACGTGGCTCTGTGAATACCTGTAAGGTGTGAGACTTTTCTGCATGGTCGAGCCCATGGCATTATGAGGACCTGTAAGGCGTGAGTATTTTTTTGCATGGACTCCCTTGTGTATTGCTCTCTCGTAAGGCATGAGTTCATTCTGTAGGTTGAGCCTTTGTATTGTGTTATTCATCTCGTATTGTATTCATATGTTATAAATGTTGTGGTTAACCGTATCTTGAGTTTTAGAGGCGATGTATGGCCGAGGTTATGGCTGTTATGGGGCCCAGAGTAGGGGAAGGTAAGGTAGTGTTGGGCTGACATTGTGTCTATACAGGTTGTGGTTGGAATATTGGTTTTGTTCCTATTTTGACTTTCTTCATATTATGGTTTCAGTTTCAAATTGTGTTGTTTTCGTTATTCTTCGCCATACATATTCAGTACATTCTTTCGTACTGACATCCTCATTGCTTGGGGAGAGGCACTTCATTCATGCATGTAGGTTATCAGGTAGACAGTGGTCCTCTTTGCGTGTGGTTGAGTTCAGCTGATGGTTGGTATGCTCCATTCTTTCTGGAGTTATTAAGTCTAGAGTATTCCTTCCTTTTGTATTGGTAATAAGCATGTCGGGGCCTTGTCCTGACTCATGGTTAGCAGTTTGTTTATCTTAGAGGCTTGTGGACATCTGTTGTAAGTTTGGTAGTCAGTTACAGCATGATTGGCTTCGTATTATATTTTGGTTGTATTTGAAATTGTTTTCCTTGCATTTCATTTTGTTTGTCTTGGCCTTAACGGCCCACCAGTGTTGTTTGGTCCGCTTGATCAAGTATGGCACAAGGTGCCAGTCACACCTCCCTGAGTTTGGGGCGTGACAATTATAGTATTAATTCATCAATTCCCTATGGGATCAATAATCTGGACTTAAAACTCCTATATTACTTGTCATACCACGTAGACTTACGTTACTATAAACCTAATCTAGTGGTCACCAACAAGTTTTGGGCACCATTTCCCAAGGAATTGTTAGAGATTGATATACTATTTTGAGTTTTTGTTTAATCTGTTTAGTTTTTACTTTTAGTTGTTATTTTTGATACATTATAGGTTTTAGTGTATGCCAAATACGAGAATTCAAGGCAGTACCTTGATTCCATTTGATCCTGAAATTAAAAGAACTGCAAGAAGATTCAAAATTATGGGTGACCAAGTCAACTAAAACTTGAATCTTGACGGAGTTAGGGCGCAGGGACACATACCTGTGCTCAATTTTGCTGGGCAAAATCATGATTATGCCTCCAAGGTAATAGTTAAGCTAGAATTTATGGGTAATTTTGAGCTAAAAAAGAAATAGTGCTGCTAGTGCAGAACACTTGCCAATTTTCGGGTAAACCACATGAAGATCCACACAAACACTTGACAAAATTTGTGGAGATGAGTGATAACTTTCACTATCAGAACATGTCGGATGAGTATGTAAAGCTTACTTTAGTTCTCTTTTCACTTATTTGGAAAGCAATGCAATGGTTGCAGAATGAACCAGCAGGTTCAATCACTACTTGGATGGATGTCAGAGAAGTTCTTGAATCGCTTCTTCTCTTTGAGAAGAACTAAAGAGTTAAGAGGGAGAATATCCAGTTTTGTGTAGAAAGATACTAAATCATTGCCAGAGGCATAGGAAAGGTATTAGGGTTATCTCAGAGATCGCCCTCATCATCAGCAGTCAAAGGAGATCATTGGCCACAACTTCATTGAAGGACTGAGACCAGACTCTAAGTCACTTTTAGATGCTACAGCTCAAGGGTAAATCTTGTTCAAGAGTTATAATGAAATAGAAATGCTTCTCAATCTTATGTCTACAGGTAACAGAGACTATCAAAAGCCGAGTAGAGTGTTCTCCTCAACTTCATAGAAAGATCCAAACAAGCTAGAGTTAGATGATGTTACAGCCATGACAGTTGAAATTGGACAACTTACCAACTTAGTAAAGAAGTGTTTGAAAACCCAAAGATCAAGTCAAGTTTAGCAAGTTCAAGAAGTTGGTATTATATGTGAGCTATATAGTGAAAACCACACCTATTTAGGTTGTCCTCTAAACAAAGAGTCTATATCTTATATAGGGCAACAGAATCATGTAATGGGATATCAAGGTAATGGCTATGGGCAGAACTACAGAAATCACCCAAACTTCTGTTGGGGAGGTAATTAGAAGCAGTCATCCACACAACCACAAGCTCAAGTAAGTAGTTCACATGCAGATACCTTCAAGCAGTTTGTAGCTCAGACCAAATAAGATCAGGAGGATCAGTGTAACACCCCAGAACTTCCAAGCCCATACTTAGTTCAAAAAACCAGAAAGAATATTTTTTTCAACTATCAGCCGAAATCACGAGTCGGTTCCATGACCCCTGGAAGTTTCCACAAGTCATAAACTGGACCTATAGAATCAGATCAAAATCTTGGGTATTTCTCTGAGAACCACGATTGGTTCTATGGCCCATGGAAGGATCCACGAGTTGTGAACCCAAGTCGTGGAACAAGACCTGAGGCCTGACTTGCCTCTGAGAACCACTATTGGGTTCTACGGCCCATGGAAAGGTCCACGAGTCGTGAACCCAAGTCATGGAACTCAGACCCACATCCTGACAAAAGGGTCCAGGAACCACGAAAGGGTTCCACGAGCCGTGGAAGCTTCCACGAGTCATGGAACCCATACGTAGAACCTTAGTCACGATTTTTCAGCAGAATTCTTTTATTTTCCCAGGGGTATTTTGGACTTTTTCTTTCCCTTTTAAGGCATATGCTATGTTGTTTTGGGTATTCTAAGCCTAATTAATTAGCCAAAAACTACCTAAAACACCTATTCTCCTAAAATCATCAAACTTAGAAAGCAAAAGGGGGAAATGAGGCGACAATTTTCCTCAAGAACAGCCAGGAGGTTTCTTCAAGCTCAACCCCAAGAATCCAAGGGATTTCTGGGATTTCATCAACGGGTTTCTTTCACCTATTGAGTCCCTAGATTCAGCCAGTTCTTCAGTTCCCCATAAATTTGTTCAGACCTAGGGTTCCAAAATCTTAGGGAATCATTGTAATTCAAATTTTACTGCTTATATTGATATCTATTTCTTGTTTCTTGGAGAGTTAGTATAGTCACATGTTTAGGACCCATAAACACTATCATGTCTAAATTTCAGTATTTATAAGTTATGCTTGCTAGGCAGACGATTCAAATAATCATGTTTCAGTATTAGAATTCCATCAGTTTAAGTATACATATACATATATGTGCATTCTCAGATAATTTTCAGTATTTGAGCTATCCAGTGTTTCAGCTTGCATTTCACTGCTTACTTTTCCATTAGGAGTAGACTTAGTACCGAGCAGAGGACGGGATTAAGGATTAGCTATCAGACTAGGCTAAGACCTTTAGTAGCAGTCCCCTAATCCCTGAACTACGGCGCCACCATAGGTGTAAAGAGGGGTCAGCTGTAAGGTTAGGCTGCACACCTCTGTCCCCTGGAGACATCAGTTAGTGGATCCACGTTAGACTTGTTTGTACCCTTGGTAAGGTATGAACACCCTCCCATCCAGGGTTATAGGTTGGCCCCATATTTAGATCAGCTTGGTATATATCGGTTAACAGTATCTCCCATATTTAGATTCATATTGCATTTACCATGTACTAATTCTCTATTTGAGTATTTAGTTTAGCAGATTATATATTCATGTTAGTACTTGGTCATTGCATCCAGCTTAGTTTTAAGTTTATTCTTCAATATATATATCTCCATGTTCAGTTATTATGGTGTTCAGCTTAGCCCTTATCTCGCATGCTCAGTATATTCGAAGTACTGACGCATACTTTTGTGCTACATCATTTTATGATATAGGTTCAGGTTCAAAGCATCCAGACCGCGCTTAGATTGATTTCCAGTCCTCACTCAGCAGCTTCATTGGTGAGTCCTCATAGATCGAGGATGATATACATGCTTTAGTTTACAGTACTTATTTCAATTTTCAGATTGTTGGAGTTAGTTGGGGGCATGTCCCAGCAACTCATATCAATTAGAGGCTTTCAGACATAGACTAGATTCAGCTATTGAGTTGTTAGTGTTGTTTTCAGTCATCACTATACTATACATATATTTTTATATTCCGACATGTTTTGGGCTCTTTCCACTTAAGATATTAAACTATTTTCAGCTTCCGCACAGTATATGTTTTTAATTGAAATTGTCTAGATATGCCAGACCATGGGTTAGCTTAGGGTCACTTGTGACACTAAGCACTGTGTTATGTCTAGGGGGTAGCCTCAGGGCATGACAATCTTGGTATCAGAGCATCAGGTTCAAGTGTCCTAGGGTGTCTAAAAGTTGCGTCAAGTAAAGCCTTCTTCATGGGTGTGAAGCGTGCCACACTTATAGGGGAGGAGCTATGAGATTTCATTAGGAACAACTTCCCTTCTTTCTTTTCCAGCTCGTGCTATATAGTATGAACCCTATTTAATCTCCTTCTAACTCGTGCTCGTCGCATTTAAGAAAATGCCTCCAAGAAGAGCCAAAGCTAGAAATTAGCCAGCACTAGCAGATCCATTGAATAAGCAAGTCACGCATGCTGAATTTAGTGATGTGTTCCAAGTGCTTACCCATGCCATGATAGCTCAGTCAATCAGCGGGTTGTGGTGCCAGCTCCGCCTCAGGCTAACACTGCTGCAGCTAGAATCCAGGACTTCACTTGGATGAACCCCCTGGAATTTCATGGATCTAAATCAGAAGAGGATCCACAAGAGTTTCTTAATGACATCCAGAAGGTAACAGACATTATGGGAGTCACTCTGATCGAGAGTGCAGATTTAGCTGCCTTCTAGTTGAAGGGAGTTGCTTATATTTGGTACCAATAGTGGAAAGAGTCTCGTTGTGCGAATACAGGTCCAATGGATTGGAACCAGTTCAAGACAACATTTTTTGACAGGTTCTTCCCACTTGAACTCAGGGAAGCTAAGGTCCAAGAGTTCATCAACTTGAAGCAAAATGATATGAGTATAAAGGATTATGCACTCAAGTTTACTCAGTTGTCTAAGTATGCTCCAGCGATAGTAGTTGACTCCAGGTCCCATATGAGCTAGTTCGTATCTGGTGTGTCGGATGATGTGGTCAAGGAGTGAAAAACTGCTATGCTGATTAAGGAGATGGATTTCTCCAGATTGGTTACTTATGCTCAGCAGATCGGGGAGGAGAAAATCAAAGAGAGGGGAAGAGATAGTAAGAGAGCTAGAACAGGTGACTTCAACTACTCTCAGCAGAGGTCAGAGGGTGGAAATTGCTCTCAGTTCCATCAAAAATCTGTAGCTCTAGCTCCATCTTCTGCTAGTGCCCCAGTGCTTAAATTCAGACAAGATCGACGGGATAGAGAAGTCCCAATGTACAATCACTAGCGGGCGCACTCATCCAGTTTGCAAAAAGTGTGGTAGGAACCACCAGGGTGAGTGTATGGCAGGTAGTGGAAATTGCTTTTGATGTGGCAAGCCAGGCAACAGGATGAGAGATTATCCAACAGCTTCTAAGAAGGGCAAAGATGTTCACCCACAGAATCAGGCTAGTTCTACAGCAGTTCCAACGGGTCGCCCCACTCAGCAGGGTGCCTCATTTGGTACCGGTGGGGGTCAATGCCAAACCAGGTTGTATGCCCTTCAGACTTGACAGGACCAGAAGGATTCTCCCGATGTTGTCACGGGTACATTACAAGTCTTCCATTTAGATATTTATGCATTGTTAGACCCAGGGGCTACACTTTATTTTGTAACTCCTTACATGGAAGTAAATTTCAGTGTCAGTCCCTAAATCCTCCTAGAACCCTTCTCAGTCTTTACTCTAGTTGGTGACCCAGTTATAGCTAGATGGGTATACATAAATTGCCCTGTCACGATTTTCCAGAAAGTCACCTCAGTTGATCTTGTAGAGTTATAAATGACTAATTTCGATATTATTCTAGGCATGGATTGGTTACATTCCTATTATGCCTCGGTAGATTGTAGAACTAGGATCGTTCGGTTTTAATTTCCAAACGAGCCAGTCTTAGAATGGAAGGGTAATACCTCAGTGCCTGTAGATCGATTCATCTCTTACCTTAAGGCCAGAAATATGATTTCCAAGGGGTATATCTACCATCTTATTCGGGTTAAGGATACAAACTCTGAGACCCAACTCTCGAGTCAGTTCCAGTGGTGAATGAATTCCCAGAAGTGTTTCTAGAAGATCTTCCCGAAGTTCCTCCTGAACTGGAAATTGACTTCGGTATAGATCTCCTTCCAGATACCCAGCCTATTTTGATTCCTCCTTATAGAATAGCTCCAGGTGAGCTTAAGGAATTGAAAGAACAGTTGCAAGACCTTCTAGATAAGGGCTTCATCATACCCAGCATCTCTTTATGGGGTGCTCCAGTTCTTTTCGTGCGTAAGAAAGACGATTCTCTCAGGATGTGCATCAACTACCGACAGTTGAACAAAGTCACAATCAAGAATAAATATCCTATCCCCAGGATTGATAACTTGTTCGACCAACTTCAGGGTGCTAGTTGTTTTTCTAAGTTAGACCTCAGATCTAGCTATCATCAGCTCAGAGTCAGAGATAGTGACATCCCAAAGATAGCCTTTAGGACTTGGTATGGTCACTATGAATTTGTAGTTATGTCTTTTGGACTAACCAATCCTCCTGCAGCTTTCATGGACTTAATGAACAGGGTGTTCAGACAGTATTTGGACTTGTTCATTATTGTCTTCATTAATGATATCCTTGTTTATTCTCGAAATGAGAAAGAACATGCGAATCTTCTGAGGGTCGTTCTACAGACTCTCAAAGACCGCTAGTTATTCGCTAAGTTCAGTAAGTGTGAGTTTTGGTTGAAATCAGTTGCTTTTCTTGGTTATGTGGTGTCTAGTGAAGGCATCCGAGTTAATTCTCAGAAGATTAAAGTAGTAAAGGACTGGCCCAGACCCACCTCTCTGACTGATATCAGAAGTTTCTTGGGTTTGGCCGATTACTACAGGAGGTTTGTTGAAGGATTTTCATCCATAGCTTCCCCATTGACCAAGTTGACTCAGAAAAAGGTCAAGTTTCAATGCTTAAATGAGTGTGAGAAGAGCTTCTTAGAATTGAAGACCAGGTTGGCTACAACTCCTATTTTGACTCTACCAGAGGTTACATACGGCTATGTAGTTTATTGCGAATGTATCCAGGGTCGACCTGGTTGTATTTTGATGCAGCAGGGTAAGGTCATAGCTTATGCTTCTAGACAACTTAAGATTCATGAGAAGAACTACTCGACTCATGACCTTGAGCTTGTAGCTATTGTATTTTCCCTAAAGATTTGGAGACACTACTTGTATGGTGTTTATGTTGATGTGTTCATAGATCATAAAAGCCTACAGTATGTGTTCATAGATCATAAGAGCCTACAGTATGTGTTCACCCAGAAAGAGTTGAATCTTCATCAGAGAAGGTGTCTTGAGTTCCTCAAAGAATATGATATGAATGTTCTCTACCATCTGGGTCAGGCCAATGTAGTGGTTGATGCCCTCAGCAAACTGTCCATGGGTAGTGTGTCACATGTTGAGAAAGAGAGGAAAGAATTAGCCAGGGATGTTCATAGGCTTTCTCGCTTGGGAGTTTGCCTCATGGACACGACAGATAGTGGTGTGATACTCCAGAATGGTTCAGAATCTTCATTGGTAGAGGAGGTTAAAGAGAAACAAGACAGTGATCCCATATTACTTCAGTTGAAAGGTGTAGTTCATCAGCAGAGAGTAGTGGTTTTATCCCAGGAGGATGGCGTGCTTCGCTACTAGGGCCGTTTATGTGTACCTGCGTGGGTGTGTTGAGGCAGCAGATCCTTACAGAAGCCTATAATTCCAGATATTCTATTCATTCGAGTTCCACTAAGATCTACCATGATCTACGTGAAGTCTATTGGTGGAACGGTATGAAGAGGGACATCACATATTTTGTGGCTAAGTGTTCCAACTGTCAGTAGGTTAAAATAGAACATCAGAAACCAGGAGGTGTGACTCAGGAGATTAGCATTCCTACTTGGAAGTGGGAAGTGATCAACATAGATTTCATTACAGGTTTACCTCATACTCATAGACAGCATGACTCCATTTGGGTGATAGTGGACAGAGTCACTAAGTCAGCTCACTTCTTGGCTGTCAAGACTACAGAATCAGCGGAGGACTATGCCAGACTCTACATCAGTGAGATAGTCAGGTTACATGGGGTTCTCTTGTCTATCATCTCAGATAGGGGTCCTCAATTTACATCTCATTTCTGGAGATCATTCCAGAAAGGTCTTGGTACTCAGGTGAATCTCAGTACATCATTTCATCTGCAGACGGATGGTCAGGCAAAGTGTACCATTCAGACCTTAAAGGACATGTTGAGAGCTTGTGTGATTGATTTCAAGGGTAGTTGGGATGATCACCTACCTCTCATATATTTTGCCTACAATAATAGTTTCTACTCCAGTATTCAGATGGCCCCATATGAGGCACTCTATGGGCGTAGATGTAGATCTTCGATTGGTTGGTTCAAAGTAGGTGAAGCAGCCTTGGTTGGGATAGATTTGGTTCATGAGGCCATGGAGAAGGTTCAGCTCATCAAAGAATGATTGAAAATAGCTCAGATTCGTTAGAAGTCCTATGCAGATGTGAAGAGAAGGGACTTAGAGTTTAAAATCGATGATTGGGTCTTCCTAAAAGTGTCACCCATGAAGGGGGTGATGAGGTTTGGCAAGAAAGGAAAGCTCAGTCCCAGATATGTTGGTCCCTACAAAATCTTGAAGAGGATTGGTAATGTGGCTTATGAGTTAGAATTGCTAGCAGAACTAGCAGCGGTTTATCCAGTCTTTCACATTTCCTTATTGAAGAAGTGTGTGGGTGATCCGGCATCGATAGTGCCTTTAGAGAGCGTGGTTGTGAAGGATAGCCTCACCTATGAGGAGGTTCCAGTTGAGATTCTTGACCGTCAGGTCCGTAGGTTGAGAAATAAGGAAGTCCCTTCAACAAAGGTCTTGTGGAGGAATCACTCCATAGAGGTAGCTACTTGGGAAGCAGAAGCAGCCATCATGGCTAAGTACCCTCACCTTTTTCCCTCCAGTTCACTTTTAGCTTGAGGTAATAGTTCCTCTCCAGTTTCTCAGTTTACTCTCATGTACTTCAGTCTCAGTATCACATTCCCTCAGCTACTCATGCATTTCAGCATTTTTGCATACTCATGGGACTCAGTCCAGTTAGATACAACTTTTAGTACTTGTTTGGTAGGGATTGCAGCTCTTTTCCTCAAAACTCAGCTTGTTTAGTCTTTATTCGAGGACGAGTGATACCAAGGGGGAGATATTGTAACTCCCCAGAACTTCCAAGCCCAGACTTAGTTCATAAAACCAGAAAGAATAATTTTTTTCAACTGTCAGCCAGAATCACGAGTCGGTTCCACGACCCACGGAAGTTTCCATGAGTCATGGACTGGACCCATGGAATCAGATCACAAGCTTGGGGATTTCTTTGAGAACCATCATTGGGTTCTACGTCCCATGGAAGGATCAACGAGTCATGAACCCAAGTTGTGGAACCAGACCTGAGGCCTGACTTGCCTCTGAGAACCAGGATTGGGTTCTATGGCCCGTGGAAGGGTCCACGAGTTGTGACCCCAAGTTGTGGAACTCAGACCCACAGCCAGATAAAAGGTTCCAGGAACCTCGATAGGGTTCCATGAGCCATGGAAGCGCCCACGAGTCATGGAACCCACTCGTAAACCTGAGTTGCAATTTTTCCAGCAGAATTCTTTTATTTTCCCAAGGTCATTTTGGACTTTTCCTTTCCCTTTTAAGGCCTATGATAAGTCATTTTGGGTATTCTAATCCTAATTAATTAGCCAAAAAATACCTAAAACACCTATTCTCCTAAAATCATCAGACTTAGAAAGAAAAGAGGGGAAAAGAGGCGATAGTTTTCCTCAAGAATAGACAAAAGGTTTCTTCAAGCTCATCCCCAAGAATCCAAGGGATTTCTCCATCAGTTCTCTACAAGGTATGTGGGATTTTATCAACGGGTTCCTTTCACCCATTGAGTCCCTAGATTCAGTCAGTTCTTCAGTTCCCCATAAATTTGTTCAGACCTAGGGTTTTGAAATCTTAGGGAATCATTGTAATTCAAATTCTACTGCTTATATTGATATCTATTTCATGTTTCTTAGAGAGTTAGTATAGTCACATGTTCAGGACGCAGAAACCCTAGCATGTCTAAATTTCAGTATTTATAAATTATGCATGCTAAGCAGACGATTCAGATAATCATGTTTCAGTATTAGAATGCCATTAGTTTCAGTATACATGTACATATATGTGCATTTTCAGATGATTTTCAGTATTTGAGCTATCTAGTGTTTCAGCTTGCATTTCACTGCTTACTTTTCTTCCATTAGGAGTAGACTTAGTACCGAGTGGATGACGGGATGAAGGTTTAGCTGTCAGACCAGGCTAAGACCTATAGTAGCAGTACCCCAATCCCAAAACTACGATGCCTGCGTAGGTGTAAATACGGGTCAGCTGTCAGGTTAGGCTGCACACCTCTGTCCCTTGGGGATATTAGTTAGTGGATACACGTCAAACTTGCTTGTACCCCTGGTAAGGTGTGAACACTGTTCCATCCAGGGTTGCAGGTTGGCCCCATAGTTAGCTTATCTTGGGGTATGTCGGTTAACAGTATCTCCCACATTCAGATTCATGTTGCATTTATCATGTACTCAGTATCTATTTCAGTATTCAGTTCAGTAGATTATATATTCATGTTAGCACTTGGTCATTGCATACAACTTAGTTTTCAGTTTATGCTTCAGTATATATATTTCCATGTTCAGTTATTATGTTGATCAGCTTAGCCCTTATCCCGCATGCTCAATACATTCGAAGTACTGACGCATACTTTTGTGCTACATCATTTCATGATGTAGGTTCAGGCGCTCAGAATCTAGACCGCACTTGGATCGATTTCTAGTCCTCACTCAACAGCTTCATTGGTGAGTCCTCATAGATCGAGGACGATAGACATGCTTTAGTTTACAGTATTTATTTCAGTTATCAGATTGTTGGAGTTAGCGGGGGCATGTCCCAGCAACTCATATCAGTTAAAGGCTTTCAGACATAGACTAGATTCAGCTATTGAGTTGTTAGTATTATTTTCAGTCATCACTATACTCTACATATATTTTAATATTTCGACATGTTTTGGGCTCTTTCCCACTTTAGATATTAAACTATTTTCAGCTTCCGCACAGTATATGTTTTTAATTGATATTATCTAGATATGCCAGAACATGGTTTAGCTTGGGGTCACTTGTGACATTAAGCACCGTGTTACGTCTAGGGGGTAGCCTCGGGGTGTGACAATCAGGATGGTTAATGAAGGACATAAGAAGATTTATGCTGAGATACAACTCAAATTAGGTCAATTAGCTGCAGCACTACATGCGAGACCTCAAGGGGTATTACCAAGTGATACAGAGAAAAATCTAAAATAAATAATTAATGCAGTCACCTTGAAAAGCGAAAAAGAGTTAGAAGTAGAACCTCAGAAAGATAGAAGATAGAATGAAGAGTTGAGGGGTACACAAGATAAAGAGAAAGAAATTATAGAAATTGAAAGATCAATTGAAGTGTTAATGGCCAAGATACCACCACCATTCCCACAAAGGTCTGAGAAGTAGAAAGCAGACAAGGCTTGTTCGAGATTTCTAGACATATTAAAGTAGGTACATATGAATATTCCATTGGTGGAGTTGATGCAAGAGGTACCAAAATATGCCAAGCACTTCAGAAGTTTAGTTGTGAACAAGAGGTGCCTCAGAGAGTTTTAGACAGTTGCACTCACTAAAGAGTATGGTTCAAGGATCAGAAACAAACTTCCTTCAAAGTTGAAAGATCTAGGAAGCTTCACTATTCCTATATGTATTGGAGACAGAGATGTGGAAATGGCACTTTGTGACTTAGGTGTCAGCGTACATTTGATTCCCACTTCAGTTTTCAAGACTTGGAACTTGGTGAACCAAGGCCTACCACAGTTACCTTACAGTTTCCGGATTGCTCCTTAACCTATCCTGATGGAACCATTGAAGATTTGTTAGTGAAGGTGGGACCATTTATTCTGCCTGTGGACTTCATTATTCTTGACTATAAAGCCAACAAAGATGTACCCAAAATTCATGTTAGAGGTTTCTTGGCTACAGCTGATGCAGTAATAAAGGTAAAGTCTTGTAAGATGTCTATGATGGTGGGGGAAACTGCAACCACATTTAATATACTGAAGGCAAATCATTTGCCTGCATATTATGAGAAGCTCGAAGTCATCAATTTGGGTCCTCCAGGATTGGCTAAGGCAAAACTAAAAACTCATCCAAATCAAAGCAACCCATTGAGGGGTCCTCAGAGATTGAATCTGACAGAGAAGGATACTGTGACTATAAAAGATGAGATTGAAAGAGATATTAAAGATAAAGGTCTATTCTGAAATGGTTGGGAGAGTGATATAAACCTATTTATGAAATCGAAACCCTAAGCTAAGAACAAGGAATAAGAACATAAAAGCTAGACACCAGTAAGGAGTTCAATTGACAATCATGAT
This sequence comes from Jaltomata sinuosa, assembly GCA_003996215.1. Taxonomy (NCBI): domain Eukaryota; kingdom Viridiplantae; phylum Streptophyta; class Magnoliopsida; order Solanales; family Solanaceae; genus Jaltomata; species Jaltomata sinuosa. The sequence continues at coordinate 291,237 of QJPP01000373.1, read as the reverse complement.
AAAGATATCAAAACCTTCAATTGAAAGATTACCAAACAAGCACCTAAACTATCAAGAGAACCTCAAGGTAATTGAATTCACCTTGAAATTCCCTTCTCAAACAAGTACCAACAAAAGCTTCAACCAAGCTGTCAATTCTCTCAAGAGAAGACAAGTCTATAATCATCAAAAACTAAGACTCAAAGTGAGCTATTCTCACTATTTATAGTTTAGGCTAATTTATTACAAAAGTAACCCAAAAGTGGCTCTTTGAGTAAAAATTGCAAATATAGCCCTACTTTGCAAACTAGACCTCATTTTCCTTCTTCCCAAGCAATCATCAAGGCATGAAATCCCTTCTTTGGCATCAAGGTGTGCTCAAGCACCTCTATCTTCATGAATATCCCTTGTAAAGCTTGGAGGTCCCGACCTTTGGCTACTCGGGAGTGACCTTGATGCAACTTGGATTGCATCATTATCCCCTTCTTAAAAAGAATTTGTCCTCAAATTTAAGGGATCACCATCACAAGTATCAAAGAGTGAGAGGTCACAAACATTGAAAGTGTTGTGTACTTGATACTCCGATGGAAGGTCAACCTTATAGGCATTATCATTGAGCCTTGCAAGCACTTGGAATGGCCCGTCTCCTCTTGGAATCAACTTGGTCTTCCTCTTGGTTGGAAACCTCTCCTTGCGAAAGTGTACCCACACCCAATCTCCCGGTTCAAACACAACTCTCTTACGACCCTTGTTTGCTTTCTTGGCCATATCTTGATTCTTTTTCTCAAGGTAAAGTCGCACCTTTTCATGCAATTTCTTCATAGCCTCGACCCTTTTGTTTCCATCTAAACTCAAAGCAACATCTTGAGACAAAGGGGTGAGATCTAAAGGAGTTAGTGGGTTAAAACCATGAATAACCTCAAATGGAGACATGCCAATAGTTCTTTGAATAACTCTATTATAAGCAAACTCAACTAAAGGCAAACGTTCTTCCCAAGAAGTCAACTTTCCATTCACGATAGCTCAAAGCATAGAACCCAAGGTTCTATTGACAACTTCAATTTGGCCATTGGTTTGTGGGTGACAAGAGGTAGAAAACAACAATTTAGTACCAACTCTACCCCACAATTTCTTCCAAAAGTGACTAAGGAACTTAGGATCTCTATCACTCACAATGGTCTTGGGAATACCATGAAACTTGACCATATTATCAACAAATAAATATGCAACATGAGAAGCTTGATCACATTTATGACATGCAATAAAATGAGCCATCTTTAAAAATCGGTCAACAACCACAAAAATGCTATCATTTCCCTTTTTAGTCCTTGGCAAACCCAAAACAAAATCCATAGAAATACCAAGTCAAGGACTTTGAGGGGTGGGGAGAGGGGTGTAAAAACCATGGGGAAGAAGTCTAGATTTAGCACTTTTACATTCAACACATTGGCCACAAATTCTAGAAACATCATTACGCATTTTAGGCTAATAAAATTGTTCCTCAAGAATCCCCAAGGTCTTATCAATAACAAATGACTCATTAATCCTCCATCATGTGCCTCCCTCATAAAGAGTTCCCTCCAAGAGCTCATAGGCACACAAAGTCTCTTATTCTTGAACAAGAAACTATCAAACTTGGAATAGGGAATAGAAGATCTATCCCGAAGCCTTCTTTCCCTTTCCCATTATTCACAATCTTGGAAGATTTTAGTAAAAATGGGATCCTTGGGATACCATGTCTTTAAGCATTCAAAACCCAACAATTTAGAAGACAAAGTATTGATCAAGACATGTTTTCTATACAAGGCATCCGCCACAACATTATCCTTTCCCTTTTTATAATGAATCACGTAAGGGAAGGTTTCAAGAAATTCAATCCATTTGGCATGCCTTTTGTTCAACTTTCCTTGGGCCCTAAGATATTTCAAAGACTCATGATCGGTTCTAATCACAAACTCTTTAGGCCACAAGTAATGTTGCCAATTACCCAATGCACGAATTAAAGTACACAATTCAAGATCATAAGTAGAATAATTCAAAGTTGTACCTTTGAGCTTTTCACTAAAATAGGAAATTGGTTTTTGGTCTTGCATTAAAATGGAACCAATACCTAGTTTGCTAGCATCACATTCAACTTCAAATATCATTTCAAAATATGGTAATTGCAATAATGGTGCGGAGCTAAGCATTTCCTTCAAGGACTCAAAAGCCTTCGCTTGATTATCACCCCAAGAAAAAGGTTTATCCTTTTGGATCACCTCGGTCAAGGGAGCGGCTATAGTGCTAAAGCCCTTGACAAATCACCTATAGAAACTAGCCAACCCATGAAAACTCCGAACATCTCCTATAGATGTAGGTGTTGGCCAATTCCTAATGGCGTCTATCTTGGATTCATCCACTTCAACGCCTCTTGAGCTCACCACAAAGCCCAAAAATACAACCTCATCAACACAAAATAAGCATTTTGACACATTAGCATACAATTGTTCATGATGAAGCACCTCAAACACTTATTTCAAATGGGCCTCATACTCATCCATGATTTTACTATACACTAAGATATCATCAAAATAAATAACCACAAACTTGCCAATGAATGGCTTCATCACATGATTCATCAAACGCATAAAAGTGCTAGGAGCATTAGTGAGACCAAAAGGCATCACCAACCATTCATATAGACCAAACTTGGTCTTGAATGTGGTTTTCCACTCATCACCGGGTTTCATCCAGATTTGATGGTAACCACTCCTAAGATCAATCTTAGAGAAGATGTAAGAACCATTCAACTCATCAAGCATGTCATCTAAACGAGGTATGGGATGGCGATACTTTATCGTTATCTTATTGATGGCTCAATAATCCATGCACATTCTCCAAGTCCCATCCTTCTTTGGAACCAAGATGACCGATACCACACAAGGACTCATGCTTTCTTTCACAATGCCTTTAGCTAGGTGTTTCTCAACTTGCCTTTGAAGTTAATTTGTATCCTCCAGGTTGGTTCGATAAGCCGCCTTGTTTGGCAATTGGGACCCCGGTAAAAAGTCTATTTGATGTTCTATTCCTCTAAGGGGTGGCAATCCCCTTGGGAGTTCCTCGGGAAATACATCCTCATAATCCTGAAAAAGATAAGAAATAGATCTAGGAAAAGAAGAGGTTAGTTCATTAGTAAGTAAGGAGTAATCCCTATGCATGATAAGGATCACCGATCTTTGTTCCTCCACCTCCTCTCTAATCTCCTTATAATTTGACAAGAGGGCAACTCTGTCTGTTCCCTTAGACTCCCTTCGTTTCGCTACTCCCTCCTTGGAAACTTTCGTACTACTTCCTTCTCCCTCACCCTTTCCTTTCTCCTTAAGTTCCCTCATCTTTTGATATACCTCCCCAACTTGCAACAGCATCATTGGTTGAAGAAGGTACCGGTGATCATGCAACAACACCGAGTACCTATTGGTTCTTCCATCATGTCTAGTCATACGATCAAATTGACAAGGTCTTCCAAGTAGTAGGTGACAAGTTTGCATTGGAACCACATCACACAAGATCTCATTGCGGTAATCCCCCACTTTGAACTTAATCAACACTTGTTTTTGCACCTTTAATTCCCCACATTAATTAAGCCATTGAAGTTTGTAGGGATTGGCATGTTTTGTAGTTGGAAGATTCAAAAATTTACCAAAGTAGTACTAGCTGCATTGGCACAACTCCCGCTATCCATAATTAAGACACATCCATTACCTTTGATGAGACATTTGGCATGGAAGAGGTTTTCCCGTTGACTTGGATCATCCATAGCTTGGCTAATCATGACCCTTCTTGCAACATAATTTGGAATGGTGATATCCCCTTCTTGTTACAAGGCTTCTTGTGCAAACTCCTCATCATTCCAAAAGTTATCATCTTCACCTTGGGGACCATCAAAATCACTCACATGTTCTTTCTCATCCACGGGACAAGGAATTTCTTCTCTTATCACAAAAGCTTTTCTATTAGGACATTCACTCATTCTATGGCCCCAACCTTGACATTTGAAACATTAGAGTGGCTTATTACCTCCTTTTTTTGGTACATGCTTTGGAACATTCCTCTCTTGTGGGGGGTTCTTCTCAAACGGTTTCTTGAATTCTTGCCTTGTATCATTTGATTTAGACCAATTGGAAGAATTTCCAACCTCCTTGGCCTTAACCCATGAGTTTGAGAACCTCTTTGGGTTGGATTGTTTGTCCTATTTGAGTCCCGCCTCTACTTCAATAGACGCTTCAACCGTTTTATCTAGAGTTGGATACTTGTGAAGGCGAATTTGAGAAGCAATCTCTTTGTTCAATCCGGCCCTAAATCGAGTAGTGGCATAAGCTTATTCTTCTACAAAGTCAACCCTTATTTTCAAGGTTTGAAACTCATCATAATACTCTTCAACGCTCTTGAATCCTTGCCCCAATGTGAAGATCTTTTTGAGTTGATCTTGTTTGTACCGCTCGGTGATATACTTTCTCCTCATGATCATCTTCAATTGTTCCCAAGTAGGGATGATGTAGACTCCCATATCCCATCTACCTCTTAATATGGAGTCCCACCAAGTCGAAGCAAACCCTTCAAATTGAGCAATAGCATAGATAGTTTTCTTCACCTCAGTTATGTCATTAGTTTGGAAAATTCGATCACATTGAGTTTCCCAATTGAGGTATTCTTCAGGATTACTAGTACCTTTGAAATTTGGAAGAGTGACCTTGATGGAGTTGATCCCATGATCATGACCTCCATAGTTCCCATGGTCACCATATTGATCATTCCCATAATTGAACTCTTGATTTCCACGGTCTCGATGACCTCCATGTCTTCCCCGTTGCATGTGCATTTGCATTCTACTTTCTCTACCGCCGCCTCTATTCTCAAACCTCCCTTGTGCTCTTTGTCTCCCCATTTGTTCTTCATAGTTGTCGCATACTCGTCAAGATCATCATGTGGATCATTGGCTCTTGGAGTTTTATTTCGGAGTGGTGAATTTGGATTTGGAAGGTTTGGTTGGCCGTAGGCTTGTGGGGTTAGAATGGGGTTAAGGTTGATATTTGGATTAGTAGGATTTTGTTGAGTGGGACGTCCAAGAGTGGGTGGGGGAGATGGTTTGATAAGATTCTCGATGAGCTATCCCACTTGTGTGTCCCTCAAAGAAGACTCGAGGTGACATCTCCCTTATATCATTTTCTACGAAACCCATTCTTATTGTTAAGTCGGATAAAATCCTTATCACATCCACAAGTGTTGGTTCCTCGTTAGAAATTCAATTATTCCCCTCCGTTAACATAGTACCTATTAAAATACACTCAACAAACAAGCAAACAAGTTAGTAGTTAGTAAATAACCTCACAAGTCGCTCGAGGGTACACACCTTTGAGTGGTCTCACAATTGGTTCGGCCGATGTTGAAACTTGTTTAATCCGATGAGTTTCAAGGGTCCAATCTCTACTTGAGGTCAAGAATATATTATTATTTTTGACTCTAGAAAGAACGCTCAAAAATAACGGACGAGAGCCAAGAAGTTTCAACGAAAAATAAGCAAGAAAAGTTGAGGAAAAAAAATTGGCACGAAAAAAATTCGGACTCAAGAACTAAGTAACAAGAAGTAAAAGGAATTACTTGTTGTTAATTAGTTGTAAGAAACAAAGAAATTAGAAGAAGATAAAGAGGAATGAGAGTAGTAGAAGAGGGAAAAAGTTTGACACTTAGAAAAAAATTTGAGGTCTTGAAAAGTTCCAACACTTAGAAAAAAATTTGGGGTCTTGAAAATTTTTCCAACACTTAGAAAAAATTTGGGGTGCTAAAAATGCACCCCTCTCTGAAGTTGAGTTGCACGTGCGTGCAAGGTTAAGTGGGCATGTGCAGCAGTTGACTGTTGATGTGGCAGTTGACTACTGACGTGGCAGTCCACTTTTTTTTTTCAAATTCATTTTTTTTTTCAATTAATATTTTATGGACCCAACAAACACTCTTTGCCAACAAATCAAGAACACTTGAAGATCAAATATACCCTTTTTACCATCTCCTTCTTCAACAAAACTTGAACATCTTCAAAAACACCCAAAATAAAACCCTTCTTCAAAACTTCACCAAAGCACTCCAAATTTTAGGATTAGCTCCCCCTCAACCTAGGGAACAAATCCCAATCACTAAAAGCTTGAATTCTCCCGAAATCAACAAGACCCACTTGAATTTCTTCAAGTTTTCATAGCTTCAAAACTCTTCCATGGTAGAATCTTCACCATGACTTGAAATGACTTGAAACTTCAGATTTATACTAAAATGATACTAGGGAACAAGAATCTAGCATCAAAACAATAAAATAAAATAAAAAGAAATTTTGGATTTTTTTTTTAAATTCCAAATCCCAAGACTAGATTTGTGGAAACAAATCTAAGCCAAGTTCTTGATACCAATTGATATAAACCTATTTATAAAATCGAAACCCTAAGCTAAGAACAAGGAATACGAACATAAAAGCTAGACACAAGTAAGGATTTCAATTGACAATCATGATAAAGATATCAAAACCTTCAATTGAAAGATTACCAAACAAGCACCTAAACTATCAAAAGAACCTCAAGGTAATTGAATTCACCTTGAAATTCCCTTCTCAAACAAGTACCAACAAAAGCTTAAACCAAGCTCTCAATTCTCTCAAGAGAAGACAAGTCTATAATCATCAAAAACTAAGACTCAAAGTGAGCTATTCTCACTATTTATAGTTTAGGCTAATTTATTACAAAAGTAGCCCAAAAGTGGCTCTTTGAGTAAAAATTGCAAATATAGCCCTACTTTGCAAACTAGGCCTCATTTCCTTCTTCCCAAGCAATCACCAAGGCATGAAATCCCCTCTTTGGCATCAAGGTATGCTCAAGCACCTCTATCTTCATGAATAGCCCTTGTAAAGTTTGGAGGTTCCGGGCTTGGCTACTCGGGAGTGACCTTGATGCAACTTGGATTACATCAGAGAGAAATCCCATATTTCACATAAAAAACTTCTTGGATGTGTGTAAAAAGTATGACAAGGTCATTGATGATGACATCAAGCTATATTGGTTTCCTCGCTCTCTTATGGGAGAAGCAAGGAAATGGTATATGAATATTTCACTAGAGTTAGTAGAAATATGGCCTAAGTTAGTGTATACATTCATCTATGAGTTGAGTCCATATACCGGAAAGACACAAGCAGTGAACAAAGTTGTGAATTTTGAACAAGAGGATGAATAGTTACTCTTTGACGCTTGGGCAAGGTTCAACCATCTTATCAACCATCTGAGTTTGGGCTTATCTAAGGTAATGTTGATGGAGACTTTCTACCAAGCTCTTGATAAGATCAACTTAGTAGATGTGGTAGTTAATAGATGGTGAGATGAAAACTCTGCAATTACAACCATGCATATGTTGCAAAGTGTAGTTGAACACGTACTTCCTTGGAATATAGAGTTTCAGAACTTAATGAGAGAAGTGATGGAAGCTAAGGACAAAATGCAAGCTCAAGTGAGATGGGGTGGTGATGTTTACCCCATCATGGAGATAATGGAACTTGAAAAAGTTCATGTCGAGCCACGTTATTAAACAAGCCGCTAGTTTGGAGGCAACCCTATATTTGTTGTAGTTATTTAGTTTTTCTTTATTATATTTTTTTATAAAATTTTCTAACGATTATCTTGAATTAATTGTTTTACAGGTTTTCGAGGATGTGGAAAAAGAAAAATAGAAACGGGCACTCAAAACAAGGTTTGAAAAAGAAAAAAAAAATAGAAAATGAAAAAACTAGTGAAAATACATTAGTGGGATGCCTAGGGCGCCACCCAAGGCTTCTCCATAGTGTATTTCACCCAAAAATAATGTTTTTACTTTTTTAAAAATAAATAAATAAATAACTAAATGAAAATTAAAAAGAAAAAGAAAAAATATTTAGTATAAAGCCACTAGATTCTCCTTATTTTTGTCCACTAGTGTATTTCAAAAATTTCTCTCTCAAACTTTAGCTAAAGTTTTCATTCCTTCAAGCTTTCTTCTTCAAGAATCAATATCGCAAGGTATGAATTCTTATGATTTTTTAAGTAATTTTTTGTTTTTATCACTAGTTATTAGTTTTTATTTGTTTAATTTGTTATCTTTAGCTAGTAATTTTGTAGACCCATGAAAAGTGAAATTGCATACTTGATTTCTACTGCAACAGATAAATATGATCTGATGGTCCAAACAATAATTTCTCTGATGGCATATATAGCTTAAACTTATTAAATACAAATATTGAGACAATACATTTTATTTGTAAATTTTGAGAAGTGGCTCATTTGAAGGCTATAAGTTGGCTTGATATCTGAGGCACGATTGGAACACAAATGTTGTCAAAAAGAACCAAATATGTTATTTATTTAGTGTTCAAATTGGTAGAGAGACATGAGGGATTATAAATTGTTAATGCATTTGTTAGATTTGTGAATCGCGTGAGTGATAAAGAGGCTGAGGAACGATCTAGCATTGTGAGTCTAGTCAGAAAAAATTTAAGAGACGCAAACGTAATGTGGAACGTCCACGAAATGTTTCGATGGATGGATAGAAATAGAATGGGGTGTTTTTTCAATGATAGAGGAGATGACGGAGATATTGAAGCGCGATTGATGGAGATTACACGACTTCATGGAAAAGGTGGCCTGCTCAAGGAATTGAGTTTAGACCAGAATGAAGAAGAAATACAATCCTATAATATAGCTTATGTCATGTTCTTGACATAAACAGTAATATTTTATGGCTAGTTGCTAACTTTACTTCAAGATTGTAGAAATGTTTCAACAAGTTTCTTCCTTGGTCTATACTGTGAGTGTTTACCTCATTTATCATGGTTAAATCATAGATTAATTAAGATTTTACCACGTGAAACCATAGTGAATGAAGGTGTTAAAAGGAGATGAGGTAGACCTAAAATCACAAGGAAGTTGTCTCTAAACACCTACAATCTCTTGGAACTCATATGCAGACCAAGCAGAAAATAAGGCAAAATAGAAAGAAAAAAATCGATATAAGTGATACCAATTATTTGAGACTTAAGATCACGTTTGAGTCGTGTCAATACGTTTACTTAGGTCTAACAATTTCTAAGAGTCTTTTAGTCCTATCACACATGTATAGGCCAAAATAGAGATCTCCTCGTACTTGTTATTTATATTTTATATAATATTGATCGCGATAAACTTAACTGAAGCGACATGAAACTTGAAGCGACATGAAACTTGCTCGGGATTGAGGTGTGGTAGCGATGAGGCGATATGAAACTTTCTTGGGATTGAGGCGTGGTAGTGATTATTGTTGTTTGAATAAGTTTGACTCAGAATAAATTTGACTCTTTTATTTAGTTAATCTACAAAAAATAATGTATATGCTTATCTGTACATATTACTTTAACTGATGACAATGTAGATTTCCAAAATCTCTTCCCTTTTGATTATCTAATCATATATAAAGCTTGGAAAAAAAAATACATTGGTTATATATTTAGGTGTAAACTTTTATAAGAATTTTGACATGAATTTATCTGAATCCATTGCTCCAATGAATCATTTTGAAAGGTTGCCAGAAGGCTGCATATTTGAAATAATTTCAAAAACAACTCCAGCAGATGCAGTAAGATCAACAATTTTATCAAAAGGATTCAAATTTGCTGTAGAATCAGATGAAATTTGGGGAAGATTTTTGCCCTCTGATTATCAAGAAATAATCAATAGATCTGAGTTTCCTCCTGTAAGCTGTTGGAAAATAGTACATGCAGCGGAAGCATTCCAGGAACATACTTCTTACATGAATAATAGACAATAAATATCAACACGTAGTACACATCAAGTATGCTGAAAATTAACCAAGAATTACCTCTTCAAGCGTGAGGAGATATCTTGAAGCAAGCCCGACTTTAGTTCTACGATCTTCTCCAGTGATCCCAAATTCACAGCCGAACTCTCTCAATACTTGGATGGTCAATACTTGGGTGGGCAAGTATTGTGCGAAAAACTATTTGTGTGTCTTTTTCTAGGTTGGAAAAACCCCTATTTATAGAGGAGCTCTCCCAATTCAAAAGGAAGAGCCAAAAAAGAAAAATGTGCTTCTTTCAAATTGAAAAAAAAAACATACGTATTTTTTTTTCCAACTAGAAAACACATACTTGTTTTCCCCTTTTTTTTGTTTTATTCCTTTTCTCCTAGAAAATAGGATTCTGAGTTCTAGTTAAATTTGGGCACTGTAAGGACCACAAAATTAATTACTGAGGCTCCCTATTATGGAAATAATTTAAAATATTAATTTAAATTATTCTTACCATAATAAATTATAAATCATTCCACTAGAAATTCGTAATTGCACTCCTCTATTTATATTTCATAATTCCCTATTAAACACTTATGCAATGCCCCATGTTAAGATTATAGATACTAATCAATAAATTAAATTACTGACGAATTTAATTAATGATTAATTTTCTTTAGAGCAATACTTAACTTATTTCATATGTCGGATTCATAAATCAACCGGCCGGGTTTACACATGAAAACTTATAAGCTTCTCATAAAAGGCGTATCATCAATCTCTATACCGAGACATGAATTCCATCAACTAACTTATTATTTTACCAATATATATTATTATCATCCAATCTATCAAGCATATTGACCCATCTCAGGATCTCGCCTTTTAATAAATTAAAACGATAATTAATATATACAGCTCATAATAGTTATATCAAGATTGAGAATATAAGTACATTTAATAGTTTAGAGAATATGTTTTTATCAATCAGTCTAAAACATCTATCTCTACTCGGTCCTGTTCAATACATACAAAATGCACTAGCACGAGAAGTTAGAACTATACTGTTCTCGCAATCAAGATAAATTACTTTTAATCTCGTGCTACAATCATTCTGATGGTTTGTCAAAATTTCCATCTACGATTGTGAGCTATAACTTTAACTTATAAGAACTGATGATTTAATCTTCTGTGTATAAGCTCAAACTCTATACACCAAATCATCTACTATATAAGTTGAGGACACATATATGACAAATTGATCTATTTAATGTAACACTTTATTGAATTAAATAAATAAATAAATAATCGTTCAATAAACAATACTATATCAAAACCGCATGGTTAATAGTATATCCTAACAATCTCCCACTTAGACTCATAACCATGCACCTACAACTCTAACGCCCATTCTTTCTACATGCCTATCAAAAGACTTTTGTGGCAAGGCTTTTGTGAAAGGGTCTGTCAGGTTGTTTTCTGATGCAATCTTCGCCACCACCACATCTCCTATCTGCACTATGTATCGAATCAAATGGTACTTATGCTCAATGTATTTTTTCCTCTTATGACTCCATCGTTCCTTTGAATTTGCAATCGCTACAATAAATAGTAAGTGGGGCTTCTATCACAGGGACTACCGCCAAGACTTTTAGAAAGTTTCTGAGCCATATCACCTCCTTAGCTGCCTCAAAGGCTGCTACATACTCAGCTTCCACGGTGGAATCAGCAACACAAGTTTTCTTGATGCTCCTCCAAACAACTGTTGCACCTCCCAAGGTAAAAACATTTTCAGAGGTCGACTTTCGAGAGTCCTCGTCAGACTGGAAATTTGTGTATGTGTACCCAATTGGCACTAACTCATTCGAATGGTAGACTAGCATGTAATCCCTAGTCCTTTTCAGGTACTTGATTATATGCTTAACTGCCGTCCAATGTTCTCGTCCAGGATTAGATTGAAATCTTCTAACCATGCCTACAATAAAGCAGATATCAGGTCTAGTACACAACATCGCATACATGAGGCTTCCAACAGCTGATGCATAAGGAACCGCCTTCATGTTTTCTGTCTCAACATCTGTCTTAGGACATTGATCCTTAGATAGAGAATTTCCATGTCTGAAAGGAAGAAATCCTTTCTTGGAATCATTGCATGCTGAACCTGGCAAGAATAGTATCAATGTAAAGAGCTTGAGATAAGCCTAACATCCTTTTTCTTGCGATCACGTAGAACCTTGATCCCAAGGATGTGAGCAGCTTCTCCCAAATCCTTCATATCAAAATTACTGGATAACCATTCCTTAACTGAATTCAACAAGCCCACATTATTTCCTATGAGCAAGATATCATCTACATACAATACCAGAAAAACCACTTTATCCCCAATTCACTTTTTGTACACACAAAATTCATCAAGACATTTATCAAAACCAAAAGTTTTAACCTCATTGTCAAAACAAGTATTCCATGCCCTAGAAGCTTTCTTTAATCCATAAATGGATCTTTTAAGCTTGCACAATATGTGTTCTTAACCTTTTTGAATGAAACTGTCTGGTTGTCGCATAAAAATGCTTTCATCAAGACTTCCATTAAGGAAAGTTGTCTTGACATTCATTTGCCAAATCTCATAATCATATAAGAGAATTCTAATAGACTTAAGCATGGCTACTGGCGAAAAGGTTTCCTCATAATCGATCCCTTCTTTTTGAGTAAATCCTTTTGCAACAATCCTAGCTTTGTAAGTTTGCACTTTTCCGTCCACTCCTCTATTTTTCTTATAGATCATCTTGCATTCAATGGGTTTGACTCCATCTACAGGTGGTTCTACAAGATCCCAGACTTTATTGGAATATATGGACTCTATTTCTGATTTCATAGCAACAATCCATTTTTCTGCATCTTTATCCTGTAGTGCTTCATCGTAATTCACGGGTTTGGTATTCAACTCTTCAGAAATTCTGTCAAAAGACTCTCCCAAGAGTGCATACCAAATTGGTTTTCTTATCTCTCTCCCACTACGACGAGACACTATAGGAGAGGCAGGTGCTGAAAAAGGTGCACTAGTATGATCTTGTGGTTGAACCACATCATTTATAGGATCTTGAGTCTCTATGTTATTCTCAGCACCTTGCGGTGTGGGAATATCAATGACTTCTTCCTCTAGTGCAATTTCCTCAATACCACTCCCACTACTTTGATGCAATGAATTTTCAGAAACTTGTACTCGTGAAACTGTATGTTCATCAACATCTCTTCCACTACTAAAGTGTAATGGTATGTTAATTCTAACATCTGGGGTTTGAATTTAGTTTTTATTATTGTTAGTATATTGATTCGTTATCTCTTTGTTTAATTCCCGTAAAACTAGTTTACTTCTGAGAACGTGATTTGTTAAAAAATCCTTTTCTAGAAACTTGGTATTGGTGCTTACACTAACCTTCTTTTCTTTAGGATTATAAAACAAACCACCTTTCGTTCCTTTAGGGTATCCAATAAAAACACATACTTCTGTTCTTGATTTCAATTTTTCTGCCTTTCCTTTCAGCACATGTGCTGGATGGACATCCTCAAATCCGAACATGTTTCAAACTGGGTTTGTGCCCAGTTCACAGTTCTAAGGGTGTCACAGGTACAGACTTAAAAGGAACTAAGTTCAAAATATAATTTGCAGTTTCTAGTGCATATCCCCAAAATGAAAAAAGCAAATCAGAGTAACTCATCATAGATCTAACCATTTCTAAAAGAGTCCAATTTCTTCTTTCTGCTACACCATTCTGTTGTGGCGTTCTAGGTGCAGACATTTGAGACGTAATTCCTTGTTCTGATAAGTAACTAATGAACTCTGTGGAGAGATATTCGCCACCACGATCAGATCGTAGTGACTTGATATATTTTTCATGTCGTTTCTCCGTTTCTGCCTTAAACTCTTTGAATTTCTCAAAGCATTCAGACTTACGATGCAACAAATAAATATATCCATATTTTGAGTAGTCATCAATGAAAGTCACGAAATACTCATAACCACCTCTCGCTTGTACGTTCATCGGGCCACACAAATCAGAATGAATTAACTCTAGTTTATCATTGGCTCTATTCCCTTTTGAGAGAAAAGGTCTCTTAGTCATTTTTCCTTCTAAACAGGATTCACGTGTTGGTAGTGCCTCCACTTTTAATGAACCTAAAGGTCCATCTCGAACCAACCTTGAAATCTTGTCTGGATTTATATGACATAGACGCAAGTGTTAAATAGGCCTCATTAAATTCAGAAGATCGTTTTCTTTTACTAGAAAGGCTAACGTTATTCAGTTCAATAGTTTGCTGCAGTTCAGGAGAGACATTAATAATAAAAAGACCATCAATCAATGTACCAGCAGAGATAAAATATTTATTATAGCTAATAACACAATCGTTATCAGAAAAATTAACATTATAACCATCTCTTAAAGATGTAAAAATTGAAATCAAATTTCTTCTAACAGCAGGTGCATATAATGCGTCTTTTAAAATTAAAACTCTATCACTACCAAACGAGATATTAATATTTCCTAATGCTAAAGCTGGAGCTGTTGAGCCATCTTCTTGAAAAACACTAACTTCACCTCTAATCAGCTTGCGTGTTTCTTGAAACCCCTACATTGTAGTGCAGATGTGATCAGTTGCTCCTGAGTCTACACATCATGATGTGGTAGAAACAGCCGCTAAAAACGTTTCAACGACAAGTGAAAGTGAGTTATCTAACTTGTTTTTTTTTTCTTGGCTAAGAAAACTGGACAATGTGTCATCCAATGGCCTGACATCTTGCAATGAAAACACTTGCCGTTAGGCATTTTCATGCCTCCAGTTAGAGATACAACTTTCTTAGTATTGTGAGTCTTTTCCTTCTTCTTTTCACCTTTCAGTTTAGAAGTAGAACCTTTCTCAATAAAGTTATGACCCTCAAATTTATTTTGACTCATAATAGTGCTAAGGGAGGTAATATGAGACATATTGAATCTAAGATTGAAAGAAAATAGATCAATGAAACAGTCATATAAATATTGAATAATTAAATTCAAACTCATCACGTACATATATATTCATGCATCTCAAATAGCCAATCGATGAGATTGGAGAACTACTTATGCAATACACATATATAATGACCAATTATTCACTCCATAAACTTTTACAGACCTAACTCAGATGGAGAGTATACTGTTAGTTTAAGTCAAGTGAAAATCAAAAACTCTAGTTACATTGATTCAATCATATATTACTCAGTTAAGGAGAGTTAATACAGATTATCAAACTAATAATTAAATACGTAGTGACTTGTATTAAATTTATCCGATATGGAGGAAGGTCTAAGCCAGCACATAAACTTAATACTTCATTACTATTTAATCTTGGTAATCATGAGGATGAACTTGTGCCACCAAATTAATTTTCCTTTTCAATTATTTTTTTTGTTCATAATTCTTATCACGTATAAAAAAAAATGAATCAAGAATTAATAATGAAAAAAAAAACCAGAAAATTAACACCAAATTCTCTAGTTCATTTTGTATACCATCTCATATATATATACTCTTGCATCTCAAATAGCCAATCGATGGGATTGGAGAACCATTCATGCAATACACATATATAATGATCGATTATTCACTCCATAAACTTTTACATACCTAACTCAGATGGAGAGTATATTGTTAGTTTAAGTCAAGTGAATATCAAAACTCTAGTTAGATTGATCCAATCATATATTACTCAGTTAAGGAGAGTTAATACAGATTATCAAACTAGCGATTAAATACGTAGTGACTTGTATTAAATTCATCCGATATGAAAGAAGCTCTAAA
Source organism: Jaltomata sinuosa (assembly GCA_003996215.1). Classification (NCBI taxonomy): domain Eukaryota; kingdom Viridiplantae; phylum Streptophyta; class Magnoliopsida; order Solanales; family Solanaceae; genus Jaltomata; species Jaltomata sinuosa. Next base: position 275,599 of record QJPP01000373.1, on the reverse strand, counting down.
CCAACACATAAACTTAATATTTCAATACTATTTAATCTTGGTAATCATGAGGATGAACTTGTGCCACCAAATTAATTTTCCTTTTCAATTTTTTTTTTGGTTCATAATTCTTATCACGTATAAAAAAAATGAATCAAGAATTAATAATGAAAAAAAAACCAGAAAATTAACACCAAATTCTCTAGTTCATTCTGTATACCATCTCATATATATATACTCTTGCATCTCAAATAGCCAATCGATGAGACTGGAGAATCATTCATGCAATACACATATATAATGACCGATTATTCACTCCATAAACTTTTACATACCTAACTCAGATGGAGAGTATATTGTTAGTTTAAGTCAAGTGAATATCAAAACTCTAGTTAGATTGATCCAATCATATATTACTCAGTTAAGGAGAGTTAATACAGATTATCAAACTAGCGATTAAATACGTAGTGACTTGTATTAAATTCATCCGATATGAAAGAAGCTCTAAACCAACACATAAACTTAATATTTCAATACTATTTAATCTTGGTAATCATGAGGATGAACTTGTGCCACCAAATTAATTTTCCTTTTCAATTTTTTTTTTGGTTCATAATTCTTATCACGTATAAAAAAAATGAATCAAGAATTAATAATGAAAAAAAAACCAGAAAATTAACACCAAATTCTCTAGTTCATTCTGTATACCATCTCATATATATATACTCTTGCATCTCAAATAGCCAATCGATGAGACTGGAGAATCATTCATGCAATACACATATATAATGACCGATTATTCACTCCATAAACTTTTACATACCTAACTCAGATGGAGAGTATATTGTTAGTTTAAGTCAAATGAATATCAAAACTCTAGTTAGATTGAGCCAATCATATATTACTCAGTTTAGGAGAGTTAATACATATTATCAAACTAGTGATTAAATACGTAGTGACTTGTATTAAATTCATCCGATATGGAGGAAGCTCTAAACCAACACATAAACTTAATACTTCAATACTATTTAATCTAGATAATCATGAGAATAAACTTTTATTATCAAAAAGTATTGTTCTCTGTAAATTTTTCTCTTTTTTTAAAAAAAAAAAATTAATTCCAAAGACCTACAGTTCTCAACATATACAAACAATAGGCCTTTAGCACATAATGAAGTCAATTCACATGGTTCCAGAAACAAGGACCATTATTTCATTAATATAAAAGCCAAGGAATCCCTTTTTAAAAAAAAATCCAATCACAACATGATCAAAACAATTGAATTTTTTTCCACTTTCGATCATTATAGTCTGCCGCCGACATTCTTGTGATATAAAAGCTCTACCCATCTTGAACAAGTAATTAACTAATGCCCTCTCAATTAATCCTATTGTAAGTCTTTTAGAATTTTATTAAGAATTAAGGCATTAAAATATTACAAGAAACAAGAAGCTGCTAGCAATTCTCAATTATACTTCTTTACTCACTACTTATTCTGACGCCGCCGAACACTCAAGCGCATTTATATTTAACCTCTTTTTCCATTCATGTAAATCAATTCAAGAATTTTGGCTAAATACCAAGATATCAACTATACCGTGTTCTTTTTCACAACGGACGTCTCTATGTGAATAGTAAAACAGACTCAACTTTATCGCACACATATACGGTGTCTATATCATATATAAAGATGTAAGCAAGGCTCGTGATGTCATTTGTTGGAAAGCAATACATGCAGCGGAATCATTCTAGGAACATACTGCTTACATAAATAATAGACAACAAATACCAACACGTAGTGCACATCAAATATGCTGAAAATTAACCAAGAATTACCTCTTGAAGCGTGAGCAGATATCTTGAAGCAAGCCCGACTTTAGTTCTATGGTCTTCTCCAGTGATCACAAATTCACAACCGAACTCTCTCAATACTTGAGTGGGCAAGTATTGTGCAGAAAACTATTTGTGTGTATTTTTCTAGGTTGGAAGAACCACTATTTATAGAGGAACTCTCCCAATTCAAAAGGGAGAGCCAAAAAAAAAACATGTGCTTCTTTCAAATTGAAAAAAAAACCATACGTATGTTATTTTTTTTGCAACTAGAAAACACATACTTGTTTTCCCCTTTTTTTTTTTTATTCCTTTTCCCCTAGAAAATAGGATTCTGAGTTCTAGTTAAATTTGGGTACTGTAGGGACCACAAAATTAATTACTGAGGCTCTCTATTATAGAAATAATTTAAAATATTAATTTAAATTGTTCTTACCATAATAAATTACAAATCATTCCACTAGAAATTCGTAATTGCACTCCTCTATTTATATTTCATAATTCCCTATTAAACACTTATGTAATTCCCCATGTTAAGATTACAAATACTAATCAATAAATTAAATTACTGACGAATTTAATTAATGATTAATTTCCTTTAGAGCAATAGTTAACTTATTTCATATGTCGGATTCATAAATCCACCAGCCGGGTTTACATATGAAAACTTATAAGCTTCTCATAAAAGGCGTATCATCAATCTCTATACCGAGACATTGATTCCATCAACTAACTTATTATTTCACTAATATATATTATTATCATCCAATCTATCAAGCATATTGACCCATCTCAGGATCTCGCCTTTTAATAAATCAAAACGATAATTAATATATACAGCTCATAATAGTTATATCAAGATTGAGAATATAAGTACATTTAATAGTGTAAAGAATTTGTTTTTATCAATCAGTCTAAAACATCTATTTCTACTCGGTCCTATTCAATACATACAAAATGCACTAGCATGAGAAGTTAGAACTATACCGTTCTCGCAATCAAGATAAATTACTTTTAATCTCGTGCTACAATCATTCTGATGGTTTGTCCAAATTTCCATCTATGATTCTGAACTATAACTTTAACTTATAAGAACTGATGATTTAATCTTCTGTGTATAAGCTCAAACTCTATACACCAAATCATCTACTATATAAGTTGAGGACACATATATGACAAAATGATCTATTTAATGTAACACTTTATTGAATTAAATAAATAAATAAATAATTGTTCAATAAACAATATTATATCAAAACCACATGGTTAATAGTATATCCTAACATAAGCAACACCAAAAAGTAGCTCTGTTTTAGTCTGTGTGATTCTCCCATTCTCATTGATGGAGGAAAATTGGTAAGATTTCATTTTGATTTGGTTTCCTTTTATGACTTTATTTATTTGTTATTTGTTATTTGTTATTTGTTAGTAAGGTAGTATTTGAGTCAGTTTGTGTGAACTTAAATTATTTATTAGGTACTTGCTATCTCTCATCGGAGGTGAATTCAAAATTTAAGCTTTATGAATTGCATCTTAAAGGTTCTTGACATTAAAATCATTATATCTTTTAAAGTTGTGGGTTCATATCTACTATCAGTTGCATTTATCATGAATTTTTACACCTAAATTTATGTTCCTCTATATGTAAAAATACAAGATTCATACGAAAGTGGTATTAATACTCTACATCTGCTTCTTCCTCTCACCAGCACAAGTACCAAACAATGGTGGAGTTAGAAATTTATATGTGGGAATTTTAAAAAATATTGGGTGGCACACCTTGGATTTAAACTCGTGTTAACGCTGCGTACAATAACCTTTGTGGTCCGGCCCTCCTCTGATCCTCCGCATAGCGAGAGTTTTAGTGTACCAGGTTGCCCTAGAGGATAATGTACATCATGTACCCGATTTTCTGTTAAACCAGATATTAGACTAGCTATACTGCTAAAAAGAAAAAAATAAACTCGTAATCTAAAGCAATCTTTGAACCCCGGCCCCTCTGCTACTAAACTAGAACTTTGGATTCAATAGTTCGATCATATGTAATAAAAAATTATTTTTACCATATTTGCATCGGTGTAATTTCGAGCTAAGGGTATTCAATCATACTATTTGACGTCCTTTAACTCCACTCGTATACCAGGTAACTCTCCAGCTCAAGCAGGTGGAAAGAAATGATCACCTTGTGTTTTTAACTTTACTGAAATTTAAAGTCTATTCTCTTATAATGCTCAATCTAATTAAATGATAACTGGCTATATCTTTCTTGATGTTTTTTTGTACCTTTTGATTTTCTTCCTAGATAATGCAACTAAAAAGATCAAACGAATCATGTTTTATTCTGTTTCACTCTCCAAAGTTTAGTTTAATTGAAAAAGTTGAACAATGTGCCTTTGGGTGGTTGTTAGCTATCATATTGTATCATATTTTTATTTAAATACTATGTTTGTTTTGATTGTTACTTAAATTTTATTGTATCATTTAAATTCATCATTATCTAACGATGAAAGTCCCATTTTATGTAACGGCCAATTTGGTTGGCCATGCCATTACGGTATTTTTATTTCCTTATTTTGACTTTGTTTATTACTTTATAGTCCTATTTTATTTTCCATTCCCCTATATTTTTCTATAATAACTCTACCCTTATGCTACTTTTTTTTATAAGATTATAAGTTCATTCTTCAAATTGTTGATATATGACATAACGTATCGATAAAAAATAATATAATCTAACCACACATTATATCATCAATAAACAATATAATGTGATACATTATAAAACTATATTAGTATAACAACCATCCAAACAAGTGAGTTGAAAATGCTTGGGAATGAAAAAAATAATAGAAATCACTTTCTCAGACTTACGTGGTGTGAATTTAGATTGATCAGGTTACAAATACAATTCTATACATTATATTTTAAATAATATTGTTTAATGTTTTTTTTTCTCAGTTTTTTTCTTGATAAGCATAGTGGGAAAAAGTGTTTTCTAATAGCACCAAAAGAGCTAATAATTTCGGGGAGTGATAACACATACTTTTGGCGATGGAAGAAACACCCCAATTCCAGGTTTACCTTTTTTCATTTTCTTGATTTGGTCTACAACTTCATTGCTCTTTCTTATAAATGTTTTATGCAATGCATTTGCTTTTTCTTTCTCTTTTTGCCCATTTTTTTTCAAAGATTGTGCTTGGTTATTATAAATATCGTTTCTTCATTTGTATTGATAAAATTAAGGGAACACATTTATATTAGAACTAGTTCTTGAATACGTGTGTTGCACGTGTATCCCATGCTAAATAGTACAAATATGTTAAAAGTACTGCAATAAATGTGTAATTAGTTGCACTGAAATTATAGTTGACAAAGCAAGGTCAAATTGATTAATGGTGAACTTATTCTACCGATATTTATTATCGTTGCAAAGAAAAATAACACGAAAAATTAAAAATGCCATCGAATGAATTTGAATTGTAATGTTCTAAAGACTTCAATTATGAGATTATTTTAATACATGATGTATTGAAGTTGTTAGTACTTCCCTTTTTATATGTCAATAACACATAATTTAAAATATGATTTTGGGCAATGTCGATTTTGATTATCAATATTTCACATCTTAAAGTTTTATCGATCTTTTTAAGAAACTGTAACCTTCTCTTTTTTGTAGCCGCGTACATATCAAAAAGTTGTTGTCCAATGAAAATACTATTTTTTAAAAGTTGTACATAAATTCAATTAACATATACGCTGCTTAGAATGGTTAGTAGATCATTGTCAATTTCATGATCCACATATATATACAAAAATAGTGGTTACTTATGATAGTGAAAATAATAGTAACTGAAATATTTAATTAATGTACATAAATAATAATTACACGAACCAGTATTTGTCCAATTCAAAACTATGAGATCTTTCATTGGTGAATTTGATAAAAAAATTAGTTAAATTGTGTAAATATAATTTATTTATGAAATATAGCATGATCGTGTGTTGGTTGTTGATAGTTTGATGATTAATTAGTATTTCATAAAAAATTAAACACTTTATTCAAATAGAAAAAAATAATATTTTTTAGATTTTAAATTTAATTTTTAATAAACAAAATATAACTTAATAAATAAAATGACACGAGAATAATAATATTATAAATATGTATGTCATGAGTAACATGAAAATAAATTACAACCTCAAACTCAAAAAATAACAGCAGAGGCTTGAAATAAAACATATAAGACATTGGAATAGAGGATTAAATTTTTTTTCTCCAACTAAAGTCTTCACCTTCAGTAATTAGCTGGAAAATAATAATCCCACAAATATTAATTAAATATGAGAAGGAAAGACTCTTGTAAGAGAAAGGAAGAGCCATTACAATATAAAAAAGCCTAGGAGAAAATAAGAGAACATATATATTACAAAAAGAGTTATAATAAAAACAAAAAAAATTAAATAATCATAAGAGAAATACCTGCGTGATTCTCAACATAAGGTAAAATCTCTTTTACTGTAAATTATACACCTTCTCTCATCTTTACTGTTGAAACTTCACCTCTCCGAAAATGAATAAACACGATTAATAAAGTAAAAAGGAAAAAAGAACAAATAAAGATTAATAAAATAAAGAAAGGAGAAAAAACAATGGATATTCTTAACTGAAACATGCTGGAATAAAAATCCTCAGATCATTCTTTATACCTAGAATTTCAATAGCCCTTTAAATTACAGCACAAATAAATCTAAATAGAGGCATAATTTTACAACAAAAGTAAAAAAACTATTCTGCAAAATCAACAGTGTTAGAAGAAAACAAAAAAGAAAAGAAATAGTATTATAAGTTTCATAAAGAATACAAATTAATCATTATTTTTTTTGCTCTCTTGTTGATATAAGTAAAATTCTAAAATCTCTAATAAAGAAAAATTATATTTACACTACAAACAAAGAAATTTTATCTACACATATAGTAAAATATCAGGATAAACCTAGGTTCCTAAACAACATGACATGATCAAACCAATAAGAGATGAATTGCATAACCTTTTGTCATATTCGTGTCGCTAAGTCACACCACTTTCCTGGTAATATTTTGTGAACTACGAAATTAAACTCAACAATTAATTATAAAATAACAAAAAATATATAAACACAAATAAAATAAAACTGAAGGACAAGATGCTACATGGTGGTGATACAGAGAGTATCAGGGGACTCAGGAGGACACAATTTTTAAGGACTATGACGTTTCTAGGCTGGACATGCATCAGTTCCTCATCGTAGATGATGTTGAGGAATCGTTGCATGCGCTACATGTCATCAGTGTATTCATGATGTCTAAGAGTCTCCAGTCTTCTTAATACATGGGATTAACTAAAATGGTGTTGCTTTCTTCCATGACTTCGCTATTTCTATGAAAATGGATTGATTTTTTAAAACATTGTCCATAATATCTCTTTATTTACTGAAACAAACTGACTAGTCATTATTCCCTTCGACGTTTAATAATACTATGACTTAAAAATGATAGGAACAATTAAAAAGTAATTTATTGGTGTCTCCATGTCTTTTAGTTCTCACCAATAGAATTTATGACTATCAATTAAAAAGGAGTAATGTTTTCCAGTACCTTGAGAAGACAAAAATAGGTTTTTCCTTCTTTGATGCATTATACTTTACCAAAGTTGTCATTTCATTCTGTTTTGTTCGTATACCAATTTCGAAAATACATTGGCTGAAAGATGTAGTGTAACGAAATCGGGGTTATGCAAGTGGATGGCTGTCGAATTTGATGTTAAAAAAGACTGCGGGGAGAGGCTTCCATTGTTCTGGTATAGGATTCTGAATTTCAAATTCTTTGTTTGAAAAACGGAAAAGAAGTTTACATGAGAAAAGAAAGTGAATTGCAACCGGTCCCTTAAATTTTCCTAACGATACATGGCTTCAATCAAGACGAATCTGTATTGACATTGTACAACAAAATTAATTATGTGCGGTGATCTATTAGTTTTGGATACTAAAGTGTGTATGTTCTTTGCGGCTCTTAGTAGAGTTCTTTCCTTAATCTTTTTAATTCTTCTTTATTTATGTGCTTCAAATAATTGTTGAAGGTGAAGACTTTAATATTCAAGATATAGTATTTAGTATGTCTATTTCCGTATCTTAGATTTTCTGCTAAACTCTACTTGACATTCATGATGCTATAATTCTTTTTTAATTCATGATTCCTTAAAATGGTTCTATTCACTAGGACTTGAACCCCACGAAAAGGTAATACACGTTTCCCTGATGTTATATATTGATGTCTTAAATATATGAAGTAAATATTATATAAGATTGTATATGTATCTTTGTAAGGAGTTTTATTCCCCTTTTGTCCCTCATGCGTTCATTTTATTGATGAGTGGACAAAAGTGCTACATAACATTTCTATTGTTTTATTTTCCCTTCAAATTTCTTGTTAATCATGAAATACATTTGATAATTTTTTATCATTTTAAGAAGTTTATACTAATTAATATGGGATACACGTGCAATGCACATATCCGAGAACTAGTATTGAATAAATGAGGGTCAATTAGCACACAACAAAGATAGTAAAGATTCCTGTTAACTAAGAAAAGTTAGTTTGCTCCCTTGAAAGGAGTCACCATTAATAGGAAGTTCTTAACTCCCCCCACCAATAGTGGTCTTTATACGCCGCGAACTTGGGCGGTGCGCAAGTTCCTGTCAACATTTTGATCGGCAAAGAAAAATCTGCTATAACAAGTTAAATTGCATAGGTAATACTATATATGACTCAATTTTTTTTAAATTCTTATTTTTTAGTTCAGCCATCCGGTATCGAAAGCCCACTAATTCAAATTCGCACCCGGTAGACCTACTAAGGAGATAAAGCCATGCATATCATTAAAAATATTTTTTAACAAAATTATCCTTACAAATGTTTGTTGTGATACTTTTGCAGATTCTCAAAAGCAGCATATCATGGCTCTGTATGTTGGTTGGATATTCGTGGAAGAATAGGAACAGAGATGTTGTCACCAAAGATAGATTATGCTGCTTATTTGGTGTTCAAATTGGCAAATATGTACCATGGACTTGAATATGCTAATTCAATTATTAGGTTTGTTAATAGTGACACTGAGACTGAAAAAAGAGCCAACACTATGCAACTGGCAACATTGCCGGAAATTAGAGGAGATGGATGGAAGTAGGATTGGGATACTTTAATAGCAAGGAAGGTAGTGATGGTCCAGTTGAAGCAAGATTGATCAAGATTAAACGTCTTGATTACAAAGGTGGTCTCATTGTCGAAGGAATTGAGTTTCTTCCCAAAATAATTGAATACAGGTTGATAGAGGCAGATTTGAGATTTTAAGTTTTATGGTTTCTAACTGTATACCTTTTTGCTCTCTAGGCTTCAGATACATCATTTATACTTATGAACTGAATTTCTTAATATAAATGCAGAATTTGAGCCAAAGTTATTGGGATTTTCCATAGTCATAACTCTATTATGATTGTGCTCAAGTTGGCTTTGACATTATGGTCATTAAAAAACCTCTATACTTTATTAGTAATTTATGTTGCTCTTATTTCCAAAGTTAGCATTACGAGGTGAGTACGTCCCAATAATATATGTATTATGAGTAGTCATACCATGACCCTTCCTTTAAAGGTACGGACTGCATGGATATATGATGTTTAGTGTGTACAAATTTTATACTTGCAACATAAACCCATATGACAAAAAAAAGAAAAATATTTACTTGTAAATATTTTATGTTTGTACCAAATCAACTATTATAGATACTTCTTGTGGCACAATGTTCTAACTTCCAACTGGAACATCTAAATATTAAAACCAATAACATACTAGATTCAATCAAGGCGACCTTTTCAGGGAAACAATGAATCAACATCAAGTACGAAAAAAAATCATCATTTTTGAGAAGTACAAACTGTCCCGACCATGGCAAATTAGGGCATGCAGCCATGGCTTCTACCGTCTCATTCCAGCCTTTCGCTGCGGGGGAGCCTCTCCAAAACCCTAGAAACAATGCTACGAACACAAATACAAACCATACTTATGTCGATAGATTGAATCAAACACAATAAACCATTATTCTTTCTCAAATTAGTTTAATACCTATAGAAGTTGTTCATGGAATTCCGATGTTAAAATATACGTTGGATGAACGACAAGCTTTATCTAAGGATGAGTAATTCATCAATCCATAGTGGTCAAATTATCCATGGGATCACTGAATTTTCCAATTTTAAGAACAATTTTGCCTAAGTTCCTCGGCATTAAGGGACATTGTCTCGTCAGGTTGCTTGCTCAAAAAAAACTTCTTATTCGTATGGATCAATATGATAATTTTGTGGCTGCATTATCAAGAGGCACGATTAAATCATGCACAATGGCAAAAATATCAAATTAAGATTTATCCCTTGACTATTGGATTCAACCCTAAGGAGGAGAATTCACGTGCAACAGTATGTATTTCGTTTCCAAACCTGTCGACGAATTTGTTTGCTAAGAGGTTTTTACTTTCCATGCTTCAGCAGTAGGAAAACATGTTGTTGTGGATTGTCCACACAAGTGAGATCAAGACTGAGCACAACTAGGGTTAGAGTGATCCTCGACTTATTGGACAAGCATCCGGATCATATTGGACATCAAAATGTGGACAAAGTTACGGGTAGAATTATTGAGGAGTTTCAGGAGGTGGTGTATAATAATTTGCCTCAATATTGTACCCATTGTAAGTACCAAGGCCATGATGAAAAGAAGTGTCGATTATTAATTGAAAAAGTAGTGTTTCAAATAGAAGATGTTGCGATAATGGAGCTTGAGGGAGCTTTGGTTGAGAAATTACAAGGAAATGCTCGTGATTATCTAAACACTAAGAAGAAACAACAAAATGGAGCTAATATGGGAGATATTCCAGTAGGTCAAGCATTAGTTAGGGTGTCCAAAAACCTAACTGAAAGCTCATGGGATGAAAAGAAAGTTGCTCTAGATTTGCGTCTTAATCCGAATGGAAATGAGGATAGTCCATTGGGTAATAGTAAGACTGAGGCAGTCCATTCTCTTAGTGGCAATGAAAATCATGAGGTTTTGCTTGGAAAGGTGCACAAGGTGGTGCAACAGGTCAAAATCAATGAGTTGTCTAGTGTTGTGGATACGGGTGTCGCTACTGGGAGTTTGATGGTTTCTAAGCAGGATATGGGGTTGAACAATGCTAGAGATAATGTTGGAGGTGAGGTCTGGACAATGGTTTCACGCAAACAATTCGTTAGTCCTCATATCGGCAAAAACTTAATGTGGAAAATGAACAAGGCCTTGCAACAAAGGACATTGTGCGTTCTAACACTTTTAAGACTCTTTTAGGTAGGGATGAACACCAATATAGTTTGGGAAGTCCTAAATGTCAAATTGCACATGCAAAATTGGAAAACATTCTAATGCAACAACAAGTTGCAAGCTTGGTTATTCCGGTACCCATTTTGAAGATGTTGATGGTCACGTTCGATGTTTCGGCAATTGAGATCCCTACTAAGTCTATGGATGATGAGCAACGTAATGACTCTGGGCAGCAACTAATGCTCACAGGGAATGACCAAGATGTGGATAGGATTGTGGCCTCCACTCCAGCACATTTAAGTAACAGAGCTGAAATGAAGAGTGACCAAAAAAGTGGTACGAATATTCATGGCTGAGGAAGAGAGGAAGATCTTATCCCCTCTAATTCATAGTAAGTTAAGTCCAGTAGCCTCGATATTTGTGCCATGTTATTCCATGGTGCTTCCATCCTTATCCGCGGGGTACCTTGTGGCTCAAACAATTGCTCCATTGAATGCTATGGATAATCCTACTAAAAGAAAGCTTATTGGAATAATGGCCAATAGGAATGAGCCAAGTGCTTTAGTAGAAGATCCATTAGAAGCTTTTGGTGGTGATTTGGGCTTTGGAATATTTGATGAAGAAGTTAAGAATGAATATTTTGCTAAAGTGGCCATTGAAGTAGATCTTTCACCTAGGCAGCAAATGAAAGGATTCAAGACAAAGAAGACTCATGGAAGAAATCATAATTGGGATGGTAAAGTGTCTGAGGAGGCTTTTCTAATACAACTACCAAATAGAGTGGCAAAACAAAAGGAGACAAGTTTCAACTATATCAACATGATCCAATAGATCCAAGAAGAATTGATGAAGTATCAAGAGATTTTGGAGAGGTTGGAGGAAGAAGACAGGTGAAGAATCAGATTTTTATCGGGTTACATCTTCTTGAAGATTTCACAATTACAAAGAAACATGGGTCTGAATCTACATTCTTGCTTATTTGGATTTTTCATTACTTGAGTATTATCATCTGTAATATCATCATAGAGTGTGTTATAAACTCTATTGATGATCATAAAATATTTAGTTCTTTCTCCTTCGTATTTTTACAAGCAGGTTAATTGGTAGAGCTTTTGTTACACCTCAATAGGATTAGTAAGGTAAGGCATAAACCTCCTTGCCTGTATTTTTTCTTTTGAGCTTTGTTTTTATTATGTGTATATATATAGCCCTAGCACCTCGCCTAGTGGATTTGCTTAAAGAAACATCTAAGTACATACATGTAAACTTAACAAACTAATATATGATGTAAACTTTGGAAATAAAAGAAACATAAATTACTTATAAAGTCTAGAGTTTTTCTCTAATGACCATAATGTCCAATCCAAATTAAACACACTTCAACTACATTATCACAACTTCCAGTGAAGGAGCCATAATAGAGTTACGGGTTCGGCTAACAGATACATGTAAACTGAACAAGTTAATAGTATATTAAATCATTATTTCTAACTTTGGAAATAGAGCAACATAAATCACTTATAAAGTCTAGAGTTTTTTTTAATGGTGATAATGTCCAAGTGTAATAACCCTTTAGATCATTTTATCTATTTTCGTGCTTTTTTCATATTTTGAGCTTTTTCACAGTGGCTACAGATTATTTATGACTTGCCAAAACTGACGGTTTGGTTCTCGGGAAGTTCATTTGTGTTTTAAGCTCATTTCCCTATTTTAAAACTCTTAAAGCTGAAAGAGTTGACTTTGGTCAATAATCAAAGTAAACAGACTCGGATGACAATTTTGTCAGTGGTGTTGACTTCGGAGCGTGAACTTTGAGCTAGTGGGACCTTTGGTTCAGGTTCTAAGGCCTCTAGACTCATTTTGGGCTATTGAGTGATTTTTTATTAAAATGGAGTTTTGGATGTGGGACCTACTTTTCATCGAAATGACCTCTACTGAGAATTTTGTCAATTTTATTGAGTCCGGAATGTCATTTTTTGTAGGTAGCATAGTTCATTTGCATGCACGGAATTCCAGATGAATCTCGACGGTCCATCTGAGCATTTTGAACCTTGTGGAAATTGCTGGTTTTACCTGCTGATGCAGCTGAAATTTATTCATCGCGATCACAAAGAAGACCATGACGATCACGATGGTCTGACTTTTTGACCATCGTGATCACGAGGGTTTGTCTCGCGATAACGATGAAGGGTCCAGTAGACCCGACCCCCTTTATTCTTCTTAATCGCATGGCTGACCATCACGATCACAATGAGTCTATCAGCATGGTAATTGCGACCACGACAGGGGTCCTCGCGATCGCGATGAAGGACCCCTGACAGTATATAATTCCACCTTTTTATTTTTAAATCTTTTTTATTTGAAAATCACCATTGTTGAGAGCTCAAGCTTAGTATTTCTCTAAGGGGACTATTATTATAGCTTGGGGTCAATATTTTCTCCTATATGGTCAATTTCTCATCTTTAAATTATAAATTTTTGGGCCCTTTTTCTATTAAATTCTCATTTTAATCCTTGGTCTTTCTCTTGATTCTTGGGGCTGATTTGGGCTTGAAAATGGAGGTTGATCATGCTTAAATTTTGAGCATGTGAAATTTGTCCAATAGGGGACATAATTGTGTGTTATGTTTTTGAATTTCATAAGCGAGCCCCATGGGTGATTTTTTACCTGATTTCTAAATCGGATTGTAAATTCGCAATATGGGTATCGTCCTTCATATTTTAATATGTAGACCTCTATTTTGATAGCGTGGCAGCAATCGGAGGCTTTCCAGAAAGGAAAAGCTCTGGTCTAGTGGGTGCATGCATGTGTGTTCTACTCTCAGATAGGCTACGGTTTACCTACTCTTTAGACTTAGCTCATTTGAGATAATTGTACGGTATTTTGCTAATTATTGGTGGGACATCGTGGTTTGGATATGGTGAACTAGGTGATTTTGATCCTTTTAGCTAGTTTAAGTGCTTTAGCATAGAGCTGGGGTTGGGGTCCTTAGTTTAGTTGGTCCTTATTCCTTCGTAGAAGTGACATAGTCGGGGTAGTATCTCTAGGATTATAATGACTTGGATCCTTTAGTATAGATCTAACATTAGACTTGTGGTAAAATAGACGCTTGCTATTTGATTTGTATTTACCGTTTCTATTTCATATTTATTTCTGTATGTTGGGTAATTATGGGACCGAGGGCGTGAACATTGGATTGGTGGCAATCCAGGTCAATTTGCCTAATCCTCAACATGTTTTCGCTTGTTGTTTGTCTTAGCATAGATTGAGATAGTAACTTTCCTTAGCTTGGATTAGGATAGTCACTAGCCTTAGCCTAGATGGGTTAGGTACTTCCCTTGGATGGATTTCTCTTGGGAGTTCATGCTTAGTTTAGCTTTTCTTAGTACTTCCTTGAGAATTGTAACCTTTCACGACTTCGTAGACAGTAGTTTCCCATTATGCTATTTGATTAGGCTTGGTAGTAACAGTGACGTGAATATTCATCTATGTTCATGTATTGTTGTTGTTTTAAGCATGGTATATGAAAATTTTAGTTTAAAACACTGCTTTTGGTTTCAGAGATAGATTTCAGGAATACTTGATACTTTTGGCTTTCTTACAGAAAACATGGCATATTTTTGAAATATTGGTTTGAGATAAATGTGTTTCAGGTGATTTTACTGGTATTTTTAAACCTGCATGCCTGAGGAGACACATGTTTCGGGTGATTTTACTGATACTCAACATGGCATACTCATTGAGAAATGGTTTAAAATTGGTATATGTATTTTGTGAGTCCCCAATAGGTCTCATCTTTGCAAGCTACGACTGGAGGAGGAGTATACGATACTGTAGAGGCACTTTACCTTTATCATATTATATATCATGGCACAGTCTCACATGAATTCCCTTATGAGGTTGATTGTTAGCTATTACTTCTTGCTATTTGTATCCTCTATGCTTATGGGGGGTGCGGTTGGGTCTATTGTTTGTTGTTTGTACCTTCTGGACTTATGGGGGTTTGGTCAGGTTATTCTTTGATTGTGTGTACCTTCCGACCTTATGGGGGTTCTGTTAGGTTATAGCTAGGTCGCTTTACTTTTATTTTCTCTATTTACTTTATGTTTTTACCAGTTACTTACCTTTACTTCCCAATATTATTTAGTTATGTCAAGTTGTTCATTTTCTGACCTCTGTTTCTTACCCCTTTAGTATTTTCGCATTTTATCATACTTTTACCTTATTTAAGCTCAATCGACTTATGATGTCTACTGGTTACCGCATGTTTTGATACTCATGCTATACTCTTGCATCTTTTTTCCTGATACAAACCCTAGCATGAGTTCTCACCGCTGACGTTGTCCCTATGCTTACTTGCGGATCCGGAGATTTAGGGTGAGCTTTTGGCATCCAGAGTTGATCCATCTCTATCTACCTTGGAATTGGTCTTCTTTTGTACTTTGGAGACTATTTGTATATATATTTACGCTTGTCTAATACTCCTTATGTTATAGTAGTTCTTGTACTGGCTAATACCAGGTCTTGGGGGATTCTTTGGTGTATTTTTCTCTTTCCCTCTCTATCTATTTATGTTGCTTCATTGCTTTCTCATAATTGGTATCGTTATCACGTTTTCCATCTCATTCCCTTGTTAGCCCGTTACTCGCCATTTCAAGCTAAGGATTGGCTTACCTACTGGTGGGTTATTATAGGTGCCATCATGACCTGAGAAATCGAGTCGTGACTGTTTGGTATCAAAGCCTAGGTTCATCGGTATCGTTGGTACAAGAGCAAATGTCTAGCAGAGTCCTGCAAATTGGTTTGATGATGTCCGTATCCTATCTTCGGGAGGCTACAGGGCATTCTTAGGAAATTTCATCTTTTGATTCTCTATCATGCATTCTTATCTCCTATCAATTTCTAATTGTCATTTGCTTCATTCTTTCTCTAATGGTTAGGACGAGGGCTACAACAACCATGGGCGCGGTAGCTAGGGCCCCAGCCAGGGGAAGAGGCAGAGGTCGACTCCAAAGTCAAGGTGAGGCACGAGCTGTAGCACCAGATCACATCTAGGCTAGAGAGCCGTCACCAGAGCCTATTTATGATCAGGAGGCTGAGATTGTTCCACAACTAGTTCCAGTGGATCTACTACCTCAGCAGCCAGTGGGGCAGGGACTAGCCCAGCCTCTACCTGAGATTACAGCTTCACCAGAACTTCCAGCCGCCCTTGCTCAACTGCTGAGTGTATTAAGAGGTATGCCACAAACGATGATGTCCAAGCTCGAACCACTCCAAGAAGCTCCAGAATGACAAAAATACCTTCCAACTAACGTCAGAATGCCCGTAGTTCCTTCACGGAAATTGTTCCTTACGTCCTAAACTTCACAAACACTATATATATTCAGCTTATACTCACCTATAAACAGTTCATAATTAAGCTTAAATTGACAGATTTCCCAAAAGAATCATAACTTGACGAAACGTCCGTAGAACTTCATAAAAATGATCATAAAAGAGCCCCGAGATGGTTACCTTAGCAAACCAAGTGTAAAGCTTGAATAAACACCAAGAAATACCAATTCCTATCTTGTGAAACCAGCTCCAAACGTGGTTTATCGAAGGGAAAAATGGCTGCCTCACGTAGAGGTCGCGTTTCTAGGCACGGGGGCAAACTTTAGCGATAAAAATCACCAAAAACGCACCTTGATCACTCAAGAACTCTCTTGGAACCCTCCCTTATGTTTTCTCTCTGTTTCAGAACTGAAATAGCGTTCTAAAACGTGAATTGGAGGCTTTAAATCAATTTTGACCCGACCCGGTTCGCAACCCAGTTTCTGCCAGACAGTCCGCGGTAAACCAGTCATAACTTTTTACTCCAAGATCGGTTGGACGTGAGGTTTTGTGCGTTGGAAACTAGACTCGTAGACCTTCGATTTGGTAGGTCTTGGGACTTCTAACTCTTTATATATTGAGATAAAAGCTCTGAGACATTTGACCCAAAGTCCAGAAAATTTATTAAAGAAACTTACGATAACTTTTGCCGACTTGCTTGACTTCAAAACTTATCATACGACCATAAAGACCAAACAAACGGCCCAGGTATCAAACTACCGGTCCCGAAAAGCCTTAAATAACTTGGGGTCACAACAGACAAGCTATAACGGTACAAGAAAGGCAAAAATACATAAATGACCGGAAGGGTCATTACATCATCCACTACTAAAAAGACTTCCGTCCTCGAAAGTCAAGAACAAGGAAGTACCTGAAGGCTCGAACAGCTGCGGATACTGAGCCCACATATCTCTCTCGGTCTCCCAGGTAGCCTCCTCAACTGGATGATGCCTCCACTGAATCTTGACAACCGGGATCTCCCGAGACCTCAATCTCCTGACATCTCTGGCCAAAATAGCCACCGGCTTCTCAACAAAGGATAAACTCTCATCCAGCTGAACCGTCTCCCACTGCAACACATGAGACTCATCTGGAACATACCGCCGCAACATCAATACATGGAAAATAGGGTGCATAGATGAAAACATCGGAGGCAAAGCTAACTGATAGGAAATACTACCAACCCTCTGGAGAATCTCGAATGGCCCAATGTACCTAGGGCTAAGCTTGCCCCGCCTACCAAATCTCATCACACCCTTCATGGGAGATACACGGAGAAATACCGAATCACCAACACTGAACTCTAAGGCACGAAGTCTACGATCAGCGTAGCTCTTCTGCCTACTCTGAGCTGCCCGAAGTCTATCCTGAATCACTCGGACTCGGTCTAAGGAATCTCGAAGCAAATCTGTACTCTGTGGCCTAGATTCAGAACCATCAAACCATCCAATCGGCGATCTGGAACGCCTACCATACAAGGCCTCAAAAGGTGCCATGCCAATGCTCGAATGGAAACTATTATTATAAGCAAACTCAGCCAAAGGCACAAACTAATCCCACGAACCTCCAAAGTCAAGAACACAGGCCCGAAGCATGTCCTCCAGGACCTGAATGGTCCTCTCGGACTGGCCATCTGTCTGAGGGTGGAAAGTGGTACTAAGTTGAACCTCTGTACCCAAATCTCGCTGAATAGCCCTCCAGAACTGAGATGTGAACTGAGTGCCGCGGTCTGAAATGATAGAAGCTGGGACCCCGTGCAACCGAACAATCTCACGAAGGTAGATCTAAGCTAACCTCTCTGCGCCATAAGAAGTCTGAACCGGCAAGAAATGTGCTGACTTAGTCAGCCTATCAACAATCACCCATATGGAATCAAACCCACGAGAAGTACGAGGCAAACCAACCACGAAGTCCATAGTAATCCCTTCCCACTTCCACTCAGGAATGGGAAGTCGCTGCATCAAACCACCAGGTCTCATATGCTCGAACTTAACCTACTGACAGTTCAAGCACCGAGATACAAACTCCGCTATATCCCGCTTCATACCACTCCACCAGTAAAGCTGCCTCAAGTCTCTATACATCTTTGCTGTGCCAGGGTGAATGGAGTATCTAGTACAATGTGCCTCGTGAAGTATCAACTGAATCAAATCACTAATCCTTGGAACACAAAGGCGACTATCAAACCTCAGAACCCCATCTGAATCTAGAGTAGCCCGACTGGTCTCACCCTGAACAATCTGATCACCAAGGTCACACAACTGCTGATCCTCAAACTGATGGCTCTGAATCTGATCAATCAAAGTAGAACGAACCTCAACATTGGCGAGAACTCTGCTAGGATACGACAAGTCAAGACTAACCAAACGGTTAACCAAGGACTGGATGTCCAAGGCCAACGTCGCTCTGAAACTGAATGAGAAGCTAGGCTACCCATACTCACCGCCCTCCGGCTCAAGGCATTCAGTACCACGTTTGCCTTGCCCGGATGATACAGAATAGTGAAGTCATAGTCCTTCAGTAACTCGGCCCATCTCCTCTGCCTCGAGTTCAACTCTCGCTGACTCGTGATATACTGAAGACTACGGTGATCAGTGAAGATCTCACAGTGAACTTCATATAGGTAAGGCCTCCAGATCTTGAGCGCAAAAACTACCGCCGCCAACTCTAAGTCATGAGTGGGGTAGTTGCGTTCGTGAACCTTCAGCTGCCTTGATGCATATGCTATTACTCGACCCTGCTGCATCAACACACAACCAATACCAACCTCGGAAGCATCACAATACACGGAGGAGCTCTGACCCTCAACCGGCAAGGTCAAAACTGGAACTGAAGTCAATAAGGCCTTAAGCCTCTGAAAGCTATCCTCGCACTAATCCGACCACTGAAATGGGACATCCTTCCTAGTCAGCATAGTCAAAGGTGCTACTATGGAAGAAAATCCATGAACGAAGCGTCTGTAGTAACCTGCTAACCCAATAAAATTGCGAACTTTAGTAACAGTAGTGGGTCTAGGCCAATCACAAACCGCTAAAATCTTTCCCGGATCAACCCTAATCCCATCCTTGGACACCACGTGCCCTAGGAATGCAACTGACTCAAGCCAAAACTCACACTTTGAGAACTTGGCATAAAGCCGATAATCTCTCAAAGTCTGGAGTATAACCCTCAAGTGCTGCTCATGCTCATCTCTACTACGCGAGTATACCAAGATGTCGTCTATAAAAACTATCACAAATGAGTCCAAATACGGGCCAAGAACCCTGTGCATCAAGTTCATAAAGGCTGCGGGGGCATTAGTCAATCCAAAAGACATCACCAGGAACTCATAATGGCTATAACGTGTCCTGAATGCTGTCTTAGGGATGTCCTCCGCCCTAATCCTCAACTGATGGTAGCCGGACCTCAAATCAATCTTCGAAAACACGACTGAACCCTGAAGCTGGTCAAACAAGTCATCAATCCTCGGTATTGGATACCTATTCTTCACTGTCACCCTATTCAGCTGCCGATAATCAATACACATGCGCAGCGACCCATCCTTCTTCTTCACGAAGAGAACAGGAGCACCCCAAGGTGACACACTCGGTCTAATAAACCCCTTAGCTAACAGATCCTGGAGCTGCGCCTTAAGCTCTCTCAACTCAGCCGGAGCCATACGGTAAGGAGAAATAGAAATGGGCCTGGTGCCCGGCTCTAACTCCATAGCAAAATCAATATCTCTCTTAAGTGGAAGGCCCGGCAGGTCGATAGGAAACACATCAAGGAAGTCTCTAACCACAGGAACAGACTCAGGAGACTTAGGGTCAGCACTAGCATCTCGGACATATGCTAGATAAGTTAAACACCCACGGGAAATCAACTTCCTAGCTCGAAGACAAGAGATGAACCCAGACGGTGCATGGCTAACAGAATCCTGCCACACAACCGGGGATACACCGGGCACAGCTATGGTAATGGTCTTGGCATAACAATCCAAAACCGCACGGTGAGGGGATAACCAGTCCATTCCCAGTATCACATCAAAATCTAGCATATCAAGGATCATCAAATCACCCCAAGTCTCTCAATCACCAATAGATATCATACAAGATCTCACAATCCGATCCACTACTAAAGAATCTCCTATTGGGGTCGAAACAGAAACATGAATAGATAATGGCTCACTAGCCAACCCTAAACAAGGCACAAAGTAGGCAGATACATATGAACAAGTGGATCCAGGATCAAATAAAGACATAACGGACTGATGGCATATAGAAATTGTACCTGTAATCACAGCATCCGAGGCCTCTGCCTCTGGTCTCCTAGGGACCGCGTAAAACTGACGATGACCTCCACCTGCCCGACCGTCATCCCTAACACCTGCTCTGCCACGCAGAGCACCACCTCTACCCTGACAACCACCCCCTCTAGCCGGAGGCTGAACTGCTCATAAAGGCTCGGCCAGCTGAACTGTACCCTGCTGAGGGAAATCTCTAGCAAAATGATCAATCACACCACAAGTAAAACAAGCTTCACGAAGAAAATAGGAGCACCCCAAGGAGACACACTCGGTCTAATGAACCCCTTCCCTTGATAGCATGCTTTATCAGTGGAAGGTGTCGAATGATGGCCGACTTTTCTTTTCGATTGATTGGCTTACGGATCGACCTCAACTCCCGACTAGAGACCCGACCCAACACTCAGACATAGAATTTGACCTTGAAACCCAAATTGATACCCGATACTGACACTCGAACCGGGACTCGATTCCAACTCCCAATACGGGATCTAACTTTGACCTCGAACTGAGAGCCAACCCTAACACTCGATCAGAGACCTGACCCCGACACCCAACCTCGACTCTCAACCCAGGACCCAATCCCAACACACGAATCGGGACCTGACCCCGACACCTGACTTGGAATTTTACCCCAACCCTGATACCAACCCAGAACCCGAACCCGACCCGGACTCCTGACCCGAAACTCAACCCTGACACCTAACCTTGACTCCCGATCCGGATCAAACCACGACACCTGACCCGGACCCGGCTTCAGTACCTGACCTTGACACCTAACACCTGACCGGGAACTCGACCCCAACACCTGACCCTTGTCCCAACCCCGACACCAACTCGAAACCCGATCCGAACACCTGACTCAAACCCCAAACCTGACCCTGACTCCAGACCCAAAACTCGACCCAGACTCCCGACCCATATCTCAACCCTGACACCCAATTTTGACTCTCGACCAAGATCCAACCATGACAGCTGACCCGAGAACCAGCTCCAACACCCGAGCCGAGACCTGATCCTGACACTCGATCTATGATTCGACCCCTAATCCCGATTGAGACCCCACCTCAACTCCCGACCCGACACCCAACCCTATTTCTCGACCAGGTAACCGAACTCGATTTCCAATTGGGTACTTACCCCCAACACCCGATTCTCGAGCCAAATTCAACCACGACTCTCGACTCCCGACCTTGTATCCGACCTCGATTCCTGACCCCGAGTCGAGTCTCGGGTCGGGAGTGGGTGTCAAGGTTGGGAGTTGAGTCTCGAATCGAGGTGGGGAGTCGAGTCCCGAGTCAAGAAATGGGAGTCAGATCTGTGGTTAGTGTTGGAAATCGGTACCCGTGACCTGGGTTAGGGTGGAAAGTTGAGGTGTGAGGTTGAAAGAGAGTTTTCAAAAATGTTTTCCTTACTTTTTTAAGAGAAGACATTTTCTTTAAATTTGAGAAAAATAAGTTCATTTGGAAAATATGTTTCAAAACATTTAAGTCAACCAAATATGAGAAAGTTGAAAAATATTTTCTAGAAAATATTTTTCGTCATACCAAACACTCTGAGTTCACTGTCTTTGAAGCATGTGAGAGATAAAAAATAACTTAAAATCTATTAATATGAAAACATGCCATTTTTTAATTGGACACTTTATAATTACTTAGTACACATAATTAATTAAAATTAAAATTTAAGTAAATATTTTTAAAATTAATTTCCTTTCTTTCTTTGTGAAATAAAGTCAAATTATAATATTTTCCTTTATTTCTTTGTAAAATAAAATAAAATTTTATTATTTTTCCATTTTAGTTATTGGCATTACTGTTGACATTTGTTTTCTTCAAAAGAAAAATTGATTTCATGTGAATTTAGCTGTTAAATTAATTTTTAGAAGATATTTTTTTAAAAAAAGTTATTTTTTAAAAATGTTAGAGTTCAAAAAATTACGTGGGATGAACTCTAATATTTTATTTTCCTCATATTTAATTAATTATAAATTTATTCAAAAATATTTTTAATAAAATGAACACAAAATTTTCAAAAAAAAAAATCTTTTTACTGTGAATGTTTAGGAACGCCAACTATGTATAAATTGAGAAAATAAATCTGTTTTTTAGAATTAAAATAAAATAATTTAAACACAAAAAAATAAATTAAACTCTAACATTTTTTAAAAAATAACTTTTTTCAAAAAGTATCTTCTTAAAATTAATTGAATAGCTAAATTGATATCAGAATAAAAAAAATTATTGAAGAAAAGAAAAGTTAACCATAACGTTAATTACTAAAAAGGAAAAAATAATAAAATTTGATTTTTATTTCACAAAGAAAGAAAGGAAAACAATTTTTAAAATATCTACTTAAATTTTAATGTCAATTAATTATGTATATTAATTAATTATAAAGTATTCAATTAAAGAATGACATATGCCCATATTAATATGGTTTTAAGAACTCTGGACAAAGAATCAACCACTCTAAGTCCGAAGTTCTGTTCTCCTCTAACTGCACCACCTAGGAGGCTAACACTTGCACTACCACTCTTAATATGGAAGCCAGCACTACCTTTGGTAAATATTTAGGCTTTCCCATGTTTCACCAAAAGCCTACCAATAGTGATTTCTAGTTTATAATTGATAATTTGAACAATAGGCTGGCTAGCTAGAAAACTAAATTCCTCAACTCCACTGGGAGAACTGTCCTAGCCAAGGCTACACTAGGCAGCATACCCAGCCATGTCATGCAATACATCAATCTCCCTTGTAAAGTATCTGAGAGTATCAATAGAATCCAGAGAAACTTCGTTTGGGGAACCACCACTGAGAAAAGGAAGTTGCACCTTCTAAGCTGGGAAACCATCTCCAGGCCCAAAAGTGAAGAAGGTTTGGGTATCCAAAAATGTGAGATCAAAAACAAAGACCTCCATACTAGCCTTGCCTAGCATCTTTACCATAACTCTAACTCCCTCTGGAGCAGAGTGCTCATTAGCAAGTACTTCAACCCCCTTAGAGACCCAACCTCTAACACCTGAAGAAGGAATACCTACTCTAGAACCTAGAAATGCATTCTTGATGGCTGGATTGCAGGAATGGATGGCCACAGGTGGACTGTGTATAAGGGGGATAGAACCAACTTCTACAACGATAGATGGATCCCCCATCATAATTCCCTATGTAGGACTATCCAGGGCCCCCTGAATAGGGGAGAGGACCAGTTGAAAGTTGTCAACTTCTATAATAATAGCAACTGGAACCTCAGCACCCTCTCCTTCGAAATCCCTGATAATGTTAGAGCCAACATCATGGACACACATCTTCTTCCCAACAGCCAAAGGGAGGATAAGCTCATCTGGAACCATACCACTAATGGTTCCTTCACAACTGGAAGTGCCTATGTACTCATCCACAAGAAGCTCGAGCACAACCTTCATAGTCACAGCCTGAAAGAGCTCACTTGGATTTGGAGACTCTCATGCCCGAATAAAATCAAAACCTTCTTGTGGCTCATTCACCATGGTAGGCTTCCCACAGCTCATTACCTCCATAGGATTGGTCTCAACATCAACCCTGCTT
The DNA here is from genome assembly GCA_003996215.1 of Jaltomata sinuosa. NCBI lineage: Eukaryota > Viridiplantae > Streptophyta > Magnoliopsida > Solanales > Solanaceae > Jaltomata > Jaltomata sinuosa. The sequence continues at coordinate 251,188 of QJPP01000373.1, read as the reverse complement.
GCCTTTTCTATGGGCATTCCATGGAAGACCTCGAACATATTTTCTTCCTATGTCCTCTTGCCACCACCTTCTGGAGTAATATCCCGAGTCATGCCACCCATGCCCCTACCATTAAAATCCCCTCCCTTAGGATTGCTTCTTGGGACACTCTATGGAAGAATGCTAAAGGGAAGAACTATGACAGGATTATCCTCTGGCACGTCTTCCTTCCTTAATGCTTCTGGAGCATTTGGCTCTAAAGAAACGTCAATCTATTCAATCATAAGAAGGATGACATCAATTGGAGACAGACCCTGAACCACTCCACCGAATATCATCTTCTAATTCGAAATACCCTTTCCAATAGAAATAACAATATTACCATTCAGCTCTCGTGGACACCTCCACCTGCTGGGCATTATAAGCTAAATACTTATGGTTCAACCAAGGGCATTGGGGAAGAAGGGATGCGAGTGATAGGTGGTGTCATTAGAAACCATAATGGAAACTGGGTAATGGGTTTCATTGGCAAATCCAACAGCTCTAATCCCACCTTTATCGAACTCTTGGCTGTTAGGCATGGTCTAAAAATGGCGATAGAGCACAACCTCTATCCAATTGAGCTTAATGTCGACCTCTCAAGAGGTCATTAACATGCTAACCTCATATCACCCTTTGTATGATAACATTTTCCTTGAGTGCAGATCACTGATGCAGCAGCTGAGATCACCGACGCCGACACTGACCCACATCTTCAGGGAACAGAATAAGGTTGCCGATTTGCTAAGCAAGATGGGTAGACGGAGCACAGTTTTTGGAGGCGTTAACTACTTGGCAGTTCCCCCGGTGTTTGTGGCAAAAGCTGTTTGGGCAGACATTGTGGGAACTTCTTACTCTATAATAATTTCAGCCTGTAATAATTCTACTGCTAGCCAGTTAATGGCCGTTGGTACTACTAACAACAATGTTGATGTTTTTTCTAGCCCCCTACCTCATTCTGATTAATGATATATAAGTACCTTTTTTACCAAAAAAATATGGTATTAAGTTATTTTTGATCTCTTATATGCCTCCAAGAGAGTGAGCTCACTCTCTTTGCCCTCTCAGAACTTTTTTTTTCTCAAAATTGGGGGTGAGGAAAGGAGAAATGGGAAGGAGATTACAAAGTGGGGAATGAAACTCTCACCAACAATGTGAGATTTCAGGTAGCCAATCAATTGGGCAAGTAAAGTTCACCACGCCACCTCAACATTTAAGGGTTTATATATTCCATTTTAAAGTAGTTCAGGGGTAATAGAACTTCCTAAAAAAATGTGTAGTCGAAACTATAGTGATAGTTTAGGAGGTACTTGTGTCTTTTCCTAAAAAAAATATTGATATGGTTGATAAATATGAGTAAAAAATGCTTATAGGTTTCGATAATAATCTATCTATCTATATTATATTAAAAGTGTGAAGCACCTTATAATGTGATTTGAACTTTTTACCCTTCATTAAAAGACATCCCAATAGACAAAATCGTCATTTACTATTTTTCTTAAATTATTATTTATGTTATTTTAATTATTATCATTATTTAAATTTATGTTAATATAATTATTATTAATATTTTGGTAACTAATTTGTGTATTGTTTAAAAACCGTGCAATTACTTTTAACCTAGATGTCTACTCTCTCTTTTTTGTACGTTTTCTGTAGCTTTTAGGATTAGGAGACCTTTAATCCATTAATTAATATTAGTTAGTAGTCTCTCTTTATTTAGATTTGGATCAATCTTTTAAAATTGTCGCTGGGAAAAAAATAGGTTTAGGTTTAGGTTTTAGGTTTAGAAGTCTTTTATCAATTCAAATCTTTGATAGTATCCATGATTGAAGAGATAAATTTGCTTGTGATTTGAGGTAAGTTTTCTAAAATTTTAGTATGATCTTTTTGGTATGTTCTTAAAATTTACAATAATAAATAATCGTGTATTCTTGATAGATAATTGTTAATTGAGAAGTTTTCTTTGTGATTTTTGTTTATAATGTTTCATATACAATTAATTGTTAGAAATTGGCTTATTTATAATTTTGTGTAGATTATTTGAATCGTTTATTCCGTCACAATAAATTGGAGGTAAGTTTCTAAAATTTTAGTATGTTCTTGAAGTTTACAATAATAACTAATCGTGTATTCTTGACAGACAATTGCTAATTGAGAAGTTTTCTTTGTGATTTTTATTTATAATGTCTCAATATAATTAATAGTTAAAAATTGACTTATTTATAATTTTGTATAGATTATTTGAATCGTTGTATTCCGTCACAAGAAATTGGAGGTAAGTTTCTAAAATTTTAGTATGTTCTTGAAGTTTACACTAATAACTAATCGTGTATCTTGATAGACAATTGCTAATTGAGAAGTTTTCTTTGTGATTTTTATTTATAATGTCTCATATACAATTAATAGTTAAAAATGACTTATTTATAATTTATTGTAGATTATTTGAATCGTTGTATTCCGTCACAATAAATTGGAGGTAAATTTCTAAAATTTTAGTATGTTCTTGAAGTTTACAATAATAACTAATCGTGTATTCTTGATAGACAATGGCTAATTGAGAAGTTTTCTTTGTAATTTTTATTTATAATGTCTCAATATAATTAATAGTTAAAAATTGACTTATTTATAATTTTGTATAGATTATTTGAATCGTTGTATTCCGTCACAAGAAATTGGAGGTAAGTTTCTAAAATTTTAGTATGTTCTTGAAGTTTACAATAATAACTAATCGTGTATCTTGATAGACAATTGCTAATTGAGAAGTTTTCTTTGTGATTTTTATTTATAATGTCTCATATACAATTAATAGTTAAAAAATGACTTATTTATAATTTTGTGTAGATTATTTGAATCGTTGTATTCCGTCACAAGAAATCGGAGGTAAGTTTCTAAAATTTTAGTATGTTCTTGAAGTTTACAATAATAACTAATCGTGTTTCTTGATAGACAATTGCTAATTGAGAAGTTTTCTTTGTGATTTTTATTTATAATGTCTCATATACAATTAATAGTTAAAAATTGACTTATTTATAATTTTGTGTAGATTATTTGAATCGTTGTATTCCTTCACAAGAAATTGGGAGTAAGTTTCTAAAATTTTAGTATGTTGTTGAGTTTACGATAATAACTAATCGTGTATTCTTGATAGACAATTACTAATTGAGAAGTTTTCTTTGTGATTTTTGTTTATAATGTCTCATATACCATTAATAATTAAAAATTAACTTATTTACAATTTTGTACAAATTATTTGGATCGTCGTATTCTTCTAAAATTTTAGTATGTTCTTGAAATTTACAATAATAAATAATCGTGTATTTTTGATAGACAATTGCTAATTGAGAAATTTTCTTTGTGATTTTTGCTTATAGTGTCTCATATACAATTAATAATTAAAAATTGACTTGTTTACAATTTTGTACAGATTATTTGGATCATTGTATTCCGTCACAAGAGATTGGAGGTAAGTTTTCTACAATTTTAGTATGTTCTTGAAGTTTACAACAATAAATAATCATGAATTCTTAATAGACAATTGTTAATTGAGAAGTTTTCTTTGTGATTTTTCTATAATAGACAAAATTTTCCTCATTAAATATTTTCTATTTGAATTAGGTAAGAAATTCTAATTTCTAACTTTATAATTAATTAAAAAGTTACCTTATTTGTGTTTTAAGTTTTTTTGTTCAAATTCGATTAGAAAATACCTTATTTTGAATGGTAAAATCTTATATTAGAACTTAATAACCCAATTGAGAAGAGTACTCACATTTTTTTAAAAAAGATTTGTACTTAATAATATAACGAACACGTAATAATTTATTTTCTTGGGTAAATTACATAAAACACACATCTTTGGGAGCTAATTACTCTTTTTTCCACCTCACTTCGCTCGGATACATCGCCCCAAGGCGTGATACATCGCCTCACCTCTGGATAATTACCTTTGATACATCGGGTGGGATGTATCCGAGGTGAGGCGATGTATCACGCCTTGGGCGATGTATCCGAGTGTTTACATGTGGTAAATTAAGTAATAAAAATAAAGTAGTGGGAGAGTTAGTAAATATGGTAAGGAGGTATGTATCTTTAGGTAGTTTAACCTTATTTTTTTCATACCATTTTTTTAATTAACGTGATACACACGTGCAAAGCACGCACACTAAACTAGTATCTATACTATATTAAAAGTGTGAAGAACCTTATAATGTGATTTGAACTTTTTGCCCTTCATTAAAAGACTTCACAATAGACAAAATCGTCATTTACTATTTCATCAAATAAAATAATAATTATATATAAAAAATAATATATATTAAAACCTAATAATATTATATTTCAAAAGGTTTTAAAAATAAATGTGTATCATACGTTTTTTTATTGTTGAGATGACATTGAACGAAGAAATAATATTAATTATTTTGGTAAAGTTTGTATTGATTTTCTACCATAACTAGAATTACCTTTTTTGGTGGAAAAGATTTCTTTATTATAAAAGATCTCTTTCATATTTGATTAATTCTTTCTTGGAGAATTTTTTTGTACTTTTATATATTGAACACTTTTTTTCCAATAAATAACAGAATAATATTCACAACGTAATGCCATCTCAGACTTGATTTTTCGGTAAATTTTTATTAGGTAAGAAAAAGAGCAAAAAACATTATGCGAAACTTTCCAATGCCAAACCGTCACGTGTATGCTTCAAGAATTCTCCTTTATAGCATTATTAGATTTATCTAATGTGCACAGATTGCAATTACTATTATTAAGCATTCAAAGTAATCTGTTCCGTGGGCAATAACAGGTTAAATTGAAGTACTTTTTTTTCTCTTTGTTTAATTGTGATTTAATTTTGATTATGTTATTTAACTATATTTTCGTATATTATTCGTTAGTATTATAGTTAAATCATTAATTAAATTTATTTGCTAAATTTAAAATATAAGATTTTAGTTAAGTGTTGAATGTTGATATGTAGAGTTTTTAGTTGAATGATGAACCTATAAATTTGGGGTTATAGTAGACTCGTTCAATTAAGTTTGAAAGTGAATCAAATACGTTATTTATGTAATATTACTTAGTAATAAATTAAATTTATTTATTTTGTAACTCAAATATATTGCTTAGTAATATTTACATAATTTTTTAAAGTTGTGTACTCAATAGTATAAGTCATATACGTAATAATTTGCTCATTTTATATACTTAATTTTATTTATAACGTGACACACATGTGCAACGCACATACACTAAACTAGTCTATATCTATACTATATTAAAAGTATGAAGCACCTTATAATGTGATTTGAACTTTTTACCCTTCATTAAAAGGGTTTGCTTTAGACAGAGTTGTCTTTTCACCATTTTTCTCAAATAAATTATAATTACACATAAACACTAATATATATTAAAATATTAATAATATTTATACTCTTAAAAGTTTCCGCAAAATCCCTAAAGTTCCAAAAAAAAAAGTCGACGGCCTTTTCTTAATTTTTGGCATATATATATATATATATATATATATCATATTTTTTACCCTACTTTTTGTAGTAGTATGCACGTTTATATAAATAACATAATTTTTTAATATCTGGAATATTTTTAAAGAAAAAATTATATTAATGTTAATTGTTATTTTCACATAATTTATTTATTTTATATAATTTTTTTAATTTATTAACATGTGCAACGCACATACATTAATCTATCTATCTATCTATTTATATTTATACTATATTAAAAGTGTGAAGCACCTTATAATGTGATTTGAACTTTTTGTCCTTCATTAAAAGTCTTCACAATAGATAAAATTGTCTTTTCACTTATTTTTTAATATTATTATTTAATTATTTTTATAATATTTAAAACTTTAAAATCAACTAAAATTTTGATTATTAATTATTTACTTATTTAAACTACTTAGAACTCAACATTTAAGGAAAACAAGAGGAAGATGTCGTACGTGCAAAGCAAATTAAGAGAAGAAAGATTCCCGATATTTGATTCGTATAAAAAAATTCGTTATTTTATTTTTTGGCATGGAAAGTTTATAAGAAAGACCACAAAGAAAAATATAAAAACTCCTAATTTAATTGATTTGTAGTCCTAAATGTTAGGAAGTAATTATTTATAAGATCCAATTTGAAATTGGAATGCCATAAAAAGTCCATTATATGTGTGCAATAATTAACGTCCAAAAGGACGTGTGCTGCATAATTAAGGTTATGCAATTTGTCTATATTTTCAATTAATAAGTCTTTTTATGGACTAGACCAAATTATTTTTGGTATATTGAATTTTATGGAAAGTCCATAAAGGTTTGGTGATCTTATATTTTAATTGACAATTGAATTCGAGATTTTTCATAGAAAAATTTCGTAAAGTTTACTACCCTAAGTAACTCATCACATAATTAAATATAAAAAAGATTTATAGGTAATATTATATAAAATGTGATGGAATCGAGATTTTTTCCATATCAAAATTCCATAAAATGTATTACCCCATTTAACTCATCACCTTAATCAAATAGGAACCATATTTATGGGTGATATTATATAAAGGGGGATGAAAAAAGTTTCAAGAACAAGTTTTTACTATGAAAAAAGTTCTTATGAGGAAATTTTTATTGAAAGTATTCATCAATTTCAAGTCTATATTATAGTTAATATCTTTTTTTCACTTTCGTTTATCATTATTTTTTTGTTTTGTCTATTTTTGTATATTTGTATTGGTGTTTCTACTATGCATTATCGTGTTATTAGTCTCTTGGTAAATGACTTTCAGTTTTATTCATTGCAAGTTCGCAACTTTTAGGTTGTCATCTTTTGATTGACCATAATTCTTTCTATTATTATTAAAATAATTTGAAATTGACTTAATTATAATTTTGACCAGATTCTTTAGATCGTTACGTTGTCTCTTTCTTTTTTTTGGCACAAGCTATATCATTAAAATAGATATAAAATTTATTCTAACGTCAATTGCTACTTTCTAATAATTTTGCTCTTTCATATATAGTTTTATTGATCGACGAGAGACATACGTGCAACGCACGTACACTAAACTAGTACTATATTAAAAGTGTGAAGCACCTTATAATGTGATTTGAACTTTTTACCCTTCATTAAAAGGGTTTGCTTTAGACAAAGTTGTCTTTTCACCATTTTTCTCAAATAAATTATAATTACACAGAAACACTAATATATATTAAAATATTAATAATATTTATACTCTTAAAATTTCCCGCAAAATCCCTAAAGTTCCAAAAAAAAAAAAGTCGACGGCCTTTTCTTAATTTTTGGCATATATATATATATATCATATTTTTTACCCTACTTTTTGTAGTAGTATGCACGTTTATATAAATAACATAATTTTTTAATATCTGGAATAATTTTAAAGAAAAAATTATATTAATGTTAATTGTTATTTTCACATAATTTATTTATTTTATATAATTTTTTTAATTTATTAACATGTGCAACGCACATACATTAAGACTAGTCTATACTATATTAAAAGTGTGAAGCACCTTATAATGTGATTTGAACTTTTTACCCTTCATTAAAAGGGTTTGCTTTAGACAGAGTTGTTTTTTCACCATTTTTCTCAAATAAATTATAATTACACATAAACACTAATATATATTAAAATATTAATAATATTTATACTCTTAAAAGTTCCCGCAAAATCCCTAAAGTTCCAAAAAAAAAAGTCGACGGCCTTTTGTAGTAGTATGCACGTTTATATAAATAACATAATTTTTAAATATCTGGAATATTTTTAAAGAAAAAATTATATTAATGTTAATTGTTATTTTCACATAATTTATTTATTTTATATAATTTTTTTAATTTATTAACATGTGCAACGCACATACATTAAGACTAGTCTATACTATATTAAAAGTGTGAAGCACCTTATAATGTGATTTGAATTTTTTACCCTTCATTGAAAAGGTTTGCTTTAGACAAAGTTGTCTTTTCACCATTTTTCTCAAATAAATTATAATTACACATAAACACTAATATATATTAAAATATTAATAATATTTATACTCTTAAAAGTTCCCGCAAAATCCCTAAAGTTCCAAAAAATAAGTCGACGGCCTTTTCTTAATTTTTGGCATATATATATATATATATATCGTATTTTTTACCCTACTTTTTGTAGTAGTATGCACGTTTATATAAATAACATAATTTTTTCATATCTGGAATATTTTTAAAGAAAAAATTATATTAATGTTAATTGTTATTTTCACATAATTTATTTATTTTATATAATTTTTTTAATTTATTAACATGTGCAACGCACATACATTAAGACTAGTTATATTAAAAGTGTGAAGGACCTTATAATGTGATTTGAACTTTTTACCCTTCATTAAAACTCTTCACTTTAGACGAAATCGTCTTTTCACTTTTTCCCTCCAATTAATAAATATAAAAGTTTTTTCCTCCAATTACTAAATATAAAAAAAATATTCTTAAAAAAAACCGAATAAATAAATGAGTTTCTACTAAAAATAGAATTCCTAAGTTTATGGGGACGAATTTATATTTTCATCCCATTAATAAATATATAAACCAAATTTTTTAAGAGAAAAAGTTGGCTGAAGTTTTTTACTAAAAATAAAATTCAAGTTTATGGGTATGAGTAAGGTTTTATGTTTTAGAATAAATAAAATATATGAACAAAATTTTGAGGGAAAAGGAATACAAAAAGGCGGCTGAATGTACAAGTTTGTAAAGTAATAGTTTACCTCATATTGTTTACTTCACATAATCCTCTAGGAATAATTTGCAACGAATCTAGTCAGGACTGGCAGGTATTGGATCCTCGCGCCAGGCTATGGCAGTTGATGGTGTTCATCTTGCACATATGTCACAGCAGATCGCAGATCTTACTAAAGTCTTGGCAGAATTCGAGAGAAAATGGACTGAGAACAATGAAGATTTGTCCAAGACCGTCCAGTCTCTTCAAGAACAAGTGTTATCCTTGGTTGATCGTCGTTGTCATTGTGTAGATCATACTCCTTCCTCCTTGTCATCAAGTGACGACGTGACTGAGACTAGTGAAAATGAGAAGGAGTATGTGGATACTATCCCCCATTATGATTGACTCATTTAGTTTATTTTCCTATACATTTTGACATATTTTGACATTTTTTTAAAGTTATTGAATACTTTATAGGTACTTTTGGTGGACCTTTTATGTGTTTAGTTATATTATTACTTCGTTTTTAGTTTGTTGATGATGTTGTAATTGCTTTATGAATGTTGTGGCAGCAATTAGTGCTGGTTTGGGCTGTATTGAATTAGTTTTTTAAATGACAAGTGGTACATATTGAAAATGCAAATTTTTGCAGCTGGAAAAAATACAGAAAATTGACGGACAGGGTCTCTTTTGTCCGTCACTTTTTTGAATTTTTAAAAAACAATTCTCTGAAAAAGTGACGCTATCCGTCGCTTTTATGGAATTTAAAAAAAAATACCCAGAAAAAGCGATGGACAATGTCACTTTTCTGGAAAAAAGAAAAAAAAAATCATCGCTTTTTCATTTGCGTCGCTGTCCATCGCTTTTAAAGCAACGCTGTCTGTTGCTTTTGGAAAAGCGACTGGCCATTTTCCCACGGAAGTGACGCCGTCACTTTTTCGTTACTTTTGGCCAATAAAGCAACGGACAACGTCCTTTTTGGCCATCTCTTTTTAACTTTTTTTTAGTTGTGGAATTAGATACTGTATAGAAAATCAGATTCTACCAGTGATCATGGAAACAGATTCAATGACAATGAAAAAGATTACGGAATGGGAATGAGAGGTCCCTTGGAATACATGCATGGTGGTGGGACAGACTAAACAGTGGAGGCTACAAGGAGAAATACATTTCAGACACTCTTAGAGAAGGAAACACATTGGCATACTTTTTAACAAACCATGTTTTTTTATTTTGCAGGTACAATAAGTTATCTTTCATTTCGTGAACTATTAATAATGCAAGGAAAATAATTAATACAGATAAACAGGGAATCCCACAAATAAGGTTCATACATCTAAAGAGGAGTGCATCATATTAGATCCAAGGCACACTATATAGTCAGAATAGGTTTACATGCAGGAATCAACACATCAATCAACAAGATGCAGTAAATCTAGTTCAAAAACAAGGCTGAATAAAAACAAACATAATGGTTCAGCATTGGTACATAACAACATCTAGATGAAGAATCTTATACTGTTAGTTTCCAGTAGGTGGTATCAATCTCTATGAGATTCAACCCTTCGGAGAAGTAACAGTAAAGGATTTCTCTTATCTACAACATACAAGCCTAAGCCTAGCGAAAGTTTGGAATGTTTTACCCATCTTAAATACTGATGAACACCTATCATCACCTTGATGGTTGAAGTTGGTCTTCATTGATCACAATTTCATAGCGCGTGTGAGAAGCTTAGGCGGCTTGAAATTAAATCGCCCAAAGCTCGATGTGAAAAGACAAGGTGAAATTAGTGTTGAGTATGGGAGAATCATTACAAAGTGAAATGAGAGAATCTAGGCTATCATTGAAGGTCACCTAAAAATGAAGAGAAGAAATTCAGATTCGCCAGAGGAGCCACACAACATCATCTTCTTGTACTAAATCATTAGAACCATCAAGGTGCAAGATCCTTTTCCTAACAAAGCTCAGAATATCGAGAAGTTTAGAATCGAAACATGAAAATAGAGGGTAAAGAGTTCAGATTGAACGAGTGACATGATGCTACTGTTATGCCGGTTGGAGTTCCTGTGTTTGAACTCTAATGACATGGAGAGAAGAACATCGATATCTCATCTCTACTCTCTTTAACCCCCGTCTTCATAGTTAGATTTGAAATTTCTTCAAAAAAGAGCTCAAAACGAAAGGTGAAGGCTTACCTTGATAATCATCGTCCCAGCTCCATAGCAAAGATGATCATCAAGCTCCAACGAGCTTCACTGATGGAGATGAAGATCAACAAAGGCAGAGGTGGAACTTTAGGGTTTTTGTCCAAAGATCAGGTGATCTTGTTTATTTTTGTTTTGTTTTCGGTTTTGGATTGGGCCTGCTCCGATTTGGAGTGGGCTTTTGATGTACAAATTTTTATTTTAATAAATGGTCCATGGACAACCTTTAACCAAAGAATAAATTATATGCATCTGGATCATTTGTCTGAATCAACACAATAATTGTGTCACAAATTTAAATCAATTAGGCTCCTAGTACAAGCTTTATAAAACGAATAAACATAAACAAAATATTAAAGTTAGTTTCTTAAAATTTCTATAAAACAGTGTGTTGCTAATAAAAATATGCATCAAGAAGGTATACAACTTTACGACTACTTAGAGGAAGTAACAAATATAAATAGAAACTTTCCTGATTGAGTTGTAGCCTCCCTGTACTGTTGCTTCAAATGGTGCATATTACTTATCAGCAAATTCTTTATATAAGCTTAACAGTAACTAAAATTTAATTGCCAATGTGAAAATTTTTCCCGTAGATAAATTAATTAAATAATAATTTACTTTGGTAACATATACAACTTTCTTAAAAATCACTAAGTTGAATCACCAAAAGTTTACATATACAAGTTATCCATAATATAATAGCATTAATAGTATTCCAATTAAATGTCCAACTTAGTTTTGCAGGTCACACACGTTCATAGAAGGTGAAAAGTTTTAAGTCGTCATAATTTTCTTTTTCCAATTTATATGTTTACTGCAGCAAAAAGTTACTGGAGTACCATTTAATATGATTTAAATTTTCAATTCACGTCAGTTTACTTTTGAAGAATAATTTAATAAATTAATTTTGCACTAAAGGTTTTCATTATAATGTATATATTTACTTCTTTGTACATAAATGTTGTTGCAATAATAATTGATTGAAAGGGCTAAATTATAACTCAACTATTAATGGACATTCTAGAAATTCAATTTTCAACTTTGTGGCTTTTCACTTTTAGAATAGTACTAGTTTTTGGGCACGCACGTTGCGCGTGTACTCCAATTGATGAGGATAAAAAATTTAAAAATCACATAAAAGTCTTTAAAATTGTGTTCATGTTTAGAATAAAAATAAAAGAAGAGATGATGAATATTTGATTATGTAGCTAACTCAAAGAAAGAAACTCTGTTGCATATAAATCCTTCTTTTATTATAATTTCGATATATGAGTCTTATATTTATTTTACAAGGCGAAGCTGACACATAATAAATTAGTTGGGCAGAGAGTTGCCTGTTTCTTCTCTTAGCAATTTTTTAAAATTAACACAATAAGAAATTATATGACACCAGTGGGTGGTGTGATAAATAAATGTTATAGAAATCCAAGCAAAATACCATACTTTCTCCTTTCCAAAACACAACATCAACAAATTACAGCCCACTTTCAGCCCCCCAAGTATATGGACTTATGACTAACTTCCTTAAAATATCTTTAAATCTTATTGAAAAGAGTAAAATTTCTCTGCAATAAGTTAAAAATTAACCTGTTGCCTACATTTGCAGGAATATTGATATATCAACTTTTCTTCTTCTGAGGAAAGTCTTTCTTATGTTATGTTGAGACTCGAATAGTTGATCCACATCAAAGCGACAATATTTCTCACACCTTTAAAGCTTGAAACCAAATTGAACCAGATATTTTAAAGTTTCAGTCCAATAACATGGATTTTGCATATGAAAATTCATATCACAAAATCAAGTATAATTTTATTTTGTTTCATAAACACATGAAGTATACAAATATACTAATATAGTGGTTATCAGTATTGTAGAATACAAGGAATTGGTTAAGAAGGAAAAACCACTTTTCTCAGTAGGGACTTACTCCAACAGCCATATCCGTATAACTAATAATGTATCTGAGCCTTACAACTTCTTCAAGGAAGTAAAGGTCTCGTTCAACCTTCTGCTAATTGCAGCCACGATATCAGTTCCTCATTATTTTAACATCTCTTGTTTTCCTTATGTCTTCTGTGATTAATTAGTGAATGAGTTGTAACGTATAGTATGGATTAAGATTGTATTAATTTGATACAACTATTGATATTTACTACAACTCTTCCTTACCCATATTTATCTACAACATAAATTGTAAATCCTCAATAAGCATTAAAGGGAAAAGTAACTCCAAGAAATGGAATAGACTACAACAAATTCAATTTTCATCTAAATAATTTATTTTGAATATTTAATTAATTAGATATTTATAATATTTTAATTAGTGAAGGGGTAAATGGTAATTCAATTTTGAAGTTTGGAGCTTCCCACTTTTAATAATATATGGTGATAGATAGATACTATGTTATCGAATTTCCTTGCCTTTTTCATTTGTTTACTTCATTATATTTCGAATCCTTTTAGTCAAAATCTTAGCTCCGTCTACTAGATACCAGTAGGACCAGATCTTCATTTAGTGAAGACTGAGGGATCAAATGTGTTGGAAAGGAAAAAGAAATCTAAAGGAGAAAGTGAATAGAAAATAGAGCAAAAGAGAAGAAAAGCTACTGCATTTTTTTTGTATTTATGATACTTCTTGAAACCAACGAGGAGAACTGCCTATAAATAGGCTTACAATGAACTGGAAATACTAAAATCTAGGTCCACTAACCTACTAATTAACTACTTATCTTCCACAATATCTAAACTTGCTTTAATAAAGGAAACTAATAAACTCCTGACTGGGTCAAATATTTTTGAATCACTTCTCAAACTTCCTTAAAAAACTAGTATTAGATGGGAGAGCCCACTCAAGCCTATAACCCATTAATATTTTTTTTTTAATCAATAATGATCAATTAGCACACAATAACAATGGTAAAAATTCCTCTGCAGTTAAGAAAAGTTTGTTCGCGCCCTTGAAAGAAGTCACCTTCAATAGGAAGTTGTTAACTCCCCCACCAATAGTGGTCTTTATACAATGCAAACTCTGACGTGCGCAGGTTCCGTCAACGTTTTGATGTAAAAAGAGAAATGTAATATAACAAGTTAAATTGCACACATAGTACTATATTATCACGACCCAATTTCTCAGGTTGTGATGGCACCTATTAAAGCCCACCAGTAGGTAAGTCGAATCCTTATCCCATAACGGTAAGTAATGGGCTAACAAGAGAAACAAAAGAAAGCGGAAGAACAATATTTAAATATCGAGAACAAGCAGAAGGAAAACATAAATAAAAGAGAGGAAAGGGAACACAAGAGTACACGTCATCCCCAAGACCTGGTATCAGTCAATACAAGAGCTACTATAACATACGAAGTACTAAATAGATACAATATTCACATTACTATCTCTGAAAGAGAAAAGTAAGACTAGTCCAAAATCAGAAGAAGATGGGTCAACTCCGGTCGCCAAGAGCTCACCATGTATCTCCGATCAACAGCATCGCTCGAGGAAAATATCAATGGCGATAACCCACTTTAAGATCTGTGTTAGAAAAAGATACAAAAGTGTAGCATGAGTACCAAAACACGCGGTACCCAATAGGGCATCATAGGCCGACTGAGCTCAGATAAGATACAAGTATAATAACATGCGAATATAAGCTAAAGGTAAGGAAAGAAGGGTCAGAAAGAGATACAGATCACATATAGGTAACAATGAAAAGCCTAAGTAAATAAGCTGAACAACGTAAGGAAAATAGGTTAAAAAGTCACATCGTGAAATAAACTAACTGACGGGGTAACCTAGAATTCTAGTCACGTCAAGGGTAACTACAATGGTAGCCAATCATGACCAGAACAAATCTAGTGACCTTGTGAACCATGACGATAAGGGTGAAGCCAATAATACTAATAATAATAAAATTCTGGGACTATGATTACAAGGAAAAGAGGGTGGCTGACCAAGTTATACAATTGAAGTAATCATAAAAAGTAACTCATAAAGCGTAAAGTAAAGATCTAACTACAACCTAACCGAACCCCCATAAGCTCGAAAGGTACAATCAATAACAAACAAACCTAACCAGACCCCATAAGTCTAGAAGGTACAAACAACAAATAATAGATCCAACCGAACCCCCATAAGCTCGGAGGATACAAACAATATACAATACTAAATAACAATCAAACCTGATAGGAGAATGCAAGTCGAACGTGACATGATATGCAGTATGAGATGGATAAAGTGCCAACGGTACCGTATACTCCTCCTTCAGTCGTAGCTTGCAAAGGCAGGACCCATGCGAGACTTGCGAAATTCGTACACCAAATCAGATCATAGCTCGATGAGCATGCCATTATGAATAATCAGAAAACCACCCGAAACACTTTCCCTTGGGCATGTAAGTTTAAAAATCAATAACAACCATACAAAATACTTTCCCTCGGGCATGCAAGTTTAAAATCAATAAAAACCACCCAGAACATTTTTTCTTGGGTATGCAAGTTTAAAAATCAATAAAAACTACCCGGAATACTTTTCCTCGGGCATTCAAGTTTATCTTCAGTCAATATTTCATAAAATATATCAAGTTTTTTGTAAGAAATCCAAAGTACCAAAATGTTCCAAAAAATCCATTTCTGAAATCGAAAATAGTGTTTTAAACTAAGCTTTTCATATGCCATGAAGAAAGCAACCACAATAAAATAGCATAGATTAATAATCACATCGAATATCACTACCAAGTCCAATCAACCAACACCAATAATTCCAAGGCCTACTAGCTAACGAAATGTTACAATCCTAGAGAAATTTCCTAGAAGGATCCAACTAATTATAAACTCCCAAGGGAAACAAACCTAGCACACATTTGACTGAAACTAGTCTAAGGCATACAACTAACCAAATCAAACTAAAACACGCAATTTACTAAAGTCAAGCTAGGGCAAGTCGTACTCACTTGGAGTCATGTCCCGTCTAAATGCCATGCTCTCGGGTCCAAAATCTCATCTCATAAGAATGACAATATAAGGCGATAATCACAAGGTCTAGGGGAGGAAAGACTACTCAATCGCGTATTACTACCCCAGCCTATAATAAGGACATCAAATCTATCCTTAAGTCTACAGCCCAATCACAATTAGATTAACTAGCAACCTGAGATTAAGGTAAGGTACGAACAAAGCGAGTTAAGATAAGGACGAAACATACTGACCTAAAATCCAGCCAAACTAGCATCCATGGCCTTGGGCCCACAAATTCAAAATATACAAAAAAGAAGCACGAAAAGGAAATTGTAAATATACATCGAACAGAAAGCACATAATCTACCATAGAGTCTTTCGCTAACTCTGTACTAAGGATTCCTAACCTAGCCATCTCAGAGTCTCAAGCGACCTAGTTATGCTAAGGCAAGCAATTCTAATCCTAAATATAATACATCTCCTATGCCAAACCTTAAAAGAACAAGGATAACCTAAACTAAGGATCCCCAACCCCAACTCTAAGCTAAAGCACCTAAATCATCTACAAGAGTCATAATTACCTAATCATCATAGCCAAATCACAAAATTCCCCCCCCCCCCCTCAACAATTGGCAGACAACTATATAAGTACCTTAAATGAGCTAAGTCTAAAAGAAGGTAAGTTGTAACCTACCTAGAAGCCGAATATGCGTGCACAATCCATAAGTCCGGAGCCTATCTCCCCCGAGAAGCTCCCAACTACTGCCACACTATCAAAACCATAATCTAGGTGTCAAGACGAGAAAAATGACACTCATATTGATATACGAACTTTTAGACTGAAAATCAGGTCCAAAAATGACCCTCGAGACTCGCTTTATGAAACAAAAAATAAATTTCACCACAGCGTCCCTCGTGGGATGAGGATCACATGCTCAAAATTTGAGCATTTATCCTCTATCAAATTCGAGCTCAAAACAGCCCAAAAAGTACAAGAACAATTCAAGAATTATGAATGGAATTAGAGCTGGAAACTTACGAATATAAGACGGAGAAGTGGTCACGGACGAGGACCCAACAATCCTTAGCTTTGGTCAATGGACCCTCAGCAATTTCGGAGCTCCAAGCTCTCAACAACGGAGGAAATTTTGGAGAAAATGAGATAAAAATGAAGAGGGAAATTTATATACTACCAGGGATTTCTTCATCGTGATTGCGAGAAAAACCCTCGCGATCGTGATGACCAAGCTGGTTGACTAATCCTGATTGCAATGGTCAGCCACGCGATTGCAAAAAATAAAAGGGTCGGGTCCACAGGACCCTTCATCGCTATTACAAGAAAAACCATTGCAATTGCGATGGTCAAAAAGTCATACCATTGTGTTAGCGATGGTCTTCTTCGAGATCGCGATGAACAAATTTCAGTCATACAAGCAACTGAAAACCAGCAGTTCACTAAGGCTAAAATTTCACCGGATGGACCCTCGAGATTCATTCGGAACCCCGTGAACACAAACCAAATATGCTACCCAACTAGAAATGGAATTCTAAACTCACCAGAATCGATGAAATTCTCAATGGAGATCGTGTCAATGAAAAGTGGGTCTCACACCCACAAACTCCATTTCAGCCAAAAACCAACCCATAGCCCAAAATGAGTCCGGAAGCCTCAGGACCCAAACCAAAGGTCCCACTAGCCTAAATTTTACGCTCTGGAGCTAACAACACTGACAGAATTCACATCGACCCTGTTTACTCCAAATATTGACCAAAGTCAACTCCTTTCAACTTTAAGAGTCCCAAAATAGGGAAACTCTTCTAAAATACGAACGAACAACTCGGTAATCAAAATGTCAGTCCCGACAAGTCATAAATAACTTGTAGCCACTGTGGAAAAGCTCAAAATGTTTAAAATGCACGAAAATCAAGAAATGACCTAGAGGGTCATTACATATACATAACTCAATCTTTAAAATATTATTAATTTTTGGTTCAACCATCCGGCATCCACGACACATTGATTCAAATTTATAATTTGTACACATTTTAAGGAGATAAAGCACTACATATCATTAAAAATGTATAAGTTTTTCTTACAAATATTTCTTGTAATATTTTGTAGATTATCAGAAGTGGTATATCTTGGCTCTGTACGTTGGTTGCAATGGCAGAGCCAAATTTTTTATAAAGAGTGCAAAAAGAGTAAGTCAAATATAACTTTGGTGGAGTTTGAAAAATAAAAAGGGAAGAGTAGATATAGCTAGTGATTAGGTGGACCTATAGAATACAGATATAGTGAGTATTGACCAAACCATGAAGAGTAAAACTTAATGGGGTTCAAACTCCCAACCTCCCGACCACTTTCAAGGCCTTTTACCATTCGGCCAAAGGCTATAACAGTGACAAAAGTGTGCAAAGCTTTTTATATTTTAATATTTTATAATTTTTGCCTATATACACAGTATAATTTTTCAATGAAGGGTGTTCACTTGCACACCCTTGACGCGCTGTAGCTCTGCCCCTGGTTGGTTAGATACTCGTGGAAAACAAGGAACAAAAATGTTGTCACCAAAAATAGATTATGCTTGGTGTTCAAATTGGTAGATATGTCCCATAGACTTGAATCTGCTAATTTAATTATTAGTTTTGTTAATTATGAGAGTGAAAAACAAGCCAATCCCTGTGCAATTTGCAACATTGCCCAAAATGAGAGGAGATGGATGGATTGATGGAAGTAGAATTGGCATATTTTAATATCAAAAGAAGGTTGTGATGGTCATGTTGACGCAAGCTTTTTTGAGATTTAACGTCTTGATTACAATGGTGGCCTCATTTTTGAAAAAATTAAGTTTCATCCCAAAATAATCGAATACAAGTTGTTAGAGACGGATCTGGGATTTTAAGTTTTATGGGTTCTGAACTATAACTCTTTTTGCTTTTTGGGTTTGAGATACATTATTTATACTTATTAACTGAACTAGTTCTGGACACGTGCGTTGCACGTGTATCCCATGCAAGCATTACATATTATATACATTATACATGAAAATCACATTGTAGTGAGTATTCTTAACTTTCAGCTAAAAAATATAAGTTGAAAATAATGAACAATCAACCTATTCAAATGGCTTCTTTGTTGACGACAACCGATTAGATATTCTCTGGAGCTGCCAAATTTGAACAACCAAATTAAGTTTGGTATTTAAAATGTATAATGAGTCACATTTTTATATTATTAGGTGTAAACAATATATTCATATGTTACCTAATATTCCTTATAAACGATGTTCTCAGTGTATGTCTCATTTCGACTATTTGTTTGGTATGTCATAGCAGGAACTCTTGTTGTGGACATTAATATTCCTCTTAAAAGTGAGACATACACTTGTCCATGGGAGAAAATAATTTTTCACCCCGAAGAATCTTTGGTGTTTGCAAAATTTTGGTACTCCCAACTCTTACGAAATGTCTACTCTAAATGCGAAAAGAAGTAACAAAATCTTTTTTAATATACATAAACTTTCAATCGTGAAAAAAAAGTTCACCAGAAAAATTCATCTGTAACAATAACTAAACAAAGATCGAACCATCCTCACTTGAGGATTTCTACAACTCACAACAACAATAACAAGAAAGCTGAAATAGTACTCCAGAGCTTTACAAAACTCAGAAGGAAAAAAATAACAAATTGATTCACAACATGGCAAGTTCTTGATCTCACAATGACAGAAAATTAGTTCACAAAATGAAAGTTATTTTGATCTAACCCTTCCGCCTTGTGAGGACATCCAAAGTAGTCATATGGGCCAAATTTAACTTCTTCCCCCACAAAAGGGTAAACCGATTTCACCCGAAGTGTTCTTCATTCTTGAGGTTGAAACTGAAATCTTTGGTTAATTAACACTGGAAGGGATCTCAACCATTCCACACTATATCTCTCGATGGTCAAAAGAATGGCTAAAATTAAAACATGATGGAGCAAAACTTGAAGTCCACCATTCAACAACGTTTATTTATGATAAGAAGTGGAAACACCTTGTACAATATTATTGCAAAAGAATATGGAAAAAATACTTGATTTTAAAAAAGTAAGTAAGCAGTTTGTGTTCTAAAAAGTGTAATTAAATATGGCATGGCATTGAAATTTTCAAAACCGAAAGAACTTATTTTGTTCACGGTGTAAATGTTGTTTGTTTACTGGGAATTTTTGTACCTATAGTATGAAATCATCTACAAAATATAATATTTGAACAAAGAAAAGAACTAAGCATGTTCAAAGTTGTGAACATGCTTCTCATATGAAAGACATAACGGAAAGAAAGTAGAAGAAAAAACTTTACAGACCTGGTAAGTTTGCAGCTATGCTCTGTTTTTTAATTTCATCAAATGATGAGGGTTAAACATATTCTTGATGTCTATTCATATAAGATGATTAATTAATAAACAGACATATCAGATAAGATATGACATCATTAGTTCAATTTGTAACTGAAGAAAACCAAAAAGTTTTGTAACAGTGGAAGTAAAAGCCATTTGGTTCTATAATTCTTCTGAAGTGAAAGTCATTTGGTACTATAATTCTTCTTTTCTAGTAACTGTTAATTAGTATAGCAATTAAGAATTTAATAAGATTTCATTTAAGTCCAATTCACTCTGTTAAATTTTGTAATGTAGGAGCCTAGGAGGTGTGTATTCTTTCCACCCTCAAACAACTATTATTTAGGTGATAAATAAAATCTGTATTTAAACAACAAGTAGAAACAAGAAAAGAGATGAAAGAAGAAATCGAGCCCACTGAATGCACAATGTGTCCTTAATTAAAAATTATTCCCCTAGAACACCCGAGGTTGATGGAATATATCCTCCCAGGATAGAACAATTAACTTCAATAGAATAGCGGTATACTTGTGTTTTTCGTACTCAAATAGTACTTAATTTCGTGCTGCATATCTGAGGAAGAATCAAATATTTATAGCCAAAAAGAACTGCTTCAGAAAGGAAGCAAAGGTTCAGAAAAGTTTCACTATTTCAGATACGATGTGACAATGTGCAAAAAGCCCATGAGGAAGTGCGTGTCGCATGTCCCATCGCACAAGCGTCCAGTGACGCTGCCAGAACTGGTCGTGATGTGTGATGGAGGTGCGAAATGCACAAGGAATTATGCGCATCATATGTCTCTTTGCATGTTATGAAACAGTGAGTCGAAAGGACGCGTCATATTGGCGTGCAATTCATGTGCGTTTTGCACATGCCAAAGTATGGCTCGCACATAGTGAAATATTATGGGTTAGAATTTTGGCTTAAACAATTAAGTTTAAATAAACTTTGTCCAAAAATATAATCTCTTGATCGATCTTTCACAAATCCAAATCCAAATCTAAATCCAACGCCGAAGCCGAAGTGAAGCCGAGCAAGCGCCAACGACGACGGCACGAGGCTTGTCTTCTTCTCAATCCTTTAAGACAATGAGGAAGTGTTTCTTACTATAAACACTTGAAATTTCCTTTCCACCACCAATGTGGTACAAATGCACTTTACAAAAGCAAAAGAAATATTTCACTTTCCCTCCATTTCTATTCCCTCTATTTTTCATTCACTTTTAATTTCTAAAACCCAACAATCCCCCACATGAATGGGGAATGGATATAAGATGAAAGAATATACGAACAAGAGTTTGATTTACAAGCAAAGATTAATTGCATCTTGATAAGTAGGTTTCCCTTCCGTAGTGAACTTATTTCGGATATACTCGGTCAATCGGTAGAAGTGATATCTTTGACCCGTCGAACTTTGTTGTACACCTAGACAATACAAGTCATACAACAAACTTTTAACCATTTATGATTCTCACGATTTTGTTTGTTTCATCCATGAACACTGCCTGGTTTCATAAGTGCTTAGAGAATTGTCCTTTACCATCATTCTCCTTGAAGTGGCTTACACTTCACACTTACATAGTTGTTTTATAAACATTTAATCATATAGATAAACTATTTGGTCATATTTGCCAAACATAGAAACCATTAAAAAGTTTTATGCCTTAAAAGCTTTACCCTTATTTTTGAACACTGCCTTCATCACGAGAATGGGTTGAGTTATTTGAAAATGCTGAACCATCAATCATAACTTTGTTTTTCTCCTTGAACCTAGCTCTTGGGATTTCCAGTCTAGTAGGTAGAGTTACCGCCATGATGACTTGTCCTAGGAGTTAAACCCATTCTCCTTGAGGATCTTTCAACTACCTCTCTAGTTAGGCCTTTTGTAAGTGGATCTGACACATTATCGTTTGACTTTAC
Source organism: Jaltomata sinuosa (assembly GCA_003996215.1). Classification (NCBI taxonomy): domain Eukaryota; kingdom Viridiplantae; phylum Streptophyta; class Magnoliopsida; order Solanales; family Solanaceae; genus Jaltomata; species Jaltomata sinuosa. The sequence goes on along the minus strand of QJPP01000373.1, from coordinate 228,985 downwards.
ATAGTCAATCATGATAATTCCACTAGAGAACAGTTGTCTAATGGTGTTATGTCTCCATTGAATGTGATGAGATTTTCCATTATACATAGTGCTCCCTGCCCTACCTATTGCCGATTGGCTATCACAATGTATGTATCCAGGTGCGGTTTGGGCCAGAATGGAATATCTTCCAAGAAATTCCGGAGCCACTCAACTTCTTCACCGGTTTTATCTAAAGCTATAAACTCAGATTCCATTGTAGAGCGAGTGATACATGTTTATTTGGACGACTTCTAAGAAACTGCTCCTCCACCAAGATTAAATACATATCCACTTGTGGATTTAATTTCAGATGATCCAGTGATCCAATTTGCATCAGTATATCCTTCAACTACTGCAGGATATTTGTTATAATGCAAGGCATAGTTTTGAGTATGTTTCAAATACCTCAAAACTTGTTTCATTGCTATCCAATGAGTTTGATTGGAATTACTTGTGTACTGTCTAAGTTTACTAATAGTACATTCTATATCTGGTCACGTACAATTCATGATATACATCAAACTTCCCAAAACTCGTGCGTATTCCAATTGTGAATCGCTTTCACCTTCATTCTTTTAAAGTGCAAAACTTACATCCATTGGTGTCTTGGCAATATTGAAATTCAAATACTTGAATTTTATGAAGGACCTTTTCAATGTAATGAGCCTGTGATAATGCTAGACCTTGAGGAGTTTTATGGATTCTAATCCCTAAGATCACGTCAGCAACTTCTTAGTCTTTCATATCAAATTTGCTAACCAACATACGCTTAGTAGCATTTATGTCAGAAATATCTCTACTGATGATCAACATATCATCAACATACAAACAAAAAATGACTTTATAATTTGGAGTGTCTTTAATGTAAACACATTTATCACACTCATTAATCTTAAATCCATTTGCCAACATTGTTTGGTCAAACTTTGCATGCCATTGTTTTGGTTCTTGTTTTAGTCCATAAAGTGAATTAATAAGTGTCACGCCCTGACGCTATCCCCTAGACACAACACGGTGCTTAGTTTCACAAGTGACCCCAAGCTAACCCATGGCATGGCATATCTATTCAAGCTTAATTAAAATATGCACTGTGCGGAAGCTAAAACAGTTTAATATATGAAGTGGGGAAAAGCCCAAAATGTCTGAATATATAAAAATATATGAAGAGTATAGTGATGATTGAAAATAACACTAACAACCCAAGCTGAATATAGTTTATGTCTGAATGCCTCTAACTGATGTGAGTTGCTGGGACATGCCCCGAACTAACTCTAACAGGTCTGAAACAGAAAAGTAAAGACTAAAAAATAAAGCATGTCTATCGTCCTAGAACTATGAGGACTCACCACTGAAGTTGCTGAGTACGGACTGAAAGTCGAGCTAAGTGCGGTCTGGATGCTGAGCGCTGGAACCTACATCATAAAATGATGTAGCACAAAAGTATGCGTCAGTACTTTGAATGTACTGAGCATGCGAGATATGTGATGAGCTGAACAATACAAGAGCTAAACATGGAAATATGTATACTGAACCATAAACTGAGAAGTAAGCTGAGATGCAATGACCAAATAAATATCATGAGTGTATAGCATGCTGAACTGAATAACTGAATATAAGGTCAATGCAACATGAGTCTGACTGTGGGAGATATTATTAACCGACATACTCCAAGCTGAGCTCACTATGAGGCCAACCTGTAACCCTGGATGAGAGGGTGTTCATACCTTGGCAAGTGTATAAACAAGTGTAACGTGGATCCACTAACTGATGTCCACAAGGGACAGAGGTGTGCAGCCTAACCTGACAGCTGACCCCTCTTTACACCTACGGTGGCACCGAAGTTCTGGGCTTGGGGGACTGCTACTAAAGTTCTTAGCCTAATCAAATAGACAAGACTTCATCCCCTCGTCCACTCGGTATTAAGTCTACTCTCAGCTTATATAAACAATAAAAATGCAAGCTGAGATGCTGGATAGCTCAAATACTGATAATCATTTGAGAATGCAACATACAAATACTGGAAGATATGACATTCGAAATATGAAGCATGATTGTCTGTCTAATCTACCTAGCAAGAAAAATTTATGAAATACTTAAATTGACACAAGCTAGGGTTTCTGAGCCCTATACATGAAACTATACTAATTCTTCAAGAACGATGTAATTAATACCATGAAAACTATAGCAGCTAAATTACAATGAATCCCTAAGATATAGGAAGGTCTGAATATAGCATGGAGAAACTGTGGAAATTGACTAAATTCTAGGGACCTAATGGGTGAAAGGAACCCACTAGTGAAATCCCACATATCTGGAAGAAGATTCTACGATTGAACCTTTGGATTTAGGGCTGAACTGGGAGAAACCCTCTGAGTTGTTCTTGAGAGAAAATGCTTATGTTCTTGTCTGATATGGCTAAGTGTCGATTTAGTTTAGGAGTAATAAGGTAAATAGAGTAAAAACCCTTGAATTACTCCAAAATGACTTAGGATCGAATTTAAAAGAATTGGAAAAAGACCAAAATGCCCCCAACTTAAAATTGAAAGTTGTTAGACAATCACCGCCCGACGGGCAACCCGACGGGCGTCGATCCTGCGATGGTCCATCATCCAGGTCGTCGGAATAGGGTAGGTGGGGCTGGTCCCTGGTCGATTCCACGATGGCTCCCATGGCCTGTCGCGTCTATGACGGCCGTGGTGCCTGCCCGTCGGGGCAAGAGAGGCTGGGATGGGGAGGTGTTGGCTCTTTTTCATGGGTTGCCCGATGGCCCGTTGGACCTTCGACGCCCGTTGGGTCCCCCATTTGGATGGATCCTAAAAGACTGAGCCCCTGGGCTCTTTCCACGGGGACTACGATGGGCCATTGTGCCCACGACACCCGTGGGTCAGCCCGTGGGGCCTGACTGGAGATGGGAATTATCTGAGTCTTTTATGAGTTCTGGGTTTTAAAAGCTGGTCTGAATTCTGGGGTGTTACAATATCCCCCATTTGGGATCATTCATCCTCGAATGAAGACTAACTAAGCTGAGTTTGGACGGAAAGAGCTGCAATCCCTACCAACTAAATACTAGAAGCTGATATCTGACTAAGTCTAGTTCTAAGTACATGAAAGCATACTGAAGATACTAGAATGGCTGGGAAATATGCTTCTGAGACTGATATGCATAAGAGGGAACGGAGAGACTGGAGAGGAATTGTTACCTCAAACTGAAACTGAGTTGGAAGGAAAGAGGTGAGGATACTTGGCCATCATGGCTGTTTCTGCTTCCCAAGTAGCTCCATTAACTATCTGGTTCCTCCACAAAACTTTCACCGAAGCGACTTCTTATTTCTTAACCTACGAACCTGACAGTTAAGAATTTCAACTGGAACCTCCTCATAGGTTAGTCTATCCTTCACAACCACACTTTCTAAGGGCACAATCAATGTCGGATCACCCACACACTTCTTCAATAATGAAATATGGAAAACTGGGTGAACTACTAATAATTCTGCTGGCAACTCTAACTCCTAAGCCATATTACCCATTCTTTTTAAAATTATGTAAGGACCTACATATCTGGGACTGAGCTTCCCCTTCTTGCCGAATCTCATCACCCCCTTCATGGGCGACACTTTCAGGAAGACCCAATCATCGATCTCAAATTCTAAGTCCCTTTTCCTCATATCTGCATATGACTTCTGATGACTCTGAGCTATCTTAAGTCTTTCTCTGATGATCTGAACTTTCTCCATAGCCTCATAAACCGAATTTGGCCCAACCAAGGCTGCTTCGCCTACTTTGAACCAACTAACCGGAGATCTGCATCTACGCCCATAGAGTGCCTCATATGGGGCCATCTGAATACTGGAGTAAAAACTGTTATTATAGGCAAACTCTATGAGAGGTAGGTGATCATCCCAACTACCCTTGAAATCGATCACGCAAGCTCTCAATATGTCCTCTAAGGTCTGAATCGTACGCTCTGCCTGACCATCCATATGCGGATAAAATGTTGTACTGAGATTTACCTGAGTACCAATACCTTTCTGAAATGATCTCCAGAAATGGAATGTAAACTGGGGACCCCTATCTGAGATGATAGACAAGGAAACCCCATGCAACCTGATTATCTCGCTGATGTAGAGTCTGGTGTAGTCCTCCGCTGAATCTGTAGTCTTGACAGCCAAAAAGTGAGCCAATTTAGTAAGTCTGTCCACTATCACCCAAATGGAGTCATGCTATCTGCGAGTACGAGGTAAACTCGTAATAAAATCCATATTGATCACCTCCCACTTTCAAGTAGGAATGTTAATACCCTAAGTCACACTTCCTGGCTTCTGATGTTTTACTTTCACCTGCTGACAATTGGGACACTTAGCCACAAAATCTGTGATGTCCCTCTTAATGTCGTTCCACTAATAGACTTTGCATAGATCACGATACATCTTAATGGCTCCCGGATGAATAGAATATCTAGAATTATGGGCTTCTTTAAGGATCTGCTGCCTCAACTCGCCCATATTAGTAACACATAAGGACCCTGGTAACGAAGCACGCCATCTCCTCTTGGGAGAAAACCTCTACTCTCTACTGAAGAACTGCACCTTTCAACTGAAGCAATATGGGATCACTGTCCTGTTTCTTTTTAACCTCTACCAATGAAGATTCTGACCCATTCTGGACTATTACACCACCATCTGATGTGTCCATAAGGCAAACTCCTAAATGAGCAAGCCTATGAACATCTCTGGGTAGTTTCTTCTTCTCTTTCTACATGTGACACACTACCCATGGACAGTCTGCTGAGGGCATCCACCACCACATTGGCCTTAACCGGATGGTAGAGCACATTCATATAGTAGTCCTTGAGAAACTCAAGCCACCTTCTCCAACAAAGATTTAACTCTTTCTGGGTGAACACATATTGGAGGCTCTTATGATCCTGATGCATCAAGATGCAACCTAGGCCAACCCTAGATACATTGCAATAAACCACATAGCCGTCTGAACCCTCTGGTAGTGTCAGAATAGGAGTTGTAGTCAACCTGGTCTTCAGTTCTAAGAATCTTTTCTCACACTCATCTGACCACTGAAACTTGACATTTTTCTGCGTCAACTTGGTCAATGGGGTAGCTATGGATGAAAATCCTTCAACAAACCTTCTGTAATAACCGGCCAAACCTAAGAAGCTTCTTATATTAGTTGGAGAGGTGGGTCTAGGCCAGTGATTTACTGGCTCAATTTTCTGAGAATCCACTCGAATCCCTTTGTTGGATACCATATGACCAAGGAAAGTGACATACTGTAACCAGAATTCACATTTGTTGAACTTAGCAAAAAAATGGCGATCCATGAGAGTTTACAGAACAACCCTCAAATAAGTCTTATGCTTCTCCTTATTTCGAGAATAAACAAGTATATTATCGATGAAGACAATGACGAACAAGTCTAAATACTATTTGAACACCCTGTTCATTAAGTCTATGAAAGATGCAGGAGCATTGGTTAGTCCAAAAGACATAACTACAAATTCATAGTGACCATACCGAGTCGTGAAGGCTATCTTTGGGATGTCACTATCTCTGAATTTGAACTAATGATAGCCGGATCTGAGGTCTATCTTAGAGAAGCAACTAGAAACCTGAAGTTGGTCGAACAAGTTATCAATCCTAGGAATGGGGTACTTATTTTTTATTGTGACCTTGTTCAACTGACGGTAGTCGATGCACATCCTGAGAGAACCATCTTTCTTACGCAGGAATAATACTGGAGCACCCTATGGAGAGATGCTGGGCCTGATGAAGCCCTTATCTAGAAGGTCTTTCAACTCCTTAAGCTCAGCTGGAGCCATTCTATAAGGAGGAATCGAAATAGGTTGGGTATCTGGAAGGAGATCTATTACAAAGTCAATTTCCCTTTCAGGAGGAACTCTAAAAAGATCCTTTGGAAACACTTCTGGGAACTCATTCACCACTGGTACTGACTCAAGAGTTGGGGTTTTGGAGTTTGAATCCTTAACCCAAACAAGATGATAGATATACCCTTTGGAAATTATTTTTCTGGCCTTAAGGTAAGAGATAAATCGACCTACAGGAACTGAGCTACTACCCTTCCATTCTAAGACTGGCTCATTTGGAAACTGAAACAGAATGAACCTAGTTCTACAATCGACTGAGGCATAACAGGAATGTAACCAATCCATGCCTAGAATGATATCAAACTCAGTCATTTCTAACTCTACAAGATTTGCTGAGGTGACTTTCTGGGAAACTGTGAAAGGGCAATTTCTGTATACCCGTCTAGCTATAATTGGTTCACCAACTGGAGTAGAGACTGAGAAGGGTTCTGGGAGAAGTTTTGGACTGACCCCAAAATTTACTGCTATATATAGAGTTATAAAAGAAAGCGTAGCCCCTGGATCTAACAGTGCATAAACATCTAAATGGAAGACTTATAACGTACCCATGACCACATCGGGAGAATCCTCCTGGTCCTGACGATCCTGAAGAGCATCCAATTTGTTCCGGCACTGACCACCCCCTATACTAGATGAGGCACCCTACTGAGTGGGGCAACCTGCTGGAGCTACTGTAGAGCTATCCTGGTTCTGTGGGCGAACATCCTTACCCTTTTGAGAAGTTGCTGGACAATCTCTCATCATGTGGCCTGGCTTACCACACCCAAAGCAATTTCCACTACCTACCATGCACTCACCCTGGTAGTTCCTACCACACTTATTACACACTAGATGGGTGTGCCCTCTAGTAACTGTACCTTGGGACTTAGAGCTAGACGCTCGATCCCATCAATCCTTCTTGAATTTAGGTACTAAGGCACTGGGAGAAGATGGAGCTAGAGCTGAAGACTTCTGATGAAAATAAGAGTGATTACCACTCTCTGACTTCTGCTGAGAGTAGTTGAAATCACCTGTTCTGGCTCTCTTACTGTCTCCTCTCCACTCTTTGATTTTCTCTTCCTCAATCTGGTGGGCATAGGGGACCAATCTGGAGAAATCCATCTCCTTGATCAGCATAGCAGTTTTGCACTCTTTCACCACATCATTCGACACACCAGATACAAACTTGCTCATACGAGCCCTGGAGTCAGCTAATATCGCTGGAGAATAGTTTGATAGTTGTGTGAACTTTAGAGCATAATCCTTCACACTCATGTCATTCTGCTTTAAGTTAATAAATTCCTGGACCTTGGCTTCCCTGAGCTCAAGTGGGAAAATTGCTCCAGAAAAGTAGTCTTGAAAAGATTCCAACTCACCGGACTGGCATTAGTACCCCAAGACTCCTTCGAATGTTGGTACCAAGTGTAAGCCACTCTCTTCAACTGATAGGCAGCTACATCTACACTCTCGACTGGAGTGAAACCCAATATACTTGTTACCTTCTGGATGTCATCGAGGAACTATTGTGGTTCCTCTTCTGACTTAGACCCATAAAATTCTAGAGGGTTCATCCGAGTGAAATCCCAAATCCTTGCGGCAGCAGTGTTAGTCTAAGGTGGAGTTGGTTCCGCAGCCTGCTGATTAACCTGGGCAGTCATGGCCTGAGCAAGAATTTGGAAGGCAGCCCTGAATTCGGCCTGCGTGACATCCTCATTCAATGGGTCTGCAGGCGCTGCTGGTTGATTCCGGGCATTAGCTCTTCGGGGAGGCATTTTCTGAAATGCGAAGAGCAGGAGTTAGAAGGAGATTAAATAGAGTTTACACTCTATAGCACGAGTGGGAAAAGGAACAAGGGAAGTTTTTCCTAAAGATGTCTCATATATCCTCCTCCATAAGTATGGCGCGTTTCACACCCATGAAGAAAACTCTACTTGATGCGGCTTTCAGACACCCTAAGATACTTAAACCTGATGCTCTGATACCAAGTTTGTCACACCCCGAGGCTACCCCCTAGACGCAATACGGTGCTTAGTGTCACAAGTGACCCTAAGCTAACCCATGGCATGGCATATCTATACAAGCTCAATTAAAATATGCATTGTGCGGAATCTAAAAATAGTTCAATATCTAAAGTGGGGAAAATCCCGAAATATCTGAATATATAAAAATATATGAAGAGTATAGTGATGATTGGAAACAACACTAACAACCCAAGCTGAATCTAGTCTATGTTTGAATATCTCTAAATGATGTGAGTTGCTGGGACATGCCTCCAGCTAACTCTAACAGGTCTGAAACTAAAAAGTAAAGACTAAAAAATAAAGCATGTCTATCATCCTCGAACTATGAGGACTCACCACTGAAGTTGTTGTGTACGGACTGAAAGTCGAGCTAAACGCAGTTTGTATGCTGAGCGCCTGAACCTACATCATAAAATGATATAGTACAAAAGTATGCGTCAGTACTCTGAATGTACTGAGCATGCGAGATATGTGCTGAGTTGAACAATACAAGAGATAAACATGGAAATATGTATACTGAAGCATAAACTGAGAAGTAAGATGGGATGCAGTGACCAAATAAATATCATGAGTGTATAGCATGCTGAACTGAATAACTGAATATAAGGTCAATGCAACATGAGTCTGACTATGGGAGATACTATTAATCGACATACCCCAAGCTGAGCTCACTATTGGGCCAACCTATAACCCTGGATGGTAAGGTGTTCATACCTTGCCAAGGGTTAAAACAAGTCTGACGTGGATTTACTAACTGATGTCCACAAGGGACAGAGGTGTGCAGCCTAACCTGACAGCTGACCCCTCTTTACACCTACGGTGGCACCGTAGTTCTGGGATTGGGGGACTTCTACTAAAGGTCATAGCCTAATCTGACAGCCAAGCCTTCATCCCCTCATCCACTTGGTACTAAGTCTACTCCCAACTGAATATAAACAATAAAAATGCAAACTGAGATGCTGGATAGCTCAAATACGGATAATTGACTGAGAATGCAACATACAAATACTGGAAGATATGGCATTCAAATTCTGAAGCATGATTATCTGTCTACGCTGCCTAGCAAGAAAAATTTATGAAATATTGAAATTGACACAAGCTAGGGTTTCTGAGTCCTATACATGAAACTATACTAATTCTCCAAGAACCATGTAATTAACCATGAAAACTATAGCAGCTAAATTACAATAAATCCCTAAGATTTAAGAACCCTAGGTCTGAATATAGCATGGAGAAACTGAAGAAACTGACTAAATTCTAGGGACCTAATGGGTGAAAGGAACCCATTAGTTAAATCCCACATACCTAGAAGAAGATTCTATGGTTGAACCTTTGGATTTGGGGGTGAACTGGGAGAAAACCCTCTTGCTTATTCTGAGAGAAAATGCCTTTGTTCTTGTCTGATATTGCTAAGTGTCGATTTAGTTTAGGAGTAATAAGGGAAATAGAGTAAAAACCCTTTAATTACACCCAAAATGACTTAGGATTGGAGTTAAAAGAATTGGGAACGGACCAGAATGCCCCCATCTTAAAACTGAAAGTTTCTAAACAATCACCACCGGACAAGCCACTCGACGGGAGTCGGTCTTGCGACGGCTCATCGGCCAGGCCATTAGAACAGGTAAGGTAGGGTTGGTCCCCTGGTCGATTCCTACTACAGCTCCAACAACCTATCACATCTATGATGGCTGTGGCGTCTACCTGTCGCGGCAAGAGAGGCTGGGATGGGGGGTGCTGGCTCATTTTCACAGTTTGCCTGACAGCCCGTCGAATCTCCAATGCCCATCGGGTCCCCTATTTAGCTGGAGCTTAAAAGACTGAGCCCCTGGGCTCTTCCCATGGGGACCATGATGGACCATCATGTCCACGACGCCCGTGGGTCAGCCCGTGGGGCCTGATTGGAGATGTGAATTATCTGAGTCTTTTCCAAAATGATGAGTCTCTGAAAGACATATCTTCTTTAAACATTTGAGGCTCATTTTTAAGAAGCAAAGTCATAAAATCTAGTCCAAAAGAAGTAGATGTCTTTTGACGTTTACTATGTCTTGAATTCTCTTCATCAAGAATACTTTTCTTTGATTCTTCCCGAGGTCTTTTAGTTCTTTTGCTTGATGACTCACTATTCATTTTATACGGATAAATATTTTCAAAGAATTCAACATTATTTGATTCTATTATCTTATTATCATGAATATCGAGATGATCGGATTTGTGAACCAAAAATCAACATGCTTTACTGTTTGTAGCATACCCAATAAGAACACAATCCACAGTCTTTCGTCCTATCTTGACTCTCTTGGATTTAGAAACTTGGACTTTGGCTAAACATCACTATACTTTGAAATATTTCAAGTTGGGTTTTCCTTTTTATTTCTCATATGGAATAGATTGCATTTTGATGTGGGGTACTCTATTGAGTATCTTGTTTGCTGTAAGGATAACGTCCCCCCACAAGCTTTGCGGTAAACCAGAACTTATTAATAAGGCATTCATCATTTACTTAAATGTTCAGTTTTTCCTTTTTGCAATTCTATTAGATTGAGGTGTGTAGGGAGCAGTAGTTTGATGGACAATTCTATTTTCTAGACATATTACTTCAAACAGAGATTCATACTCTCCATCCCTATCACTCCTTATCATTTTGATCTTTTTATTCAACTGATTTTCAACTTTAGTTTTGTATTGCTTAAATACTTTAATTGCTTCAACCTTACTGTTAAGCAAGTAAATATAACAATACTGAGTACAATCATCAATAAAGGTTATGAAATACCTTTTCCTACTGCGAGATGGTATTGACTTAATATCACAAATATCTGTATGAATTAAGTCTAAGGGATTTGAATTCCTTTCGACAGACTTATACGGATGTTTAACAAATTTAGATTCAAAACAGATTTGACATTGTGATTTATTGCACTCAAACTTAGGCAATACGTCTAAACTTATTAGTTTTCGCAAGGTTTTATAATTGACATGTCCCAAACGATCATGCCACAAATTGTTAGAATCAAGCAAGTAAGAACAAGCCTCAACTTTATTCATTTCAACATACATTACATCAAGTTTGAAAAGGTCTTTATATAGGTAACCTTCTTTAACATGCATATTGTTCTTACTTATTACAACTTTCTCCGAAACAAACATACAGTTAAACCCATTCTTAATGAAAAGTGATGTAGAAACTAAGTTCTTCCTAATAGTAGGAACATGGAGAACATTGTTGAGAGTCAACACCTTGCCAGAACTCATCTTCAGGAATATCTTTCCACTTCCTTCAATCTTGGCTATAGCAAAATTTTCCATAAGGAGCTTTTCTTCGAGTTCAGCGGGAGTATAAGTAGCAAAAGCTTCTTTGTCAATGCAAACATGTCGATTGGATCCCAAATCAAACCACCACTCCTTTGGATTTCCAACTAGATTGCATATAGTGAGCATAGCACACATATTTTCAATCTCATCCGTTGCTTGACCCATTTTCTTGTTATTTGGAGTAACATCCTTAACAAGATTTGCATCCATCATTGCTAATTTTTCACGCAACTTATTGTCCTCTTCCATCTTGAGACGAATCACAAGATCATCCAAACTAGATAGTTAGTTTTCAAGCATTCCTTCTTCAGGAACATGAGAATCTTTACTTGTGAGCCTTTGCACTCCAAGTGTGGTTAGCCAAAAGGATATCATTTGTTTCCAACCTTTCAAGTTCACACCAGAAATTTTTTCTGATTTCTCTGCCAGTGCATTTGTAGAATTTGAACGGCTTGATGATGCAATAATAATTGTTGTTGGGACAACACCATACACAACCAAATCAACTTGTTGTTTAGTTTTATTCGTCATTTTCCTGTCAATCTTTGACACGCAATTTAGTATTATACAATTCCAACAATAAAGACTTTATCTATATTCAAACAATGAAGTTTTTATATTTTTCGAATCGTTTAACTGAATGAACCTTAATTTCGATGAAGTTTTTATGTTCTTCAAATCGAAATAACCATTCAGACAGAATGTTCAATAAATTGGTGAAGTTTTTATGTTTTTCAAACTGTCTACACAAACTGATCTACTTGGTGAAGTTCTTATCTTCTTCAAACCAAAATTTACTTAAACTTATTTCTCGTTAACGATGAAGTTTTTATATCTTTGAATCGTTCAACAAAATGAACTCTAAGTTCTAATGAAGTTGTTATATTGTTCAAATTAGAACGAAGATTCAAATGGAGTAGAAAATCAAAAGGTTTTAATCTCCAGAAACTTTAAATACAAATTAATGATAATTTCCTTAATATTATTATCTTAAGAATTTAAATAAACAATAATTTCCTTAAAATTGTTATTTGGGTGATAAATAAAATCTTTATTTAAACAACAAGTAGAAACAAGAAAAGAGATGAAAGAAGAAATCGAGCCCACTGAATGCACAATTTGACCTTAAGGAAATTATTCCCCTCAAGCACCCGAGGTTGATGGAATATATACTTTTAGTATAGAATGATTAACTTCAACAGAATAGCGGTACCTCAAATTCTTTTGAACGGCGAACCACTCAACGGTAGTAAATCACACTTGAATTTAGAAGAAAGTTAGAAGTATACTTGTATTTTTTGTACTCAAATAGTACTTAATTTCGTGCTGCATATCTGAGGAAGAATCAGATATTTATAGCCAAAAAGCACTGCTTCAGAAAGGAAGCAAAGGTTCAGAAGAATTTAACTGTTTCAGATACGACAGGACAATGTGTGAAACGCACATGAGGAAGTGCGCGTTGTACGCCCCATCGCACAAACGTCCAGTGACGCTTCCAGAACTGGCCGTGATGTGCGATGGAGGTGCCAAACACACAAGGCATTATGTGTATCGCATGTCTCTTCACATGTCACAAAACAGTGAGTTAAAAGGATGCATCATATTGACGTGCGATTCATGTGCGTTTCACACATGCCGAAGTGTGGCTCGCACATGGAGAAATATTCTGGGTTAGAATTTTATCTTAAATAATTAATTTTAAATAAACTTTGTCCAAAAAGATAATCTCTCAATCGATCTTTGACAAATCCAAATCTAAATCCAAATCCAAAGCAAAAGCCAAAGCCAAAGCTGAGCCGAGCGAGCGACAATGACGATGGCGCGAGGCTTGTCTTCTTCTCAACCCTTTAAGATAATAAAATTTTCTTTCCACCATCAATGTGGTACAAATGCTCTTTACAAAAGCAAAAGGAATGTTGCACTTTTCCTCCATTTCCATTCCCTCCATTTTTCATTCAATTTTAATTTCTAAAACCCAGCAACAACAATCAACTGAATTTGGTCTACATTAAATTACCTTTTTTTTTTAACTTTTTAGCTTCTAAACATTTTGGACATAATGATCAATTGGTGGTCTACAGAATTAATTTAATTTTTGACTGAAAAAGTTCTTAAAATAATATTTACTATCTAATTTAATTAATTAGATATTTAATTAAGTTTTGATTTAGTGTAGGGGAAAAATGGTAATCAAACTTTGAAGATTGGAGCTTTTCTTTTTTAATATAATATGATTTCTTAATATAAATGCAGAATTTAAGTCAAAGTTGTTGAGTTTTGCCAAAGTCTATCACACCCCGAGGCTACCCCCTAGACGTAACACGGGACTCGGGCCCACAAGGAACCCAAGTTAACCCTTGGTCATAGCATAACTGAAGCAAACACACTAAATCATAGTGGAATAAAAATCAATATAAGCAGGCAAACCAACACTATATAAGATGAAGGTCTAGGAGTATCAAATCTGAAACATCAAAACATGAATATCCAACTATGTCTGAAAAGCCTCTACATAAGACATAATGAGTCACTGGGACAAGACCCCAGCTGACTCTAAGTACTGAAATAAAGGGGACTACTAACTAGAAATCATTCTAGTCCTCGAATGAGTGCGGACTCACCAACACAAACTGGATGGCCTGCGACCTCTAGCCACGAGCCTGAGAGTGGGAACCTATATCGGCATCATCAAAGGATGCAGCGCGAGAATATGCATCAGTAACATAGGATGTACCAAGTATGTGAGATATGCAAAATCTGAACTAAACATGCTATACGTGCTTTAAAGATGAATCATACTATGATAGTAAAATCTAGAATGCAAAGGACTCAATGCAATATCATAAGCAAAATATACTTGAAAACCATAAGTAATAGTAGAAGTTCTGAAATCTGGAAACAAAGAGTCAATGCATTTAAAACCTGAAACTATTTCTGTGGAAGGTTCTCTAACCGACATAGACCATGTGAGCTATATGGAATCCGATGTATCCGCCCCATCGAGAGGACCCAATATACCTTGCCAAGGTATAAAGGCATAACTGTGGCATGATTACTAGTTCCAATGCCCAACTAAGGGGCTAATCAACCTATGGGGGTACGTAGTTCTAGGATTAACCGTATGCTTACCCTGTCCAACTCGGTGCTAAATACTACTCTCAAAACGTACATATAGCTCATAATATACTTATGACATATCTTATGTCAAATCTATTAGAAAAGCATAAGGACATATCTGATGACATGCCAGTCTCAAATCATAAGTCTTAAAGCTTAGCATAGCCATAATTCAAAACATAATTTTCTTTCTATATTCATAACTTGAAGAATTAGGCATGCAATTTCATAATACTTGAGGTCATGTTATCTAAACATGCCAATATCACTTGAAAACATTCAATTGAGTGAAAACATACTAGAATTCATCTATAATGCACGGACATTTGAAAACACTTGAGGAATCTCAAATAAATCATAGATAAGTAATGAGAAATCATGAATTTATCCTTTAAAATTGAACCTATAAGATTTCTCCAATTTGGGCAAGAACACTAATTTCACAAATTCATAAATCAAAGTTAAACTTGAGGGTTTTGGGCATAAGGGTGAAAGGAATCCATTATTGAATACCCACATACCTGAACTTGAAGCTTTCCTAGTTTGGGACTTGAGCATGGAGGATTGGTGAAGGAACCCTAGGTCTTGGAGCTTGAGTGAATTGGACCTCCTTTCTTCTCTTGGAACTTGATTGAGAGAATGGAAGAGAACTTAGGCTAAGTGAGAATAAAACCCCTTCTAATTTTCCCAAAATGACTTAACTTAGGAGTTAAAAGAGTGGGAAATTACAAAAATACCCCAAAAAAAAGAGTCTAAAAAACTGCTGAAAATTTCATCACAGGCTTCTACGGACATGAATCACGACTCGTGGAGTGAACCACGGTCCGTGGATGGAGTTCGTGGTTCTCAAACCACCTTTTTAGGCTTCTAGACAGATTCCACGACTGTTTTCATGGTCTATGGATCATTCCACGACCCATGGAACCCTCCCATGGGTTTCAAACAAAAAAAATTAAGTTTCAAGAAAATATCAGGCCTCTAGACTGATTTCCACGAGGGGAAACCACGGTCCGTGCTTTGATCCATGACTCTTGGATCAACCTCGTGATTTAAAGGCCAAAACCTAATCTGAAAGTTTGATTTCACGAACTCAAACCATGGGTCATGGTTTGATTCACGAGCCGTAGATGGTTCTCGTGGTACTGTCTGTCAAAATGACAGACAAACACCTTTTAGTAAAACGCTGATAACTTTTTACTTTTGGACTTGTATTAATGCATGGTTGGTGGAGTTGAAAAGAAGACTCGAAGATATTTAATTTGGTAGGTATTAGGTCACCTAACTCTTCATATTATAGGAGTTATGATCAATTGAAGTTTTTGCTTGAAAAATCATACACTAAAACTCAATCGGTAAGGAAGCTTTCAACTCAACTTTGAGCTAGAGGTTCTTTGTGACCCTAATTCATATCTAATACACCTCCAAGACTTAAGAATAGGTCTTAATACTTAGATACATAGAAAATTTATCTAGTCCGAGTCTAACAACATATGAAGAATGGTTTAGATTTGGCTTAGAATTTCTGGGGTATTACAATATCTCCCCCTTGGGATCATTCGTCCTCGAATGAAGATTTCTAAGTTTAGAGTGAAGGGGGAAAGGGTAGCAATCCCATCAACTGAGTTTTAAGAGCTGAAGTATTTCATGGTAACTTATTTCTGACTGAAATATAAACTGAGATGGATTCATAGGGCATGTATGCATACAAAGAGAATAAGCATAATTGATGGGACATAAAACTGAATACCTAACATAATAACTGGTCTGGATTAAGAGTAGTGTCTCAGCTGAAACTCATAAGGAACGAGCACATTCTTAGAAATCGTAGTTAACTAAAAAGGACATCAAACTGAGAAGGGTAACTTTATGAGAAAACCATTCTCTTTTAAACTGAACTTACTACCTTGGACTAAACTAAATGTAGGGCCTTCTAGACTAAGGAATGATTATCGATAGGTCTGAACTAATCTGATAAGGAGTCTAGTATTCTTGTAAACTGAAGCTACTGGACCTAAGATATGAGCACCCTGATCAAGGAGTAAGAACAAGACTATTCTTGCCTTAAATACTATGGTTGACAACTCTTAAACTTAGAAGCACTTTTCACTACACTAACTCCTCTAAATACTAAGGTCTGAGTCTAACTACCTACTTTTCACCATGTTCAAACCTATCTTGACTAAATCCCTTACCTTTAGAGTTACCTTCCAAGAATGGTATTCCTTCTTATCACGAAAATCAACTAACCTGGAGCTCTAATCAATGGGTCACTAGTCGTACAAAGCTAAGGCCCTTATTTACCTCATCCTGACATTCAAGCCTATCACTATGATCACCTTATGGATTCTTTGCATCTTATGCTATCCAAGACCTCTCCTCTCTTCCATAGCATATCTAGGAGCTACAACTTGAAGAACTTCCAAAATTTCTCATCTAACTATTTCACATGAATAATCCTCACCTCACTTTTCATCCACGCGTACAACCTACTACTTCCCATCTAGGTTATTACTTAGCTTTCTCTACTAACATCTATGATAATACAAGCCAAGATCATTTAGAGAATAGAGTGGGAGCATGAGAATCACGAATAAAGGAATATTAATCGGTCATAACTTACACTTAGCTTGATCTAGCCACTCAAGGTGAGTTTTGAGAAGTCGAGTGAAATGGCATGAGCATCTCACATCCTAGACATATAAGGCATGGTTAGAGTAAGGAAATCATAAGCACGAATCATTCGAGAAATCCAGTATGAGCATATACACAATGTAGCATGATTTTATTAGCCATTAAGGCATGTCTAAGGACTGAGTAAATAGAAATGAGCATAGTGTGAGACATGAGCTTTCATATATAATGAGTATCATGGTGTAAAGTTAGAATTCGTAGGATAATAGAGTAAGATTGGAATTGATGTATGGAGTAATTTCTATTTGTTCTAGGAACTGAATAAGGGCGTGAATCCGCATGAAGTTTGTGAATTTGAATTAAGACCATGGCACTAGAATACAAGACATGAATGGGGTGTTGTAAAGAGGGAAGCATACTTGAGATGCTAGGATAGAAAAAAGTCCCTGCACCCCTCCTAACTTCATTCTGACACCCACTAGCATCACTACCTGAGTCCCTAAAATTTGACCTATTCTACATCTCACCATCTCCCCCTTAGGTTCATGCTATGTTCTAAGTCTGTGGTCCTCTCACTAACCTCTAAATGAAACTATGATCACTTTACTCTAACAGAGAAAACACTACTCTAGGAGTTAATCTGAATATACACTTTTTTCTATAGTCTAAGGCTCTCCCTTACCTAAAAGTATTGGCCTCAACCTTTCTATCTCATTTAGGGGTTGTACATATCACACTCACTAACTTCCAACCTATTCATTGCAATGACATGTCAAGCTTACATATTTCTAACTCCCCAAAGCTCTCTCTTCCTACTACCCACTAAACCAAATGTGTTAAAGCCTATACCGAGAGGCTCAAAATTGTCTATCCTTCTATGCCCCCCCTCCACACACACACACACACACACACACACACACACATATATATATATATATATATATATATATATATATCATCCCTACACATTCACACTTGCTGCAACTTATCGACTTAAACTCTTACATTACACTATATCACGCCTACCAAATAAATCTCACAAAATTATCATTATCACTCTCATACTATCATCCTTTCTTTTTGATATCCTATACTTGGTCTATACTAGCACAACACTTACCACTTTTTAATGCTTACCAAGGGATGTATCATCCAATTTCCCATCTAATAAAAAACAACTCTAAATACACACTCAATCTAACTATCATTCTCCCATTTAGGCTACCATACTTCTGACTTCTTTTTTCTGGCTCTAAGTTCATTCTACTAGTAGCTTACAACCCAACATATATCAGGTGGCAACACAACCCAAGGATCTAGGTTACATATTTTCACCCCTTACGGAATGATTAGTAACAAGGTTCTGGAAGAGAATCTGAGAGTACCTCGCTGATAGATAATCTAAGATTTATTACTTTTAGCACCGTAAATATGAGGTAAAGTAGGCGGAATTGGGACAACATATATATTTGGAGGATAAATAGACTTAAACTCTATCTCATGATAAAGAACATGAAAGAAGTGGAATTTTTCCTAGAATGTCTCGTAGTCTCTCCCCATAAGTGTGGCGCGCTTCAAGCTCATGAAAAAGACTCTACTTAATACGGCTTTCAGACACCCTAGGACTCTTAAACTTGATGCTCTGATACCAAGTTTATCACGCCCCGAGGCTACCCCCCAGAAGTAACATGGCACTGGGCTCACAAGGAACCCAAGTTAACCCGTGGTCATGGGGTAACTAAAGCAAACACACTAAATCATAGTGGAAGAAAAATAAATATAAGTAGGCAAACCAACACTATATAAGATGAAGGTCTAGGAGTATCAAATCTGAAACATCAGAACATGAATATCCAACTATGTCTGAAAAGCCTCTACATAAGACATAATGAGTTGCTGTGATAAGTCCCCAGCTGACTCTAAGTACTGAAATAAATGGGCCTACTAACTAGGAATCATACTAGTCCTCGAATGAGTGAGGACTCACCAACTCAAACTGGATGGCCTGCGACCTCTAGCCACGAGCCTGAGAGTGGGAACATGTATCTGCATCATCAAAGGATGCAGCGCGAGAATATGTGTCAGTACTATAGGATGTACCGAGTATGTGAGATATGCAAAATCTGAAGTAAACATGCTATACGTGCTTTAAAACTGAATCATACTATTATAGTAAAATATGGAATGCAAAGGACTCAATGCAATATCATATGCAAAATATACTTGAAAATAATAAGTAATAATAGAAGTTCTGAAATCTGAAAAGAAAGAGTCAATGCATTTAAAACATGAAACTATTTCTTTGGGAGGTTCTCTAACTGACATAGACCATGTGAGCTACATGGAATCTGATGTATCCTCCCCATCGAGAGGACCCAATATACCTTGCCAGGGTATAAAGGCATAAATGCGGCGTGATCACTAATTCTAATGCCCAATTGAGGGGCTAATCAACCTACGGGGGTACGTAGTTCTGGGACTAAGGGTATGCTCACCCTGTCCAACTTTGTGCTAAATACTACTCCTAAAATATACATATATCTCATAATATACTTGTGACATATCTAATATCAAATATGTTAGAAAAGCATAAGGACATATCTTATGTCATGTCAATCTCAAATCATAAGTCTTAAAGCTTAGCATAGCCATAATTCAAAATATACTTTTCTTTATAAATTCATAACTTGAAGAATTAGACATGCAATTTCATAATACTTGAGGTCATGTTATCTAAACATGCCAATTTCACTTAAAAATATGCAATTGAGTGAAAACATACTAGAATTCATCTATAATGCATGGGATTTTGAAAACACTTAAGGAATCTCAAATAAACCTTAGATAAGTAATGAGAAATCATGAATTTATGCTTTAAAACTGAACCCATAAGATTTCTCCAATTTGGGCAAGAACCCTAATTTCACAAATTCATAAATCAAAGTAAAACTTAAGAGTTTTGGGCATAAGGGTGAAAGGAATCCCTTATTGAATACTCACATACCTGAACTTGAAGCTTTTCTAGCTTGGGACTTGAGCATGGAGGATTGGAGAAGGAACCCTAGACCTTGGGGCTTGAGAGAATTGGACCTCTTTTCTTCTCTTGGAAGTTGATTGAGAGAATGGAAGAGAATTTAGGCTAATTGGGAATAAAATCCCTTCTAATTTGCCCAAAATGACTTAATTTAGGAGTTAAAAGAGTGGAAAATTATAAAAATACCCCAAAGAAAAGAGTCTGAAAAATTGCTAAAATTTTCATCACAGGCTTCAACGGACATGAACCCGTGGAATGAACCATGATCCGTGGATGGAAGTCGTTGTTCTAAAAAAACCCTTTCAGGCTTCTGCGTAGATTCCACGAGTGGATTTCACAGTCCGTTTATCATTCCACAACCCGTGGAACCCTCCTGTGGGTTTCAGACAAAAAAATTGAGTTCCAGGAAAATTCCAGGCCTCTGGACTGATTTCCACGAGGGGAAACAATGGTCCGTGGTTTGATCCATGACCCGTTGATCAACCTAGTTATTTTAGTACAAAAACTGATCTGAAAGTTCAATTTCACGGACTCAACCCACGGGTCGTGATTTGATTCACGAGTCGTAGATGGCTCTCGTGGTTACTGTCTGTCAAAATGACTGACTGACACCTTTTAGTAAAACACTGATAACTTTTTACTTCCGACTCGTATTAATGCACGGTTGGTGGCATTGGAAAGAAGACTCGAAGATATTTAAATTGGTAGGTATTAGGTCACCTAATTCTTCATATTCTAGGAGTTATAATTATTTGAAGTTGATACTTGAAAAATCTTACACTAAAACTCAATCGGTAAGGAAGTTTTTAACTCAACTTTGAGCTAGAAGTTCTTTATGACCCTCATTAATATCTAATACACCTCCAAAACTTAAGAATAGGTCTTAATACTTAGATACATAAAAAATTTATCTAGTCCGGATCTAACAACATATGAAAAATGGTTCAGATTTGGCTTAGAATTTGTGGGGTGTTACAAAGCCGTAACTCTATAATAGCTTTAAAGTGTGCTCAAGTTAGTTCTGACATTATGGTCACTAAAAAAAACTCTAAACTTAATTTATGTTGCTCTTATTTCCAAATTTAGCATTACATCAACTTGTTAAGTTTATATGTATTTGTTGGGTTCTGCTAAACCCATAACTCTATTATGGCATCCCCCCAACTCCGAAGCTGTGATAATGAAGTTGAAGTGTGTTCAAGTTGGCTTGGATATTATGATCATTAAAAATAAAATTAAGACTTTAAAAGTGATTTATGTTTCTCTTATTTCCAAAGTTAGCATTAATATACTACTAACTTGTTTAATTTAATCATATGTATATGTCTTCCGAACCTATAACTCAATTATGGCTCCGCCCATGGAAGTTGTAATAATGTAGTTGAAGTGCATTCAAGTAATTAGATCAGACATTATGGTCATTAGGAAAAAAAAATCTAGACTTTATAAGTGATTTATGTTTCTTCTACTTCCAAAGTTTGCATCATATATTAGCTTGATAAGTGTACATGTTGTTGGGTAATGCTAACATCCTGCCTATGCAGACCCACGAGGGGACTAGGGTGGATGCGTCAGAGTCATGATCGAATATGATGCTTGATTGGTAGGCTTAGTTAAGAAATAAAGTTGCGTTCTTACTATCAACTATAGCTTTTGATAGGATGGTAAGCTCCTGATCCTAACAAATGGTATCAGAGCAAAGGTCATAGGTCCAATTCCCAAGGGTAATATATTGCATGAGGCAGGTGTTGGGAGGGGGATTGTTGGGTAACACCAACATCATGCCTATGGCAAAGCCCATGAAATGACAAGGATGGCCTAGGTCAGAGTCATGATTGAACATGGCACTTTCTTAGTGGGCATAGTTAAGAAATAAAGTTGCACCATTGCTATCATCTATAGCTTTTGGCATGATAGTAAGCGCTTGATCCGAACACATGAATGTACTTGATGTTAATTCATCATTTCCCCAAAAAATATGTCTTGATTGACTCAAATATGTTATTTGTTTTATTATTTAGATGTTACAGTTGGAAGTTTAAACCATTGTGCCATAAGAAATAGCTATAATAGTTGATTTGATATAAACACTGATAATTACAAGTGGTGTTGGCACATTTTGTTTGAAGAATAATATTGGTACAACGTTAGTCCTTCATAATATGAAGCATTCTCCAGACATTCCTTCAAATTTGATCTCTGTAGCAACTAGATGATGACGGCTACCATAAAGACTTGTTTGATGGCCAGTGGAAGCTCACCAAGGGCTATTTAGTTGTGGTTCAAGGTAGAGAGTTTTCTAATTTATACATGACACAAGGATCTATTCTTAGTGACTCCGTAAATTTGGTGGAATATGACACTTAATTAGAATTGTGGCATAAGAGGCTCAGTCATATGAGCAAGAACGGGATTACATGTTTGGCTTAAAGGAATTTTCTTGATGGTGTGAAATAAGCAAAGGTGAATTATGTGTTCATTGCCTAGCCGGGAAACAGAAAAGAGTTTCTTTTCACAATCATCCTCCTTCAAGAAAACCTGAAGTATTGGAGCTAAAACACTCTGACTTGTGTGGTCCTTTTAAAGTGAATTCAAAAGGTGGTGCTTCGACTTTCATTGATGATCATCTCTGATATTGGACTTATGTATACGCCCGCTTGCCTCATTTACCCATGTTTTAGCCTTGTTTTGAGGGCAAAAGTGTTGTATATCCTTATGATTGTTTGCATTTTCATGGTGGTGAGCTAATATATGTGATTAGATGCTTTGCAGGGAGAATGTGGAGAAAAATAACTCATGAGAGCTAAAAATGAAAGCATAAAAGCATTGGAAAGGTGTTAGCAACATTCCGGGAGAAAAAGAGAGCAAAAGAAGAAAATCTGGGCAGTGGGGCTATGGTGGGGCGCTGCCCCAGACCCAAAACTTCAGAAGAGTGAAGCTGGGGCTGTGGTGGCGCGGTGCGCCAAGCCCCAACCCAAAAATTTTCCAACTTTTTTTGTACTCCAAATCCAAGTAGGAAAAGAGGTTATTTTCCTCATACTCTATAAATACATCTCAGATCATGATTTTTAGGGAACTTTTGACCTACGAAGAGCTAGGAGCCACCGTGGAGGCCGGAGAATATTGGTTTTATTTTTTCTTCTCCTTTATTATTTATTTTACGTTTTTCTTTGGATGATTTGTTGTAATTTCTCTATGTCTATGTAGAGTTAAACTTCTCATTCTAGGATTATGCTAGCTTCATGATTGTTGTAGTAGACTCTTGATTTAATTTGTGAAGATTATCATATTAGTTGTTCTTGTATTCTTGTGCTTACTATGTTAATGCTTAGCTATCATCAAAATAAATCTATAATCTCTTTGTGAACTCAGAAGAAGAATCATTGAGATAGAATAAAGAACATAGGGAGCAAGGCCTCTCTTTTGAAATATAAAGGGTAGGTTCCCGACTAGAATAGGAATATACCTAGAATGCCTTGTTTGATTTATACGGGAAGATATATAAATGCGTTCGGAATAAGATGTCACATCCCCGCTCAATGATGTAGTTGTGATGCTATTCTGGATAGGAAATTAGAGGCTCGAAAGACCATAGCTGTAAAATCAACCCTGAAATCCGCAACTAGGTAGATGAACAAGTCAATGAAATTGCTTACTCAACATGATTGTTAGCGAATCCATAATCCTAGATCAATTTCATCATATTGATTACGTAAAAACCTGCTCTTTGTTTGGTTAATTGGTCATTAGTTAACTTTTTTTTTAAATTTCTCTAGTTAATTATCACGACCCAAACTATCAGGTCGTGCAGGTGCCTACTCTAACTACCTAGATAGATGAACCATTACCACCCGAACCAATAGGTGCTTGTGGAAAACAGAAAATAACAGTATAATCCTCTCTTTTAATATGTGAAAATATTTACAACCTTGTTTCAGAAAACATCTTTTTATGAAGGATACAACAAACAGTTATACAACTTTAAATCACCCTCCCTAGAACCTAGTCTAAAACAGGTACAAGATCTACTACAAGAATAATACAAGGAAAAGTAAGATGACACATCTCCCACCACGAAACAAGAGTAGAAGATGCTGAATATTTTCGTCGTCATGTACCTATGAAACGTCACCAACCCTGCAACTAGACTATACCCAAAAAGATATAGAAAGAGTAGAATCAGTACAAACACACATACTAGTAGGCATCATCGGTCGACCCGAATCCACTCATACCATCATATAAGAAAAATCACGAAAAGCATGAAATTAACCAAGGTAGTTCCATCCTCCAACTTTCACCTTTACCAGGCCCGATCTCAACCGACCGTCTACTTATA
Source organism: Jaltomata sinuosa (assembly GCA_003996215.1). NCBI lineage: Eukaryota > Viridiplantae > Streptophyta > Magnoliopsida > Solanales > Solanaceae > Jaltomata > Jaltomata sinuosa. Next base: position 204,632 of record QJPP01000373.1, on the reverse strand, counting down.
CCCCCTACCTCAACCCTTCCTAACTCTCCGCTGCCAACTCCACCACTCTAGCATTACCCCCAATACCTGTGTCTCCTCGAGTCACACTTATCACCTAGACTTTCCAAGTCACCTTAACCTGATACTTCCCAAGTCACCTTAACCTTAGACTTCCCAAGTCATATTCACCTTAGACTTCCCAAGACACCTTAACCTTATACTTTCCAAGTCACTTCACACTAGTCCAACCACCTAGCCCAGACCCAGACTACCACTCTGGTATTCTAGTCAACCCCTATGGCTATAAACCTAGAGACAACATCATATTCTGTCAATCCAGACCCACTACCCTTATGGCACTGCTCACAAGTATCTGGACCCCTCACGGATCCCTAAACAACTCTTCATATGATAATACCAGCTAGTCACATAACGCCAGACTCTCATTCATTCCCCTAGCTTATCAACCGCATGTAATTCATCTTATAACCATGATCAACAATCAAGACAACAATAAACATTTCTGTTCCACATAGTCCGGACCCACCTTGGGATCCTCCTGACAACACCTAAGTGTTAAACATGTACCCGGTCTACACCAAGACCAAACTCACAATCAAATAATAATGACCCAGCCTCTCAAGGACCATATGCAGTAATCACAATTTCAGAAACACAACCTGGTCCACTCATGGAACCATCAAAAGAATTAGTAATTAAAATAACACGTACCAGGCATGGTCCCCAAACCAACCATTAGAAATTCCCGTACCAAGCGTGGTACTCGAGACAACCATTAGTAAACCCGTACCAGGCGTGGTACCCAAGCCAACCATTAGTAAACCTATACCAGGTGTGATACCCGAGCCAACTGTTAGTATACCCGTACCAGGCGTGGTACTCGAGCCAACCGAATGTCATAAAAAGTCCAAATCAATCACACCCAATAAACAAACATACTTGTAAAACCAAAAAGCAAACAAAAAAAGTTCATTTCAATAGACTGATTACCGGACAACTAGAAAATCACAAAACATTCCCTAAACATGCAACTCATACACTACTATTGAATAGTACGTGAACACATAATGCATATAGAAATCAACAACCATCACCTACCCTTTCCCCGAGCACATAACTCAACCATGGGTCCTGTTCGAAGACCGAATCCCCCTTTTGTCCCCTTTTACACATAATTAGTAATTCCCATTATTCTTTATTCCTGAACTTCTCCTAGGACCAAGTTACAATAGGGGAGAACCTCCCCAACCCTTGAAATGATCAACCATCCTAGTTATTCTATATTTTTATATGGAATCCTTCCCAAACTCCCTTTCTTACCAGTAATTCCATTTAGATACCCAAGATTTCCGGTTTCCTAAACCTTTTCGACATCCTAGTCCGTGAATTCTACCATTGCCATTCCTAATTCACATGTACAACCCAAATTATGACAACACGATAATAATACCCACCCAAATCTAAATTCACACATAACCAACACCACAATCCACCAGACTCCGTGCCGAAGGCCTAAGCATGGATTCTCCTTTTCAAATATACAATAAGTATAAAAATGTAAATAGGTCAATCTACTAAATAAGAAAACCTAGCCTACATGGACATCAAGCAGCTGTAAGGATGCGTTTCTGGCTTCGTGAAGGCATTCCCGGCTGAATAAAGATCTTGGAATCCATTGTTCTACGTCCCTTCAGCCATAATCCCTCCTCCTCATATCTCCCCAGCCATAATCCCTCCTCCTCATAGCTCCCAAGTCTTGGAGCAGCTTAGGAGGGTTTTTTAGAGAAACCCTCGTATGTTTTCCAACTGAGGAGGAGAAGTCTTTTATTAAAAAGAACATTCTAAGGCTACGGCCTCCCGTCGTTCTTCTATAGTGGATGGCCTTCTGTTATACCAGTATTTATTCCGCTATAGCGGAGTGTCGTCAGCCCGGATGATTTCAAAAATTCTAAAATTTTCTGTCACGTCACCCCACTTAATTCAAAACTTTTTTAAATCGTTCTTGTAATTTTTCAATATCGTGATTTGTAAAGTAACGACGGATCTGGTTATTACAACAGATACCAATTTATCTATCTTTTCTCCTCGAACAATCCTAAAAATAAGAGGGCGAAAGGAACTAGCCCGGGACCCTCATTGTCCTAAGTGACTGTGTGATTATGAACCTACGTGAAATATAAAACTTCCCCCAAATTAGTTGCACTGACTAAAAAGGAAAATAATATTATCCTATTCTGACAAGGAATTTCCAAACTACCCCAAAAATTTCATGTGACCCTCCTTCCGAGCACCCAAGAAATCTGGGGCCTCATATTACAGCGGAATGGGGGAATTTGAAAAGACTCGGGAGAAACCATTCCTATCCCAAAAGTGATTGACGTCCATTATGGCAAACAAAATACTGCTATAGCGGTACCGCTATGGCGGAACATCTACCGCTATAGCAGTTGGCAACAGACTGAAATAGAGGAGAAATAGGTTTTCTCCCCATTCTCTCCTATTTTCAACTCAAAATCTCCCTTTTTTCTCTCGATCACTATGCTCCCGGCATCAAAAACTTCAAGTAACAATCGTTCTCACTTTCTAGTTTACTTCCCCACACGATTATAGATATGATTGTGGTAGAAAATAGTGACTTGGGGTATACATTGTAGTTGGTTTTTCAACTTGAACTTGGGTTTGATTTTTTATTAAATTTCCAAAGCATGGATGCTTCCCTTATATTTACAACACCTCCCCAGCATTCTGGGCGTAAGGATTATGCAACTTTTGGCCAAAAACGGGCCAAAATAGTATGGGAGGTGAAGGGTTGTTCTTGAATAAACTTGTGATTTGGACAGAATTTAGAAGCACTGATATGAACTTGGATTGTTAAAAATGGAGCTTTGGGCCAAGGGGTGCCATTGTTGCACCCCTTGGAGTTTCTGGGATGATGAATACCACTATAGCAGTTGAGTTCCACTATAGCATCCTGCTATGGTGGAAAAATATCCGCTATAGCGGTTCTACCATAGCAGATGATCGTCTGCTATAGAGGACTACCGCAAAATAGTAGCCCCTCCAAGCTAACACCTAGAAGGTTTTTCCCCTTTTTCTTAATCCCTTATGCCTTATCGAGTTCTAACCCCACCCCTTATTATACTACAGGTTATCACACCCAATGGCTGAAGGACAATTGACCATGTATCCTTATGAGCATTTCCCCGACAAAGCTAGTTGGGAAAGGTTCATGGATTACCGGAGACTGGGATTTTGTTATGAGAGGGGGGTGCTAAATGATAGGGATGGATGGAAAAGCAACTGCCTTCCATCACAAACTTTAATAGTTTGACTGGGGCTCGTTGGCAGTGGCTCCCCCTCCCACTAGTACAGGTTGGGTGCGGGAGTTCTATGCCATACTTCCTACCATCCTTTGGGATGATCCCAACCCCACTATTCGAATCCAAGGGGTAGATGTCCCTATGGACTCTCAGACTATTAATGAGGTTCAAGGAGTGCCTCACGTCTCTGATGTTGTATAGGAAGCCAAGGCTAGACTTTGGGACATGACATGGTTGAGATATACCTTGGTAGATGCAAAGTTCAGAGATCGCGTCTATTGGCGCAGTACCGAGGGCATCACTAGTGCTTACTTCCCTACTGATGTTAGGAGGTGGTTAAATTTTGTATCCCAAAGAATCCACCCATTGGGAAATAAGACTGATGTGACTTATGCCCAGGCCCTGGTGATTGCTTATGCCATGCAGGGCATTATTATGAATGTGGGGAAACAAATCATCTCCGAGTGGAAGGAATTCTACCGGGGTCAAAGGAAGGGCCCTTATCTTCTGATCTTGGTGTCTAAATTATGCAGGTGGGTTGGGGTGCCCGAGGATCACACCAACTTGGAGATAGCTATGGATGACCCTTTCGACCCTCTCTAGGTGAAAGTGGTCTCTTCCAAGAAGAAGAGGAAAGTGGATGAAGAAGGAAGTAGCCAGCCAGTTGAGGAGGCTGTTAATGATGATGATGATGACACCCCTGCTCCTTCCTAGCCTCAGCCCCCAATTTCTAGCCATTAGCTCGAGGAGAATCTGGCCATTTTCAGGAAGTTCACGGAGGACACTAATGCTGGAGGTACAACCCAACCCCCTTCTGCTCAGGACTTTGCAGCACTCCACAGGGAGTTAGAGTAAAAGAAGAAGAAGAGACACTCCCGGGACCGCATGTTTGCCCGGATGTGGAAGACCATCAAGGTCATGTTCTCTTGCATCACCCCGGATCAGGAGCTTCCCACACTTGATCCCGAAGACAGGCAGTAGTTCCCTTTCCTGAGCAATGATAAGGCTTAAGACCTCCCCCCTCCCTTCTTTATTAAGACTCTTTACTGCTTTTTGGGTTTTACCTCCGTTTGGGGCTTGTGTTAGACAGTACTTCCCTTCCTTTTTCCCCTTTGATTTTCACACATGGATGCTTGTTTTAGACAATTTCACTTATATGCATGCTATATTAGCTATATAGACGATTTTCTGGCTTTACATAGCAATTTATAGCTTAACCATTTCCTTTTAAAGACCCGGGAATGAAATGAAAAATAGGGGAAAACAGGGCAGGCATCCTGCCCCGCACACTTCCACTATAGAAGTTGCCACTCTGCTATAGTGGCACCACCGTAGTGATAAAAATACCACTATAGAGGGATCGCCGTAGCGATGCAGGTCCGCTATGGCGGTCCCGATGATAACAGTCCAGAAATTTGAAATTTTCAGCAGGTGTACTCATCCCCCTTCCTAGTTTTCACTATCTAACCCCGTCAATTCCACCATGGTCTTAAACAACCTCCAAGACCATTCCTGGCAATGCACAGATCAAAACTTAGCATTCAATTATCACCAATCATAAAATATTTATAGCAGAAAGTTAATCACAACAACACATCTCCGTTTTATCACAGGGATAATCCCTTTGTTTCCATGGTTCCCAACCAAGTCCCGACTGTCCTGAAACCAAAGTTTCCCTGCAATCGTAAATTATTTCCCCTCACCATCTTAATCAATGATGAGTCCTTTTTCTGAAAATAACATAAAACCTTAACTCCCTGCACATAGCATTTTATCACACATCAATCATACCATTTCAAATTATGACTACCTTTAGACCCACAATTTCACAGCAAGGTAACTAATCACATATATAAGCATTGCAACACACAAAATTTTAGTTTTCATGTCACAAAAAAATCAAGACACATAAGTTGCTCCCTAATCTTTCCATGGATTACCCTTAGGCGATCATCCATGCCTTACCGCAGCCTCTCAGGCCAGATACCAATTGGAACCTTCTCAATTTCAACTCCTCTTGCTTGTTTTCACAACTCCCGAAGTCAAAAGACATCCTTTTTATTGTCGAGATACCAATTGGAATCGAGAGATACCAATGTCATGACCTGATTTCTCGGTCATGATGGCACCTACAACCCCCCAGTAGGCGAACCAATTCCTGTAGCCCAGGATAGTTAGTAATGGGCTACCATCTAACAAATAAGCAGAAGAATAGTTTAATAAGCAAAAGTAAGGGAGTAAGATGAGGAGAATAGATCACAGGTGTATATATATACATATGCTGAAACTAAACCAAACCCCAAGACCTGGTAACATAGTATAGAGTCAAAACTACATACATGGAGTGCAAACGATCCAAAACAATATATACAGATGTCTCTGAATGGTAATAGAGTACATGAAGCAAAAGATAAATTAAAGCTAAGCTCTGATCGCCAAGAGCTCACCCTCAGTCTGAAGTAGTCCCCAACAGATCTCCAAGCACGAATCACAGCGATCTAATGGCGATGGCCCACACTAGGATTTGCACCCAAAGATGCAGGGGGGTAGGGTGAGCACCAAATGCGAAGCATAAGGTACCCAGTAGGTATCATAGGTCGACTGGGAAAATATAAGATAAAAGCGTAGTAACAGAAAGAACAGAAGCAAGTAGTCACAGAAATCAATGAAAGGGTACACAGGAACTAGCCCAGAGGGAAGTCAAAAGAACCACGTGTGAGGCCAGCAAGCAGAATATATACACCATAGGCACAATTGAAAGTAAGAAACACGCACCTGGGGTCCTTGCAATAACAGTGTATACATAATAAGTTTACGAAATGGACGGTATACCAGTAACCTCAAGTGTAAGAAGAGGGAAAGATTATTGATAGGCATGCTCAGAGACATGAATCAAACTCAACTAATCATATCAATCTCAAATCCAGAAACTAACAGTTTAGCAGTAACCAATTTCATACTTAACCGTAACAGGGAACAATTCTGTAAGTAAATAGCAAGAGTCTACCTACAGTCCCTCGGCCGCCCATACAACCGAGGAACACAAACAAGTGAAAACAAACCCTCCGGTATCCCATACTACCGGAGCATACAATCAACAAACAACAAACAAGGGTGGAGCCTCAAACAATGAATGATATGATGCATGAAGATCTCAAGTGAAATGGTATCTCTGTATGTACCTCCTCCGGTGCCGATCCGGCCCAGCAGGTAGGTACCATGGAAGGACACTGCCCGTATACCTCTACTCCATCGTATACCCTTCCTCCGGCACACGCAGACCGAAGCCCCTGGCCCGGATGGCAAGGTCCATGGAGGTCCCTGACCCCATACTAAAACTCAGTATCAAAACAAGTCATCCGGAAGCAAGTCCGGGTTCAAGATAGAGACCCAGTCTCGAATATGCATGCCCAGACCCTGTCCAGGACTAAAGTAGTTTGAAAATATCTCAAAAACCCCTCCAAGGGTGCCCGGGCATAACCGGGTCTAAACAGTAGAAAGTCATCTCAGGTGCTCAGTCAGACCGAGACTAAAATTATCTCAAGTAGCAAGAAAACTCACTAGCACCCCGGCCCTGCCGAGTCTAGCGTTAATCGTAAAACTGGTGATATAAATCATAATTTTACCTTTTTTTATCCAAGAATATTCACAAGTTAAATCAAACCATATCCAATTCATTTCTATATATAAAAAAACAGGCCCCGGGGGCCATGCAAGGTTTAGAAAATAGTGCCAGTAGGCCCGAAGCCAAAATCGTAGTAAAACATGGATAAAATCTCTTTATATGCATGGAAATGGTATGATCAAACACAATAGCTGCCCAGCAGCTCACAATCAACCTATCGACCCTGCACAGGCCCATAGCTACTCAGCAAGCATAACCAGCCTAGAAGGATAATCTATGCTCGGGACCTTCGGACATTCCCAATATCCCACCTTCTATGTTCCAGAGTCAACAAGGCCTCACAGGACCACAAGGGTAAATAAAATATATCGGTAACTACTACAAGCAACGGAGGAACAAAAGTAGGTGGACATGAATAAAGCGGTCAAGGTCTGTGGTACCAACCTAATAAACCAACCTAAGGATGCCATCTAGTACAATTTTATCCGATATATGCTAAGTCTAGGGAGTTTAAACTATAACCTACATGTCGTCCGATGACAAGCTGCTAGAATGACAATGTCCAAGTCCGAATCACTCCGAGAAGATCCAAAATGAAATCAAACATGAATTTTAGGCTTGAATAACTTGACGTAGATAGCCGATTTTCTTTTCAATAATCAAATATCATATTAAATAATTTATTTTCCACATCAAATCCTCTAAGCGTGAGAAGTAATGCTATGCAGCAGCTATGTCTATATAGCAATGCTTATGCAGCAACTTAAAAATATTGTTTTCATGTATTGTGTAATAAAATTGAGTGAAAACTGCGTAGTAATATACATATATATAAACACCTCCAGCAAAGTCAAATGGATGGCTAACTTTAATAAAGTTTATGCATGCCACTAATCATATGCTATCAATTAGTCACTATGTGCCTTATTTACCAAAGTCCCACGTGTATATGTAGTGTCACCACAATATTAATTTTTCACATTACCTATATATTCGGGTATTGCATAGGTTCGTGGTAAAATATATATAACTTTTTAAATATACCATAACTAATAGAAAATTATTTCCAATAAAACTTACTATATTATAATAATAATTTTCAACATAACTAAATTTACTATCTCTGTTAAAATATTAAAATGTATACAAACCTTATAAAATAAGTACTTACACAATTATATCATAATAAAAGTATTTTTTATAAACCTTTAAAATACTTTAAAAAGATAATAAAAATATTTTTTTTTACCACATTCAACTTTAAAATAAAATATTTTCAAATATACGCGCGATGCTAATAAAATTCTTAAATTTAGGTTCGCAATTCACCATCGCACGATTTTGATACTCAGCTCCTAAGGCAGGGAATTGATCATAACGACCAATCGAACGGCCAAGGCACCGAACCACCGGTCCCAGCAAACTATAAATGACTTGGGGCCGCTACAGGAAAGCTCTAACAGTACAAGAAAAATGAATATGCGGAAATGACCGAAAGAGTCATTACAACCAAGCGGACTCAACCCGTACAAACAAGTAAATGAACCGCACGAAGGAATAAAAGAAGGGATGTTTCCTAGAATGCATTAAAACTTCCCAAGGATTAGATGTGGACGTCAACACACCATTCCGCAGGACTCTTTTTGATATTTTTCTCTTGTACTGGGAGACCAGTAACCTAGTCTTTGATACCATCTGTCATGACCCAACCTACCGGGATATGCGGGCGCCTACTTTAACCACCTAGATAGACGAACCCTTACCAACTGAACCAACAGGTGCTTGCGGAAAACAGAAAAATAACAGTATAATCCTCTCTTTTAATATGTGAAAATATTTACAAACTTGTTTCAGAAAACATCTTTTTATGAAGGATACAACAACCAGTTCTACAACTTTAAATCACCCTCCCTAGGACCTAGTCTAAAACAGGTACAAGAGCTACTACAGGAATAATACAAGGAAAAGTAAGATGACACAACTCCCACCACGAAACAAGAGTAGAAGCTGCTGAAGATTTCCGTCGTCCTGTACCTATGAAATATAACCAACCCTGCAGCCAGACTATACCCAAAAAGGTATAGCAAGAGTAGAATTAGTACAAACACATATACTGATAGGAAACATTGGTCGACCCAAATCCACTCATACCATCATATAAGAAAATTCAGGGAAAGCATGAAATTAACCAAGGTAGTTCCATCCTCCAACTTCCACCTTTACCAGGCCTGATCTCAACCAACCATCTACTTATACCCCCTACCTCAACCCTTCTTAACTCTTTTGCTGCCAACTCCACCACTCTAGAATTACCCCCAATACCTGTGTCTCCTCGAGTCACACTTATCACCTAGACTTCCCAAGTCACCTTAACCTGATACTTCCCAAGTCACCTTAACCTTAGACTTCCCAAGTTGTCTTAACCTTAGACTTCCCAAGTTACCTTAACCTTAGACTTCCCAAGTCACTTCACACTAGTCCAACCACCTAGCCCAGACCCGGACTACCACTCTGTTGTTCTAGTCAACCCCTATGTCTATACACCTAGAGACAACATTATATACTATCAATCCAGACCCACTACCCTCATGGCACTACTCACAAGTATTTGGACCCCTCACGGATCCCTAGACAACTCTCCATATGATAATACAAGCTAGTCACATAATGCCAGACTCTCAGTCATTCCCTTAGCTTTCAACCACATGTAATTCATCTTATAACCATGATTAACAATCAAGACAACAATAAACATTTCTTTTCCATATAACCCGGACCCACCTTGGGATCCCCCTGACAACACTTAAGTGTTAAACATGTACCCTGGTCTACACCAAAACCAAACTCCTAATCAAATAATAATGACCAGACCTCTTAAAGACCATATGCAATAATCACAATTTCAGAAACACAACCCGGTCCACTCATAAAACCATAAAAATAATCAGTAATGCAATTAAAACAACTCATACCAGGCGTGGTACCCGAGCCAACCATTAGAAATTCTCATACCAAGCGTGGTACCCGAGCCAACCGTTAATAAACCTTTAACAAGTGTGGTATCCAAGCCAACCACTAGTAAACCCATACCAGGCATGGTACCCAAGCCAACTGTTAGTATACACGTACATGGCATGGTACCCGAGCCAACCGAATGTCATAATAAGTACAAATCAATCACACCCAATGAAAAAACATACTTGTAAAACCATCAAGCAAACAAAAGAAGTTCATTTATGTAATACCTCAAAATCCGAACCAGCTATTTAGCTCAGAACCCAAATTTTTCTGACATTTGTTGGTCACGACGGGCAGCCGCCACGGGCGTCAGAGTCCCAATGGCCTGTGGGGTGTGCCGTGGGATTTGACCAGGGGCTGTCGAGCAGCACCATTCTAGCCGACAAGCAGCCACGATGGTCATCGTGGGAACGATGTTCCGTCGATGCCCACCGTTAAATTGGTCCAGCAAAATTTTCCCCAGATACCCCTTCATCGATGGGCGGTCGCCACAGATGTCGTGGTTGTGATGGGCCATGGGACACACCATCAAAACTGTCCAACAGCCCTTCCCTCAGCTTAACTTACCCGACGTCTTGGCCCGATAGGCCGTCGTGGTTGCAATGCCCATTGGGTATCCCATGAGGTGGGATTTTCTACAGCTTCTATTTTAAGTCCCAAGGGTATTTTTGTAATTACCCACCCTTTTAACTCTTAAGTGATGTCGTTTTGGACACTTTCTACCCTTATTAGCATAAGTCATTCATTATTCCCTCATCCACCTACCAAAAGAGGAAAGGACTCCTTCAAGCTCCAAGTCTCAAGCTCCAAGATCAAGTCTCCTATTCTTTTCACCCTTGAATCAAGCTTGCTTCAATAAGGTATGTGGGTATTCAAAAATGGGTTCCTTTCACCCTTGTGCCCAAAACCCCCAATTCTTATTTTGAATTATGAACTTGTGAAATTAGGGTTTTGATCCAAATTGGGGAAAACTTATGAAATCAATTTCTAAGAATCAATCCATGGTTTCTCATTACTTATTTATGATCTGATTAAGTTTCCTTATGTAATTTCAAAAGCTCATGCATTAAGGTTGATTTCTAGCATGATTCTATTAAATTGCATGTTTTCAAGTGAAGATTTGACATGTTTAGATAACATAGCTTTATGTATTTATGAAATTGCATGCCTAATTACTCAAGTATGAATTTAGAAAGAAAAGTATGTTTTGAATTATGGCTATGCTAGCTTTAAGAACTTATGGTTTGATTTGAATGACATTAGATATGTCCTTAAGCATTTCAAGCAAGATTTGGCATTATATATGTCACAATATATGTGAGCTATATGAATGTTTTGGGAGTAGTATTTAACACCGAGTTGGATAGGATGAGATTGCCCTTAGTCCCAAAAGTACATGCCACCGTAGGTGCCTTCTATGGCTTATGACAGGATCCTGATATTATAAGGTTCTAATCTTGTCCAATTAGAACAACCTTTTTTTAGTGTGGGTGTATGACACTAGACTTCATGTATCTCATCATGGTTTATGTCGGTTAAGAGAAACTCCCGTATGAAAGTTTTAAGACTTATACTCTTCTATTTCATGTTTTAAGCCTTGAATTATGAGATTTGCTTACGATGTATCTCTTATGTACAAGATAATTTTTCATTATGTTTTTACGTATATTTTATCACATTCATGCATCTCTCACATATTTAGTACATCTTATAGTACTGACGCATACTTTGCGCTGCATCCTTTTATGATGCAGAGTCAGGCTCTATTCCTCAGGCGCATGGCTAGGTAGTGCCAGCTTTCTGGACTATCTTGCTGGTGAGTCCTCATCCTTCGAGGACTGGAGTTATGAGTAGTGTTTTATGTCTCTCATTGTTGGATTTCTGAGTTAGTTGGGGTCTTGTCCCATCAACTCTTATTTCAGATTTAGAGGCTTACGACATAGCTAGTTTGTATTCTGGATGAGTTCTTGCGGACTTTTTGGCTATTTCAGTTATAGATTTATATCCCCTCTCTATGTATTCTTCTGCTTTATTTCCTTAAGTTATCTGAGTATGTTATGGCAAAGGGTTAATCTAGGGAACTCGTGTCCTGGATCCCATGTTACGCCTAGAGGGTAGCCTTGGGGTGTGACAAACTTGGTATCAGAGCCTTAGGTTCAAGAGTCCTAGGATGTCTGAAAGCCACATCGAGTAAAATCTCTTTCATGTGTGTGAAGCGCACCACACTTATGAGAGGGAAGGTATGAGATGTCTTAGAAAAACCTCACTTCTTTCATGATCACATCGTGCATTAGAGTTCAACTCTAATATCTCTCTAATACTTTCCTTGTACGTTTTAGATTATGCCTTAATGTGCTATGCCTCACCAAGCCGCTCAGAATGCTGCTCCTCCAGTTTTGACCCTCGAGGTCATGAATGAGGAGTTCAGGAACGCCATCCATATGCTAGCTCAGACCATGGCTGCTCTGGCCAATCAGCCGGCTCCTATCCTCATCCACCCTCAAGGTGGGTTAGCAGTCCGAGTTTATGACTTTATCCATATGAATCCACCAGAGTTTTGGAGTTCAAAAGTGAATGAAGATCCACTAAACTTTGTTGATGAGGTGAAGAAAATATTTGATGTTATGCAAGTGGCTGGAGTTGATAGTGTTGAGTTAGCATCCTATCAACTCAAGGATGTAGCTCATATCTAGTTCACGTAATGGAAGAAAGCTAGAGCTAGGGACGAGGTCCCTATGACTTGGGAGTGTTTTGAAAGGGCTTTCCTCGACCGGTTCTTTCCGGGGGAGTTAAGGCAAGCGAAGGCCAAAGAGTTTGTGAACTTAAGACAGGGATCCATGACAGTCCAGGAGTATAGTTTAAGGTTCACTCAGCTCTCCAGATATGCTCCTGCTATAGTGGTTGACCCACAGGATCAGATGAGCAAGTATATCTATGGGGTTTCAAATATGGTAAGAAGGAGTGTAGGTCCGCTATGCCATTGAGTGATATGAATATTTCTAGACTCATGACACATGCTCACCAGATCGAGGGAGACAATCTTAAGAAGATGGCTAGGGAGAACAAGAAGGTTAGATCCGAGAGTTCAGGTTTTAGCCATCATAGGTCTGGTGGCGGACATTGTTTCTTGTTTTAGAAGAATTTATCAGGACCCATTAATTCTTCAGCCAATACTCCTACTCAGGCCCTCAGGCCCCATCATGATCAGTCTAGTAGAGGTTCAGGTTCCTATTCGCAGAGGAGCATTGCAAAGGGGACTCCTTATCCTTCTTGCAACAAGTATGGAAAGAGTCATCTTAGTGAGTGTTTAGCTGGTTCAGGTGGTTGCTTCGATTGTGTTCAGGTTGGACACAAGATTAAGGATTGCCCTTTGGCTAAGAAGGGACAGGGAGGTAGTAGGACTCATTCTGCCCCAGCAGCATCAGGAGGTCGACCATCCCAGCAGGGCACAACTTATAATTCTGGTGGTCAGCGCCAGAACCGCCTTTATGCCATGTCCTCACGCCAGGACCAAGAGAGTTTACCAGATGTTGTTACTGGCATGTTGAAAGTCTGCTCTCTCGATGTGTATGATTTATTGGATCCTAGTGCCTCCTTATCCTTTGTGACCCCTTATGTTGTTTGTAAGTTTGAAATTTGCCCTGAACAGCTCTTAGAACCCTTTTGTGTTTCTACTCATGTTGGTGAGTCAGTCCTAGACAAAAGAATCTACCAAAATTACCCTATCTCAGTCCTTCATAGAGTCACTTTAGCAGATTTAGTACAGTTGGAGATGACTGATTTTGATGTTATTCTTGGTATGGATTGGTTGTATGCTTGTTATGCTTTGGTGGATTGTCATACTCGAGTTGTCATTTTCAAATTTCCAAATGAACCCATCTTAGAGTGGCAAGGTAGTTCCCCATCCTCGAAAGGTCATTTTATATCCTATCTTAAGGCTAGAAAGATGATTTTAAAAGGTTATATTTATCATATAGTTCAGGTTATGGACACGGAGTCAAAAACCCCATCTCTTCAGTCTGTCCCTATTATGAATGAGTTCCCAGAAGTGTTTCTCAAAGATTTTCCCAGAGTCCCTCCCGAGTGGGAGATCGACTTTGGGATAGATCTTCTTCCAGCTATGAATCCCATTTATATTCCTTCCTATCGAATGGCTCCCGCAGAACTTAAAGAGTTAAAGAATCAGTTGATGGATCTTCTTGATAAGGGTTTCATCAGGACTACCATTTATCCATGGGGTGCCCCAGTTTTGTTTGTGCGGAAGAAAGATGGTTCTCTCAGAATGTGTATTGACTACCGTTAGTTGAACAAGGTCACAATCAAGAATAAATATCCATCCCTATGATTGATGACTTGTTGGATCAACTTCAGCCTGCTAGTTTCTTCTCCAAGATAGACCTTAGATCCGGTCATCATCAGTTTCAGGTTAGAGAGTGTGATACTCCGAAGACAACCTTCAGAACTTGGTATGCTCATTATGAATTTGTTGTTATGTCTTTTGGCCTAACAAATGCTTCTGCAACCTTTATGGATTTGATGAACCGTGTGTTCAAACAGTATTTAGATATGTTTGTAATTGTTTTCATTGATGATATCCTTATCTACTCTGGGATTAAGGAGGAGCATGTGGACCATTTGAGAGTGGTGTTGCAAACTCTCAAGGATCGGCAGTTATTTGCTAAGTTTAGCAAATGTGAGTTTTGGACGCAGTCTGTTGCTTTTTGGGTCATATTGTGACTAGAGATGATATTCGAGTTGATTCTCAGAAGATTGAGGCAGTAAAAAACTGTCTTAGACCCACTTTTCCGTCTGATATTAGGAGCTTTTTAGGTTTGGCTGGTTACTACAGGAGGTTTGTGGAAGGGTTTTCTTCCATTGCTGCCCAATTAACTCGGCTGACTCAGAAAAAGGTTAAATTTCGGTGGTCCGATCTATGTGAGAAGAACTTTCAGGAATGTAAGACTAGGTTGACCACAGCTCCAGTGTTGGATCTACCCGAGGGCCTAGATGACTTTGTTGTGTATTGTGATGCTTCTAGAATTGGTTTGGGTTATGTTTTTATGCACTGGGTAAAGTGATTGCTTATGCCTCTAGACGACTTAAGATCCATGAGAAGAACTACCCTACTCATGATCTTGAGTTAGCAACCGTGGTTTTTTCTTTGAAGATTTGGAGACATTACTTGTATAGTGTGCATGTGGATGTTTTCACCAATCATAAGAGTCTTCAGTATGTGTTTAGTCAGAAGGAATTGAATCTGCATCAAAGGAGGTGGCTTGAGCTTCTTAAGGATTATGACATGAGTGTGTTTCACCACCCGGGTAAGGCAAATATTGTAGCGGATGCACTTAGTAGATTGTCAATGGAAAGTGTGTCATTAGTCGAAGAAGGGAAGAAGGAATTGGTTAAGGAGGTTCACAGGCTTGCTCGGTTGGGAGTTCACCTTATGGACTCGACAGAAGGTGGTGTTATTGTTCATAATGGTTCCGAATCATCTCTGGTAGCTGAAGTGAAGGCAAAGCAAGACAGTGATCCTATTTTTCTTCAACTAAAGGGTGCAGTCCATCAATAAAGAGTTGAGGTTTTCTCCCAAAGGGGAGATGGTGTGCTTCGTTATCAGGGTCGATTGTGTGTACCAGATGTAGATGGGTTGAGACAACAGATTTTGACTGAGGCTCATAGTTCCAGATATTCCATTCATCCTGGTGCCACCAAGATGTACCGTGATCTACGGAAAGTCTATTGGTGGAATGGTATGAAGAAGGAGGTAGCCAGTTTTGTAGCTAAGTTGCCCAACTATCAGCGTGAAGGTAGAGCATCAACAACCGGGTGGCATGATTTAGGATATTGACCTTCCTACTTGGAAGTGGGAAGCGATCAATATGGACTTCATCACTGGGTTGCCTCGTACTCGAAGGTAACATGATTCTATTTAGGTGATTGTCAATCGGATCACTAAGTCATCCCACTTCTTGGCTGTTAAGACTACGGATTTAGCAGACGATTATGCCAGACTCTACATTCAGGAGATAGTCAGATTGCATGGTGTTCTTTTGTCTATAATTTCATATAGAGGTACTCAATTTACCTCCCAGTTTTAGATATCATTTCAGAGAGGTCTTGGTACTCAGGTGAAGCTTAGCACAAATTTTCACCCTCAGACGGATGGCCAGGCAGAGCATACTATTCAGACCTTGGAGGATATGTTGAGGGCTTGTGTGATTGACTTCAAAGGTAATTAGGATGATCACTTACCTCTTATCGAGTTTGCCTACAACAACAATTTTCATTCTAGCATCTAGATGGCTCCTTATGAGGCACTTTATGGTCGGAAGTGTAGGTCTCCTATTGGTTGGTTTGAGGTAGGTGAGGCAGATTTGATTGATCCAGATTCGGTGCATGAGACTATGGAGAAGGTATTTGATTGAGGCAGAGTTGAAGACCGCTCAGAGTCGACAGAAATCATATGCAGATGTGAGAAGAAGAGAATTGGAATTTGAGGTTGATGATTGGGTTTTTCTGAAGGTGTCGCCCATGAAGGGTGTGATGAGATTTTGCAAGAAAGGGAAGCTTAGTCCCTATTTTGTAGGTCCTTATAGGATTCTGAGGAGAGTTGGTCGTATTTCTTAAGAGTTGGATTTGCCATCAGATTTAGAAGCAGTTCATCGGGTTTTCCATATTTCCTTGTTGAAGAAGTGTGTTGGTGATCCGACCTTGATTGTCCCATTGGAGGATGTGGGTGTGAAGGATAGTCTCACTTATGAGGAGGTTCCCATGGAGATTCTTGATCGTCAGATTTGGAGGTTGAGAAACAAAGAAGTCACTTCAGTAAAAGTCCTATGGAGAAATCAGCTTGTTGAGGGAGCTACTTGGGAAGCAGAATCAGCCATAAAGGCCAAGTACCCTCATCTCTTTCCTTCCCATTCCGCTTCAGCTTAAGGTAATAGTTTCCTCCTTAGTATGCCCCTCTGAACCTACTCCACTAGTTTTCTCATGATTCTAGCATGCATTCATGTTTTCCAAAGTTAGTTCAGTCATGTTTTAAGTCAAAAAGATCAGTTTTCATGTTATCCTTGAGTTTTCATATTCTAAATGTATGGCTGGGATGTTTTCTCCCCAGTTTTCTTGCTTAGTCTTCATTTGAAGATGAATGATCCCAATGGGGAGATATTGTAACACCCCAAAATCCAAACCAGCTATTTAGCTCAGAACCCAAAGTTTTCTAAAATTTGTTGGTCACGACGGGTAGCCGCCACGGGCGTCGAAGTCCCGACGGCCCGTGAGGTGTGCCATGGGATTTGACTACTGGCTGCCGAGTATCACCCTTCTAGCCGATGGCTAGCCATGATAGGTGTCATGGGTACGATGTCCCATTGATGCCCACCGTCAAAATTATCCAGCGAAATTTTCCCCAGACCCTCCCTTCCTCGACGGGAGGTCGCCACAGGCGTCGTGGTTGCGATGGGCCATGGGACGCGCCGTCAAAACCATCCAGAAGCCCTTCCCATAGCACAACTTTCCTGAAGTCTTGGTTTGACAGGCCGTCGTGGGTGCGACGCCCGTCGGGTAGCCCTTGAGGCGAGATTTTCTGCAGCTTCTATTTTAAGTTCCACGGGTATGTTTGTAATTACTCACCCTTTTAACTCTTAAGTGAGGTCATTGTGACCACTTTTAGTAGGGTTTCTACCCTTATTAGCCTAAGTCATTCATTATTCCCTCATCCACCTACCAAAAGAGGAAAGGACTCCTTCAAGCTCCAAGTCTCAAGCTCCAAGATCAAGTCTCCTATTCTTTTCACCCTTGAATCAAGCTTGCTTCAATAAGGTATGTGGGTATTCAACAATGGGTTCCTTTCACCCTTGTGCCCAAAACCCCAAATTCTTATTTTGAATTATGAACTTGTGAAATTAGGGTTTTGATCCAAATTGGGGAAAACTTATTAAATCAGTTTCTAAGCATCAATCCATGGTTTCTCATTACTTACTTATGATCTGATTAAGTTTCCTTAAGTAATCTCAAAAGCCCATGCATTAAGGTTGATTTATAGCACGATCTATTGAATTGCATGTTTTCAAGTGAAGATTTGACATGTTTAGATAACATTGCTTTATGTATTTATGAAATTGCATGCCTAATTACTCAAGTATAAATTTAGAAAGAAAATTATGTTTTGAATTATGGCTATGCTAAGCTTTAAGAACTTATGGTTTGATTTGCATGACATTAGATATGTCCTTAGGCATTTCAAGCAAGATTTGGCATTAGATATGTCACAATATATGTGAGATGTATGATATGTTTGAGAGTAGTATTTAGCACCGAGTTGGACAGGGTGAGATTGCCCTTAGTCCCAGAACTATGTGCCACCGTAGGTGCCCTCTGTGGCTTATGACAGGATCCTGATATGATAAGGTTCTAACCTTGGCTGGTTAGAACAAACTTTTTTGGTATGGGTGTATGACACTGGACTCGATGTAGCTCATCATGGTTTATGTCGGTTAAGAGAAACTCCCGTATGAAAGTTTTAAGACTTATACTCTTCTATTTCATGTTTTAAGCCTTGAATTATGAGATTTGCTTACAATGTCTCTCTTATGTACAAGATCAGTTTTCATTATGTTTTTAAGTATGTTTTATCACATTCATGCATCGCACATATTCAGTACAGTCTATAGTATTGACGCATACTTTGCGCTGCATCCTTTTAAAATGCGGATTCAGGCTCTATTACTCAGGCGCGTGGCTAGGCAGTGCCAGCTTTCCAGACTATCTTGCTGGTGAGTCTTCATCCTTCAAGGACTGGAGTTATGAGTAGTATTTTTATGTCTCCCATTGTTGGATTTACGAGTTAGTTATGGTCTTGTCCCATCAACTCTTATTTAAGATTTAGAGGCTTCAAACATAGCTAGTTTGTATTCTGGATGAGTTCCTTGCAGACTTTTTGGCTATTTCAGTTATTGATTTCTATCCCCTCTCTATGTATGCTTCCGCTATATTTCCTTAAGTTATCTGAGTATGCTATGACCAAGGGTTAATCTAGGGCACTCGTGTCTTGGATCCCGTATTATACCTAAGGGGTAGCCTTGGAGTGTGAAAATTTCACAAGACTGATTACCGGACAACTAGACATTCACAAAAATTCCCTAAACGTGCAACTCATACACTACTACGGAATAATACGTGAACACATAATGCATATTAGAAATCAACAACCATCACCTACCCTTTCCCCGGGCACATAACTCAACCATGGGTCCCGTTCGAAGACCAAATCCCCCGTTCATCCCCTATTACACATAATTAGTAATTCCCTTTATTCTTTATTCCCGAACTTCTCCTAGGACCAAGTTACAATAAGGGAGAACCTCTCCAACCCTTGAAATGTTCAACCATCCTAGTTATTCTATCCTTTTATACCGAATCCTTCCTAGGACTCCCTTTCTTACCAGTAATTCCACTTAGATACCCAAGATTTCTGGTTCCCCGAACCTTTCTGACATCCTAGTCCCTGAATTCTACCATTGACATTCCTAATTCACATGTACAGCCCGAATTATGGCAACACGATAATAATACCTAACCAAATCTAAATTCACACATAAACAACACCACAATCCACCAGACTCTGTGCTGAAGGCCTAAGCATGGATTCTCCTTTTCAACTATACAATAAGTATACAAATATAAATAGGTCAATCCACTCAATAAGAAAACCTAGCCTACCTGGACGCCAAGCAGCTGCAAGGATGCGTTTCTGGCTCCGTGAAGGCATTCCAGGCTCGATGACGACCCTGGAATCCGTTGTTCAGCGTCCCTTCAGCCATAATCCCCCCTCCTCATGGCTCTCATGTCTTGGAGCAGCTTAGAAGGGTTTTTTGGAGAAACCCTCGTATGTTTTCCAACTAAGGAGGAGAAGTATTTTATTAAAAAAACGTTCTGAGGCTACTGCCTCCCGTTGTTCCGCTATAGCGGATGGCCTTCCCCTATAGCGCTACCGCTATATCGATATTTATTTCGCTATAGCAGAGTGATGTCAGCCCGGATGATTTCAAAAATTCTGAAATTTTCCGTCACGTCACCCCACTTAATTCAAAACCTTTTAAAATCATTCCAGTAATTTTTTGATATCATGATTTCTAAAGTAACGATGGATCGTTACATTAATAAATATTTCTTTGAGATTTATCGCTTGAATATATAATTAGAATTAGTTTAATTTAGTGAATAGTTAATCGACCAGTCCTTGTGGGTATGATATCTGGACTTACAATCCTATATTACTTGTACGACTGCGTACACTTGCGTGTGCATTAGGACAAAACAAGTTTTTGACGCCATTGTCGGGGACTTCTGCGTTAATTGTTTATCTAGATTAGACTTTTTCAAGTTATTTATTTGAGTTGTACATATTTTTTTTCTTTTTTTAAAATAGTTATCTTTTTTGTTTCTTTTGTTTTTCTATCACTCTTCGTGATATGTCATCCTGGAATAGATGGTGGTCGAATGATGATGATTCTTGTTATTTTTGCGAAGGATCCCACCTAGAGAGTATTTGTAAAAAAAAATTCAGGGGAGCGAGTGGTGTGCACTACCCAATCTTTTGAATTTAATATATTTCGTATATGTGGTGGTCAGGAGGGTCATTCGAATGGTTTTCCTAACTCTTATTCCCCTTCCCCGAGCCCCTACTATGATTCTTCTGTTGTTTATGATGTTGGCAGGGGTAATCAAGTGGAGGATGCGAATCATGATGCTCACCTTATTGATATGCTGGAGAAAATACTTGATAGTCAAGAAGAATTAAGGGAAGCCACAGAGAGAATAGTTTCCCACCTCACAAATATACAGGCTATGACTGAAACGTGTATTGATCAGCAAGTTACGGTCTTAGCCAATACTCAAGATGAACCCCTAGTAGAAGAAAAAAATGAATCCCTACTAGGAGAAAGCTCTGAGGAAGCAAACATAGTGAGTCAATCTTGGCTAAGGGAACAAGAGGAAAAAGTTAAATTTCACGAGTTTCTCCGTGATAATCTTTCATACATGACGACACAGCTGATAGAAGGAAGAGTTGAGCTCAGACAAGAGATAGTCCAATTTGGCGTAGATATTCATGACTTGGAGGATCACTTGAAGAAAACGGTTAAGGCGTCTGATGCCCAATCACCAATTATTATGGATACTGGCCAACACGTGGAGCAGAAAGAAAAATTCCATTCATTCAACTATGTTTTATTCATTAGTGATGATGTTGAGAAGATATATGAAAGTGAGCATGTCATAAATAATGCAAGTTTTGAGTTGGGACGTGTTGGACCACATTCTAATCACTTTTCTACATTATGTTTGGATGAAGACAAGAAAATTGAGTCATCTGAGTTAGTGGAGAAGTGTGTAGATGAGAAAAAATGTCCTTACATTCTAAAATTTTCCACACCAAAGAGACAAAATAACATTCCTCACTTAAGGGCCAAAAAGTGCAAGATGCGACATTATTTACTTGGTTCCTTCATCTTTATATCACCGCCCCTTGACCGGAGCAGAAAATTTGATGCAAAGTTAAGGGTGCAATTCATAAGTTCTAAGTGGAAAGAAAAGTGGTGTAGTGATGGCGTCGTGCTGTGACGTTAAATCAGGCGCTTGTTGGGAGGCAACCCAATTGGTAGTGTAGCTTCTTATTTTTTTTAGTGTCACATTTTATTTTTCATTTTGCAGGTTTGGGGAAGTCTGAGTACCCGAATTTGAAAGCTAAGGAGCATAGTTTAAGCTTAAGTGTGGGGTCGTTCGCCCCTTGATCAAAATTGAAGAAATATGCTGCCAGCTAGGCCCTAGAGGGCCTCAGAGAGTATTTCTCACCCTTGTTCTTCATCTTTTACTTTAAATTGCTTTGGGGACAAAGCATGATTTTAAGTGTGGGGTGGGGAATCTTCCGATAATTGTGAGTTTTAGGGTGAGTATGCCATAGGAGTTTATTTTATTTGAAAAATAAAAAAATACAAAAAGATATTTTAATTTTTTTAGAGGCATATCTCATTCACCCCTTGGTTTTTCTTTTCGGTTCTTTTTCGAGGGGGTGACCTTTGAATCAGGTAGTTTTTTAGGAGTTATTTATTTTTAGTTATAGGTAGAGAAATTTTCTCGACGATGGATGGATGACGACCATCTTGAGGGAAAATTAGTCATAGGAAGGAGAAAGATTAGAAATCATAGCCTTTTGAATGCTAGGTACTTCACCTAAGAATACACTAGATGTCATGGGTAATTCACTCAAAAGAAGCATAAAAAGTAGAAAATTTCATTTAGAGATGCATAGGCTCTTTAACTTGACTCAAAAAAACCTACAGATGGACTTAATAATGTTGATTCATTCAATTTGGTTGTGTTGTGAATATGAAGTCTTAGGAAGCCATTTTTAAACCATTTTTCCATGTGTTATGAGTGTTTATTGTGTTTCATGCATATCTTGATATCTAGAACTTGTCCCGTGTGTGTATGAAATGAAACATAGTGTTGAATTGTGGGATATGATCATGGTATTTCTTTGTGAGCCAATTCTTTTGACTATTGTTTGTGCCACCCTTTATATTATTCTTAGTTAAGCCCTTTTGAGCCTTAAGCCTATTTCTTTGACTAGCCGCATGTTTAGCCTATCACCTTTATTTGATTACCCTATATTAATTTAATCCAAACACTCTCTAATACACTTTGTAGTTGAAAGACTTAAAGGAAAAAGGGAACAAAAGAGAAAAGGTAAAAAGATAGAGGGAGGTTGTTGTGGTAAGAATAGAATTAGATGTGGTGCCTTTGTGAAAAAATAATTTATATATTGTTGGTAAGGAAAGGAAAAATCAAAAAGAGAAATTTTTAGAAAAACAAACAAAAAGAAGCTTAGAAAAACCTTGCTAACAATAAGTGAATGAAGGATAGGGCGAAAAACCAAAAGAAAAGGGAGTTTGAAGGAAAACATGAACATAAGTTGAAGTTGAGGTGATATAAGGAAAAAAGTGAAAAAATTTAAAGTGAGTGTCTTAAAGTGCATAGGGAGACTAGTCACTATTGGACAAAGTATTCCTACCCGTCCCTTAGCGGATATTACAACCTGTAAAAGTCTTTTTGATCCTATAATTTTGATGCTTTGTTAATGGAGTATTACACTAAGGGCAAGCCTATGGTATATCTTGTATGCATGAAACTTTCTTTGAGAGAGTGAGCGAATTTCTTATTTATATGCCACAATTTGAATATGTATATATGATGTGAGCAAAGGGCATCTCTCTTAAATGTGAGGGCACAAAATGGTAACAATTTGGTGTACTAATGAACGCTATATTCACACATGGTCATGTTGGCCTTATTTTTCATGAAGAGTCAGTTTTAGAGGTTGTGTGGTTTCAATAAAGGGTCTGTGAAAATATGATTGATGTATGCATGTTGAGTGGATTATGGGTCATGATTAAACTGTCTAGTTAACTTGGGTGTGAGTAGACTTGTTCAATTGATATCTTAAGATGTGAAATTTTGTAGGGTGTGTAGTGATTTGTTCAAGGATGAACAAATATTTAAGTGTGGGGTGGTGATCTTGGACGTATTTATACGCCTGCTTGCCTCATTTACCCATGTTTTAGCCTTGTTTTAAGGAAAAAAGTGATGTATATCCTTATGATTATTTGCATTTTCATGGTGGTGAGCTAATATATGTGATTAGATGCTTTGCAGGGAGAATGTGAAGAAAAAAATAACCCATGAGAGCTAAAACTGAAAGAATAAAAGAATTAGAAAGGAGTTAGCAATGTTCTGAGAGAAAAAGAGAGCAAAAGAAGAAAATTTGAGCAGTGGGGCTATGTTGGGGCGCTGCTCCAGACCAAAAACTTCAGAAGAGTAAAGCTGGGGCTATGGTGGGGCGCTGCCCCAGACCCAAAACTTTAGAAGAGTGAAGCTGGGGCTATGGTGGCGCGGCGCGCCAAGCCCCAACCCGAAAATTTTCCAACTCTTTTCTACTCCAAATCTAAGTAGGAAAAGGGGTTATTTTCCTCATACTCTATAAATACATCTCAAATCACAATTTTTAGGGAACTTTTGACCTATAAAGAGCTAGGAGCCGCCATGGAGGCCGGAGAATATTGGTTTCATCTTTTCTTCTCCTTTATTATTTATTTTTTACATTTTTCTTTGGATGATTTATTGTAATTTCTCCATGTCTATGTGGAGTTAAACTTCTCGTTCTAGGATTATGGTAGCTTCATGATTGTTGTAGTAGACTCTTGATCCGATTTGTGAAGATTATCATATTAGTTGTTCTTATATTATTGTGCTTACTATTTTAATGCTTAGCTACCATTAAAATAAATCTATAATCTCTTTGTGAACTCGGAAGAAGAATCATTGAGATAGAACGAAGAATATAGGGAGCAAGGCTTCTCTTTTGTAACGTAAAGGGTAGGTTCGCAACAAGGATAGGAATATACCTAGAACGCCTTGTTTGGTTTATACGGGAATATATATAAATTTATTAGGAATAAGATGTCACATCCCCCCTCAATGATGTAGTTGTGTTGCTATTCTGGATAGGCAATTAGAGGCTCGGAAGACCATAGTTATAAAATCAACCCCGAAATTAGCAACTAGGTAGATGAACAAGTCGGTGAAATTTCTTACTCAACATGATTGTTAGAGAATTCATAATCCTAGATCTATTTCATCATATTGATTACGTAAAAACTTGCTCTTTGTTTGGTTAATTGGTCATTAATTAACTTCTTTTTTTAATTTCTACTAGTCTTCGCACCCGCGCAATGCGCGAAGAATTATAAAAAAATATAAATAATAAATTTTTATGTGGACAATAAGGTAGTCACAAAAGAGAATGCAAGAAATCAGATTTGGTCATATTCATACCAATTTTTCTCATTGACTAATGAACAATCCGCTAATTTTGTCTTCTCCGAAAGCTCTTGTATACTTTATATAAATTTAAAGTTGCCTCATATTTTGGACTTCTCCCGTAGACCAATGAAGTTGTAAGAAGTGCTAATTTTTTTTAATGATTGAAAATGACAAACTTATCATTTGGGAATTGAATGTCAACCAAGTAATTTTAATAGACTATATAAGCGTGTGAGAGCAAAATAGATGCACGTATTGAAACATGCATTTTCAATCAAGATTTTATGGGCCTTTAGAGCAAAAAAGTTTCAAGAACATAGGAGAATGGCACATACCTAAAGCACACTTCGAACTTCAAACAAATGATTTCCTTCGAGATTCTTTAAAGGACTTATAAGAAATATGTAAATCTTAGCATGGTATAGAATTTGTTGAGTTTCAGGCACCAATTAATGTTAATAAGATGAGAAATGTATTTGAATTTTTAAAGTTTGCGTCTATAAAAGTAATTTAATATAATTTTGAGGCACTTTGTGTCACATCCATTAAAATAGTCATCCATATTAAGCAAGTTTGAGAAAGAATAATCTGAATGGATACCTCTTTAGTGTTTATACATATATTGTATAACGCCTGAATTTTAGCAAAGCATGTGTAAACACATTTAAATAAAGCTTATATATAGACATTTACAAATAAAATTGTCTAATATAAAACTTGTTCACAAAGAATAGAGCTTATATATAGACATTATATAATAGATGATTAACGCTGAAAAAAATAGACTGAAATAAAAGTATACATTTAGGCACTGCAAACTTCCATAAGTGAAAGACTCATGCCTTTCTTTTCTTCTTAATTACTTTGCGATACTTATTGGTGGATAGTTTCGCATTCAAGCCATCATCAGGTTTTTTAATAAAGGATTTGCCTACAAATTTGTTTCTCTTGGTAGAGATTTTTGCATTCTAATAATCACCATCTTCTATTATGGATAATCCACTTTCTAATATGCTATTCTTGCTGGGAGTCTGCAGATAATCAAAAAAATTAAAGATATAATGGGTCCATTTCACAGCTAAAAATATCAAACTGTTTAAAAATGAGGATGGTGAAAACTTTGTAGAGTTTTAACTCTTTAATTATACTACCGCAAAATCTCTCTCCCCGAGAGCTTTGTCCATGTTCGAATTGTATATCCTATTACATGTATTAACACATTTCATCTTAAGATGGTAACGTATGATTTATATTTAAATTTGTTTGTTAATGTATTATTAAATTAGTGAATGAAAAATACCTACAAAGATTCATCGAGTGAACGATTGACGTATTCCTTTGAAAGATCTTCATCATCAGTAATCATAACAACAGTGTACACTTCATCCTTTGAATCAATATTACAACTTATAGTACTTTTCATATAGATTTTGAATATCTAGAAATTAATTTTAAAATATTAAATTAATTTAATGTAATTTAGCTTTGAAAATTAGTCAAGATGACTCTCAAAAAAATGTAACATGACAACTAAAAAAGAACAGAGGGAGTAGTAATTACCTATGGGTAACAAAGATATCTTCTTCATTGCAATTCTTACAACCCCCCAGTAGGCGAACCAATTCCCGTAGCCCAGGACAGTTAGTAATGAGCTACTATCTAACAAATAAGCAGTAGAATAGATAACAGGAGTATATATATATACATATGCGGAAACTAAATCAAACCCCAAGACCTGGTATCATAGTATAGAGCCAAAACTACATACACGGAGTGCAAACGATCCAAAACAATATATACAGATGTCTCTGAATGGCAATAGAGTACATGAAGCAAAAGATAAACTAAAGCTAAGCTCCGATCTCCAAGAGCTCATCCTCAGTCTGAGGTAGTCCCCAACAGATCTCCAAGCACGAATCACAGCGATCTAACAGCGATGGCCCACGCTAGGATCTACCCAAAGATGCAGGGGGTAGGGTGAGCACCAAATGCGAAGCATAAGGTACCCAGTAGGTATCATAGGCCGACTGGGCACATATAAGATAAAAGCGTAGTAACAGACAGAATAGAAGCAAGCAGTCACAGAAATCGACGAAAGGTACACAGGAACTAGCCCAGAGGGAAATCAACAGAACCACATGTGAGGCTAGTAAGCAGAATATACACACCATAGGCACAGGTGAAAGTAAGAAACAATGCACCTGGGATCCTTGCAATAACAGTGTATACAAAATAAGTTTACGAAATGGACGGTATACCGGTAACCTCAGGTGTAAGAAGAGGGAAAGAGTAGTGATAGGCATGCTCAGAGACATGAATCAAACTCAACTAATCATATCAATCTCAAATCCAGAACTAACAGTCTAGTAGGAACCAATTTCATACTTAACCATAACAGGGAATAATTCTGTAAGTAAATAGCAAGAGTCTACCTACAGTCCCCCGGCCGCCCATACAACCGAGGAACACAAACAAGTGAAAACAAACCCTCCGGCATCCCATACTACCGGAGCGTACAATCAACAAACAACAAACAAGGGTGGAGCCTCAGACAATGAATGATATGATGCATGAAGATCTCAAGTGAAATGGTATCTCTGTATGTACCTCCTCCGGTGCCGATCTGGCCCAGCAGGTAGGTTCCATGGAAGGACACTGCCCGTATACCTCTACTCCACCGTATACCCTTCCTCCGGCACACGCAGCCCGTAGCCCCTGGCCTGGATGGCAAGGTCCATGGAGGTCCCAGACCCCATACTAAAACTCAGTATCAAAACATGTCATCCGGAAGTAAGTCCGGGTTCAAGATAGAGACCCAGTCTCGAATATGCATGCCCAGACCCTGTCCAGGACTACAGTAGTAGGAAAATGTCTCAAAAACCCCTCCAAGGGTGCCCGGGCATAACCGGGTCTAAACAGTAGAAAATCATCTCAGGTGCTCGGTCCGACCGAGGCTAAAATCATCTCAAGTAGCAAGAAAACCCTACTAGCACCCCGGCCCTGCCGAGTCTAGCGTTAATCGTAAAACTGGTGTTTTAAAACATAATTTTACTCTCTTTTACCCAAGAATATTCACAAGTTAAATCAAACCATTTCCAAATTATTTCCATCAAAAACGGGCCCCACGGGCCATGCAAGGTTTAGAAAATGGTGTCAGTAGGCCCGAAGCCCAAACCGTAGTAAAACATGTATAAAACCTCTTTATATGCATGAAAATGGTATGATCAAACACAATAGTTGTCCAGCAGCTCACAATCAACCTATCGACCCTGCACAGGCCCACAGCTACTCAGCAAGCATAACCAACCTAGAAGGATAATTCTATGCCCGGGACTCGCGGACATTCCCAAAATCCCACCTTCTATGTTCCAGAGTTAACAAGGCCTCACAGGACCACAAGGGTAAATAAAATGTATCGGCAAATACTACAAGCAACGGAGGAACAAAAGTAGGCGGACATGAATAAAGCGGTCAAGGTCTGTGGTACCAACCTAATAAACCAACCCAAGGATACTCATTAATACAATTTTATCCTATATATGCGGAGTCTAGGGAAAATAAACCGTAACCTACCTGTCGTCCAATGACAAGCTTGAACCTCCCCGAAAAAGCTCCAACACGAAATCAAACTTGAACTCGGGCTTGAATAATTTGACGTAGATAATTAATTTCCTTCAAAAATTTAATATAACGTCAACATTTAATTCGTTCCACCAACCCCTTCTCTGTATGCGTATGTGTGTATATGGAGCAGCCAACAACACATTACACTTGGTAATGAATGAAACAAAAGTTCAGTGAACTTTGTTAATTTCCAACATAAATAGCACTAGCTAAGTGTTGGTAAGTGATGGCCACCTAATGGACAAGTGGCAGCATGTATTTTGGTGTGGCATCCCTTGATTCCACGTGGAATCAAGGTGTCACACCATAATATATTCTTTTCCCGATTATGTATATATTCGGGTATTGCATAGGTTCATGATAAAATAAATATAGCCTTTTGAATATACCATAATAAATAGAAAATTATTTCAAATAAACCTACTATATTATAATAATAAATTTCAACATAACTAAATTTACTATCTCCGCTAAAATATTACAATGTATAAAAACCTTATAAAATAAATACATATACAATTATATCGTAAAAAAAATATTTTTCATAAACCTTTAAAATATTTTGAAAAGGTAATAATAATATAACTTTTTACCAAATTCAACTTCCAAATAAAATATTTTCAAATACGCACGATTTCGATACTCAAGAACACTCTTGGAATCCTCCCTTATGTTTTCTCACTGTTTCAGAACTGAAATGGCGTTTTAAAACGTAAAGTTGAGGCTTAAATCAAGTTTGACCCGACCCGGTTCGCGACCCGGTTCCTGCCAGACAGCCCGCGGTAAAACAGTCATAACTTTTTACTCCGAGATCATTTGGACGTGAGGTTTTGTGCATTGGGAACTAGACTCGTAGACCTTCGATTTGGTATTTCGGAGGGACTTCTAACTCTTTATATATTGGGAGAAAAGCCCTGAGACATTTTACCCAAAGTTCAGAATTTTTTTTCATTTTTCTTAACCTTTCTAGTATATTTGGTGTATGCCAAGTATCACCATCCTCGTTTAAGTTTTAAAATGACCAATTTTGCAGCAATCCAGAAGCTACATTCCTGTTTTAGAGATTATTGTTGTTCATAATGTCGATCGAAAAACATAAACTAAATATGAATTGAGTAATAAATTAAATTCACTTCAGTGCATTGAACTAAATCACATATTTTTTTAATGGTACAATTCATTTGGCTAACTCATCAACGGTAGAATAACTTTTTTGAGAACTTGTCTGAGTAATTTCCTCATAGATAGTGTCCCGTTTTGCAACTAATCTGCATAAGTCGAACACTATAATTTGTAAAACATACTAAAAATTTTTAAGTACACAAAAAAAATTATGTTGACAAACCTTGGATCTAAACTCAATAGATTGCGGCAGAGTAGAATTTATGCATAATTTTGTTTGATATCAACATCTATGTACTGAGTAGATACCTATAAATTAAGTAATTTATAAAATTAAAAAAAAAATTGGGGAAAAATATGTCAAATATTTTATATGTAAGTGTATCATAACTCAAAAATTTTAACGTTTCATAAGTTGCAAAACAACCATTAAAGGTTCATCAGTAGTTTCATTAAAGTGAGGTTGTAATTGATCCACAAGTGCACCCCAGTTGTTGAAATCATGTTCCTCCTGTAGAATAAAAATTTAAAGCGTAAATGAAATCTTGAGAAAGAGGCTAGATGCCGAAATATATATTCCTTATAGAAAAAATGGCGAAATATATATTCCTTGTATGAAAAATCTATATGAAGATAAACAATTACTTACTGATCATCCTTGAGTTCAACATTCATAAAGACACTATTGTTATCTCCTTGCTTATAGCTCTGAACAACTTCATAGGTAACAACCTGACCAATGACATCTACAAATATAAAAGTTAGTCACATTGTTTAATAAAATCAAATATTAAAAGGAAATGGAAGTGAATACATACCGATTAATTCTGACTCATCGGCATTATGTTGATTTGTTAATTGGTTAAACGGACACAATTTAAATATGTTCATATCAAAGGAAGGATCTGTTATTTCCTCAACAAATGTCCTTTGTTTAAATGTAAGTTTGAGGTTATGTGTCGTAGACTTAAATTTTTCGTTACTTGATCCACAAAGTAGTTCATGCGATATAAGTCAAGTTCATATATCTTTGTCTGGAAAAACTTAATAACATACTTTCAGATTGAGACATGCATACGATCGTCCTAGAATGTCACAGAAAATAAAAACGTTAAATAAGTAATATTGGAATAACATTTAAGCAGTACATTTGTCAAACAGGGAACAAATTAAAAAGAACTACATCCTTCCACTTAAACATGGGAGTAAACAGAACAATATTGGAACACTGAAAACGTAAAAATCATTTTGATTTTAGCAAAAAATAATAATAATATAATATGCGTAAACATATTAAAACTGGTAGCATCTCCTTTCACTTACACAGGGACTAAACAGAACAATAATAGACATAAAGCGCGATTTTTTATTATAGATTATGAGCAATATCTCTATGTCGACAGGAAATTCAAAGTAAATTTATTTTTATATAATAATATTAAATTGATAAAATTGGTGATTTAAAAAAGTGATAAAATTGGTGATTTAAAAAAGTTGAATTGGCTTATATTAACACTGGAACAACACAAACTTCAACTCACATCAAAAGTAAACTATCTTTATAGAAGATTAGATTGAAAATATGTTAGAGTTGAACATGTTATCCTTACCTTTGAATTTATCAGGAAATTTTCACATTCGAATGCTTGAAATTTGACTGATGTTATGAAGTTGGGAGGCCATTGTTGCAAAAACAGGAATTGAGAAAAATAGTAAAAAGAAGTTTAAATAATATGCCAAGGAAACCAGTTATTGTGTCGGTTTAGGATGCTTATACGTATGGATAGATGATGTGCAGTTTTTTTTTTCTAATTTGAATTTGTTCTTTTCTTTTTTACTTATTTTTTATTTTTATTGGTTAAAAGAAATCCTAATGGTATGTTAATTTGTAAAAATAGAATACTCAATGTGGAAATACAGTTTTTGACTATGTTTAGGATTCTTTCTATGATTAGGAAGATGTGATTTTTTTTTTCTGTTTAACGTATTGTAAGAAATGAAAATTGTAACTTTTATTTTATTTTATCTTATTTTTTATTTTTAAAAATCCTAAATATTTGTTGATTTGGTCATAGAAATTTTCAAGAGTGGAAGTTTTGTAGGAAACTGTTAAGCGTGTTTTTTTTAAAAAAAAATAGAATTTTACATCATGTGAGGAAGTTTAGGAGTTTTATTTCAATTTTTTGTAATTATTTTATTTTATTATTTTTTAAAAATTAAATTTTTCTTGTGTTGACACTTGTCAACCTAGGAATGTTTTGCTTCTCTTTTTATATATAGATAGATAGGTAATAAATATTTGTTTGAGATTAATTGCTTGAATAAATAATTAGAACTAGTTTAATTTAGTGAATAGTTAATTGACAAGTCCATGTAGGTACGATATCTAGACTTATACTTCTATATTACTTGTACGATCGCATACACTTGCGTGTGCGTTAGGACGAAACAATCTCGCATGCTCTGGGTATATCCTTTCAAATCCAAAGATCAAGTACTTGATGTTTTAAAGGAATTTCAAGCCTTATCCGAGAGATAAACTAGGAAGAAACTAAAACGTATTTTCACAGACAATGCCGGTGAATTTTATGGTCCCTTTGATAACTATCTATATATACTTAAAAGGAGAAAAGTTTGCCTAGGATCTTGCCAAGTGGTTGCTTAGGATTTTAACACATGTACCATTTTAGGACAATTTAGTTAATTTAGTTAATAGTTAGTTAGTAATTTATAATTTAAATATTTATGTAGTAAATATTTATCATTAAACTTATTTTACAATTTTTTTGGTAACATTTTTTTAATAGTTTTTTTAAATTCTTTTTACAGTTTTTTGTAAAATCAAATGCTGCCAATTTATAATTATAGTGATGGTTAAATATGTATGAATGAAAAAAATAAAATGTCACAGTTGAAAAGATTTAAATTCTAAATGAGAATGGTTAATTAGTTTTAAAATTCAAATCTATATCTATTAAAGTTGATTCGTTTATTGACTTTTTAAGTTGAGAAAAAAACTTAGTTTATATGCAGTTTTTTCTTTATAATTTGAATAAATAAATAAATCTGAAAAAACATTATAAATAATAATATGTTTTGAAAGAGTGAAAAATTAGAATTAAAATTGAGATTAAAAGTAAAACTAACCTACCTTAAACCATTTGCACAAAGCCACGACCCCATTCCCTATTTCCCTCCCACGTTCTCACCAAGCAGTCACTGAAAATTTGGGACTTGGCATTTTAAAATTAATCAGTTTTACAATTCAAATTGAAAAAAGAAACTGAAAGATAAGTCTTTTCCATGATACATGAATTAATACAGTTTTTTCAAGAATACGCATTATGAAGGAAAGGAACTGCCGCAAAGGACGTGTTACATTGCAATCCTTCTTTTTAATAAAAACAGTTACTACTTCTTGATTTAAATAAACAGTTTTCAACATAAAACCGCATATTAAAAGTTTTTTTCACGTCATTGAGAATCAACATAGAGTCCTATTTGTTCTCAATAAAGTCTGACTCACAATTACTTTTCATTATACCAACGAAAGACTATTGACACTATAAGTAGTTCATATCAGCGAAAATACTATTGTCACTGTAAGTAATTCTATTCCATTTTCTAAGATATTTTATAAGTTTTCAATTCCTTTTTCTCAAATACCATTTAAAAATAATGGTCAATTAACCTCTTTTTATTATTCTGCTCAATTGCATATTTATGGATTAATTAAATTATTAATGTGGGTTTATTGAATGAAATATTGCAGATGACATTTGAAACAAAATATTAAGGAGGAGACTCATGAAATACTTAGTTATGCATTTGAGTAAGGATGATACAATAAGCTTGGATTGAGATAAAAAAATATTATATTTTTCTGCCACAGATGACAAATACGGTGATTATTGTTTCTTCGTCTTTTTCTTTTTCAGTGTTTTAATTGCAATAACTATTATATTACAAAATACACTAGGAAAAAAGTCAGGTAATACATATTACAATTGATTTATTGTCCGATAAAACTTTTTTAATCCACATTTTATAATTTGTTGTTCTTGATTACGTTGTACAGAGAAACAAAATGACATTCATCGAGACTTTCCAACAGAAGAAAAATGAGATGTTTCGGAGCTATTCTGCATGAAGCATGTTGCTAATCCATGCGCTTAACAGGGAAGCTGAGTATTACAGAGTTATATGAGCTCGCATGTTTAAGAAGGGAGAAACTAAGAAAAATATTTTTTTAAGAATTTCTTTTTAATCTCTCATTGTTTATAGTTTATAAAACATTAAAATTTCATATCCCTTATATGAAAATTGTTACAGTAACATCATAAAAGAGTTTGATTGAAAAAAAAAAAAGCAATACAAATTTGAATTTAAATTCTTTTTCATACCAATGCATTATAATTAGTAAATCAACACATGCTTTCTAATTTAATTTATGTAGTAATTAGTTGTATTTCTTTTTAGGTATTTTTTTTCCATTTAAAATATATCTTTCCAAATGTGACTTATATCTATTTGTTGGGATGTACTGAGACAAATTGTTTAGAGGATTTTTCCTATACAATTTTAATTCACAAAAAAAGTTATTTCTCTTTGTTAGTGAGCAGTTTGCCAATGTAATAAATTTTAATATCAATTTTATATTTCCTTTATTTAAATAAAAATATATGAATAGATAATCCAAGTCAGTTTGAATTTTGAGTTTCATATGCTTAATTTTTAAAAAGTAGCTCACTTTAGTTTAGTCATTACTTTATTTAAAGAAAAAAAATGTAAAATTTATGTGAAAAGGCGTAAAAATATAGGTGCATAAGTTCAATTTAAAATTGTGATGATAAAATATACATAATTTCTCATACTAAAAGTTAAGCATAATTAGATCTAACAAATATATCAACAAAAAAATTGCTACACCATTTGTGCTCAGCTAATTTATCATTGTTGGATCATTTTCCAAATTTATTTTGAATTTTATTCACTTAGGCTATATAAAAATCTGAAACAACTAAGGAATGTGGGTAATGTAGGAGAGAAACATGGGGAGGAGTTGTTATTATTATTTTTGCCAATGATATTTAGATTTAGATAATATTATTCAAAATTAATTAATAAAAATACATATTTATTAGTATATTTGTTCAATCACTTGAAACTTTTAAAATAATGCTTCAAAGAAAAGAAACTTTGTACTTATTGGAAATTTTAAAAAAATCTCCATATAAAATGCCTTTTTAAAATAGAAAATCAAAAAAAATGTCAATCCAAAAAAAGAAAGGAAAACGCACGTCTTTGAAAAAAAAAAACTCAAAATTAGCCAAGTGAAAAAATACACAAATAATAAATTTAAAATTTGAATTTCAAAAAGTAACTAACCTGCCCCTAACCCCATTAATTATCCACGTTTTTTGGGGGGCAAAAAATTGCTTCTCTTAAATTCATCTTTCACGATTTTTTATAACCAGTTTTTCAAAATACTAATCCAAACAGGTATAAAACAAAAATCGCATCCACACCTGGAGTTTGTTATAGAATCAAAATTAATATTAATATTTACAAAATAATAGTATCTTTGTCTCTTTCTAACACAAAATTTAACAGTTTTGACATGCAAAATTTCATTTGCAAAAAGTCATTATCATGCAAAGATGGTCAATTGGTTCAAATCTTCCCACTATAAATTGTTCTCATCCTTCGTCTCTTCCGAAAAACTCCAATTTGCTTTCTTTCTTTTTTCTGATAAACTATATTGTACTGTATACAAACTAAAGTCGGAGAGTCCAACAAAAAATGTTAGATGTCATGGAGCAGGATATTGAATTGCACTTAGGTGAGATTAAAAAGGAAAATTGAGAGAAAATGTAATAGTGTACTGTATATTTTTTTTATACATTGCTTTTTAATAGTTTGATTTGAAATTTTTTTTTATGATCGAAGGAAAAGGACCACCATCCTCTCCAAGGCGACTAGCAAGAAGAAGAAGAAAATGATCATGATGGAGAAATGGAGGAAGTTGAAGAAGTTCATGGCATTGGACCATGTACGTCATCAACACTTCTCTTTCAGCATTTTTAGCACATTAATT
This sequence comes from Jaltomata sinuosa, assembly GCA_003996215.1. Taxonomy (NCBI): domain Eukaryota; kingdom Viridiplantae; phylum Streptophyta; class Magnoliopsida; order Solanales; family Solanaceae; genus Jaltomata; species Jaltomata sinuosa. The sequence continues at coordinate 168,943 of QJPP01000373.1, read as the reverse complement.
AGCATTATGTTGAAAGCCTTCTTGATTGGAAGAGACGAATGAACGTGAAGATTGTTATGATGCTCGGACGGGTAAAAACGATAGAGAAGCATCATATAACTATTTCATGTACGTTTAGTGTTAATTGAAAACTTATTAGAGCTATGAACTTTATCCGACTATTTATAAAGCTTTGACACGAAGATTATTTCTTGAAACTTATTTGAGATAATTTTATCGATTTATAATCATCTACTAAAATGAATTATTTTGTTTTACATTATTGTTCATCTTATTATTTTGGGCATTTACGATAACATAAAGTTGCATGAATTGCAGCAGCTCTTATGTCCATGTAAAATGTCTAGATTCAACTTTTAGGAGTGGTTTAATGCCCCTTTTCCGAATAAGTGTGATGTCTCTTTAACATAGGATGAGAATTTTTTGCTTTATAACATGAATACTCTATAACAAACAAATAAAGAAAAATACGTTTTGGCCTCAAGTCTTAACATGCGTGTTCCTCATTAATGTGAAAAAGTCTTAATTATATAAAAAATATTATAGCATGTAATACTCTATATTCTACTCTTAGTGAAAAAGTGTGTAGATTCTAACAGTACTCCTATCTCTTCTCTAACACACAATTTAAGAATTTTGGCATGCAAGATTTCATTTGCAGAATGTCACTGTCATTCAAAGGTGGTCAATTGATTCAATTCTTTCTCCGTTCTAATTTATGTGGTATAATCATAATTTTGAAAGTTAATCAACTTTTTCTTTTATCGATTTTTTTTATGTCTTTTAAATATTTTAAGTAGTTAGTTATTGTGATTTATAGTCAAGGTCAAAATTTTAAAATTCAAATCTCAAAATTATTTTTCTGTTTGAATAATAAAGATAAAAATCAAATTCAAATCGTACACATTCATTTCCAGGTTAATTTGGGAAGAGAAATGACAAGTGCCAGAGATGAGTTCTTGTGTGGAAGTGGGAAGTGTCGTTTGGTCAGGCTATACGCATTGGTGAGTTCATTTGATTTTCTGTGCTAGCTAGGAGTGTATACTTCATCGACATAAAGTATACAAATTGTGCAGTACACAAATTGAATACAAAGGAATCAAAAGGATATTTCAAAGGAAAAAGAAAAGTATGATCAGTACACAAATTGTGCAGTGGATATGTTGTCGATAGTTGCTACATGCAGATTGCTAGAGGACTTGCAAATTTAAATTATATCCTTAGTATTGCTTGGTGATATGATACGAGAATAATATGAACAAGTCTTGGTTGGTTGTAATAGGAACAAGTCTTGATTTGTTGTAAGATTTTTTATTTTATTGTACACATTTGCCTTGGTAATAAAAGTTTAAGTAAATACCAAAAAGAAAATTTTAAGCCGTCAGTTATCAAAATCTAATAAGTATTTTTCATATTTTTATTAACAATTATTTATTTTATATTATACGATAGACATACAAAAATTGACGACCTCCTCTCGAAGAAGAGAGATATAGAATGTTACCTTTCTATTTCATACTTTTAACTTTAAACTAAATCAGAGTTTAAATTATGATATACTCGTATACTTGAAAAAAAATACATCTTAAAAGGCACATAACGTAGTGAGCAGGAAATAAGTTTACCCTAATTTGTGATAATATTTTATTTTCTCAAAAATGAAACTTTCATTATCCAAGAAAAGATCAATTGCTTAATTTTCTATTACATTGATTAAGTTAGACAATAGAATAATTGTGAATAAAAAAATAAAAATTTAAAAATTAAATTAAAAAATCAAGAGAAAGAAAATTGATTTATATAGGAGTAGTGGAAAATGATATTAAATCCAGCATAAAAAATAGAAAATAAAAGATATTAATCCAGCAGACAAGTTAATATTCATAATCGGTGCATAATATAATAATTTCACATTTTTATTTCTGGGACTATTATTCTTATCCTATTAATTTAAAGATTCAAATCGAACTTGCAATATGTTTATTTTTTTATGTTTGACTTTTTCCTCCTAAATTATGTGAAAATTTATTACATTGATTATAATAATTAACTGAGTGATTGAGTTTTTGAATTTTGGAGGATAAAGTTTATTAATCCATTAATCCATGTATACAATTTTTGAATTAAAAGATTTAAAAAAATTAAATTGAGGGCTAAATATTTTGTAGAAGATAAAAATAATATTTTATAAAAGTATGTTACTTATGGATGTATAAAAATACGCCTGCTAGCTTGATACGGAGAAGAAGAAAATCTATTCATTAGAAGATAAAATTTTCATCAAAAAAATAAATCTATTTTGTTTTAAATCACATGACATAAGTTTGAAGGGTTACTTACAAAAATTTACCGCATCAAGCAAGGAATCAAGTGTAGTTATGCACATTAAAATAGTAGAAATTCTTTTAGAAAGTACTCTCAATAAAAAATCTTTAGCAGTATATGTTTTCAAAATTCTAAGATTTATGCAACAGTAAAAATCAATTTTAGTGGCTAAAAGATAAGTAGTAATCTAAAAGAATTGTTCAAACATAAAACAGTATATTAACATTCTATTTTTATAAGACTCAAATAAGTTTTTAAAATAAGTTTAGTTCTTCATAAATAATTTTTTAAAATTTAGTTCCTTTTTGGTTCATTTTTAAATAAGTTTTTATTATATTTTCAATCAACAAATTTATTGATGTTTAATGCCATTTAGATAATAAATTGAGTTGATTCTCATAAAACAATATAGAAGTGTAGGCATATTGCAGAGTATTATTATTATTATTATTATTATTATTATTATTATTATTATTATTATTATTATTATTATTATTATTATTAAAAATACGTAATTTTTTATTTTAAAAATCAATTTAAGCTTTTAAAATTGATCTACATTTGATTATGGAGAAAACGTTGATGCTTATTCGGTGGCCGAAGAAAAATAGATTGTGTAGAGTGAAAAAAGAGAAAGAAAAGCTAACTTGCAGAGTTTGATGAACAATCAATCTGAACATTCTGATGAACAAGTCTAATCCTCATAGGAATAGGATGAAAATATGTTTTCTATCTCCTAAATGAAGCAAAGAGATGGACAATATATTATACACGATTCATTACATCTTAGAGCAGGCGATATCTACACTTACAAAATTTATAAAATATTACATATCTGATTTATTTTATAAATGTTATTTTTAAATCAGTATGCCTAATGTACCCAAACAAGTCAAAACATAATTCAATATATGATTAGTATTTTTTTAATGACGTCCACGCATCGTGAACGTACTATGCAAAATTTTAGTTTATATTAACAATGATCCATAAAAACATTGAAAATAAAATGCTTAAAATATAAAACACATAATTTATATTATAATATTTGTACTATTTCTCTTTGATCTTTTAAGTTTAAACTAATCCGCGCATCGCTCGGGCACGTATACTAGTTACAAATTACAAGGAATTCTTCATCAGAAAACTTTGCCCAATACGCCTAAATTGAATGACATGGAAGAGAAGATTAATAAAACGCTAGTTGAGAGAGTTAGATATGTGCTTTCTGAGGCTAAATTTTCGAATTCTTTTTGGGCGAAAGCACTTAACATTGTTGCTTATATTATCAATCTGTCTCATGCAGTTGCTTTGGATGGTGATGTTCCAAATAGAGTTTGGTTTGCTAAGAATGTTTTCTATGATCACTTGAAAATCTTCGAGTGTAAAACTTGTGTGCATGTTCCAAAAGACGAGAGATCAAAATTGATGTTAAAACTAAGTAGTGCATCTTAATTGGTTATGATCAAGATGAGTTTGGGTATTATTTTTATGATCCAGCTGATAAGAAGCTTATTAGAAGTAGTCTATCTCATAATTTTCTTAGCACTGGACAACTAATGATTAACGGATAGTCAATTTATTTTGATGATAGTTTTTGCACTATTAACAATAAGAAATCTGGGTAAATCATTGCTAATGTTCCAATGACTAACAATAAAATATTTCCTTTTAGAAGTTTTAATGGTTGAGAAGTGTGTTATGGTAACCAGCAGAGACAATGAAACTAGATAGTGGCATTTGTCCTATGGGCATTTAAATGTTAACAGATTAAAGTTATTGAGTCAAAAGGAAATGGTTTTCGGACTTCCAAAAGTTGAGAATCTTGATTTTGTGAAATTTGTGTTAATGGGAAACAAAGTAAAATGTTTTTTCCTGCAGGCAAGTCTTGGAGAGGTTATGTTTGTCTTGAGTTAGTGCATGATGATTTGTGTGGTCCTGTGAGTGTTGAGTCCTTAGGAGGAAGTCGATACTTTCTACTTTTTACTGATGATTACAGTCGTATGAGTTGGATATTTTTCTTGAAATTTTAATCTGAAACATTTGAGAATTTCAAGAAATTTAAATCTTTTGTTGAGAGGCAAAGTAGATGTAGAATCATGACTCTTCGAACAGATAGCGGTGATGTGTTTATGTCAAATAAATTCAGTTCCTTCTATGTGAAAAATTTAATACATAGAGAGCTCACAACACTTTATACGCCAGAGAAGAATGGTGTAGCTGAACAAAAGAACAACACAGTTGTCGAGATGGGAAGATGCATGAAGCAAGGTAGAGTGTACTGAAGTGTTTTGGGCAAAAACTGTTGCCACTACTGTCTATTTGCTAAATATTTTATCCACCAAGGCAGTTTTTAATCGAACACCATATGAAGCATGGAGAGGTAATAGGCCCAAGCCCAAAGGTAAGTCACTTATTTGTCTTTGGATGTATAGCTTATGGTTTGATGAATTCACAGGCTCGACGTAAGCTTGATGAAAAATGTGAAAAAATGTATCTTTGTTGGATATAGCACACAATCCAAAGTTTATAAGTTGTATAATCTAGTGAGTGGAAAATCCCAAATATGCTGATAGTACATCTTGTACTTTTTCTTTACTTGTTTCAGATCCAATTTCCTTGAAGATGCTGAAAGAGAGGATAAATGGTGCAATGCTATGGAAGGGGAGCTGTTGACTATTCAAAAAAATCTGACCTGGGACTTCGTCAATTTTCCAGAATGAAGGAAAGCTATTGTGCTCAAATGGGTGTTTAGTATTGGGATCGAAATCGAGAAGGCGTCATGCGAAAGCTAATAATTGCAAACTTTGAACGACAAATCAGACAACAATGAAAAATATACTAAAGAAGCATAAAACTTTGATATGATTTGGCCAATTGGCCTACATATGAAATATTAAAACTAAAAAGTATTAAGACTTATTAGGAGAATAATCTCCCCTGAACAAACCTCTCTAAATGACTACATTGTGGATGCTATTGTATTTTTTTTAAGAAGAAAAAGTATAGAATTACAAGACTTCTCTTCGAAGAAAAGGATAGATATTGTAGAGTTCTTTTTCACCAAGAAAACCTTTTTCGTCAAGAAAACTATTTTGAATTAGAATACAATTGTGTAGACTCCAAATAAGGTCAGAAATTCAGGATAAATCCTAACATTTAGAACCAAGTATCATGCAGATGGAAGCATTTAAAAACACAAGGCAAGGCTTGTCTCAAAGGGTTATTCCCTACAAGATATCGACTTCGACGAAACTTTTTTCCATGTTGTCTGCTTTGAAACTATGAGAACTTTCTTAGCCTTGGATACTAAATTAAATTGGCCTACCAATTTGATGTAAACTTAGCCTTTTTAAACGATGATTTGGAAGAAAAAGTTTATGTCTCACAACCTAAAGGTTTTGTAGTTAATGGCAAAAAAGATAAGGTTTACTGGTTAAAAAGGCACTCTATGGCTTAAAGAAAGCACCATAGGCATGGTACTTCAAAATTGATTCTTATTTCCAGGAGAGTGGTTTTGAAAGGAGTAACAATGAGCCTACTCTTTACACAAAATGAGAACGTAAAAATGATTTTTTGGTGGTATTTCTTTACATTGATGATATGATATGTATGGGTTCGATTGCGTGTCACGACCCGAGCCTAGGCCCTGGACGTAACAGGCACCTAAAATCATTACTCGCCTGAGAGAACTACTTAGCTTAAATCATGAGCATCCAAATAAAATGAGCGGAAGTAAAATATCTTTTAGAATTCATAATGAGAATAGGGGAAGAAAAATCCATTTCAATAAACTTTAATCCTTTACAACATAAGTAAGGAAAATCCCAAAATGCCTGAATGATAAATGTCTGAAAACTGACATCTACATAAGTCTACAAAGATTAAAGCACATGAGTCAGTATCTACAGGACAAAGCCCCGATATTACCTTATAACATAGAACTAAATCAAAAAGATGATAACTATGCCTTCCGAGAGATGGAGAGCTCACCAATAGCTAATATGAATGGACCTAGTGTTGCAAGGAATCGCAAACGAATGTCCCAGAACTTGCATCATAAAATGATGCAGCATCCAAGATGGACAATATATGGAATGTATTGGTATGTAAAATCATACCAGACAAAATAGTAAAGCATGAAAATATCAATGTAAGAGATTCAATCCGAGTGATGATAATCTAAAAAGGAACGAGAGCATAATCTGAAATAGTAACTGACCAAGTAAAGTGAATTTAATCCTTTTAGTTATTTATGGGAGAAAGTGGTGAACCAATATAAACTACTATATAAGCGCATGGAATCTGATCTTGGCCCGATCAGCTAAGCCATCCTATACCTTTCCGGGCATAGGACGTGACATAACATGATTTACTAGCAAGGATCTATAATTAGCCTTTTTTTTGGACACATGAAAAAGAGTTATCCGACTTGCGGAATAATCTCTATCCTACGTTGGAAAACATAGTTTTGGGCATTTATCATTTAGACTTATACCTTCTTGGTCAGCCAACTAACTCCCTTAAGCTCATAAAGTTATATATTTACCTTATTGGTTCTTGATCAAAGTGTTAGCCTTATTAGGCTCATGTTCATGGTTTAGCCATATTAGGCTTTTGGTCATGGATTGCCACTTTAGGGCTCCGGTTGAGAGTGAACAATACTAGGTTCATAAATCATGAGCTATCATGCCTTAACACCATAAAAAAATCATATGAGATAAAGGTCATAATACATTATATCATAGTTCATGATTATAGCTTTCGCAACATTTAAGAGATAATGGGATGACTTTGGAGTGTTTTTGGTGTGAGTCTTAGCTAGCAGTAGAGAGACACAAATTATCATGTCAAACCAATGGTAGCAACAATTTACAATATTTATATTACAAAATATACTATAAAAGTTCATAATAAAAATCATGTAAAAGTTCACCTTTAAACACTTCCACCAGTTAGAATTTCACGTATGTGCAAATCATGGAATTTCTAGTAAAAGGCTCGAGAAGTTCATAGATCACATTAATTCATTCATCAAATTGCATAATTACTAAGTTCATGGACAAAGTTCACTAAAATTTCCATGAATTAGGGTAGATCATGAAATAGGAAGTTTACCCATAGACATCTCAAAGAACCTTCTTGAGGAATTCAATTTAATGATAAGATTATGGAAAATTCCTTCAACCCTAGCTATCTGGGGAGTAATTCGAATTGTGGAAGATTAAAACTTAAGGAACATGTGAAAATAATGATCTTACATACCTTGGAGAAGAACAAGAAGCAAATCTTGAACAGAGAATTGAGGAAGGACCTTGCTTGAAAATCTAATGACTTTTTTTTCTCTTTGAAGTTTTGGAGAAAGAGGGAGGAGAGGAATTATATGTCAGATGGTGAAATCTGAGTGTATTTGTCTATAGGTAAGGTTAAGGGTCGTGGTTTAGGGTTACGGTTTAAGGAAAAGACAAAAACACCCCTCCTGGCATATTTTTTCTTGTACGCGGTCGCGCAGCTGGTCGTGCAGCCTGGGCAATGCCAGTAAAATGGGAAACTAACTTTTTGCACAAATCTTAGATTGACAAACGGTCAGTGGCGTTGGAAACAAGACTTAAAAACCTTTAATTTAGTGGGTGTTGGGTCACATAACTCTTCGTATTCTGAGAGAAATCCTTGTTTCAAGTTGACCATAATAAAGCTCATACAAAAACTTAGTCGGTAGAGAAGCTTCTAACTCAACTTTGTGATAGAGGTCTCTTATGACCTTAATTCACATCAATACTCTTTCCATGCTTAATAATTGACCTTTATACCTAGGTACATTAAAAACTCATTGAGTTCGGGTCTAACTACATACATAGCATGGTTCAAACCTTAGCCTAAAGGTTCGAGGTGTTACATTGCGTCTATCATCGCTGAATTTAAAGACTGCATGATGAAGAATTTTGAGATGTCTGATTTGGGTCTATTGCATGATTTTCTTGATCTTGAGATGAAACAAAGAATTGATGGCATATTTCATTCACAAAAAAAATATGCAACACATCTTTTGAAAAAGTTTAATATGGTAATTGTAAAGTTGCTGCTCTTAGGGATTTGAGGTGTGAATGGGAAATGAGAAAAGACACCTTTGGATTGAACCAAAAATGCACCTATGGCACCTCTCCCTCTCACCTTTTCATTGTCTAAATATTTAGAGGTCTTGCCTTAGATTTTATATGTTAAATACACTGAAAATCTGATATTCTTCTCTCCTTCTTTGTGCATCATTTTTAAATAAAAACATAAGTGTTGTTGTTAGGTGGCTTTCTACTCACACGCAAGTGTACTTGGTCGTCCAAGTAATATAGACTGGTTAGTTCGGATATCGTACCCAAGAGACTTATGACTTAGCAAATCTTATAAATTATTCTTATACCGCTAACATAAACAAGTATTAAAGTAACTAAAGTATGAGTTTTGTAGTAACTAAAGATCTAAAATAAAATGACATAATTAAATGCAAGTAAGTAATGATTTTGGTTCCAAGATTAGAGAGAATTCCAGGGTTACAACTTTATTACGCAATCATAAGTAGTAGTCACTTGAATCGACTTGTTCGTTCACCTAGTTGTTGATTTCGGGGTTGATTTTACAACTATGGTCTTCCGAGCCTCTAGTTTCCTATTCAAAATAGCATCACAACTACATCGTTGAGCGGGGATGTGGCATCTTATTTCGAAAGCATTTATATATCTTCCCATATAAACCAAGCAAGGCGTTCTAGGTATATTCCTATCTTAGTCGCTAACCTACCCTTTACATTACAAAAGAGAGGCCTTGATCCCTATATTCCTTGGTCTGTCTTGTTGATACTTCTACCGAGTACACAAAAAGCTTATATATTTATCTTAATGGCGGCCAAGTATCAAAATACTAAACACAGGAATATAAGAATAACTAATGATGGCAAACAAACTAATCAATCCAATATCATACTAAATAATCATGCGTTTGTAGCCGTAACCCCAGAACAAGGTTCTTATCCACTCATGCTAATCAAAAATACAAATAACAATGTTTTCATCCAAAGTTATGGATAAGAAAAGGAAGAAGAAAAGAAACCTAATGATGAATTCTAATATTTGCCTTGTGGTCTCAAAATAAGACGGAACCCCTACAAAAGACATCCAATGTTCTATTTATAGGGCTTGCGAAATAACCCCTTTACCTTCTTGGAATCAGAATAGGAGAAAGCTGGACAATCTGTCGAGATAGGGCCTGGCGCGATGCCCTAAGGGTGCGCCAAACTTGGTGCACATCAGTTTAAGTGCTGGCGCGGTGCGCCACCAGTGCGCCAATGTGACCCTGCTAAAGTTTGGGGTCTGGGGTGCCGTTACAGGTGTGCTCCAGTGCCTATTTTCTCTTCTTTGTTTGCTCCTAAGCATTCCACCACATCACTTCCATGCTTTACTCTTTCGTTTCATCTTTCCATGGTTACTTTCTCACGTCATTTTACCTGCACGCATCTAATCATGTGTCTTAGTACAAAATATAGCAATTCAACTCAAAATACAATATATAGTAAGTAATGTTCTTAAAACATAAGGCAAACATAGGTAAAATACTATAAACGGGCATATAAATATGCCCAACATCACTATCCTACACTTAAACCTTTGTTCATCCTCGAACAACTCACTATCATCTATGCTAAGATTCACCATAAACTGTAATGACGGGTTCGTCATTATGGGTAGTCCAATCATGCCAAGTTTTAGAGTTAGAAAACTTCGGGTTTGGGAGTTTGAAATTCTGGGCTAGGCTAGCCTCAGCCAGTTTTGGAGCAAGGTGGAGTCTAGGGAAATCCGGGTAAGGATTGGGTTAGGTGTCTTATTTTGAGCTAGTTTTTCACATAGCCAAGACATAAAGGAGTCCGGGAGACTTTTCGGAATCGAATTCAGGTAAGTAGAACTCCCAGAATCGCGATTGACGTGAATGGGTTGTTTCAGATCGTCGGGGGAAGCAAGTGTGTTGTAAAATGGACAAATTTTGGATATTTCTGGACATTTTGTCCGTGACAAGCGCAATGGCTCCACCATAGAGACCTCCGCTATAGCAGTGGAAAAGATCGCTATAGCGGAAGTCAAGGCGGTCAACGCTGGTCAAAACCGCTATAGCAGAATGCTTTCGCTATAGCAGAATACTTCCGCTATAGCGAGACCGCTATAGCGAGACCGCTATAGCGGTCTAGACGGGAATTAATGCAGAAACATTCCCCAAAACGTTTAGTTTTCACAATTTTGTTTTGGGAGAAGGGCAAGGCGATTCCAGGCAATTTTCCTCTATTTTCCATTATTTTCTTTTCTAAGGTAAGGTTTCTACTCCCCAAACTTTGTACTACTTTTCCTACGCGGTAGAATTGCTAGGAGAGAACTTGGGGAAAGGTTGGAATAACCTAGGGATGGTAGAATCTGAGGAAGAAGGGGGATTCTAGGCATGAAAGTCCTTAGGTATTGTTAAAAATAATGTTTATTGATCGCATGTTGTTAAATTCTCTATTTTTATTCGTGAAAATGATAGAACTAGGGAAATTAATAGAGGGAAACCCGGGAAAAAGGGTAGAATGATCATAGTTGGTTTGGGATTTGGGATTTGGTGTAATCCAGGTAATACACAGGCCTTGTTTGTTAATTCAAGTACTTGTATGTTGTTTTAGACCAAGAACGAGAAAGGAATCCGAAACACGAGAAAGCTCGGGTTGAGTAGAGATTGGATTATTTTGAGGTAGGTGATGGCTTACGATTCCTGTGAATGTTATATATTTTTGTACTCTTATCTAAGTATTTGTATGAATTACATTGCTTAGAGGAATTGTTTAAAATGTCTAAGGGTCCTGTTTTACAGTCTGTGGATTGAATGGTGTGTTTCTTGTTGGTTTTACAACTCCTGTTTTACAGTCTGTGGATTGAATGGTGTGTTTCTTGTTGGTTTTACAAGTTGTTTGTTCATTATTTGACTGTGGATTAATTGACATTTGGTTGGCTTGGGTACCACGCCTGGTACAGGAATACTAATGGTTGGCTCGGGTACCACGCCTGGTACAGGTATAACAAATGGTTGGCTCGGGTACCATGCCTGGTACGGGATACTAACGATTGGCTCGAGTATCACGCCTGGTACGGGTTTATTTTACTACATCATTGCATTGATATTGTTGTATTGCATTGGCTGTTATTGGTTCCGTGAGTGAACCGGGCTGTTTTATTGAAATGTGATATTTGTTGGTGGTCCTTGAGTGACCGAGAATACTGGTATATCTATTGAGTTGGCCTTGGATTAGGCCGGGTTGTTTGTTTAACACTTAGGTGTTGTTTAGAGGGGATCCCAGGGTGGGTCTGGGTTAGACGAAAAGGGATGGTTTATTGGTTATATGATTGTTGCTTACAATTAGAAATGGTGGATTCAATGCGGGAACAAGGTAGGTAGAGACTTGTAGTCTAGGGGTGCCTGTTGACTTGTTTCATGTCTTCCCTACTTATACTTGATTTTGTGTACTGATTATACATTGTTTTTATTTGGAACTGGCTGATGATCCTACCAGTACACAGTGTTGGTGTACTGATACTGCACTTATTTTTCTTTTTGTGAGTACATGCAATCTTCCAGTGGTTGAGACGCGACCTCATCTGTAGTACCGGCATTTCTAGACTTCAAGGGTGAGCTACTTCGATCGAGCTACCTTGAATCTATCATTAGAGTTGTAGCCCACTTGTTTCGGGATTAAACTATTTCCTTGTTTTGGGGTTGCATCCCCGTATTCTAGATATTGGTAGATTGTTTAGTACTGCAACTTTCAGATTCTAGGGGGTAATTTCCGCAGGTTTATATTAATGAAGTGGTTTTGTTATTATTGTTTTGCTAGTTTAATTTCCGCACTTTGCTTTTGAGCTGTTAGAACGGTTATGTTCAGGGAAGTGTTGGTTTGCTCACCCAGGGGGGATTTGGTGAGTTCCACTCACGGCAGTCTGGGTCATGACAAAGATGGTATCAGAGCCCTAGGTTTGTTGATCTCGTCGTACCAAACATGTCTAGTAGAGTCTTGCAGAATGGTGCGGAGACGTCCATACTTTTCTTTGAGAGGCTATGGGGCTTTAGGAAAAACTATCTCTTCCTTCTTTCCTTCGTGCTATAACTCAATTTTAATTGGTATCTGGTGATACAAATTGGTATCTAACCTCATCCACTCTTCTGTCCGCAGATGGTTAATACATGAAACAACGGAGCTAGAGCAGCGGGACCAGCTGTTCTTGGTAGAGGCAGAGGAAGGGGAAGAGGATGAGTTAGAGCCTCACCCACAAGGGGTGGAGATCAAGCGGCTGCTGGAGAGCGTGAAGCAACCCCTCCCCCACCTCAGGAACATATTGCTGAAGATGTAGAAGTTGTGGCTGAAGATGGTGAGGCACAAGCGGAGGCAGCACCGGTTGGGGGTGCAGGCCTTCCTGATATGACACCAGAAGCTTTTCAACAGGCTTGGAATATTTTGAGTGGGTTGGTGGGTGCTGGAGCCATACCCGCGATATTTGCAAATCAGGCTTTGAATACTCAGCCAGCGGTTACTACAAAACCTAGGATGGACGCCACTTCAGGCATGAATGACTTCTTCAGGTCAATGCTAGGCCCAGTGATGACAGGGAATGAGCATTAGATGTTGACCAAGTTTCTCAAGCTGAAACCTCTGACATTTCAATGTACCGACAAGGAGGATACCTATGAGCATCTTAGATTGCTATGAGAGGTTGCACAAGTTGGGTATTATACGTCAACATGGGGTTGAGTTTGTCACATTTTAGCTGCAGGGTGATGCTAAGTAGTGGTGAAGGTCTAATGTGGAGTGTTGGTCTTCTGCTCTACCCCCACTGACTTGGGAACAGTTCCACGCTTTGTTTTTAGAGAAGTACGTACCCCATACTTTGAGGGATCGGAAGAAGGATGAGTTCTTGAACTTGGAGCAGGGTAGCATGTCAGTCTCTGCTTACGAGGCTACGTTCCATGACTTATCTCATTTTGCCACACATATATTGGGTTTTGAAGAGGAATGAGTCCGGTTGTTTGTGAAAGGTTTGAATACTGAGCTACAAGTACTGTTAGTGTATATGACTTTATCAGGGATGGGCTTAAATGAAGTGGTAGATTATGTGAAGAAGTTGGAAGGGGTCAAGCAAGCGGGGTAGACTAAGGCTTTAGTCAAGAAGCCTCAGCATGAGGGGAATTTCGGTAGTTCATACTCCAGGGGCCAGAATCAGCAGGCAAACCCAGCCCATCCTATTCAGTCAGCTCTGCCAGCTATTACAGGTGGTCGTCAGGGAGCTCATAATCAGTCTTCAGCTCCTAGAGGCCAGGGAGCATTTTATACATCAGCTAGCAGGCCTACACTTGACCGTGGTTGCTTCCATTATGGTGATCTGGGACACTTTAAGAGGGAGTGCCCACTCAGGCAGACAGGTAATCATAGTCAGCAGTAGTCTAGAGCGGTGGTCCTGGCAGGTAGAGGCAGTAATGCTAGAGGTCGTCCACAGGGTGGGCAAGGTAACTTTCAGGGAGGCCGGGGCAATAGAGGGAACGGCGCGATGGGCAGGGGTGCAGTGGAGCCGGCCAGGGAAGTTGCCCAGATTGATAATCGGGCTCATTGCTATGCATTTCCAGGGAGAACTGAGGTGGAAGCATCAGATGCGGTGATCACAGGTACCATTCTTGTCTGCAATAAAATGGCTTCGTTATTATTTGACCCAGGTTCTACATATTCTTATATATCTATGTGTTTTGCGTTGGGTCTGAAATTGATTTGTGATATCCTTGATTCCCCTATCCATGTTTCTACCTCGGTTAGAGAGTCTGTGATTGTGACTTATGTTTATCGTGACTGTTCTATGTGTTTGTGGGGTTGCATACTTGGGTAGACTTGGTAATCCTGGATATGGCTAATTTTGATAATATCTTGGGCATGACCTGGTTGTCCCCTTATCATGTTGTGTTGAACTGTAACACCAAGACTGTGGCTCTAGAGATTCCACGTAAGGATAGACTAGAGTGGGAAGGTGTGTACAAGCCTAATCCAGTTAAGGTCATATCGTTCGTTTAGGCTAGGAAGCTAGTGGGGAGAGGGTGTCTAGCCTTCTTGGCTCATCTCTGGGATGATAGTGTGGAGTCCCCATCTATTGAGTCAGTTCCAGTGGTTTCTGAGTTTCTAGAGGTCTTTCCAGCGGATTTGCCTGGTATGCCTCCAGACAGGGATATAGACTTCTGTATTGATCTGGAGCCAGGAACTCGTCCCATTTCCATTCCTCTGTATCATATGGCTCCAACAGAGTTAAGTTAACTTAAGACTCAGCTGCAGGAACTCTTAGATAAGGGATTTATCCATCCCAGTGCGTCGCCTTGGGGTGCTCCTATTTTGTTTGTAAAGAAAAAGGATGGTAGTATGCGGATGTGCATAGATTATAGGCAGTTGAACAAGGTGACCATCCGGAATAAGTACCCTCTACCCCGCATTGATGATTTGTTTGACAAGCTGTAGGGTGCATCGGTGTTTTTGAAAATCGACTTGAGGTCGGGGTACCATCAGTTGAGGATTAGGCCTGAAGATCTTCCTAAGACTCCTTTTCAGACTCGGTATGAGAATTACGAGTTCCTAATAATGTCATTTGGTTTGACCAATGCGCCGACAATATTCATGAGTTTGATGAATGGGGTATTTAAGTAGTATTTGAATTCCTTCGTGATTGTGTTTATCGATGATATTTTGATCTACTCTAAGAGTAGGGAGGAACATGCTAATCATCTTTGTATTGTGTTGGACATCTTGAGACGCCAGAAGCTTTATGCGAAGTTCACTAAGTGTGAGTTTTGGTTGACTTCAGTCGCATTCTTGGGGCATGTTGGGCCCGACCTAGATCTGTGACAGAGGTGAGGAGTTTTGTTGGGGACGCAGGGTACTACCAGAGGTTTGTTAAGGATTTTGCATCTATTGCTACTCACCTGACCAGGCTGACACAAAAAGATGTACCATTCGTGTGGTCCGACAAGTGCGAGGAGAGCTTCCAAAAGCTCAAGACACTTCTGACCACGGCTCCTATATTGTCCTTGCCAGTTGAAGGTAAAGACTTTATTGTTTACTGTGATGCTTCACATTCTGGTTTGGGTGTTGTGTTGATGCAGGATATGAATGTGATAGCCTATGAATCTAGGCAATTGAAGGTGCATGAGAGAAACTACCCAACTCATGACTTAGAGTTGGCAGCAGTGGTCTTTGCACTCAAGATTTGGAGACACTATCTCTATGGTGTCAAGTGTGAGATGTTCATTGATCATCGCAGCCTGCAGCATGTATTCACTCAGAAGGATTTGAATTTGAGGCAGAGAAGGTGGATGGAGTTATTGAAGGACTATGATGGACTTCAGGGGCCATTGGGACCAATTCCTACCATTGTGCGAATTCTCGTACAACAATAACTACCACTCCAGTATTGATATGGCACTATTCGAGGCATTGTATAAGAGGAGCTACAGATCATCGATTGTGTGGTTTGAGGAAGGCGATGTAAAGCCTTTGGGAGTGGAATTGGTAAAGGAAGTGCAAGAAAAGGTAAGGGGAATTCAGGATAAATTGCTGGCTTCCCAAAGCAGGTAGAAGGAGCATGCATATCACAAGGTCTGGGACATGAAATTTCAGGTTGGTGAACAGGTATTGTTGAAAGTGTCACCAATGAAGGGAGTTATGCGGTTTGGTAAGAAGGGCAAGCTTAGCCCTCGGTTCATTGGTCTATTTGAGGTTCTTGAGATTGTGGGGGCAGTGGCTTACAAGTTAGCACTGCCACCCAGTTTGATGGGTGTCCATCCGATATTCCATGTATCCATGCTTAAGAGATACCATAGGGATGGGGACTACATCATCAAGTTGGATGATGTGCTTTTCGATAAGAATCTTTGTTATGAAGAGGAGCCAGTCTTGATTCTTGCTCGGGATGTCCGGAGATTGAGGACAAAGGTGATTGATATGGTAAAGGTTCAATGGAAGCATCGTCTAGTTGAGGAATCCACTTGGGAAACCGAGAAGGACGTGCGGGAAAAGTACCCTCATTTGTTTGAGGATTCAGGTACTACACTTTCTTTCTTTTATTTCTATAATTTTGGGTTTGATTATTCGGGGATGAACAATGGGTAAATTGGTATCTATTGTAATGACCGGGTCCATCATTACGGGTAGTCCAATCGTGCAAAGTTTTAGAGTTAGGAAACTCCGGGTTTGGGAGTTTGAAATTCTGGGCTAGGCTAGGCTAGCCTCGGCTGGTTTTGGAGCGAGGTGGAATCTAGGAAAATCTGGGTAAGTATTGGGTTAAGTGTATTGTTTAGAGATAGTTTTCCACGTAGCCAAGACATAAAGGAGTCCAGGGGACTTTTCGAAATCGAATTCGGGTAAGTAGAACTCCCGGAATCGCGATTGATGTGAAGAGGTTGTTTCGGATCGTCGGGGGGAAGCAAGTGTGTTGTAAAATGGGCAAATTTTGGAGATTTTCGGACATTCTATCCATGACGAGCGCAACTGCTCCACCATAGCGACCTCCGCTATAGCGGTAGAAAAGACCGCTATAGCGGAAGTCAAGGTGGTCAAGGCCGGTCGTAACTGCAATAGCGGAATTCTTCCGCTATAGCGGGATCGCTATAGCGAGCTCGATGGGAATTAATGTAGAAACATTCCCCAAAATTTTCAGTTTTCACAATTTCGTTTTGGGACAAGGGCAAGGCGATTCCAGGCGATTTTTCTCCGTGTTCCATTGTTTTCTTCCCTAAGGTAAGGTTTCTACTCCCCAAACTTCATACTACTTTTCCTACGTGATAGAATTGCTAGGAGGGAACTTGGGGAAAGATTGGAATAACCTAGGGATGGAAGAATCTAGGGAAGAAGGGGGATTATAGGCATGCAAGTTCTTGGGTATTATTAAAAACTAGGTTTATCGATCGCATGTTGTTAAATTCTCTATTTTTATCCGTGAAAATGATAGAAGTAGGGGAATTAATGGCGGGAAACCTGGGAAAAAGGGTAGAATGATCATGGTTGGTCTGGAATTTGGTATTTGGTATTTGGTGTAATTTGGGTAATACGCATGACTTGTTTGTTAATTCTAGTACTTGTATGTTGTTTTAGACCAAGAACGAGAAAGGAATCCGGAACACGAGAAAGCTCGGGTTGAGTAAAGCTTGGATAATTTCGAGGTAGGTCGTGGATTACGATTCCTGTGAATGTTGTATATTTTTATACTCTTATCTAAGTGTTTGTATGAATTACATTGCTTAGAGGAATTGTTTAGAATGTCTAAGGGTCCTGTTTTAGAGTCTGTGGATTGAACGGTGTATTGCTTGTTGGTTTTACAAGTTGTTTGTTCATTATTTGACTGTGGATTAATTGACATTCGGTTGGCTCGGGTACCATTCCTGGTATGGAAATACTAACGATTGGCTCGGGTACCATGCCTGGTACGGGTATAACAAATGGTTGGCTCGGGTACCACGCCTGGTACGGGTTTATTTTACTGCATCATTGCATTGATATTGTTATATTGCATTGAATGTTATTGGTTTCGTGAGTGGACCAGGATATTTTATTGAAATATGATATTTGTTGTTGATCCTTGAGTAACCGGGAATCCTGTTATATCTATTGAGTTGGCCTTGGATTAGGCCGGGTTGTCTGTTTAACACTTAGGTGTTGTTTAGAGGGGATCCCAGGGCGTGTCCGGGTTAGACGAAAAGGGATGGTTTATTGGTTATATGATTGTTGCTTATAGTTAGAAAGGGTGGATTTCATACAGGAACAAGCTAGGTAGAGACTTGTAGTCTAGGGGTGCCTGTTGACTTGTTGCATGTCTTTCGTACTTATACTTGATTTGTTGTACTGATTATACACTATTTTTATTTAGAACTGGCTGATGTTCCTACCAGTACACAGTGGTGGTGTACTGATACTGCACTTGCTTTTCTTTTTGTGAGTACAAGCAATCTTCCAGCGGTTGAGAAGCGACCTCATCTGTACTACCGGCGTTTCCAGACATCAAGGGTGAGCTGCTTCGATCGAGCTGCCTTGAATCAATCATTAGAGCTGTAGCCCAATTGTTTCGGGCTTAAACTATTTCCTTGTTTTGGGGTTGCATCCCCGTATTCTAGACATTGGTAGATTATTTGGTACTGCGACTTTCAGATTTTAGAGGGTAATTTTCGCAGGTTTATATTAATGAAGTGGTTTTGTTATTATTGTTTTGCTAGTTTAATTTCCGCACTCTGGTTTTGAGCTGTTAGAACGGTTAAGTTTGGGGAACTGATGGTTCGATCACCCGGTGGGGGGGGGGGTTGGGTGAGTGCCACTCACGGTGGTCTGGGTCGTGACATAAATACATAAGGAACTTTCCATCCTCACTTGCAATTTGCTAGACAATTTTAATCATGCTTTCGTAGTTCAATTAGCAAGCAATATCCATACACCCTTTTTAGTTCTAAGATCTTCACTTGAAACAACACACCCTCTATAACCGGATCTTTATCACAATATCGGGCCAACGTGTCCATGTTTAAACAACGCAAGTAATAATACTACCAAATATATGCCATGGGTGCCCTCACAATTTAGTGTTTCCCTATTTTTAATCACACCAAGTTAATTTCAATGGGCATTTTGAATCATTAAAGCACTCACACTCTTAAAAGATGTTTCAAATATATCATAACATACCATAGGCTTGCCCTTAGTGTATACTGAATTCAACAAAACAATCACATTCATGGAATCAAAAGGACTTTCGTGTGGTTGTAATGTCAGCTTCGGGACAGGTAGGGTACTTTTAGGTACAAAGTGACTCTTTTCCCTATTGCACATGACACTATATTTTTACTCTTTTTTCCTCTTTCTTCCTTATTTTCTCCTATGTTCACACCTTCTTGCACTACCACCCTTTCTATCTACTGTTCGCTCTTTATTTGATGTGTACTTGTTGGTAGAAAAACCTTTTTATTTCTTCAAATTCAATATTATTATTTTTTTATTTTTTTTCCTCTTTTCTAACAACAAGCACTTTGTAATTTTTAATCGGCTCCACATATTTCTTTCACTACATTCACCTCCCCTTTTATCTACCCTTCTCCCTTCGTTTCCCTAAATTTTTAATAACTTTTCAAGTGCCTAGTGGATTAGGGACTTTCATTTGGATCAAATTCATAGGGTATCAACAAAGTGGATAGGCTCATTATGCGGCTTAACAAAGAAGTAGGCTTTAAGGCTCAAAGGTGATTCAGTAGTGGCAATGTCAAGGTGGCACAAACAATCATAGAAGAAACAAGAAAAATGGCTTTTCAAGAAAATGCTTCAATCATATTCCACGAATTTTATGCTAGTTAAAGTTCACACACACACGGGGCAAGTTCTAGATGCTATTCTATGCGAGAAACCAATCAAAACTCACACACACGACACCATGATGCATATATAGGAGGGTTACACTTGCATGCTCACACACAAACACATTGAGTGAATTTACACAATTAAGCCCATTTCTTTCATTTTTCAAGTCTAGAAGAGCCTATGTGTCTCTCATGAAGTTCTCACTCACTTGTATGCCTTCGCATGAACTCCCCATGAAATCTAGCTAAAACTCCAAGTGGGATTTCTACATTTCAAAGGAAAGGCTCCTAATCCTACAATCCTATGACTAATTTTCCCTTCAGACGGTCATCATCCATCCATCATTGGGACAAGTCATTACTACTACGACTTACCTAAAAATCTATCAAAAAAATAAATAATCTACCAAGTTCAAAAGGAATATCCTCAGGAAAAGAACTGAAAACAAAAGGCGAGGAACCCAACCTAAAAATAAAAACAAACCTAACTAAGCTTACCACCAACCATTCTCCTTAACAGCAAAAACCAGTCACACGATGCTCACAACACTCAAGATTTAGCAATAAAAATCATAGGAAGTCTCTTCTCCACCCCATACTTAAACATAGCATTATCCTCAGTTCTCAAATAAGTACAAAAGTAAAGAGTAAGAGAAGGAACTCCCTGGGCCTCTAGGCGTCGTCCTCATTATCATCAGGAACAAATTCTTGATCCTGCTCAGATGTAGTATCATCAACCGCCAGTAAAGCAGTACCAGCATCATCGACCTCATCATATTTATCATCGTTAGTGTCATGTACGGTCGGCTCATCATCATCCAAAGGCTCCTGAAATGCTGACCCCATCTTGCATATATATATTACACTGTCAGTCATTAGGTACCAATCGCTCAGTGCAGCCATCTCCTCCTCGGTCGCAGGTCGACCGCCAATCCTCAACTGTTGCTCTTCCATCCATACATTCTGCCCATCCAACTATCATCTCGTGCCTGACGGCCAGCATTAGAAAGTACCGGCCCATGTGAAGTATTTTGGGGCTTCGTCTTTGTCACATCAACCAATTGACTCACAAGATACAGAACTTGGGGTGGGCACATATCATGAATTTCCTCCTCAACATCTTCTTTTCTTATAAAGTGGGTCACAAACCCTCTATAACAAAAACGCCACATTTTGTTGTTGCATAATTTCATTATGTTGTGTCTCAGCACCGAAGCCACATTGATCGGCATTCCCTTCATGAGCATGTGTACCAACACCACCCTGTCTTTAGTCACCTCGATTGTGTGTTTGCATGGTAGAAGGGTGATACACACAATTTTCAACCACACTCTCGCCTCTTGGTTGAAATACGCATAATATAAGGTGGTATGTCGCCCAGTGTCTTTACTTCTTTCCCAACAAGCCATTGAATTTACTCCACAAAGTGTGTGACGTATGTCTCGATATGGTGGCTCCTCTTTCATTTCCAAGTAAGGTGCAGCATCAACATGTGGTGTCCCTAAAAAATCATTCAGGACCCATATGGTGAACCGGAGTACCTTTCCTCGAACTTTCACTTTTTGGCTTATGTCTTCCCCTATTTTCCAGTTTGCATAAAATTCCCTTACCATAGTAAGGTTGCACTCTCCTTGATTCTGAAAGATGTATTGAATTCCAAATCTGTAGACTATCTCATGAATTTGGGGGAATTCTGCCTGCAACTGTGCCTCATCCACATACTCATTTCCATGGTACTTTGCTTCTTTTTGGGATTCAAACCAATTGATCCCCTGAATCTATACTGCTCTTTTCTTGAACTTTAGCGGGGGTGCTTGCGGGATCGAAGGAGCTTCTGTCCCAGATGATTCACCTTTTCGGGACCTTTTGCTTCCCATTCCTTCTGTAGCAGGCTTCTTTCCTCGTGGGGGCATTGTACCTACAACCCATAATTTAAACGAATCAGCCCAGCATAATCAAGACTAGATAAATTAGTGTTTTGATAGGGTCATAATAACCCCACACTTAATTTGCTAGCATGCTGTCTATAGGTTGATGACATGAGGTTCTCAGACTTCCCTCTTTTAACAAAATTTTCTTTTCATCAGCCTATGACACCATATCCACCAACCAATTCCCATAGTTATATTCCAAATAATTCTCATGTATTTACTACCCAATTTCAAAATTATACACTATCCATGGCCACAACTTAACTCAATGTAGTACAAATTTACCATTTTCCTTCAAGTTTTTAGTTATCCCAACAAGATGAAACAAGTCTATACCTACTAATCTTGATAATGGAAAGCATAAATAAGAAATAGGGAGTGGTAGAAAGTAAAGGAAGATCTTACCTTGAGAACTTGTAGAGGTAGCTTAAGCTTGAGGGGAATAACAATGGAGGAAGAAGAAACTTTTTGAGAGAAAAAGAGGGAGGGGCGGCGCTCCAATATGGAGAATGAATAGGAGAGTAGGAAAATTAGAGGTTTTAAAGAGTAGGGACTTAAAAATTTTGGGTCTCGGGATGGTTGACCCTTGAACCGCCTCATGTTTACTTAAGTTGGGCACCTGGGGATAGCCATGGGGTACTGTGCCTGTGTTGCCCCAAGAATGGCCCACAGAAGTTTCAGGCTTAGCGCGATGTGCCATTGGTGCACCCTGGTGGAATGTGGCATAGGGCAACGTGCCACAGATGCGCCAGTGTAGGCGCTCAGAGGTTTTTCCATCAGGGAGACGCGCCAAGAAGGCGCCAAGATGGGTTCACTCTTGGGGCAGCATGCTAGTGTAGCACCAAGGTGCCCGTTCGATAGTTTGGTCCTTAGGGCAGCGCGCCAGTGTTACGCCAGACCCCAGGGATGCAATTTTTTTCATACTTACCTTCCCCCATATCATCCTTAGCTTGTATTTTCCCTTTCCTTCCTACAAAAACAACAAACCATTAGAAAAACGGTGGGTTGCCTCCCACCTAGCGCCTCAGTTTTGGTCGTGGAATGACTCATATTTTTGTATTTTTGTTATTTTTGTCCTAAACTATTATAATACATGCATGGGTTTCCTCCCACACAGCGCCTGATTTAACATTGCGGCATGAGGCACCTCAAAAAATTACTAATCTGATAGGGTGATTGAGGTCTTCTCCCTATTCACATGCTCGGCCCAATAATTCTTCACTCTTTCTCAAGCAACTTGCACATTGGTCTGGATATGTTGGAGAAATCTTTAATGAAGCGTCCGTAGAACCCTGCATGACCAAGAAAACTACGAACACCTCTCACAGAGACTGGAGGTGGGAGTTTCTCAATAAATTCTATCTTTGCTTGATCTACTTTTAACCCCATTTTGGACACTTTATGGCCAAGGACAATGCCTTTTGTGACCAAAAAGTGACACTTCTCCCAGTTAAGCACCAGATTCGTTTCCTCGCATCTTGCCAATACTCTATCCAGATTCTGAAAACAAGCATCAAACGAATTCCCAAACACTGAGAAGTCATCCATAAATACTTCAACAATCTCCTCCACTATGTCAAAAAAAATAGCCATCATACACCTCTGAAATGTGGCCGGCGCATTACTGAGCCCAAAGGGCATACGTGCTATAAGGACAGGTGAACGTCGTCTTCTCTTGATCCTCTGGTGCTATGGCTATTTGATTGTAGCCAGAATATCCATCTAAGAAGTAGAAGTACTCCTGGCCAGCTAACTTGTCCAACATCTAATCAATGAATGGAATGGGATAGTGATCTTTCCGGGTGGCTTCATTTAATTTCCTATAATCTATGCAAATCCTACACCCAGTGACTGTACGTGTTAGAATCAGCTCATCCTTTTCATTTGTTATCACAGTCATCCCCCCTTTCTTTGGGACACATTGAACTGGACTGACCCACTTGCTATCTGATATGGGGAATACAATACCTGTGTCTAGCCACTTGATCACCTCTTTCCGCACCACATCCTTCATGGGAGGGTTCAATCTCCTCTAATGCTGTGCCATGGGCTTGTACCCTTCCTCCATGTATATATTATGCATGCAAAAAGACGGATTAATCCCATGAATATCAGATATCTACCACCCAATTGCTCTCTTCCTCTTTTGTAATACTGGTAGCGCCTCTTTCACTTGTGCTTTATTTAATCCAGCTGTGAGAATTACCAGAAGAGTATCATCTTCTCCAAAGTATGCATACTTCATATGAGGTGGGAGTGGTTTCATCTCTAACTTTGGGGCCTCTTCAATAGATGGCTTGGGAGGGGGTCCCAAAGGTCTATTAAGCGGCTCGAACTCAGTAGTACTCGACAATACCCAAGCTGCTTCCAAGCATTGAACCATTTTATCTGTCGCACCATCCCCATAAAAGTTTGTCCCCGTGAGGGCTCTCTCCAATGGATCTTTGGATGTTATGAGAGGTATCCCTGATTCTATGTCCACCACAGTAATAACTGATAAGTCTTTATATATTGCAGGAAACTTCATTGCCTTATAAACATTGAAGACTTCCACCTTGTCATGTTCCCTCATGGTGAGTTGCGCTGCTGCCACATCTATCAAAGCTCTTCATGTAGCCAATAATGGATGTCCCAAAATAAATGGAACTTCTGGGTCTGGTTCAAAATCCAAAATCACAAAATCCGAGGGAAAGATCAATGATCCAATCTGGACCAATACATCTTCAATAATGCCCTCAGGTCTAGCCAAAGATCTGTCTGCCAGTTGCAGAACTATTGTAGTGGGGCGAGGAATTCCCTATCCCATCTTTTTGAAGACAGAATATGGCATTAGGTTGATACTTGCCCTAAGATTGCATAGCGCTCATGCTATAACCTTCTCCCCAATGGTGATCTCTATAGTGAAACTTCCCGGATCCTTCAATTTTGTTGGCAACCTGTTCTGAATTTGAGATGTGCATACCTCTGTAAGAGCGATTGTGGCATATTCAATCAACCTATTCTTGTTTTCCACAATGTCTTTGATGTACTTTGCATACTTCGGGACTCCCTAAAGAATATCTATGAGGGTGAGATTATGGTGTACCTGTCTCAAGAGGTCAAGAAATTTCTTAAAGCCAGCCTCCTCTCTCTGTTTGATCAACTTTTGAGGGAATAGTAGAAGAGGCTTCACAATAATTTCATCTTCTTTCACCTCTGTCTCTGCACTAGCTTTAGCCTTTTCGGTTGCAACTTCAACTACCTTGGGATCCACTTTCTTTGGTGCCAGCTCTTTCAGTTCTCACCCACTTCGGGTAGTGACTGCATTCACCTGCTTAGGATTTGGGTCAGTATCACCTGGAAGACCATCCTGAGGTCTCACATTTTGTGCTTATGCTAGCTGACCCACTTGCTTTTCTAAGTTTCGAATGGAAGCTCTTTGATCTTTCATCTCCGCTTCATAACTAGCTTGGCTTTCCATGATCACCTTCAACATATCTTCTATGTTGCTAGGCAAGGCTGCAGACTTATTGTTTCCAGTAAACTGTTGATTCTGACCTTGGTTCCTGAATTGATTCTGGCTTTGGTTGTTTCTAAATGATAGATTGTTCCTTAAGTTTTCATTGTATGCATTGCCAAAATTCTTATTTCTACCTCTTTGATCATACCCCACAAAATTCACAGAATCTGGATTTGCTGAACAATCTTCCGATAGATGGTCCCCTTCACAAGTCTCGCAAAACTAAAGAGCTGCAGGTTGTACTGCATTCACTTGTGCCTACCTATTCCCAAGAGCTAACTTGTTGAGGACCGTAGCTATATTGCTCATCTGATTCACCATAGATTCCACCTTGGCAAATAAAGCCGTGTTGGAATCTACCTTAAGCAATCCGATAACCTTCTTAGGCGTGGCTCTGCTGGTGTCTATGTTCTATTCTGGATTACTTTGTGCCATTCTCTGCAAAAGAGTGTACAACTGATCATCCGTCTTCTCTAGTGCTTGCCCGTCTGCTGCACAATCTAGCAAAATCTTTGAATGAGAATCAAGCCTTTCAATGAATGTGTGAACTAACACCTCGTTTGTCTGCTAATGATGAGGAGAGTCCATAAAGAGGAACTTAAATCTCTCCCAAGCTTGGTAGAGATTCTCACCATCTTTCTGCCTGAAACTCAATATCTCGCTCCTCAGCTTGGCTATCTTTACAGATGGAAAGAAATGCATCAAGAATTTTTTAGCCAAATCATTCCACGAAGTGATGGAGTTCTGTGGCTCATCATTCAACCATCTCCTTGCTTCCCCAAGTAGAGAAAATGGAAACAGTGTTAATCTAACATAGTCCTCTGAGACCACAGTTGGTATGAATGTATCACTGATTTCCAAAAAATTCTGGATATACTGTTGCGGGTCCTCATGTGATAAGCCCGTGAACTGACCATTGGTGTTCAAGAGTTGCACTATATTCTACTTGGGTTCAAAACGACCACCTGGCGCAGGTTTCCGAATGTTGTTTGTGACATTAGTCATGAGTGGGATTTCCAGATCACGTACTGGCCTTGGTGCTGCCATTTCTACAGTAACAACTTCTGGTTGTTCAACTAACTGGATTGGATTTTCAATCACCTCCTGAAACTTGATAGGATAAAGTGTTGCTTCCCTTCTCCTTTGGTGAAATAGTCATTCAGGTTCAGGGTGTGGTTCCACGAAGTCTTTCATCCCTGCCAGTGTGTTGACAATTCAAAGTTTGTACATGCAGATTTTTCCCAAAGCTAAGATCAAGTTGTCAATACTTGAATAATAAAGTCTTATAAGAAAATTTAGAAATTTGCTAATTTCTAAGTCCTCGGCAACGGCGCCAAAAACTTGTTAGGCGTCTTCCCACTCATACGCAAGTGTACGTGGTCGTCCAAGTAATATAGACTGATTAGTTTGGATATCGTACCCAAGAGACTTATGAATTGGCAAATCTTATAAATTATTTGCATACCACTAACATAAACAAGTATTAAAGTAACTAAAGTATGAGTTTTGTAGTAACTAAAGATCTAAAATAAAATGACAAAATTTAATGCAAGTAAGTAATGATTTTGGTTCCAAGTTTAGAGAGAATTCATGGGTTACAACTTTATTACGCAATCATAAGCAGTAGTCACTTGAATCAATTTGTTCGTTCACCTAGTTATTGATTTTGGGGTTGATTTTACAACTATGGTCTTCTGAGCCTCTATTTGCCTATTAAAAATAGCATCACAACTACATCATTGAGCGGGGATGTGACATCTTATTTCAAAAGCATTTATATATCTTCCCGTATAAACCAAGTAAGGCATTCTAGGTATATTCCTATCCTAGTCGCTAACCTACCCTTTACGTTACAAAAAAGAGGCCTTGCTCCCTATATTCCTCAGTCTATCTTGTTGATCCTTCTCCCGAGTTCACAACAAGATTATATATTTATCTTAATGGCGTCCAAGCATCAAAATACTAAACACAGGATATTAAGAACAATTAATGATGGCAAATGAACTAATCAATCCAATATCATACTAAAAAATCATGCGTTTGTAGCAGTAACCCCAGAACAAGTGTTCTTAGCCACTCATGCTAATCAAAAATACAAATAACAATGTTTTCATCCAAAGTTATGGCTAAGAAAAGGAATAAGAAAAGAAACCTAATGATGAATTCTAATCTTTGCCTTGTGCTCTCAAAATATGATGGAACCCCTACAAAAGACGTCCAATGTTCTATTTATAGGGATTGGTAAATAACCCCTTTTCTTTCTTGGAATCAGAATACGAGAAAGATGGAAAATCTATCGGGACAGGGCTTGGCGCGATGCGCCAAGGGTGCGCCAGACTTGGTGCACAACAGTTTTGGTGCTAACGCGGCGTGCCACCAGTGCGCCAATGTGACCCTGCTGAAGTTTGTGGTCTGGGGTGCCGCTCCAGGTGTTCTCCGGTGCCTATTTTCTCTTCTTTGTTTGCTCCCGAGCATTTCACCACATCACTTCCATGCTTTACTCTTTCGTTTCATCTTTCCATGGTTACTTTCCCGCTTCATTTTACCTGCACGCATCTAATCATGTGTCTTAGTACAAAATATAGCAATTCAACTCAAAACACACAATATATAGTAAGTAATGTTCTTAAAACATAAGGCAAACATGGGTAAAATATGATAAATGGGCATATAAATATGCCCAACATCAGTTGTGTGATTTGCTTTGTTTGTTGAGTTCACCGGAGTTCAATAATTTTCATTGCCGCTATTACGTAAATGTTTTTTCATTCTATCCTGGGAGGAAGTAACCCAAAACCTTGGCAACAATGAGGAGCTTATAATTTCTTAAGGATGCACAAGCAACTTGTGGGCTCGAAATAATATTCTTCTTTCTTCTACATTTCTGATCTAATATTTTGAACACAGGATACCAACAGTCGCTACGCCGATGAATATTAATGAGAAGTTGTGTCGTGATGGTGGTACTGAAATGGCGAATGCAACTTATTTTAGAAGTCTGGTTGGTGGTTTAAACTACTTGTCTCATACAAGACCTGACATTGCTTCTCTAGTGGAGTCGTGTCTAGATTTATGCACAATCCAAGAAAGCTTTACCTTGGAGCTGCAAAGAGAATACTGAGATATATCGCAGGGACAGTAGAGCACGAAATTTGGCATTCTAAGATAACAAATTTCACATTAACTGGCTTTACTTATATTGAATGGGCAGGTATCAGTGATGATAGAAAGAGCACATCTGATTTCTTGTTTAATCTTTGATCTGGAGAAATTTTATTGCAGCAGCAAATTCTAATCCTTGTCAGGCAGTTTGGTTAAGGAGACTTGTTGCAGATTTTAATCAGAACCAAGCTGGTGCAACAAAGATCTTTTGTGACAATACATCTGCTATTGCGATGACGAAGAAGCCAACATTTCACAGTAGAAGAAAGCACATAGACATTTGCTATCACTATATTTGAAGTCTTGTTTCTGCTGGAAAAATTATTTTGAAGGCTTGTGATACAAATGACCAAGCAACAAACATCTTCACGAAGTCACTTCCGCAAGCAAAACACGAGTTCTTCAGAGGTCTAGGTTTGCAATTTTTAATCAAGGGGGAGTGTTGAGAAGTGATTCAAAAATATTCGACTCATTCGTTAGGATTTTGTTACTAGTTAGTTTCCTTTATTAAAGCATGTTTAGATATTGTGGCAGATAAGTAGCTAATTAGTAGGTTAGTGGACCTTGTCTCGTTGGTTTGAAGAAGTATCAGAAATACAAAAAAATTGCAGTAGCTTTTCTTCTCTTTTGCTCTATTTTCTGTTCTCTTTCTCCTTTTGAGATTTTCTTTTCCTTTCCAACACATTTGATCTCTCAGTCATCATTGAATGAAGATCGTGGTCCTTCTAATATCTAGTGGACGGAGCTAGAATTTTCACTTAGAGAATTCAAAATATAAAGAAGTAAACAAATGATAAAACCAAGGAAATTCGATAACATAGTATATACATGATTTTTTAACCTATCTACATAGTGTAATTTTCTGGCAAATGGTATCAATTGACACTTCATGGTTTCAACAGGTGACTGAGGGTTTGAGCTCGTGATGCTGTGATCTTACCTCTAAATCAGATTTTATAAAAACCAAACATTTCAGGAAAAACAATACACAAAAAGGAGAGGGGAAATGGAGAAATCATACCAATTTTCCTCCATCAAGAAGAATCGGAGAGGAACAAAGGCTGAAGTAAACTTGTTGCTTGGAAGGAAAAACCAATGGAGAGCCTGATTAAACTTGTTTCTTGGAAGGAAAAACCAATAGAGAGCCTGATCTAGAAACAAATTGTTGATAATCAGATTCTGCCACAGACATGAATGTTTGCGAGACAGCTGAAGACCTAGCTGCATCTTTTGGTGATGTTAAGGAGAGAATTTCTGATATGCAACCTTCAGGCAGAAATCAGAAACAATGCATCAAAAAAATCAATAGATTAAAGTTGCTGAATTTATGTACAGTTTATATCGAAATAAAATTAAGACTACAAGATTTTGAAACTTCTTTGATGGACAGCTAAATTCAAACCTCTTCTTAGCGGAGAATCTTAGTAACTCAATTGGCTCGATTACTTACCTTGTAATCCCCTCCCCATTTTCCCTTCCCCTACCTCTTCTTATCAACTAGGAAATTGACAATACAGAGCATGTTTAAAATCAAATTAAAGAAAAGGAATGAGGTAGGGTACGTGAAAGGTAAAGAGAAGGGGTAAGAAAATGGAAACTCTTATTAGTCGCAATTAGTACAAGAAAAGGTCCAAAGTAGTTCCTTAAGATTGACCTTCGATTCAAAATTGTCCCTTATACATATAATTTGGTACACTAATGATCCTTCAAGTATGTAAAAATGGGTGCAATTTTAGCTCGAGATCAAACTAATTTGTCTATATTTCCTTGAATCTATCACTTGAATTATTTATAAGAGAGAGCCCTGGCAAGAGGGGTGGAACAAGAGAGTAATATACGAGTTCATAGGAATCTGGTAACTTTAAATTTGCCCAGATCCTCTACATGTATTAAAATATCCACTAAATATCTATAACTGAATCATAATTGTATATTAACTTGAGGTTATCATAGGAACCCATAAACTTCAAATTCGGGATATGCCTCAGCTAGTCAAAGCAAGAGCTCTTTGCCTCTTCCATTGTCCACTAACCAATCAAAGTACATGTTGATCAAGCTTAGCTTCTGTCAACATAAATATGTGATTTCGTAAATTTGACTAGATGATATATTTAGAGCATTATATAGAACAATTACAATGGCAGCTGGAGCTAGCACAAATGGTTGTTCATCTAGCAAATCTTTTGAATGTTTGATAATCCTTGCATACAAATGGCACATTATCTAACCAAATACAATTTTTTTTCAATACACTCTTCAAGAAGGACCATATAAAGAAGTATTTGAATCAATACAAATGAGACCAAAACAAAAGGCATACTTAGAGGAGGATCATTCTCTTCTTCATTCTGGAAGAAACTCAATTCCTTGAACATGAGGCCGCATTTCCAATCGAGATGCCTAAACTCCATCAAACGCGCTTTAATATCTCCATCTTCTCCTTATCATTGAATTTTTTTCCCATTTTTAATTCCATCCATCCATCACCTTTTATCAAGGGTAGCCTCACTCTCGGTCCTCGTCCTGAAAACGGACAACTTTAGCTCGTTGCTCTACTACATGGTCACTCTCAGAATCAACAAACCTAAAATCTGCCTTAGCTTTTCCAAGGCCATAAAATCCATCTTCCAATTTGAATACTCTCTCTGTTTCAAATTGTTTGGTCTAGTTTGACTTGGCATGAAGTTTAAGAAAGTAAAGAAGACTTTTGAATCTTGTGGTTAAAAATTAAAGATATGTCAAACGTACCAAAATTCCCTTTAATCTTGTGGTCTTAAATATGCCACGTGGAAAGTTAGAATTAAAGAGTTGCGAAAAAAGAAACGAGACATTCTTTTTGAAACGTACTAAAAAGGAAAGTAGGCCAAACAAATTAAAATGGAGGGAGTACTAGATAAGAAAAATAAGTGGTTTTGTTCTACAGCATTCGAGTTTCAATTTTGCCTCGGATATCAAGCCAACAGATTCAATTTAGTTTAGCCACTTCAGAGAATCTACAAAATTTTACACTTTCTCAGTAATTATATTTAATAAAGTAATTTCTTTTAAAATTTAGAGTACATGGAAAGGAACTGCAAAAATATAACCTGGAGTCACTTTTCCTACATAGTACGGTTGTGTCTGTTATTTGATCTGTCAAATAGAGTTTTTTGCTGGATAAGAAGACGGGGAAGAAATATTTTATGGTTGCAGCACGAGAATTTGGTTTTATGTGGGTTGGTACACCATAGTATTGGGAATAGTTGTCTAACCCAGACTCCAGGTTTTATATTTTCCCAGTTCCTTTCCATGTATTATAAATTTTGAAATATAATTACTTTATTGAATATAATTACTGAGAAAGCATAATCTTTTGTAGATTCTCTGACGCGGCTAAACTTTAAACGGATCTGTTGGCTTCATATCCGAGGAAAAATTGAAACTCAAATGCATTCGGAAAGAACCAAATATTTCGCTTATCTAGTGTTCAAATTGGAAGGTGGATTTTATGGCCTTGGAAATGCTAAGGGATTTGTTAGACTTGTTGATTCTAAGAGTGACCATGAAGTAGAGCTGTAAGACCCCCAAAATCCTAAACTAATACCCGAACCTTTTTCCATGAGTGTAATGATCATTTTCCTAGTGAGGTGAGTGTTTTGGATGCGAATAATGTTCATAAGAAACTCCTATTATCAAGTTAAGTCGCAAGCACCTCACCAAAGTAAGTTTTCATAAAAGTCTAAACTAGAGTCAAATTCAATAGATCATTTCTCCTAAAATATAAAGATTTAGGTGGCCTAGTACCCACCAAATTAAAGGTTTTTGAGTCTTCTTTCTAACTCCACCAATCGCACATTAATCTGAGTCCGTAGTAAAAAGTAATGGGCAGTTTACTGCAGTGCTGCCAGTGATGACAGATGGGAATGACGAACCGTCATTTTGAATGACGGTCCATACTTCGAGACATCGTTGCTGTACTGAACCTTAAAATTTTCATTCTCAAAACTACTGGTTGGTTCACGACTCGTAGACCAAAACCACGGTCTGTAGAGTGACCCGTGGTTTGTCAAAATTCAGCTTTTCTTCCCCGAATTCCATGAGTGAGTCTACGACCCGTGTTTCATCCTACGAGTCCGTCCTATTGACTCGTGGAATTGGTTCAGAGGATTGGCATATTATCCAAGTTCACGACTCGACTCTACGACCCATCATTTGAATGACGGACCGTTGTTTGAGTCGTGGTTCAACCTTAGACCAACTAAGCTCCCAGAGACAACGAGTCCAGATGACGAGCCGTCATCCATTCTATGGGGCCGTCCTGTTGACTCATCGAATGCCTTCTGCGACTTGATTCCTTGGCCAGGAACCACGGGTTAGAACCACGAGTCATGGTTCAAATGACGGACCGTAGAACCGACCCGTGATTCCTGAATCTGGGCTTTTTCCAGATTTTTTTTAATTAAGTCCAGGGGTAATTTTGTAATTTCCCACTCTTTTAACTCCTATACTAAGTTGTTTTAAGCCTTTTTAGAAGGGTTTTTATTCCCACTTAACCTAAGTTCTCTCCCATTCTTTCAATCAACTTTCAAAAGAAGAAAAAGGAGTCCCATTTTCTCAAACTTCAAGATAGGGTTTCAAGCTCCAAGTATCAAATCCAAGTTCAAGTCTCCTAAGTCTTTTCAATTCAAGTGGATTAGCTTCAATCAAGATATGTGGGTCTTTAACAATGGGTTTCTTTCACCCTTGTGCCCAAAACCCCTAATTCAAGTTTTGATTTCAAGATTTTCAAATTAGGGTTCTTATCCAATTCTTCTGAGTTTTTGCTAAATATGATCTTCTCATGATTTGTTTATGAAATTACTACTAAATTGCATGATTTCACATGGGTTTTTCCATATTAACTCTTATTTTATGAATTGAAGTTTAACCATGGAAATTTCTACATGCATGAAGTTGATTTAAGCAAATTGGATTTTTATAGCATGTTCATTATGGATTTTCAAGCATATGCATGCCTAGTTCCTATGTTCTATGAACGTATATGTTTTATGAATTTGAACTAGAGTCATGCAAATTTTACAAGTTATGAAGTATGCATGTTTTCCCATGTTATGAAGTATGATGCAAGATAATATACCCGGTGTTCCATCAATGCTCATGAATCAATTTCAAAACCCTAATTCATGAGTAGTATGACGATCCGGGGTATGAAAATATTATGAACAAGTATGAACAAGTTTGGCATTGATATGCCACATGTATGTGAGCTTATATTATATGTATATATATGTTTTGGAAGTAGTATTTAGCATCGAGTTGGAACGGGTGAGAGTACCCTTAGTCCCAGAACTACGTGCCACCGTAAGTTGCCCGTGTTTAGGCTTATGATGACAGGATCCTGGTGTGAAATGAAATGGTTCTAACTTTGGCAGGTTAGGATGACCTTTTTTGGTGTGGGGAAATGACACTGGACTCCATGCAGCACAGCATGGTTTAATGTCGGTTAAGAGAAACTCCCACATTCTTATTTTACGCTATGAAGTTATATGATCTTATATTTTAAACTTAAGCCTTCTTCATGACTTATGCTTCTTATCTTATTATTTGTTCATGTCCTTTTCTTTATGTAATAAATCACTTTAAGCATGTTTTTAAATTGTTTTATCATGATTCATGCATCACTCTCATACTGAGTACATTCCATAGTACTGACGCATATTTTGCGCTGCATCCTTTGATGATGCAGATTCAGGTGTTCCTCCTCAGATTCGTGGCTAGAGTCCCCAGTCCACTTTCCCAGTCAACTGTTGGTGAGTCCTATTAGGTCGTGGGCTAGTTATGTTCTTAGTTTATGTTAGATTTTTCATTTCCGTACTTCGAGTTAGCTAGGGTCTTGTCCTAGCAACTCCTTATGTCATGTAGAGGCTTTTCAGACATAGACAATGTCCGAGTCTCTTTCTGGATTTCATATTTCCATTTTACTCGATTACCTATGTATGTGATTCCAGATTTATCTATTGTGCTTCCGCTTATCTTTTGTTATGCTTGAGAATGCTATGACTAAGGGTTAGCTTGGGATCCTTGTGGTCCCAAGTATTATGTTACGTCTAGGGGGTAACCTCGGGGTGTGACAAATTTGGTATCAGATCCTCGGGGTGTGACAAACTTGGTTCAGAGCCTCAGGTTCAAGAGTCCTAGGATGTCTGAAAGCCACATCGAGTAGAATATATTTCATGGGTGTGAAGCGCGCCACACTTATAAGTGGGAGGCTATGAGATGTTTTAGGGAAAACTTCACTTCTTCATATTCCCTCTCGTGCGATAGAGTTTAACTCTACTTACTCTTCTAATCCTTTCCTTACGCAT
Organism: Jaltomata sinuosa; assembly: GCA_003996215.1. Classification (NCBI taxonomy): domain Eukaryota; kingdom Viridiplantae; phylum Streptophyta; class Magnoliopsida; order Solanales; family Solanaceae; genus Jaltomata; species Jaltomata sinuosa. The sequence continues at coordinate 134,258 of QJPP01000373.1, read as the reverse complement.
TTTAGATAATGTCTCCATGAAGGAACCCCATGAGGAGTGCTACTCTAACCACTCCAAATCATGAGGTTACGAATACGGAATTTTGTGAAGCCATCTGTATGTTGGTTCAAGCCATGACAACTCAGTTGAAAAAGAAAGAGAAACTAAAGTAGAGGAAGAGGAAGGACAAGAAGACCAGAACATGGAACCAATCATCTTCTCAGCATAGGTCATCCGGGCCAACCCCATCTCCAGTTAGCACACCTGCCCTCGACTCTCAGTCTTGTCACCATAAGGCTCCGAAGACCTTGAGGTGCCCTCGTTGTAGTAGATGTGGTAAGTTTCATCTAGGTGAGTGTCTTTCTGGCAAAGGGAGGTGTTTTGGGTGTGGTCAGTTAGGCCATAGGATCAAGAATTGCCCCTCATCTAAGCAGAGCAACTGTGATGTTCAGCTCTAAACCCAATTCCTTTCATTGCCTAGCCATTCAGATCAGAGTATTCCTCCAGGAGTTGAATCAGGTACGTCACTAAATTTTCTTCCTTTATGCATCCATAGTCTCCGGACCCCTACTCTTGTTTGGTTGTGAGTTGTTTTGACCTAGAAATAAGGGGGGGAGAAGAGAGTTGAGGCCTACAATTTTAAGAGAAGGAGAGTCTTCGACTATAGAAGGAAGTGGGTAGTCGTGCTAGATTTTGGAGTAGGGTATGTCCTGCTAGGGTAAAACGATCATAGTTCCTTGGAGAGGTTGGTGAGAGGTCCATAGACTCAGAAGGGTAGCATGAACCTAAGGGGGAGATGGTGGAATGTAGAATTGACCAGATTTTAAGGGCTCAGGTAGCGATGCTTGTGAATGTTAGAACAAAGTCAAGAGGGGAGGCTGAAGCTTATCTTCATCCTAGCGTCCTAAGTAAAATTCTGCCATTATGATATCTTTTGCATGCCTTGTGTGTCAGCGCCATGGTACTATTTCAGATTCACGCTCATGTTCAGATTCTAGAATGGCAAGTGATTGCTTCAGACAACGATTCTACTCTTATCATGTGATTCTATAAATTCCAGCTTTAGTCCTTGAGGTTTGTTATCTATGTAAACTCATGTCTCTCAGTACGCTCAGTCCTATTTACTCAATTCAGTCCTCAGACATTCCTTAATGGCAAATCAAATCATGTTACTTCATGTATATGCTCAGACCTGATTCTTCAAATGGTTCGCGCTTATGATTTCCTTGATCTAAAGCCCTTTTACCTTTGCCTTTGATGTAAGGGTGGTGATCCCCACCATTCATGCCTTACATTCCCAGTATGTGAAATACTCATGCCTACTGCGCTCAATTCCCCAAGCCTCACTTTGAGTGGCTTGATCACGCTAAGTGTAAGTTAAGATCAATCTGTAATCCTTCATTCGTGACGCTCCTGCTCCTACTCTTTCCTTTCAATGATTCTGGTTTATGTTGTTGTAAGTGTTAGGGAAGAAGGCCTTGTAGTAGCCTAGCTGGGAGGTAGCAAATTCCTTTTCCTTGTTAGTGTACTTGTTCCACCTTGACTTCTAGGTGTGGGTGAATTATGAGGTAAGGATTATTCATGCAAAATAGTTAGATGAGGAAGTTTAGCATGTCCCTCTGTAGAAGTTCTTGAATTTGCGATTCCTAGTTATGATAGGAAATAGGAGAGAAGTCTTAAATAGGATAAGCTACGAAACCATAGGGTGACCATAGTTATAAGCTTGAACATCGTGATGGGATACATGTGGATAATTGTTTGCGCAACTAGTAACCCTTTGGTTAGGAGCCCTAGGTTAGTTGGTTGTTGTGATTAGAGGGAATACTATTCTTAGAAGATGTTCTAGATGCAAGAGACCTGGTCGAGATAGGTTTGACCATGGAGAATCGGGTAGTTAGACTCATACCTTAGTACCTTTATGTGTGTTGTTGAGGTGGTTAGTTGCAAATGGTAGGAGTGGTATTAAAAAGAGAATAGTTTTCCCCGTATATCTACTCCTCTCAGTTTGGTGTCCCTTTCGGTTACCTGCGATTTCTAGAGTAGGTTTGTTCTTTATGAGTTTTAGTTGAGTTCCTACTCTCATCCCAGACCAGTTATCATGTTGGATATCCAGTTCCTGTCCTGTTGGTTGTTCTTACACTTTCAGCATGCATACGTGTCTCATGAAACTAACTCAGTTTTTATTTCAATCAGAAGTTGATTACCACGATAGTACTTCAGCTTTTACAACTCAGTTGAAGGAGCTACTTGGGAAGCAGAATCATCCATGAAGGCCAGGTACCTTCACCCTTTTCCTTCAGACCCGGGTTCAACTTGAGGTAGTAGTTCCACCCTTAGTATGTCCTTACAAATCTATTATGTTAGTTTCCCTCACGATCCTCGCATGTATTCACATTTTCAAAGTTGATTAAGCCATGTTTTAAGTTCAAAAGTTCAGTTTCATATTTATTATTCAGTTTTCATGTTTCGTTTTTGGTTGGGCTATTTTCTCTCTAGAGTCCCCTTGCTTAGTCTTCATTCGAGGACGAATGATCCCAAGGGAGAGATATTGTAACACCCCCAAAATCCTAAACTAATACCCGAACCTTTTTCCATGAGTGTAATGATTATTTTCCTAGTGTGGTGAGTGCTTTGGATGCAAATCATGTTCATAAGAAACTCCTATTATCAAGTTAAGTCGCAAGCACCTCACCAAAGTAAGTTTTCATGTAAGTCTAAACTAGAGTCAAATTCAATCAATCATTTCTCCTAAAATATAAAGAGTTAGGTGGCCTAGTACACACCAAATTAATGGTTTTTGAGTCTTCTTTCCAACGCCACCGATCGCACATTAATCCGAGTCCGGAGTAAAAAGTTATGGGCAGTTTACTGCAGTGCTGCCAGTGATGACAGATGGGAATGACGAACCGTCTTTTTGAACGACGATCCGTACTTCGAGTCGCCGCTGCTGTACTGAACCTTAAAATTTTCATTCTCAAAACTACTGAATGGTTCACGATCCGTAGACCAAAACCACGGTCCATAGAGTGACCCGTGGTTTGTCAAAATTCAGCTTTTCTTCCCCAAAATCCATGAGTGAGTCTACGACCCTTGTTTAATCCAACGAGTCCGTCCTGTTGACTCGTGGAATTGGTTTAGAGGATTGGCATATTCTCCAAGTTCACGACTCGACTCTACGACCCATCGTATGAATGACGAACCATCATTTGAGTCGTGGTTCCACCTTAGATAAACTAAGCTCCCAGAGACAACGAGTCCAGATGACGAGCCATCATCCATTCTATGGGGCCGTCCTGTTGACTCATCGAATGCCTTCTGCGACTTGATTCCTTGGCCAGGAACCACGGGTTAGAACCACGAGTCGTGGTTCAAACGACGGACCGTAGAACCGACCCGTGATTCCTGAATCTGAGCTTTTTCCAGATTTTTTTAATTAAGTCCAGGGGTAATTTTGTAATTTCCCACTCTTTTAACTCCTATACTAAGTTGTTTTAAGCCTTTTTAGAAGGGTTTTTATTCCCACTTGACCTAAGTTCTCTCCCATTCTTTCAATCAACTTTCAAAAGAAGAAAAATGAGTCCCATCTTCTCAAACTTCAAGATAGGGTTTCTAGCTCCAAGTCTCAAATCCAAGTTCAAGTCTCCTAAGTCTTTTCAATTCAAGTGGATTAGCTTCAATCAAGGTATGTGAGTATTTAACAATGGGTTTCTTTCACCCTTGTGCCCAAAACCCCTAATTCAAGTTTTGATTTCATGATTTTCAAATTAGGGTTCTTATCCAATTCTTATGGGTTTTTGCTAAATATGATCTTCTCATGATTTGTTTATGAAATTACTACTAAATTGCATGATTTCATATGGGTTTTTACATGTTAACTCTTCTTTCATGAATTGAAGTTTAACCATGGAAATTTTTACATGCATGAAGTTGATTTAAGTAAATTAGATTTTTATAGCATGTTCATTATGGATTTTCAAGCATATGCATGTCTAGTTCCTATGTTCTATGAAAGTATATGTTTTATGAAATTGAACTAGAGTCATGCAAATTTTACAAGTAATGAAGTATGCAAGTTTTCCCATGTTATGAAGTATGATGCAATATAAGACACATGATGTTCCATCAATGCTCATGAATCGACTTCAAAACCCTAATTCATGAGTAGTATGACGATTCGGGGTATGAAAATATTATGAAAAAGTATGAACAAGTTTGGCATTGATGTGCCACATGTATGTGAGCTCATGTTATATGTATATATATGTTTCAGAAGTAGTATTTAGCACCGAGTTGGACCGGGTGAGAGTATATTTAGTCCCAGAACTACGTGCCACCGTAGGTTGCCCGTGTTGAGACTTATGATGACAGGATCCTGGTATGAAATAAAATGGTTCTAACTTTGGCAGGTTAGGATGACCTTTTTCGGTGTGGGGCAATGACACCAGACTCCATGGAGCTCAGCATGGTTTAATATCGGTTAAGAGAAACTCCACATGCTTATTTTACGCTATGAAGTTATATGATCTTATATTTGAAACTTAAGCCTTCTTCATGACTTATGCTTCTTATCTTATTATTTGCTTATGTCCTTTTCTTTATGTAATAAATCACTTTAAGTATGTTTTTAAACTGTTTTATCATGATTCATGCATCGCTCTCATACTGAGTACATTCCATAGTACTGACGCATATTTTGCGCTGTATCCTTTGATGATGCAGATTCAGGTGTTCCTCCTCAGATTCGTGGCTAGAGTCCCCAGGCCACTTTCCCAGTCAGCTGTTGGTGAGTCCTATTAGGTCGAAGGCTAGTTATGTTCTTAGTTTATGTTAGCTTTTTCATTTCCGTACTTCGAGTTAGCCAGGGTCTTGTCCTAGCAACTCCTTATGTCATGTAGAGGCTTTTCAGACATAGACAGTGTTCGAGTCTTTTTCTGGATTTTATATTTCCATTTGACTCGATTACCTATGTATCTGATTCCAGATTTATCTATTATGGTTCTGCTTATCTTTTGTTATGCTTGAGAATGCTATGACCAAGGGTTACCTTAGGATCCTTGTGGTCCCAAGCCCCGTGTTACGTCTAGGGGGTAACCTCGGGGCGTGACAAGAGCAATGAGCTAAAGTTGTCCATTTTCCAGGACGAGGACCTAGACCGATGCTACCCTTGAGAAGAGGTGATGGACGGATGGAATTGAAAATGGGGAACTTTTTCAATGATACAGGAGAATACTGAGATGTCAAAGCGCAATTGATGGAGATTAGGCATCTCGGTTGGAAACGTGGCCTCGTTGTTCAAGAAATTGAGTTTTGTCAAGAATTAAGAAGAGAAGGATCCACCTCTTACTATGCCTTTTGTTTTGGTCTAATTTGTATTGATCCAAATACTTCTTTATATGGACCTTCCGAGGAACTTATCGAGAAAGAATTGCATTTGGTTAGATATTGTGTGGTTTGTAAGAAAGGATCGGTTTCTTTTACAATGCCTTATCAAATATTCAAAAGATTTTCTAGATGAATGACCATTTGTGCGAGTTCCAACTGCCATTGTAATTTTTCTATATAATGCTCTAAATTTATTTATCTAGTCAGATTTACGAAATAAAATGTGTATGTTGATGGCGGTTGAGCTTGGTCAGCATGTACTTTGGTTGGTAGTGGCAATGGAGTTGTCAAAGAGGGAGGTGGAGCTCTTGTTTTGTGGGCTAAGGCGAATCCAAGATTCGATGTTTATGGGTTGCTACAATGACCTCAAGATAATATACAATTATGATTGATTTATAGATATTTAGTGGATATTTGAACTTGCATATTACTCTCTGATCTGCCCCTATTGCCGGGTCTGATCTTTTATAAGCAACTCACTGATAGATTCAAGAAAATATAGACAAATAGTTTGATCTCGAGCTAAAAGTGCACCAGTATGAAGGATCGTCAGCGTACCGAAGTATATGTATAAAGGACAATTTTGAATCGAAGACCAAACTTAAGGAACTATTTTGGACCTTTTCTCATAATAATTGTGACTAATAAGAGTTTCCATTTCTTATTTCTTTAATTTGATTTAAACTACTCTGTATTGTCAATTTCTTATTTGCTAAGAAGAGGGTTTTTTTCCCCCAAATGGGGGTCGGGGAAGGGGAAATGGGGGAGGGAATTACAAGGTCGGGAGTCGAACCCTCACCAACAAGGTGAAAGTCCAGGTAGCCAATCAATTGAACTACTAAGATTCTCCGCTATGAAGAGCTTTGAATATTTGGTTTCTTGGAAAGACATTGGTTGACTACTTGACTTTGGTTGTCCATCAAAGAAGTTTCAAAATCTTGTAGTCTAAATTTTATTTCTGTATAAACAGTACATAAATTCAGCAACTTTAATCTATTGATTTTTTCCGATCGATTGTCCGATTTAGGCCTGAAGGCTGCATATCGACAATTCTCTTCTTCACATTGCTGAAAGATGCAGCTAGGTCTTCAGCTGTCTTGCAAATATTCATGTCTGCAGCCGAATCCGACGTTGTCAGGGAGACATTTTTGCCATCTGATTATCAACCAATTATTTCTATATTAGGCTCTCTGATGGTTTTTCTTTCCGAGAAACAACTTTACTTCAGCCTCTGTAACGCTCGGATTCTTGTTGATCAAGCCAACTTGGTATGATTTCTCCCCCCCCCCCTTCTTTTTGTGTTTGTCTTGTTTTTCATGAAAAGTTTGGTTTTTATAAAATCTAATTTAGTGGTAAGATCACAATGTCAGGAGCTCGAACACTTTGTTACCTATGGCGGAGCAACTCTTATCCGGGGGGGGGGGGGCGGGTGTCATTGATACCATGTTGCTACAAAATTACAGTGTCTAGATAGGTAATTTTTTTATTGTATATACTAGTTTTTATTACGTGTGTTGCATGTGTATCCCATGCAATTTAGTATGAATATATTTAAATGATATAATTAATATTAAAATTTATTTTTAATGAGTTACACTAAATTTGAAGAGAGAAAATACAAGCTCAAATTGATGAATATTGAACCTATTCAAATTTGGTTAGATAAATATTCAACTTGACAATTATTTTGTCTTTTTTAGTGTTTTAATGACATACAATTTACATGTGTCTTTTACAGTCACATACATATCAAGACGTCATTAACAAATGAAAATACTATTTTATAAAAGATTTAAAGGAATTTGATCAACATATGTTTTTCTTAGGATGACTAATATATCATTGTCAATTATCATTGTGTAACAACAACAACAACAAAAAACATAGTGTAATCTCACAAGTGTAGTCTGGAGAAGGTAATATGTACGCAAAAATAACAAGATAAAAAAATAACAAATAGTAATAAAAATCTAAAAATACAAAAATAATTCTAATATTCCAAAAATGAGAAAGCAATACAAAATAATCATGGTATAAAGATGTAAAAATTAGTAGTTATTTGTGATACAGATATGTAATACTTATGGGTACATCAGAAAAGTTTTATTAAAATCATAATTATATGTACCTAGGTACCTAGGCTGTCCAGTAACTCATGCAAAGAAGAAGAAGGCAAACTACAATGACATCATTAAGAAGTTGAAGGACAAGCTTCAGAATTGGAAATGCAAGTTGTTATCACTTGGGAGGAAAATTGTTTTGATCAACAATGTCTTACAAAGCATGCCCATGTACTTGTAATCTATAGTGGTACCTCCTAGATTCATACTTCATGAATTACAAAATGTATTTGATAGATTTTTGTGGAGTACCAAAGAGGAAGGTAAAAACAAGCACTGGGTTGCATGGTTGAAGATGTGCTACTCAAAAGAGGAAGGAGGTGTGAGATTCAGATCTCCCTTTGATTTCTCTAACACTATGTTTGCTAAATTATGGTGGAAATTTAGAACATCTAGATCTCTATGAACAGATTTCATATGGAACAAATATTGCAAGAAACTTATTCCTAGTGTGGTGCAATGGAAACGAGGGTCTCAGGTATGGAAGAAAATGTTGGAAGCTAGAGAAGAAATTAAACAAGAAATCTGGTGGCAACCTACTGTGAGTTCATTCAATATCTGGATTGATAATTGGACACAATTGGGAGCATTAGACTATGTTGTTGATAGTGATTTCCCAATTGATGAAAGTATAGAGGATTGGAACTATTTCATGCTTGGTGATAGCTAGAATATTAGCAGATTGCAACAGAGTCTACCAGATGAAATAGTGGATCATGTTAGAAACAACATCACAACCTATGCTGAAGCAGGAAAGTGTGATCTACCATGGTGGATGTCCACAAGCAGTGAAAAATTTACAGCGAACAATTCTTGGGAATTACTAAGGCAAAAACACCCTTATGATATTCCATTTGGTAAAATCTTGTCCAAGAGTGTTCTTATTAAAATCTCATGCTTCTTTTGGAGGTTATGGAAGTATAAAATACCAAGTGGATGAGATTGTAGCAATATGTGGCATTGTTATAGTGTCAAAATGTAGATGCTGCACACAGCCTCATCAGGAAACTATACACCACCTATTTATGACTAGTGACTATGCTAGAAGGGTATGGAGCTACTTTAATACAACTGCTGGTATTCTGGGTCCTTTTGTACAACTACATTCAATGGCGGAACACTGAATGTGTAGCCATACTCAAACCCTTAATACAAGTTGCCCTTGCCATAATTTGTTGGCAGATTTTGAAATGGAGAAATGTTAAAATTCATGAGAAGAACATATCCTCGATCAGGAAAATATATGGGATTAGCCACAAGTGCAACTCTGATGGTGCTTCTAGGGAAAATCATGGCCCTAACTCCGTTGCGTTTTGCATTAGAGACCATAGAGGAGACTTGGTTTATGCTAGTGGGACTCAAATCTCTGATACTACAAGCCTAGAAGTTGAAACTCAAGCTATTCTAAGGGAAATTAGACACTGTGTAGAAAATTAGATTCTACCAATGATCATGGAAACAAATTCAATGACAATAAACAAGATTATGGAAGGAGAATGGGAGATCCCTTGGAATATATGCATGGTGGTGGGACAAATTAAAGAATGGAGGCTAGAAGGAGAAATACAGTTCAGACATACTCTTAGAGAAGACAACACATTGACAGACTAATTAACTAACCATGTTTTTATTTTGCAAGTACAATAAGTTATCTTTCATTCCAGGAACTATTAATTGATGCAAGGAAAATAATTAATACAAATAAACAGGGAATCCGACAAATAAGGGTGAGTGCATAAGATTAGATCCAACGCACACTATATAGTCAGAATAGGTTTACATGTAGGAATCAACACAACAATCAACAAGATGCAGTAAATCTAGTTCAAAAAACAAGGTTGAATAAAAACAGACATAATGGTTCAGCATTGGTACATAGAAACATCTAGATGAAGAATCTTATAATGCTAGTCTCCATAAGGTGGTATCAATTTCTATGAGATTCAACCCTTCATAAAGGTAACAATAAAGGATTTCTGTCATCTACAACATACAAGCCTAAACCTAGTAAAAGTTTGGAATGGTTTACCCATCTGAAATATTGATGAACACCTATCATCAGCTTGATGCTTGAAGTTGGTCTTCATTGGTCATGATTTCATAGTGCCTGTGAGAAATTTAGGCGACTTGAAATAAAAACGCCCAAAGCTCGATGTGACAAGACTAGGTGAAATTAGTGTTGAGTATGGGAGAATCTGTACAAAGTGAAATGACAGAATCTAGGCTATCATGGGAGGTTACCTGAAAATAAAGAGAAGAAATTCAGATTATCCGGAGGAGCCACACAACATCATCTTCTTGTACGAAATCATCAGATCTATCAAGGTGCAAGATCCTTTTCCTAACAAAGCTCAGAATAGCGAGAAGTTTAGAATCGAGACACGAAAATAAAGGGTAAAGAGCTCAGACTGAATGAGTGAAATGATGCTACAGTTATGTCGATTGGAGTTCCTGTGTTGGAACTCCGATGACATGGGGGGCAGAAAATTTATCTCTCGTATCTACTCCCCATCTTCATAGTTAGATTTGAAATTTCTTCAAAAAAGAGTGCAAAATGAAAGGTGAAGGGTTACCTTGATAGTCATTGATGTGCCGCCATTTTACGGCACTTTCGACTCCTTTTAACAAAGAACAATCGTATGTTTTCAAGCAACCGTCATCGTTTTTGATGTGTTTATGGTGTATTTTCAGGAAATAGGAACAAACATGGAAACGGAAGGAAATGCGAGCAAAAAGACGTTCTAGATAAGAGTGACGGTCCGAGTGACGTTGGGATTGTGTTTCTTGGACGCACCAAGGCAGCCCGCGATTAGGATTCCTACCGTGTTTGGGATTTGGTTTCTTGGATTCCTAATGCGTTTGGGATTGTGTTTCTTGGACGCACCAAGGCAGCCCGCGATTAGGATTCCTACCGTGTTTGGGATTTGGTTTCTTTGATTCCTAATGCGTTTGGGATTGTGTTTCTTGGACTCCTATAAATACCCTATGTTAGGTTTATTTTATTATGATGCAAATCACGTTTTTTTACAATAGTTTTAGGAGATTTGAGCGAAACTTCGAGAGCAAGAAACACGGTTTCTTTGTCTTGAATCTTGTTCTTGAATCGTTCTTGGGATCTTGTTTTTCTTGTTCTTGGAATAATTGAAGATTGTTTTCACTATATTGTAAGAATCTCTTCTCTTTATTATGAGTACAATTCTCTTCTCTTTTCTTTATAGCATGATTAACTAAACCTCCCACAACTAGGGTTGTGGGAGCCATGGCAGAAGTAGCAAGATAGATTCCGGGTAGCGACGGGTTCAATATGTATGTTGTCACATTGTTAATCATTCGTTATTTAAAGTTTTCTAGTGGTTGCAAACATTAGAACATGCCTAGGTTTAAATTTGCTTGAGTAAAGAGATTAAAACTGGGAAACTTGATTAACAACAAGGATTCGAGACTACTAACTCTCGTCTAATGATTAATGCTGTGTAGAACTAGATTTTAAATCTACTTGATGTTTTGAAGGAATTGAATCTAAAAAAGCAACATCTTATTCGAGGTTCGAGAGAATAGAAAAGAGGAAATGTTGTTTAGTGTTGGTCGAGAGACGTTTAGACGATACCATAAATTCATCAGCATCTTGACGCAGCATCCATAAAAGAAACCCGATAAGCCTAGAAATCGACAATTGTTACCGGTGCCACGCACATGGGTACACACTTTCCCTAGTTCATTCTCCTACTGATATCATTCCATATGTTAATTTGTTCGTTTTGTTTACGTCATGTGGTTTACACAATACCCGCCCCCCCTTTCTATTTACCAGAAATTATGACTATTAGTACATACCTCTACTCCACCGCGCAGCTTAATTCTCACCAATTCCTGTGGGATTGCGATCCCCAATCTAGTTGGGTTCATATTTGACTACGATCGTTACGCTTCCTAAATTGGAGGTGTAGTTTGGCCGTTATCAAATAGTTGGCGCGTTGCCCAGGGAATACGGTTGGTTTTATTAAGTCTGGTGGTGTTTATTGATCTCTTAGTCATACTTTCCCTTCTTTTACTTTATTTCTGTAGTGTTCTTTGTTTTTTTTATAGTGGGTATATAGTTGTGCATTACGTTGTTTATTAAGTCTAGGTGTCTTGATGAAGTCTGAGTAATCAAGACACTCGCGTCGTGCCGCGACGTTAAATCAGGCGCTGTATGGGAGGCAACCCATAAATTGTTGTTGTATTATAGTCTAATTAATTCGTGGGGAAACCTGTGAGTCACCACCGAGGGTTTTTGTTGTCGTGTTTCTTTTCCCTCCGGTGTGCTATCTAGTAGAACCGGCATGTTTAGGTTGTGATTTTAAATTTTTTAGTGTCTATAGTGATGAGCATGGCATTTTTGTTAACTAAAACGAGGCCCCTTTAAAAAAAATTTCTGGTTTTGTACTTATGTTGAAACGATTGACTGTCTGGATCCTTGAATGTCATTGTGTGATTATGATTAGAATGAGTATGCTTAAGCCGAGTGGTTGTTTGATAGTTGGTAGCGATATAGTTTCTTGGTGCCAAGTTTGTGAGATGATTGTTATAAATTCTTACTCTGTGCATGCATCTAGAACTTTCCCGGTCTATTTTGTTAAGTTTGAAGTTTAGTTGCTTAGGAAAGGATCACAGGCCCTTTTTGTGTGCAGCCCACTTAACCTATAAGACCGTCCAAATGCAAATAATCCCTTTTTGATCCCTATTTGAGCCATAATTGACCTTGTTCTTTCAATAACCTGTCACCGTTCCTGTTTAACTTTGAATCCCTATTTTGGCCCTGGTCCTTCCTTGGACATCGTGCACCTCAACCCAGGCAAACAGCCTAAGTTGAGGGTGGCTACTATAGAGGTAAACCCTGTTTTGGCCCTGGTCCTCCCTAGGACATCGTGCACCTCACTTCAGGCAATCAGCCTAAGTTGAGGGTGGCTACTATAGAGGTGAATGATAAGAAAAAGAGGATGGAGAAAATTGGTTGTGAGTAGAATGAAAATTCGGGTGTGTGCCTAAGAAAAGAAAGAAAAAAAAAGAGATGAAAAAGATCGAAAAAGAAATAAAAAAAATTGTCAAAATAAAGAGGCCGCATTTGTAGCGAGAAACAAGGAAATAAAAAAGGGTGAAAAAGGATGAACAAAGTAAAGTTATGTGGTAATATGATGTCAATGGTTCCAAGGAGGGCTTAGTCACTAACCCCTAAATGTATCATACCTGCACCTGAAGCCTCATTACAAGCCAAAACAAGTCCTGTAGTGATCTTGAGCGGCTTTCTGAAGAACTGAAATAGAATAGTAAGGGCAAGCCTATGGTATCGCATGTGCATTGTTTGAAATCATTTGTGAGTGTGAGCGCTTACCTAGTCCCAAATCTTGTGTGTGGGATTTCTTTGTGGTGAGGGCACCAAGATTTCTGTATTGTCTATTAACTGTTAGGATAGCCGCGCGTGTGTATGTACAATATTCTATCATATCGGAATGACATGTTTGGATCCTTGCACGTTAATATTTCACACATTTATGTGCTATAAGGGAGCTTGATTTAAAATTGAAGATGAGTTTGAATGACCATGAGTTGCTATAGACACGAGTTTGTTTTTTAGTTGAGTCGTCGTATTGTTTTTTTTTTATGTCATATTGCTTGAGGACAAGCGAACGTTTTAAGTTGAGGGTGTTGATGTGCCGCCATTTTACGGCACCTTTGACTCCTTTTAACTAAGAACAATCGTACATTTTCAAGCAACCGTCGTCGTTTTTGATGTGTTTATGGTGTATTTTCAGGAAATAGGAACAAACATGGAAACGGAAGGAAATGCGAGCAAAAAGACGTTCTGGATAAGAGTGACGGTCCGAGTGACGTTGGGATTGTGTTTCTTGGACGCACCAAGGCAGCCCGCGATTAGGATTCCTACCGTGTTTGGGATTTGGTTTCTTGGATTCCTAATGCGTTTGGGATTGTGTTTCTTGGACGCACCAAGGCAGCCCGCGATTAGGATTCCTACCGTGTTTGGGATTTGGTTTCTTGGATTCCTAATGCGTTTGGGATTGTGTTTCTTGGACTCCTATAAATACCCTATGTTAGGTTTATTTTATTATGATGCAAATCACGTTTTTTTACAATAGTTTTAGGAGATTTGAGCGAAACTTCGAGAGCAAGAAACACGGTTTCTTTGTCTTGAATCTTGTTCTTGAATCGTTCTTGGGATCTTGTTTTTCTTGTTCTTGGAATAATTGAAGATTGTTTTCACTATATTGTAAGAATCTCTTCTCTTTATTATGAGTACAATTCTCTTCTCTTTTCTTTATAGCATGATTAACTAAACCTCCCACAACTAGGGTTGTGGGAGCCATGGCAGAAGTAGCAAGATAGATTCCGGGTAGCGACGGGTTCAATATGTATGTTGTCACATTGTTAATCATTCGTTATTTAAAGTTTTCTAGTGGTTGCAAACATTAGAACATGCCTAGGTTTAAATTTGCTTGAGTAAAGAGATTAAAACTGGGAAACTTGATTAACAACAAGGATTTGAGACTACTAACTCTCGTCTAATGATTAATGCTGTAACTAGATTAATCTACTTGATGTTTAGGATTGAAATCTAAAAAGCACATCTTTTCGAGGTCGAGAGAATAGAAAAGGAAATTTGTTTATTTGGTCGAGAGACGTTTAGACGATACCATAAATTCAATCACATCTTGACGCGCATATAAAAAGAACCCGATTAAGCCTAGAATCGACATTGTTACCAACGCCATGGTAAACACTTCCCTAGTTCATTCTCCTACTGATTATCATTCATATGTTAATTGTTCGTTTTGTTTACGCATTGTTTACACAAACCCCCCCCCCCCTTTTATTTACCAGAAATTATTGACTATTAGTCACATACTTCACTAACGACTTAATTCTCACCATATTCCCTGTGGGATTCGACCCCAACCTAGTTGGGTTCTATATTTGACTACGATCGCTTACGCTTCCTAATTGGAGGTGTAGTTTGAGCGTTATCAAATAGTGGCGCCGTTGCCAGGGAATACGGTTGTTTATTAAGTCTGGTGTGTTTATTTGACTCTTAGTCATACTTTCCTTCTTTTACTTTTATTTGTTGTTTTTGTTTTTTATAGGGTATATAGTTGTGCATACGGTTGTTTATTAAGTCTAGGGTGTCTTGATGAAGTCTGAGTAATCAAGACACCCGCGTCGTGCCGCGACGTTAAATCAGGCGCTGTATGGGAGGCAACCCATAAATTGTTGTTGTATTATAGTCTAATTAATTCGTGGGGAAACCTGTGAGTCACCACCGAGGGTTTTTGTTGTCGTGTTTCTTTTCCCTCCGGTGTGCTATCTAGTAGAACCGGCATGTTTAGGTTGTGATTTTAAATTTTTTAGTGTCTATAGTGATGAGCATGGCATTTTTGTTAACTAAAACGAGGCCCCTTTAAAAAAATTTCTGGTTTTGTACTTATGTTGAAACGATTGACTGTCTGGATCCTTGAATGTTATTGTGTGATTATGATTAGAATGAGTATGCTTAAGCCGAGTGGTTGTTTGATAGTTGGTAGCGATATAGTTTCTTGGTGCCAAGTTTGTGAGATGATTGTTATAAATTCTTACTCTGTGCATGCATCTAGAACTTTCCCGGTCTATTTTGTTAAGTTTGAAGTTTAGTTGCTTAGGAAAGGATCACAGGCCCTTTTTGTGTGCAGCCCACTTAACCTATAAGACCGTCCAAATGCAAATAATCCCTTTTTGATCCCTATTTGAGCCATAATTGACCTTGTTCTTTCAATAACCTGTCACCGTTCCTGTTTAACTTTGAATCCCTATTTTGGCCCTGGTCCTTCCTTGGACATCGTGCACCTCAACTCAGGCAATCAGCCTAAGTTGAGGGTGGCTACTATAGAGGTAAACCCTGTTTTGGCCCTGGTCCTCCCTAGGACATCGTGCACCTCACTTCAGGCAATCAGCCTAAGTTGAGGGTGGCTACTATAGAGGTGAATGATAAGAAAAAGAGGATGGAGAAGATTGGTTGTGAATAGAGTGAAAATTCGGGTGTGTGCCTAAGAAAAAAAAAAGAGATGAAAAAGATCGAAAAAGAAATAAAAAGAATTGTCAAAATAAAGAGGCCGCATCTTTTGCTAGAAACAAGGAAATAAAAAAAAAGGTGAACAAGGATGGACAAAGTAAAGTTATGTGGTAATATGATGTCAATGGTTCCAAGGAGGGCTTAGTCACTAACCCCTAAATGTATCATACCTGCACCTGAAGCCTCATTACAAGCCAAAACAAGTCCTGTAGTGATCCTGAGCGGCTTTCTGAAGAACTGAAATAGAATAGTAAGGGCAAGCCTATGGTATCGCATGTGCATTGTTTGAAATCATTTGTGAGTGTGAGCGCTTACCTAGTCCCAAATCTTGTGTGTGGGATTTCTTTGTGGTGAGGGCACCAAGATTTCTGTATTGTCTATTAACTGTTAGGATAGCCGCGCGTGTGTATGTACAATATTCTATCATATCGGAATGACATGTTTGGATCCTTGCACGTTAATATTTCATACATTTATGTGCTATAAGGGAGCTTGATTTAAAATTGAAGATGAGTTTGAATGACCATGAGTTGCTATAGACACGAGTTTGTTTTTTAGTTGAGTCGTCGTATTGTTTTTTTATGTCATGTTGCTTGAGGACAAGCGAACGTTTTAAGTTGAGGGTGTTGATGTGCCGCCATTTTACGGCACTTTCGACTCCTTTTAACTAAGAACAATCGTACGTTTTCAAGCAACCATCGTCGTTTTTGATGTGTTTATGGTGTATTTTCAGGAAATAGGAACAAACATGGAAACGGAAGGAAATGCGAGCAAAAAGACGTTCTGGATAAGAGTGACGGTCCGAGTGACGTTGGGATTGTGTTTCTTGGACGCACCAAGGCAGCCCGCGATTAGGATTCCTACCGTGTTTGGGATTTGGTTTCTTGGATTCCTAATGCGTTTGGGATTGTGTTTCTTGGACGCACCAAGGCAGCCCGCGATTAGGATTCCTACCGTGTTTGGGATTTGGTTTCTTGGATTCCTAATGCGTTTGGGATTGTGTTTCTTGGACTCCTATAAATACCCTATGTTAGGTTTATTTTATTATGATGCAAATCACGTTTTTTTACAATAGTTTTAGGAGATTTGAGCGAAACTTCGAGAGCAAGAAACACGGTTTCTTTGTCTTGAATCTTGTTCTTGAATCGTTCTTGGGATCTTGTTTTTCTTGTTCTTGGAATAATTGAAGATTGTTTTCACTATATTGTAAGAATCTCTTCTCTTTATTATGAATACAATTCTCTTCTCTTTTCTTTATAGCATGATTAACTAAACCTCCCACAACTAGGGTTGTGGGAGCCATGGCAGAAGTAGCAAGATAGATTCTGGGTAGCGACGGGTTCAATATGTATGTTGTCACGTTGTTAATCATACATTGTGTAACGTTTTCTAGTGGTTGCAAATATTAGAACATGCCTAGGTTTAATTTGCTTGAGTAAAGAGATTAAAATCGGGAAAACTTGATTAACGACAAGGATTCGAGACTACCAACTCTCGTCTTAAAGATTAATGCCGTAACTGGATTACTCTACTTGATGTTAGGATTGAAATCTAAAAAGCACATCTTTTCGAGGTCGAGAGAATAGAAAAGGAAATTTGTTTATTTGGTCGAGAGACGTTTAGACGATACCATAAATTCAATCACATCGTGACGCGCATATAAAAAGAACCCGATTAAGCCTAGAATCGACATTGTTACCAACGCCATGGTAAACACTTCCCTAGTTCATTCTCCTACTGATTATCATTCATACGTTAATTGTTCGTTTTGTTTACGCATTGTTTACACAAAAAAAAAACCCTTTTATTTACCGAAAATTATTGACTATTAGTCACATACTTCACTAACGACTTAATTCTCACCATATTCCCTGTGGGATTCGACCCCAACCTAGTTGGGTTCTATATTTGACTACGATCACTTACGCTTCCTAATTGGAGGTGTAGTTTGAGCGTTATCAGTCATCGTCCCAGCTCCATAGCAAAGATGATCATCAAGCTCCAACAAGCTTCACTGATGGAGATGAAGATCAACAAAGGTAGAGGCGGAACTTTAGGGTTTTTTTCCAAAGATCAGCTGATCTTATCTATATTCGTTTTGTTGTTTTCTTTTAATTTCCTTTTGCATTTTTGGAGTGGGCCTGCTCCGATTTGGAGTTGGCTGTTTGGTGTACAAATTTTTTATTTTAATAAATAGCCCATGGCCAACCTTTAACCTAATTTTTTTTTATATGTACCTGGATCATTTGTCTGAATCAACACAATAATCTTGTCACAAATTTAAATCAATCAAGCTCCTAGTACAAGTTTTATAGAACGAATAAACATAACCAAATTATTAAAGTTAGTTTCTTAAAAGTTCTAGAGTTGCTTAATAAAAATGTGCATCAACAAGGTATACAACTTTATGAATACTTATAAGAGGAAGTAACAAATATGAAAAGCAACTTTACTGATTTAGTTGTAGCCTCCCTGTACTGTTGCTTCAAATGGTGCATATTACTTATCAGTAAGTTCTTTTATACAAGCTTAACAGTAACTAAAATTTAATTGCCAATGTGATAATTATTCCAGTAGATAAATTAATTAAATAATAATTTACTTTGATAACATATATATCTTTCTTAAAAATCAGTAAGTTGAATCACCAGAAGTTTAAGGATACACTCTAGCCATAATATAATATCATTAATAGAATTCCATAAATGTCCAACTTAATTTTGCAGGTCACACGTTCATAGAAGGTGAAAAGTTTTAAGTTTTCATAATTTTCTTTTTCCAATTTATATGTTCACTGTAGCTAAAAGTTACTGGAGTACCATTTAATATTATTTAAATTTTCAATTCACATCAGTTTACTTTTGAAGAATAATTTAATAAATTAATTTTGCACTAAAGGTTTTTTATTATAATGTATATTTACTTCTTTGTACATAATGTTGTTGCAAAAATATTTGATTGTAAGGGCTAAATTGTAACTCAACTATTAATGGATATTTTACTAATTCAACTTTTAACTTTGTGGCTTTCCACTTTTAGAATACTATAGATAGATACTATGTTATCGAATTTCCTTGAATTTTTCGTTTGTTTACTTTATTATATTTGAATGTTCTTAGTGAAAATCTTAGCTTCGTCTACTAGATTTCAGAAGGACGATGATCTTCATTCAGTGATGATTGAGGGATCAAATGTGTTGGAAAGGAAAAGGAAATCTAAAGGAGAAAGTGAACAAAAAATAGAGCAAAAGAGAAGAAAAGCTACTGCAATATTTTTATATTTATGATACTTCTGGAAACCTACGAGGAGAATTGCCTGTAAATAGGCGTACAATGAACTGGAAAGACTAAAATCTAGTCCACTAACCTACTAATTAACTATTTATCTGCCACAATATCTAATCTTGTTTTAATAAAGAAAACTAACAAACTCTTAAAGACTGGGTCAAATATTTTTGTATCACTTCTCAAACTTCCTTGAAAAACTAATATTAGGTGGGAGAATTCACTCAAGCCTATAAACTCATTAATATTTTTCTTTTTAATTAATGACGATCAATTAGCACACAACAAAGATGGTAAAAATTCCTCTGCAAAAGTTTATTCGCGCCATTGAAAGAAGTCACCTTTAATAGGAAGTTAACTCCCCCACCAATAGTGGTCTTTATACAATGCAAACTCGGACATGCGCAAGTTTCATCAATATTTGATGTAAAAAGAAAAATATACTATAACAAGTTAAATTGCACAAATAGTACTAAATATAACTCAATCTTTCAAAAATTATTATTTTTTAGTTCAACCATCCGGTAGCCAAGGCACATTAATTCAAATTTACATCTGGTACACGTACTAAGGAGATAAAGCGCTACATATCATAAAAAATAGTTAAATTTTCCTTACAAATGTTTCTTGTAATACTTTTGTAGATTATTAGAAGCGGCATATCTTGGCTCTGTACGTTGGTTGGATATTCGTGGAAGTTAGGAACAGAAATGTTGTCACCAAAAACAGATTATGCTTGGTGTTCAAATTGGTAGATATGCTAATTCAATTATTAGGTTTGTTAATTATGAGAATGAAACTGAGAGCGAAAACAAGCCAACCCCTGTGCAATTTGCAACATTGCCCAAAATGAAAGGAGATTGATGGATGGAACTAGAATTGGCATATTTTAATATAAAAAAAAGGTGGTGATGGTCATGTTGAAGCAAGATTGATTGAGATTAAATGTCTTGATTACAAAGGTTGCCTCATTTTTGAAGGAATTCATGAGTTTCGTCCCAAAATAATCGAATACAAGTTGTTAGAAACGAATCTGGGATTTTAAGTTTTATGGGTTATGAACTATAACTCTTTTTGCTTTCTGGGTTTGCGATACATTATTTATACATATTAACACAATTTCTTAACATAAATGCAGAATTTAAGCCAAAGTTGTTGAGTTTTGCCAAAGCCGTAACTCTATTATAGTTTTGAAGTGTGCTCAAGTTAGCTCTGAGATTATGGTCACTAAAAAAAACTCTAAACTTAGTTTATGTTGCTCTTATTTCCAAATTTAGCATTACATCAACTTGTTAAGTTTATATGTATTTGTTGGGTTCTGCTAAACCCGTAACTCTATTATGGCTTCCCCTCCCCCCTCCCACCCAAAGTTGTGATAATAAAGTTGAAGTGTGTTCAAGTTGGCTTGGACATTATGATCACTAAAAAGAAAATATAGACTTTATAAGTGATTTATATTGCTCTTATTTCCAAAGTTAGCATTAATATGCTTCTAACTTGTTTAATTTACATGTATCTGTCTTCTAAACCTATAACTCCATTATAGCTCCGCCCATGGAAGTTGTGATAATGTAGTTGAAGTGTGTTCAAGTAATTGGATTAGACATTATGGTCATTAGGAAAACAATTCAAGACTATATAAGTGATTTATGTTGCTTCTATTTCCAAATTTTGCATCATATATATTAGCTTGATAAGTCTACATGTTGTTGGGTAATGCCAACAACCTGCCTATGGCAGGCCCACGAGGGGACTAGGGTGGCAGGGTTGGAGTCATAATCGAAAGTGATGCTTGCTTGGTGGGCTTAGTTAAGAAATAAAGTTGCGCCCTTACTATCACCTATAACTTTTGACATGATGGTAAGCGTCTGATCCTAACAAGTGGTATCAGAGCAAAGGTCAAAGGTCAAAGGTCTAATTCCTAAGGGCAACATGTTGCATGAGGCAGGTGTTGAGAGGTGGATTATTGGTTAACACCAACATCATGCCTATGGCAAAGCCCATGACGAGACTAGGGTGTCCTAGGTCAGAATCATGATTGAATATGACACTTGCTTGGTGGGCTTAATTAAGAAATAAAGTTATGCCTTTGCTATCAGTTGTAGCTTTTGGCATGATAGTAAGCGCTTGACTCAAACACATGTATGTAATTTATGTTAATTCATTGTTTCCTCGAAAAAGACATCTTGATTAACTTTTTTTTACCATAAAATTTGGGTAAGATCCACCAAAGTGGGTTGCCTTAACCGGATGTGCTTGTTAACATGTAAAGCTCGAAGGCTGCTTCAGTCCCTGACGAGGGAGATGCCAACCATCTCTCCTTTCTACGAACACCATCTTGATTGACTCAAGTATGTTATTTGTTTTATTATTTAGATGTTCCAGTTGGAAGTTTAAAACCTTGTGCCATAAGAAATAGCTATAATAGTTGATTTGATATAAACACCAATAATTACAAGTAATTTTTTTTTATGTCATAATGAGTTTATCTTGCAAAAATAAAATTTGTGTGCTCTAAACATTATATATCCATTAAATTGGTACTTCTTTCATAACCCTTCTTATCTTGGCTTGCCAATTTCAAACTCGAATAAAGGAGGGGTCATGGTATGAATCCTTGTAATACAGATATTATTCGGACGGGCTCACCTCGTTAGGCTAATTTTTGAAATAAGAGCAACATAAATCACTAATAAACTCTAGAGTTTTTTTTAATGACCATAATGTGAAAGCCAATTTGAGCACACTTCAAAGCAATATTAAAGTTACGGCTTTGATAGAACTCATTACTTTTGGCTCAAATTCTGCATTTATTTTTAGAAAGTATCTCAAAGCCAGAAAACAAAAATAGTTATAGTTTAGAAACCTGTAAATCTTAAAATATAAGATTCACCTCTGACGACTTGTATTTGATTATCTTGGGATGAAACTCAATTCCATCACCAATGAGGCCACCTTTGTAAACAAGACGCTTAATCTCAATCAATCTTTCTTCAACAAGACCATCATTACCTTCCTTGCCATTAAAATATCCCAATTCTGCTTTCATCCATCCCTCTCCTCTCATTTGGGCAATGTTGCTAGTTGCACAGTGTTGGCTTATTTTTCAGTCTCCGTTTCACTCTCATAATTAACAAACCTAATAATTGAATTAGCATATTCAAGTCATAGGACATAACTGTCAAGTTTAACACCAAATGACTAGCATAATCTGTCTTTGGTGACAATATTTTTGTTCCTATTCTTCCACGAATATCCAATAAACGCACAGTTCCAAGATATGTCGCTTCTAAAAATCTGCAAAAGTATTTCAAGAAACATTGGTACGAATAATTTTATAAATTTATTTTAATGATATGTAGGGCTTTAAATCCTTAGTAGGTCTACCAGATGCGAATTTGAATTAGTGGGCTTTGGGTATAGGATGGTTTAGCTAAAAAAATAATAATCTTTAAAAGATCCAGTTATATATATTATTATCTATTCAATTTAACTTGTTATAGAAGATTTTTCTTTTTACGATCTAAATGTTGACAGATCTGCGCACCGTCCTAGTTCGCGCCGTATAAATACCACTATGGATGGCGGAGTTAAGAGCTTCTCATTAAAGGAGACTTCTTTCAAGGGCGCGAACAAACTTTTCTTAACTGCAGAGGAATCTTACCCATATTTGTTGTGCTAATTGACCCTCATTGATTAAAAAAAATATTAAGGGGTTTATAGGCTTGAGTGGGAACTCCCACCTAATAGACTAGTTTATATTATAGCAGGTTGAGTAACACTTGAGGCTGCAACTCAAATTAATAGTTTGGTAGAATGTCAAGAGTGGTGGCCTGGACCAAGGAGAGGTGCTAGTTGTGACCAACATTAAGAGTGGTGGCCTAGATTCAAAAGAAGTGCTTGTTGAGAATTGTTGGGAACAATTGGTTGCTCACAACTTTAATTTATTAATTCTAAGTAACGACCAGATTCGATCTTACAACTCTTTATGCTCAATTTTTTCTTCTGCACCCACTCTTTTCTTGAGTACACATTTCTCTCACTTCTTTCTTGAGAACACACTCTGTATCTGAGTACACATATAACTCAAATGACTGCCTCTATTTAGAGGTGGTGATAGAAGGATCTAGAGGAGGTAATATTCTAGAACCACACCTTCCACTTATTTCTAGAATTGCACTTTCTAAAATTCTTGTAGACTTTCCACTCTAGAGCTCTCATTCTAGAGTTTCTCTTTCAATTCTCTACAAGTCTTGAATATTCTAGATTCTTCTTTGAAATATCTTATATATTAATTAAGTTGGTGATGGATTTTTAGCACTCCCACTTAGCACCAACTTAATTTATTCTTTGCATCCATTTTGAGCGACCCTCGAGACTTTGCAATCATCTTGATGTCTAGACACTTTATGAATCTCTTCCTCCTCTAAACTTCTCCACTCACTACTCTTTGAAGCTTCTTCAAATGTTGTAGTCTCCTTGATCTGGACCACCTCTTCTAATATTGTATCTATAAACTTGGTGCTTAGGTGTTTCAGTCGTGTAGACTTCCTTAGTTGTGGTTTGTGGTGCTTCTTGGACCTATTTTGCAACATGAGATGAGTTTCACATGCTTCCATTTGCCTTGACCTCTTTTTTGTAGAGATACCTCTGGTGTAGGTGATTTTGGTTTTCTTCTTGTACAGTTGGTTAGTTTCTATATTGTTCCCCTATTCTTCTTCTTTCAGCTTATCTTGCTGCTTTTGCTTAAATGCTATTAAGTCTAGTTGGGAGACTTCTTTGGACCACCATGCTGATGCCTCATCAAATACAATATTTCATGACATATATGTATGATTAGTGGTAGGGTCAC
The DNA here is from genome assembly GCA_003996215.1 of Jaltomata sinuosa. Taxonomy (NCBI): domain Eukaryota; kingdom Viridiplantae; phylum Streptophyta; class Magnoliopsida; order Solanales; family Solanaceae; genus Jaltomata; species Jaltomata sinuosa. The sequence continues at coordinate 110,543 of QJPP01000373.1, read as the reverse complement.
AACTCCTTCATCTTTTTATTTGTTTATCGTACCCGATAAAGATGCAGCGAACAATCTTTTTATCAAACTTGTTGTGAAGATGATTTGGAATGAACACATAGCATACACATCTAAATGCTCGAAAGTGACTTTCAGTAGGTATCATCTTCTTGAGTTTCTAGAATAGTGAGATGAATCCCAATCTCACATGTGGCATATTGATCGTGATGTGGACAATGGTCTTCATGCACTTTGCCCAAGACCCTTTTGGTACATAAATACTATGCAACATACTTCTGCATATTCCTGTCAGGTGTCTATTTTTTTCTTTTAGGTACTCCATTTTATTATGGCACATTTCGGCAAGTCAATTCTCATCATATCATCTTCTCTTAAGGTAGCCATTGGACTCATCTAACTTGTATTCTCCCATACTATCCATACAAAGACATTTGATTCTTTTTCCAATATCATTCTCTACAGTATGTTGGAACTCTTTAAACTTTTCAGGTACCTCAAACTTCTCCTTTAAAAAGTAAATCCTCAAGTACCTTAAGAAGTCATCAATGAATGTTACCATGTATAAGTAACCACTGATAGAAGGTTGCTTTACTGGTTCGAATGGACTCTTGTATTGATACTTTGATTCTCCATAGAAAAGTTGTTGTGTTATTTCATATTGACATCCAAAACATGTAGTGTCTCATCTAATCTCAAGCTGGAAAACCCCTTTTTAATTTTTACTGTCACATTATGATTTTTAATTAGATATAGCTCAAGTGCCCAAGACGTACATTCAATAGATCAGTTGTTTCATTACTCCAAGTCTTCTCCACATAAGCTATCTCAGCTAATTTGACATAGATTGACTCTAATATTCTTCCCTCCATGATTGGAAAGCTTGTAACTTTCAAGTTTCAATATACCTTTATGTTATTCGATCCAAACTCAACATAGTTTCCTGACGCTGTTAGTCGTTGATATTCTACACAACCTGATGTTTAAGTGAATTTTACTTACGAGTTACCTATGAGTAAAACGGGTTGCCTGAAGTGTTTCAATAGAAGCAGTAAAGATAGTAAGTAATGAACACGATAGTTTTACGTAGAAAACACCCGGCTCACAAAAGGTGTAAGAAACCATGACTTGTACCTCTATAGGATTTAATCCCAACTTCACTAAACACAATGAGTCTCTCAACAAAAGATTACAAACTTTGTAACCTAAGGAATTATAAACTCTAATTCCTATTTTCAACAATCTTCCAGACTGTTGAATCCCACCTCAAGTTCTCTGAAATGAAAATCAGATTATTATAAAACTCTTGTAACCCTAGGAACTAAATCAGATTACAAAACTCTTGCAATCCTAGGAACTAGCTCTAATTCCTAAAAACACACAAAACTCCCAAGACTTATGTTCCCAAGTCTTCGAGTTATCCCAACTTAAAGACTAAACTCCTAAACCAGTTTATAACACACTGGTACTAAGACAACATGAAGATTACAACTCAATACTCAAAACTAGACTAAAAAACTGTAAAACATAGTCATGTGGAATAGGTTCTTCAATCTAGTTTTTTGATCTGGTTCTTCGTATTGGTAGCACTTGGATAGGTAGGTTGAACTCTCTCAAATATTGTTCTTTCTTATTTGCTCGTGTTCTACCTTTTTTTCTCTCATATGAGTGCATAAATTTTGTTTTGAAAGTCCTTGAGTATTTATAACTATCATTGATCTTCACAATCAAGTAGACTTTTAACTCCACAAGGATTCTCATGCTTCTTGGACTCCCTTCTTGAGTGTTTTAGTCAAACACTAACTCTCATTCATGCTTTGTGCAGACTTTGAGTTCTTACGTAAGTTGACTTCTAATTCCATAAGAACTCTCTTCTTTCTTGGACTCTCTTGATTCTTGGACTCTCTTCTTTCTTGGACTCTCTTGATTCTTGGGCTCTCTTGGTATACTCATATGTATACTCCTTATCATATGTAGACTCTTATCTAATTCGTGCTTTGTGCAAGCTTTGAGATCTTTTCTACTTGATACTCCTTCATTTCAAAGAATCCTAATGCAAGTTGGACTCTGCGTGATGGAACAGGTAATAGGAACATGTTAATGTATGTGTTCCACTGTGTTGTCAATCATCAAGACATACAAGAACTCAACGAATTCCCCCTTTTTGATGATGATAAACTCACATTCTTTCTGTACTGTTCTCAACCTGTTTCAATCAATTCAGAGTCTAAACAAAGTATCAGAAGACACATGTTAGATGAACCAGGTCAGAGTCATTTTCCACAGTATACACACTTCCCCCTTTTGACATCATAAAAAAGTTTCAACCATATGGATAGAAAAGCATTAGGAGAAACACGTTAGAAGAACCAGGTTAGAACACTGGGTTATAAACATTACATAGTATACTCACTTCCCCCTATTGGCATCATAAAACAGTGACACAAAGAGCACATTAATATGAACAAGTTATACACTCATGGCCACTGGGCTATCATCTATACAAATATTTAAAAGTCAAAAACTCAGTTAGATATAACAAGGTATTTGTAAAGACAAGGGAATAGCCAGAAGCAAGAGACTAAAACCAAACATTTTCATTGATCATTCATAAGATGCACCACATATTTTTAACAAAATTAAAAATAATATTAAAGCATTTGTGATGAGAGTAGGAAAGGTTTGGGAGAGTCTAAGAATAGGAGGTCTAGGCTTTTGGTAAAGATGGAGCATGAGATGATGAAGGAAGATCTTTCTTGAGCAAGTCAAACAAGCCTTGTATGTTGGCAAAAAATGTAGCCTTTTCCTTTTTTTGGTTTAGCTTTAAGACATACATTTTCCTCTCTAAGAGCATCCTTATTAATATTATACTGCACATGAAGTATATTCAAGACCTCAAGGTGATAAGCATGAAGTGCTGCAATCTTATCATCCTTAGCAGTCAAAGCAGCCTTTAGGTGCTGCAAATGAGCATTGGACCTTCTTTAAGAACCATGTACATCAACCTGTTCCATAGGTGCAGATATTTCAGATCCAACCCTCAGTTGTCCATCCTTGCTCACCAATCCTAAATTCCTTTCAACAATGAGCTTTACAGGAGAAATAGGTTCTACTGACAGGTCCCTAAATATTTTCCCCTAAATAGATGCATCAATAAAGTTGAGCCGATTAGATGAATTTGGTTGAACTATGGGGTCACCCAGATATTCCCCCTCATAAGATACATCCTCATTAACTCCCTCAACAATATTAACAGCCCCATAGACAGATTCCCCCTGATTCACACCCCCAGATGATTCTATCTTACTTTTGAAAGAGTGATGGTTATGGAGTTCTTTTAGGAGTCAATCTCTTTTGAGCATTTTAGAAGGAACAAGTACAAATGCTTTATAATCATTTTTAATATTTGAAAAAAATTTAGTGCACATACCTCGATCAATATTTCAATGCTTGATCATGTTTCCATTTTTCAAGCCATTTTCCCGTGACATAAGCAAATATAATGTTATATTGCATGAGTTACTTGAACTTGAAAATGGTATAGAGACATACAACTAAATGTACAAGCCTGAGCATAAAATTAAACTTACTATGTAATTTATACAGTGTTCTTTAGCCAATCATTGAGGGATACTTATGTAATCTTAATCATCCCTAATCAGACTCCTGCAATGGACCAAGTTCATCCACATGTTTCATCAACAGTTCCCCCTATCACAAGGTTTTTATTCTTTCCAATGCCACTTATCCTCACTTTCATACCATATTCAAAGCCTACATTTCCTCCTTTCATAGCTGTGAGTGAAAGAAATTTAATTTTTCCCATTTATATGCCTTGATCAAGCACTAATCATGTATCATATCTGCTTGCTTACTTTCACTCGATCCTGCAAAATAATCAGAGGTTAGTTTTAGGAACCCAGACTAGCTTGGGCCATTTTCTTTGAGTAAAAGGATGTATTAAGCTTCTTTTTGCCCATGATGGCAACATGTTAGTGCACCTGTTCCTTTTACCAGTTTTGGGAGTTCTCTTTTCAGCCATTTTTATGTTTTTGTTCCTAACTTCTGCTGCAACTGGACACTCAGTGGTAGGATGTCCAAGTTTTCCACAAATATAACATAGATCCTTAGTGGAGATTATTTCTTTGTGAAAACCTATACCAACTCTTTCATTTTGATTCCTATTTCCAAGATGATTTACAATTCTAGAAGAGTTAGTCCACCTATTTTCTCTTTCAAGATCCAGTTTTAACCTAGACATCTCTAGATTCAGTTTTTTCACATTTTCTCTTTCACAAAGAAGACTCTGTTTGTGCTGCTTCAGTTCTGACTCGGTAGTCTTATGACTTTCGCTCATGGTTTCTTTATTATTTTTAGAAAGTTCCAATTTTAAGACTTCTGATTTTAGATCCAAGTTGGTTGAACCAAGTTGGCTGACCTGTTCCATTAGGGTACAATTTTCTTTGTCAGTTGCAATCTTACAAGTCTCCAAATCAATATATTCAAATTTTAGACTTGCAAGAGCACTGAATAATTTATCCCTATCAAAGGTTTGTTCATGAAAATCATCAATTAGAGCATTCATCAAAAAAATAAGTTTTTTTTTTAGAGAAAATATGCAATTTGTCTTTTAGCTCAAGAATACTTACCTCAGAATCCACATCTTCTTCTTCTAAGTTTGAATCTCTAATTGCCATGAATTCAACTTCATTTACTTCTTCATCATCATATTCTTCAAAGTCTGAACCCCAAGCAGCTACCATTGCATAATCTTTCTTTTCTTTTTTCTTAGAGTTAGCCTTCTCCTTCATTTTTGCTTCTTTTTTAGCCCTTTCCTTTTTCCACTCAATTTCCCATAATGGACACTCCTTGATCATGTGAACCGTCTTTTCACACTTAAAGCATCCAAGCTAAGGTTTCTCATTGGACCGGGTTTTGTTACCTGTTCTTTTCCACTCGTAGCCATTTTCCTTCTTGAAGAACTTTTTAAAAATTTTGGTGATGAATGCAACCTGTTCTTCATCTAAATCAGAGTCCTCACCATCAGAAGCCTTAAAGGCCAGTGATTTGTATTCACTTGCAACCCTTTTAAAGTTATCCATGTTCATCTCATAAGTCTTCAGATTTCTCACTAATTCATCAAGCGTCATCGTGGTAATGTCCCTTGCTTCTCTTATAGCAGTAACTTTTACATCCCAATTTGCTTTTGGTAAGATCCTTAAGACCTTATCAAATTATTCTTCAGTTGTTAGCACCTTTCCTAGTGATGATAGTTCATTTATCAAAGTAGTCAGTCGAGTAATCATTTCCTTCAATGTCTCATCATCCTCCATTTTGAATGTCTCATATTCAGTGAATAGCATTGCAATCCTGAACTTTCTTACTTGACTTGTTCCTTCATGAGCATTCACTAGTGCATCCCAGATTTGCTTGGCAGTGGTACAACTTGAGATTCTGTTGTATTCGTCCACAAACAAGAATATTTTTGGCCGTTGCATTTTTCTTGAGGGAGATGAGATCCTCTGAAGTAAATTCACTTCTCATATTTTTCTCTTTCTCACCTTCAACTGTTTTCATAGGGATTTTGGGACCCTCAGTGATTCTATCCCATAGCTCATAGTCTTCAACCTGAATGAAGTCCTCCATATGAGCCTTCCACCAGATGAAGTGAAATATATTGAAAAGAGGAGGCCTAGTGGTGGATTGTCTTTCACAATGTCCAATTGGTGGTGCAGAATTCATTTTCTGGATCTAATCTTAAGGTGTTAGCCTTTAAATAAGATACCCGCTCTGATACCAATTGATATTCTACACAACCTGATTTTTTAGTGAATTTTACTTACGAGTTACCTATGAGTGAAACGGGTTGCCTGACGTGTTCCAATAGAAGCAGTAAAGACAGTAAGTAATGAACACGAAAGTTTTACATGGAAAACACCGGCTCACAAAAGGTGTAAAAAACCACGACATGTACCTCTACAAGATTTAACCCCAACTTCACTAAATACAATGAGCCTCTCAACAAAAGATTACAAACTCTGTAACCTAAGGAATTATAAACTCTAATTCCTATTTTTCAACAATCTCCCAGACTATTGAATCCCACTTCAAGTTCCCCGACTTGAAAATCAGATTACAAATCTCTTGCAACCCTAGGAACTAAATAAGATTACAAAACTCTTGCAATCCTAGGAACTAACTCTAATTCCTAAAAACACACAAAACTCCCAAGACTTATGTTTCCAAGTCTTCGAGTTATCCCAACTTAAAGACTAAACTCCTAAACCAGTTAATAACACACTGGTACTAAGACAACATGAAGATTACATCTCAATACTCAAAACTAGACTCAAGAACTATAAAACATAGTCCTGTGGAACAGGTTCTTCAATCTGGTTCTTCGATATGATTTTTCGTACTGGCAGCACTTGGATAGGTAGGTAGAACTCTCTCAAATATTGTTCTTGCTTATTTGCTTGTGTTCTACCTTTTTCTCTCTCAGTATGAGTGCATAAACTCCGTTTTGAAAGTCCTTGAGTATTTATAACTATCATTGATCTTCATAATCAAGTAGACTTTTAACTCCATAAGGATTCTCATGCTTCTTGGACTCCCTTCTTGAGTGTTGTAGTCAAACACTAACTCTCATTCATGCTTTGTGCAGACTTTGAGTTCTTACGTAAGTAGACTTCTAATTTCACAAGAACTCTCTTCTTTCTTGGACTCTCTTAATTCTTGGACTGTCTTGGTCTACCCATGTGTATACTCTTTATCATATGTAGACTCTTATCTGATTCGTGCTTTGTGCAAGCTTTGAGATCTTTTCTACTTGAGACTCCTTCATTTCAAAGAATCCTAATGCAAGTTGGACTCTGCGTGATGGAACAGGTAATAGGAACATGTTAATGTATGTGTTTCACTGTATTGTCAATCATCAAAACATACAAGACCCCAACAGTCGTGATACAGATAAAAAGTTCTTCTTCATACTCAAAACATGGTAGACATTTTGAAGGTGCACTTGTCTCGATCTATGCTAAGCCATAAACACTGTCTTGCCAATATGAGTTATTGACATTCTAGAATTATTTTCCATTACCACTATCAACCGCCTTTATATTCTCTCATGTTGATAAACTTTTTCTCATCACCAATCTTGTGATTGGAGCATCCTAAATAAATAATTCAACTATTTTCATATTGACTGACCAACTTCTCATTTATAATTGCATGTGCAAGCTCCTTTTCTTTGTTCGATTGAGAGCTGACCAGCTCTTCCTATTGATTTCTTGCATTCTTCAACTGCATAAGAAGTCTCGAAATCTCAAGATTCTTCTTCATCTTGCTTGTTTCGAGTAAAAGTGTCTATGTTTCCTTTAGCTATCTTGTAACATCAATCTCTAGCATAATGTCCTTTCTTTCTGCAATTGTAGTACTTTTACCTTTGCATTGTTGAAACCTTGTTTTTCCTGCTTGTTTCGCTAGCTTCTTTGATGTTAATTCATCTGGTCTCCCCCTGGATGTAATCTTCGCTCTTTATCTCATTTTCGGTAACTTTGACTTTTGTTGAAGAGTGCATTTATCAAGCATGTTCAATTATTGTGTGCCAATTGGCTCTCATTAATTATAAAGAGAAATATTAAGGGGTTGATTGGCTTCAATGGGCTCTCCCACCTAATAGACTAGCCTTTTCAATTAAGCAGCTCTCCTGTTGAGTCTCTTCTCTACATTAATTTAACTTGTTAAAGTAGGTTCTTAATCTATTTATATACCATATCAGACTTGATATGAAAAATTACATATTGTGATAGGTTAATCTGATAGTGCACGTTATTCTTTATACTCTCAGTGTACGCAACATAAACTCTAATAAATATATATTCCTTTAATTTATCAATGCAGACGAAGAAACAATCCTTATAATAATAAAGAAAATAACTAGACAATCTTTGAAATAAATGGGCATAAAGAGAGAAAGAAAGAGCAAATGAATTGCGTAAAACATTTATAAGAAAGAGCAATGAAGTTTTAGATCAAATTAAAAAAACTAAAAGAGATAAACCTGGAATTGGGGTGTTTCTTCCATCGCCAAAAGTATTTGTTATCACTCCTTGAAATTATAAGATCTGTTGGTGCTATCATAAAACTGTTCCTCCCACTATATGCTTATCATCATATCATCATATCATATATCATATATATAATAGTAATAATAATATATTATTAAAAGTAGGAAGCTTCAAAGAACAAAGTTGAAATACCATTTTACCCCTACACTAAATCAAATATCTAATTAATTGATTAAAATTAAATAATTAAAATGCTCATAAAAAATTGAATGACATTTTAACATTACTCTCTAAAATAAATTGACCTTCAATATTAATTACAAAAATGTAAAAGTATTATATTAAAAATTAAGTCTTTTCAACTACTCATAAAAACAATTATGAACACATAAAATACACTGTACTATCCATGTGAAATAATGAACATGAGTAACTCATTGTATAACGAGACATATTGTAATTAGAATTGGTAATAACAGCTCTTAATTATTTTAATTATTAAGAATATGAAATGGTAGAACCATTAATCTACCTTGTGAACACAAGTAATACGAAACAGTCAGATAGCAGTAAGCTTTAACTAAAAGTTAATTAATTACTACTAATTAAATAAGAACTAATTAATGGCATCCTAAGCTTATATGATACAATTGCCTGTAAAGTATTAGTTTCGCCGGAAAAATTCACCTAAGCTGCAACTGTCGGTAAATTAAGATCCTATATTAAATGGTAAATTATTGCTTCAACCTTCGGTGAACGTGTACAGCTATGGCAATCCATGATCAGTAAGCTTTTACTCTTCCGTTATACTCCATTGCTCTAATTTATTTTAAGTTTCTTGCTCTTTGGCTTTTCATTTTACTATATGTGTTCTTGAGATTCCGCTTCAGTATAATATTGATTTGCACTAATCTTTTTTTCTTCTTCATTTATTTATTATATTTTTCTCCTTTATTTGATTTGAATATTCACATTCATAACTCATATATAATTACCTATTCAATTGCTATTCTTAATATACATAACTCTCATACTTTTCATATTCATAACCTCCAAATATTTAATTTAAACTTTAAGATATCTTTTGGTATTCCTTCATTTTTATCCACATAAATTCATCTTCTTTTTTTTCATGAGATCTCTACCCGATATTATCATTTTCTTCTATAGTTAAAGTAGTGAAAAACTTATATCGTTATTGTACTATTTGATTCATGCTTTACTTTAACTCGATGAAGAAGTTTCTTGAATTTTGATTATGAGAGAAGACGTCTACAAAAGCTCAGAAACTTGTGTATATTTCTTTTTCCATCTATGTTTTTATGAATAAAGTATTAAAAATGATTGATGTGTCTGTCGTATTTTTTTCCTCTTTGTTTATTTTTTTTATTGTTTTCACTCTATTAGACTTTTTAAATTTAATTTTCTATGAAGTTTGTATTTTTATGTAGGCTAAAGTTAGCCATTTGTGACTTTATTTGAAGTTTACTAACTCCAAGCCAAATTTCAAAATTTACAGTTGGTTGCTTAAAAAAAATTAATTTTAAACATTAAAATACGTCCCTCATTTGATATTTCTTGTCACTTTTAAATATTGTAACTCGTATGAATACTATCTTTATAAATTCTTGCATGATGTTTTAATGGAATGAAATATTTTTAAATAAATATAAGTGTTATTACGGTGCTGCTGCATGTGCAAAAATGACAAAATTGAAGGAGTTTGCAATGGGTTTTTTTGGATGTACTGGTACGATGTTAAATGACAATATCATATCATCACAAAGAATATCAAATTAAGCTCCGCTTCTTTAATTTATTTTAAACATTTTTTTTCTATTTTATCTTTGAATATAAACAAGCTAGCACATACTCATCGGTCTAGAAATAAGTAGTCATTAATATGGTCCAGTAATAAATATTTGCATACTCGAGAATTTGATATGGAGAAGGAATCATAGATTAGGTGTTCTAAAGGGCTTGATCTAGAAGTTGAATTTATTTTGTTTAATCCGGTGTTTATGCTTGCATAAAACACACACACACACACATATATATATATATATATATATATATATATATATATTGTAGTGTCAAGTTCACATATGAAAGGACTTTTACGTGCAATTATGATTTATATACATTAATCTATTTTTTCTTATGCAAGTAATTATTAAGTATCTCTATAACAGATAGTTATTACCTTTTTTTTTTATTGGTGTACACACTCAGAACCCCGCAAACACAAAACCGAATATGCTACTAAACTAAAATTGATATTCTAGACTAAATAGAACCATCAGAATCACCAACGGAGGTTGTTATCAATGGATGTTGATCAAGTCAAATTTAGGCTAAAATTTCTAACTTTCCAATCAACGCTTAAAACGCACCCAAATGCCTCAGGACCCAAACCAATAGCCCGACTAGCCCTAAAATGGCATTCCAGAGCTAACATAACTAACAAAAATCTCATACGACGTCTAAAACTCCAAATGTTGACCAAAGTCAACTATATCAACTTTAAAACCTTTCAAAATGGAAAACTCATATAGAACCCAACCAAACACTTCGAGAACTGTGTAACCCACTCTCGAAGATCATAAATACCATATACAACTATGAGGAAGGGTAAAATGGTCATAATGCATAAAAATCTAAAAATTACTATGATGGTTGTTACATCATCCTCCACTAAAATACACGTTCATCCTCAAACATAAGAGTAAGGAAGGTACCTGAACTGTCAAAAAGCTAGGGATATCTACTCGACATGTCTGACTTTGTCTCCCACGTAGCCTCCTAAATTGGATGATGCTTCCACTGAACCCTCACTAATGCTATCTCCTTAGATCTCAACTTCCTAATCTGCCTATCCAAAAATAACTATAGACTTCTCCTCAAAAGTTAGATTCTGATCCAAATCCACTAAATCCCACCGAATCACATGAGAACCATCAGAATGGTACTTCTTCAACAATGAGACATGGAAAATTCGATGTACAACTGAATGACTCGCAGGCAAAGACAATTCATAGGCTACCTCGCTAATATGCAGAAGAATCTCAAAAGGGACAATAAGCCTCAGGAAAAGCTTTCCCTTCTTCCTAAACCTCATCACACCCTTCATGGGTGATACTTTCAACAAGACCTGCTCACCAACCATGATTTCAAGGTCACAAACCCTTCTATCAACATAACTCTCTGTCTACTCATGGCTGTCAAAAACCAGTCTTGTATCAACTTCACCCTATCCATTAAATCTCATAACAAATCCATACCCAAAGAACTAACCTCAAAGGAATCAAATCAACCAACTGAAGATCTACACTTCCTCCCATACAAATCCTCGAATGGGCTATCTGAATGCTGGAATAGTAACTGTTGTTGTAGGAAAACTCTACCAAAGGCAAGAAATGATCCCAATGACCACAAAAATCAACCACACAAGCCCGAAGCATATCCTCCAAAAACCTTAATAGTACATTTCGACTGACTATTCATTTCACTACTAAAAATAGCTCAAAAGGGACAGATAGGAAAGCGACGGACAGCGTCGATCCTGAAAAGCGACGTTGTCCGTCGCTTTTCTAATTTTTTTAATTTATAATTATTTTTTTACAAAAGGGACAGACAACGTTTCTTTTTTCGTCGCTTTTTTGGCATATTTTTGTGCCAAAATTATTTATAAATAATTAATTTTTATTTTTTATTTTAAGTGACGGACAACGTTGTAATTATTAAAAAAAATTAAAAAATAATTTTAAAATAATGACGTTGTCCGTCACTTTCTTTAAATTTTAATTTATATTAAAAAAATAGAAAAGCGACGGACAGCGTCGCTTTTATCCGTCGCTTTTTGGTCAATACACGGTCAACTCATTTAAAAATGCGACGGACAAAAGCGACGGTGTCCATCATTTTTAATAAATAATGTGACCCAGATCGGGTCACTCCTTCATTTTCCTCTTCTCTCTTCTCTTCTCTCTTCTCTCCACACACCTCCACACCTTCAAGCCATCGCTGCGGCCACTGCCTCCGCTGCTGTCGCCTCCACGCCGCCTCCTTCCTCCTCCATCATTAATTTTAGGGTTAGGGCTAATTTAAAATTCTAGGTTAGATTTTTTTACTTTTTTTCAATTACATTGCATTTATTTTAGGTAAATGTTTGATTAAGAACATTGTTAGTTGTTATGTAGATTAGAATTTGAATTAGTAGTATTTAAAATTTCAAGTTAGAGTTTATTTGATATTTTTTGTTATTATTAGCAAGTTTGTTAGATTCGAATCTTTAAATTATTTTTTGTCATTTATTTTAAGTTAGTGTTAGATTATGAACATTGCTAGTTGTGAATCTTGAATAATGTTATGAACATTTTATAATTCATATAATTGAATTTGTGAACTTGAATTTGAGAAGTTTCAACTTGAATTTGATTTTAGAATTTGTGAGCATAGTAAATATCTTAGGCTCTTGATTTTAAGTTTGAATTAGGTTCTTGAATTAAGTTCTTGAATTAGTTTTCAACTTTAGGTTGTTGAATTAGGTTCTTGAATTTGATAGTGAAGTTGAAAATTTTGAATTAGTTTATAAGGGGAGGGAAGCTCTTTTGGCGGCACAATGGGGGGTGGGTGGGGGGGGGGTTAGAGGTCCCAGTTGGCCGGCCTCCGATATTGTTGGGTTATAATCTTGAATTAGTTTTCAACTTAGGTTGTTGAATTAGGTTCTTGAATTTGATAGTGAAGTTGAAAATTTTGAATTAGTTTTTATATATTATTGTTTTATAATCTTGAATTAGTTTTCAACATTAGGTTGTTGAATTAGGTTCTTAAATTTGATAGTGAAGTTAAATTTTTTGAAATAGTTTATATTGTTGAGTTATAATCTTGAATTAGTTTTCAACTTTAGATTGTTCAATTAGGTTCTTGAATTTGATAGTGAAGTTGAAAATTTTGAATTAGTTTATATTGTTGGGTTATAATCTTGAATTAGTTTTCAACTTAGGTTGTTGAATTAGGTTCTTGAATTTGATAGTGAAGTTAGAAATTTTGAATTAGTTTATATTGTTGGGTTATAATCTTGAATTAGTTTTCAACTTTAGGTTGTTGAATTAAGGTCTTGAATTTGATAGTAAATTTGGAAATTTTGAATTAGTTTATATTGTTGGGTTATAATCTTGAATTAGTTTTCAACTTTAGGTTGTTGAATTAGGTTCTTGAATTTGATAGTGAAGTTGAAAATTTTGAATTAGTTTATATTGTTGAGTTATAATCTTGAATTAGTTTTCAATTTTAGGTTCTTGAATTATGTTGTTGAATTTGATAGTGAAGTTGAAAATTTTGAATTAGTTTATATTGTTGGGTTATAATCTTGAATTAGTTTTCAACTTTAGGTTGTTGAATTAAGGTCTTGAATTTGATAGTAAATTTGGAAATTTTGAATTAGTTTATATTGTTGGGTTATAATCTTGAATTTGTTTTCAACTTTAGGTTGTTGAATTAAGTTCTTGAATTTGATAGTGAATTTGGAAATTTTGAATTAGTTTATATTGTTGGGTTATAATCTTGAATTAGTCTTCAACTTTAGTTTATGTTATGAACGCCAATGAGTCTAATTTATTGAATTATTATATTTTTATAGATGGATCATCGCTTATGGATGTATGATATGTATTATGAAAATGATGGTCCTATTAAACCTGAATTTTTTGAAGGAGTTAGAGGTTTTATCGAGCATGCAATGTTACTAGACAACTATCAAAGTCATGGTGTGGTTAGGTATCCTTGTAGTAAATGCCGGTGCCTAAAGTTTTTTAATCCAGATACAGTTATGGTTCATCTCTATCGTAGTGGATTTAAGAGTAAATAGTTTGTGTGAGTTGATCATGGTGAGAAAGATGGGTTGAATGGTATATTTTATAATTCGCTGCCTATGAATGAATATAATAGGGTTGAACATGATAGGTCTCAAGATGATAGGGTTGAACACAATAGAATGCATGAAATGGTTAATGATGCTTTTGGAGTTCAAGATGGGATGGAACCAGAACAGTATTTAGAAGAAACTCTTAATGAAGAAGCAAAACGCTTCTATAAACAATTACAAGAGGGTAATCATCCATTATGTGAAGGGAATCCACATTCTGCTTTGTCAATTGCAGTTAGACTATTGAGTATCAAATCAGATTGGAGTGCTTATCAAACTCTTATGGACTCTGTAGTTGATCTTATGGGGGAAGTAGCTAATAATCCAGAGTTGAATATACCTAAGAATTTTATGAAGCAAGAAATTAGTTTCCAAGTTAGGATTGTCATATGATAGAATTAGTTGTTGTGTAAATGGTTGCATGTTGTTCTATCAGTATGATGATCATCTTGACAATTGTAAGTTTTGTGGACATGCTCGGTATAAGCAGACTCCCGGTGGAAAGGTGGTTCCAATTAAGGAGATGCACTATCTACCTCTTATACCTAAGTTAAAGATGTTGTATGCTTCAATGAGTTCTGCCCCACATATGAGATGGCACCGTAAAAATAGAAGGCCATCGGGTGTCTTGTCTCATCCATCAGATGGAGAAGCTTGGAAGCATTTCGATAGAACATATCCTGATTTTGATAAAGAACCAAGAAATGTTAGATTCAGATTGTGTGCAGATGGTTTCACACCATTCTCTAATAATGCTGCATCTTGTTCTTGCTAGCCTGTATTTCTTACTCCGTATAATCTCCCACCTGAAATGTGTATGACAAGTCCCTACATATTTCTAAGTTGTATTATCTCGGGTCCCCATAATCCAAAAAGTTTGATTGATGTCTATTTGCAACCATTGATAGATGAGCTAAAACAATTATGGTTTGATGGTGTAGTGACATACGATATATCAAGTAAGCAAAATTTTACTATGCATGCTTCTTTAATATGGACTATTAATGATTTTTCTGCATATGGGATGTTGTTGGGTTGGATGACTGCTGGAAAGTTAGCTTTCCCCCATTGCATGAAAAATTCTAAAACATTCACTTTAAAGCATGGCCAAAAAAATTATTGGTTTGATTGTCACCGTTAGTTCTTGCCAATGGACCACGAGTTTAAAAATATGAAAAATACATTCAGAAAGAATAAGGTTGAAAATGATCAGCCACCTCCATCACTTTCAGGACATCAGATTTGGGAGAGAGTTAGTCAGTTGCCTAAAATTATAGATTTAGGAGAGAGTTCTAGACTTCGTAGATATGGTGTTGAACATAATTGGACCAAACAAAGCATATTTTGGGAGTTACCGTATTGGAAGGATAATCTTCTATGACATAATTTTGATGTGATGCACATTGAAAAAAAATATTTTAATAATTTGTTCAACAAAGTAATGGATGTTAAGGGCAAGACAAAAGACAATCCAAAATCTAAAATGGACTTAAAGGAATATTGTAGGAGAAAAGAGTTGTGGTTACATGAAATGAGAAATGGTAAAGTGGTTAATCCCAAGGTAAGTTTTTTATTCACATTGGATGAGAAACGAGAAATTTATAAGTGGGTGAAGATTTTTGAGAATGCCCAAGGGCTATGCTTCGAATTTGGGAAAGAGGACAGATATGGATGAAGAAAAATTGATTGGTATGAAAAGTCATGATTGTCATGTTTTTATGGAAACTCTAATTCCTATCGCATTTAGCCACCTACCCGACAAGATATGGAAACCAATCACAGAAATAAGTCTGTTCTTCAAAGATTTGTGTTCTAACACATTGTTGGAGAGTAGCTTGGAAAGGTGGAAAGGATGCAACAAAATATTCTTGTTATCACCACTAAGTTGGAGAAAATCTTTCCATGTGGCTTTTTTGATGTGATGGAGCATCTTCTTGTTCTGTAACGACCGAGTTTGTCATTACGGGTAAACTATTCGTGCCAAGTGTCGGGTTAGAAAAATTCTGGGTTTGGGAGTTGGAAATTCTGGGCTAGGCTAGTCTCGGCCAGTTTTGGAGTGAGGTATGGTCTAGGACAATCCGGGTAAGGATTGGGTTAAATGTCTTGTTTTGAGCTAGTTTTCCTTGTATCTAAGACATAGAGGAGTCCGGAGAACTTTTTGGAATCGAATTCGAGTAAGTAGAACTCCCAGAATTGAGGTTGACGTGAAGGAGTTGTTCCAGAACATCGGGAAAATAAGTGTGTTGTAAAATGGCCAAAACTGGGAGATTTCCGAACATTCTGTCCGTGACCAGTGCAACCGTCCGCGGTAGCAGACTCCGCTATAACAGTGGAAAATACCGCTATAGCGGTGGTCAAGGTGGTCAACACCACTTAAGACCGCTATAGAGGGAGTTGACCGCTATAGCGGGATCGCTATAGCAGAGCATGAACCGCTATAGCGCATCGACGGGATTAGAAAACCAAGAAAATGAGCTTTTAATTTCATTCTCTCCCATTCAGCTCCAAAAACAGACGAGGGTTACTCCAAGAACCCTCCTAGGCTACTCCAAGGCTTGGGAGCCATGGGGAAGAGGAATTTCGATAAAAGGGACGCAAAACCACGGATTTGGGCCTGCAGAATCAATAGGGAACGCCTTCATGGAGCCAGAAAGGTCTTGGAATAGCTTCTCGACATCCAGGTAGGCTAGGTTTCTTCCAAGAGTAGATTGACCGCTTTCATTTTCGTATTATTGTATAGAATGAAAGGGAGAATCCATGGTTAGGCCTTCGGGCACGGAGTCTTGAGGAAGTTGTTGAATTTTTGTAACTCTTTGGAAATGGTAGAATGGGAATAGGGTGTGGTGATATTTTAGGCATTGCTTAAATTGTGTGTTTTTGCTAATAAAATACGGGAACTAGAATATCGGAAGGTTCGGGGAACCGAAAAAGGGTTAGTAATTAACAAATGTGTAAGGAACGGAAGTTTCAGACTAATTGGTATAATTTGGATAATTGTTTGGTTGTGTTCTAAGGCTGGAAAGGGTTTTCCCAGGATGTATTTGGTCCTAGGATGAGGGTCAGAAATAAATGTAATTAACTGCATGTTTAAGAGGGCAAACCGGGGTTAGTGTTTGGACGGGATTTGACGGTTCATAGTGTACCGGAAATGGGGTAGGTGATGGCTCACAACTCCTATGAATGTTGTATGTTTTGTACTCATATCTAAGTGTTTGTGTGAATTGCATTGCTTAGATGAAATTGTGTAGAATGTCTAAGGGTCCTTTCTTACAGTCTGTGAGTTGAACGGTTGTTTACTTGTTGGTTTACAAGTTGTGTGTTCATTATTTGACTGTGAATTATTGACATGCGATTGGCTGGGGTACCATGCCTGGTACAGGTATACTAATGTTTGGCACGGGTACTACGCCTGGTACAAGTATAATAAATGGTTATCTCGGGTACTACGCCTGGTACGCAATATACTAATGATTGGCTCAGGTACCACGCCTGGTACGGGATATACTAACGGTTGTCTTGGGTACCCCGCCTGCTATGAGTTACTTTTATTGCATCATTGCATTTTATCCTTGTGTTGCATTAACTATTTTTTGTTTCGTGAGTGGACCAGGCTATTTTATTGAAATATGATAATTCCTTATGGTCCGTGAGAGGGCGGGAATTCTGTTATATATGCTCTTGGTATAGGCCGGTGGTTATATTATGTTATCATTTTGGTCTTGGTGTAGGCCGGGTTATTATATTGTGAGTTTGGTCTTGGTATAGGGCGGGTTGTTATATTATATTGTGGGTTTGGTCTTGGTGTAGGTCGGTTGTTATATTATGTTATCATTTTGGTCTTGGTGTAGGACGAGTTATTATATTGTGAGTTTGGTCTTGGTATAGGCCAAGTTGTTATATTATATTGTGGGTTTGGTCTTTGTGTGGGCCGGGTGGTTATATTATGTTATCATTTTGGTCTTGGTGTAGGCTGGTTTATTATATTATTAGTTTGGTCTTGGTATAGTCTGAGTTGTTATATTATATTATGGGTTTCATCTTTATGTAGGCTGAGTGGTTATATTATGTTATCGGTTGGTCTTGGTGTAGGTCAGGTTATTATGTTAATTATTAGTTGGTCTTGGTGTAGACCGGGTTTTCCATGTTAATACCTAGATGTGTTAGGGAGATCCGACTGAGTTTGGACTATGTAAAAGAGGTTATAAGTTCACAAACTGTTATCATTAAGTGTACTAATGGCGGTCAGGAATTATTTGTGGTTAACAAGCTAAGGGTGGGTCTTGGAGTAGACCGGGTAGCTTGTTGGACACTTAGGTATGGTTAGAGGATCCTTGGAGGGTCCGGGTTTCGGGATTAGAGAGGGATTTAGATATGATTTTGTTGTTGTTATTGAATGTGTCAATGGTTTCTAGGTGAATTCCATGTGATTGGTAAATTGGGAGTAAGACTGAAAGTCTGGGGTCGTAGATGTTGGTTATTGTAACTAGGATGGAAAGTTGTCCTAGAGGTTCGCAAAGGGTCTGACCACTGGTAACTATACTACGGGTATAAGTGGTTTGGTTAGGCAGTTAGCCGGGTTAAGTCTGAATATTTAGTCAAGGAGGTGACTTGGGAAGTTGAGGTGTCAAGGTGACTTGGGAAGTCTAGGTGGCAAGGTGACTTGGTAAATCTAAAGGTTAGGATGGTCAGTTCCGAAAGGGGGGATTGATAAAAGTGATATTTAAAGGGGTGAAGCATTTACCTTGTGTATTTTATCTTGATTTTTATATGATGGTAGGAGTGAATTCAGGTCAGTCGATGATGCCTACCAGTACGTGTGCTTGTACTGATTCTAGTCTTGTTATACCTTTTTGGGTATAGTCTGGTTGCAGGGTTGGTGATGTTCCACTGGTTCAGGATTGCGGTGATCTTCCAGCAGCTCCTACTTCCTTCTATGATGGGAGTTGTGTCCATTTTATTTTATAAGCTCATCTTGTAGAAGCTCTTGTACTGAATTAGACTAGGTTCTAGGGAGGGCTGTCTCACATTGTAAATGATTTTCCGTAAGTTTTGTAAGTCATTTATTTCCTGAATCTTTATAAAGGAAGTTCCCTGTATAAAAAAGGGTTTTAATTCATGATTTATTTCTTTTTGTGCATTACCTGTTGGTTCGGGTGGTAAGGGTTCTCCTATCTAGGTGGATTAGAGTAGGTGCCCGCACGACCGGTAGTTGGGTCGTGACAAATGGTATCAGAGCCCAAGTTACCGATCTCCCAGTACAAGAGCAAAATGTCGAATAGAGTCCCATAGATTGGTTTGTTGACGTCCACATCTAATCCTAGGGAAGCTATGAAGCATTCTAGGAAACACTTCTCTTCTTTCATTCATTTTCGTGTGGTTTCGTTACTTGCTTGCATGGGTTGAGTCCAATTGGTATCTCAACAAGGTGAAGGATGTCATTACACTCCGGGTATGACAAACAAGCAAGGAAAATTGGAACCGGGAAGGTTCCAATTGGTATCTGGCCTGGGAGGCTGTGTAAAGGAGGGATGAATCGGCTAAAGGTCATCCATGAAGCGAATGAAAGGTGATGAAAACTGGTTTGATTGAGTGTTAGAGCTTGAGACTCGTGATTGTATACATTGCATTATTTGGATGACCGCAATTGTGTGGTGTGTAGTTACTTGAGTTACTTTTAAATTTGTGGTTAGCAAGGAGTCTTAACTTGGTTATGTGTTAATGATTGAAGGAGTTCTTGTTTTGTAATTCAAGTGGAAAATAGTATGCTAAATGCGGGGAAGGGTCTTATCATTGGTAAAAGTGATAAGGGAAAATGATATATATTCTTGTGGGAACTCGGGTTTCAAGTGGTTGGTATGTGAATAAGTACCAGGGGAAAGGGATATTATTGCTTAATAGCGGGAGTTATGGTAAGACATGGATGATCGACTAATGGTCATCCATGGGACGAATAGAGATTAAATTATGTGACTTGTTTTGCGTGTGACTTGCTTGAAATATGTGTAAATTATTGTGTGCCGTGCATGTTGAGTCTGCAGAGGGTCATTAAGTTGAAAGTTCTGTGTACCTTAGGTTGTGATAAGCTATTAAAAGTCTTGATTTAAAAGTGGTACCACATTTTTCAAAAAGGGCTTATCATTGGTTAAGATGATAAGGGACTTGGGAACCGTGATTGTAGGGAGGCTTCGGTTTCAGGGTAGTCGGGACTTGGTTGGGAACCATGGGAACAAGGGAGTCATTAGTGTGTAATGGCGAGAGGATATTGTTGGGAACAATTGTCTGGTGTTAATTCTTTGTAATTGATACTATTTTTATGCTGAATTGTGAAGCGTTTGATGCCAGGAATGGTCTTAAGGGTGGTTTAATACCATGGCAGGATTTATAGGACTAGACAATGGTAACCGGGGAAGGGGAAGGATACACTTGCTGGAAATTTTGAATTTCTGGGCTATTACTGTCGGGACCGCCATAGCGGAACTAGATCGCTACGACAATCTCGCTATAGCGGGATTTTTACTGCCACAACAGAAGGGCGCCGGGCAGAGTGCCTTCCCTACTTTCCCTTATTTTTCATTCATTCCCGGGGCATCTAAAGGCAATGGTTACATTATGAGTTGCTATGTGAAGCAAGGAAATCATCCAGATAGCTAATATAGTATGCATATAGGGTATTTGTTGGGAATTTAGCACCCATGTGCGATAAAAAGGAAAGGGTAGATATGGTAGCCTTGGGTATTGCAAAAATTATGATTGACCATCGGTAGGTATAGTCACTCATGTAGAATATGACAAATGACCCGTGATTGACTGAGTAGTATGGGACAATGCTCATGGGCTTGTATTGTGAGGGAGATTATTGATTTGTTTTATTATTGATGATCATTAGTGGTGAGGATGTGCTCGCCATAGCATTGGTTGGGGTGTAAGTGCCCGGACAGAATTTCCCCTAAGACGAGAGTTGGCGAAACTTCAAGCCAGGATGAGTTCCAATGGAATTTTTGTGGTCGCCTGATTTAGAGATACGTGGTATCTCGGGGCACAGTGTTGATGGGAGTAAGGTGACATTATGATAGGTGAGGGAATAGTACCCCATAGGAAGCTTCCGGAATAGAGTTCGGGCTAGCAGAACTCCAGGTATAGTGGGAAGGGGATCGCCATGGTGGGATCTAGTGCCCTTAGCAAGGAAAAACTGTTTTGTTAGTTAGTTGAGTTTCTTTTGCTCCGGTGTTTCGATGAGGCCCCGGATTTCTCAGGCACTCGGGGAGGGGTAATCTAGTTGCCTTGTGTGGCTCGAAGGAAGGAATTCCTTGATAGAGTGGAAGTAAGTTAAATTTTGGGTTGAGTTGGGTATACCAAGGGATTGGGAAGTTTCGGTGGTTTTCGTAAGGTTATATTTACACTATCATGATAGAGCATTAAGATTGAGGGACGAGCTTGTCCTTTCCCTCCGCTTTAGAGATTGTTTAGGGATGAACGATGGGTAAATTGGTATCTGTTGTAATGACCGGGTTCGTCATTACGGGTAAACCATTCGTGCCATGTGTCGAGTTAGAAAAATTTCAGGTTTGGGAGTTGGAAATTCTGGGCTAGGCTAGTCTTCGCCGATTTTGGAGCGCGGTATGGTCTAGGACAATCCGAGTAAGGATTGGGTTAAATGTCTTGTTTTGAGCTAGTTTTCCTTGTAGCTAAGACATAGAGGAGTCCGGGGGACTTTTCAGAATCGAATTCGGGTAAGTAGAACTCCCGGAATTGAGATTGACGTGAAGGGATTGTTCTGGAACGTCGGGAAAATAAATGTGTTGTAAAATGGCCAAAACTGGGAGATTTCTGGACATACTGTCCGTGACAAGCGCAACCGTCCATGGTAGTGACCTCCATAATAGCGGTGGAAAATATCGCTATAGCGGTGGTCAAGGCAGTCAACACCACTTAAGACCGCTATCGCGGGAGTTGTCCGCTATAGCAGCACCGCTATAGAAGCACAACTATAGTGGAGCAACAAGATTAGAAAACCATGAAAATGGGCTTTTAATTTCATTCTCTCCCATTCAGCCCCAAGAACAGCCGAGGGTTACTCCAAGAACCCTCCTAGGCTACTCCAAGGCTTGGAAGCCATGGGGAAGAGGAATTCTGGTAAAAGGGATGCAAAACCATGGATTCAGGCCTGTAGAATCGTCAGGGAATGCCTTCACAGAGCCAGAAAGGGAATGGAACAACTGCTCGGCATCCAGGTAGGCTAGATTTCTTCCAATAGTAGATTGACCGCTTTCATTTTTGTATTACTGTATAGAATGAAAGGGAGAATCCATGGTTAGGACTTCGGGCACGGAGTCTGGAGGAAGTTATTGAATTATTGTAACTCTCTGGAAATGGTAGAATGGGAATAGGGTGTTGTTATATTCTAGGCATTGGTTAAATTGTGTGTTTTTGCTAATAAAATGCGGGAACTAGAATATCGAAATGTTTGGGGAACCAGAAAAGGTTTAGTAATTAACAAATGTGTAAGGAACGGAAGTTCCGAACTAATTGGTATACTTTGGATAATTGTTTGGTTGTGTTCTAAGGCTTGGAAGGGTTTTCCAGGTTGTATTTTGTCCTAGGAAGAGGGTCAGGAATAAATGTAATTAACCTCATGTTTAAGAGGGCGAACCGGGGTTAAACTTTGGATGGGATTTGATGGTTCATAGTGTACCCAGAATGGGGTAGGTGATGGCTCACGACTCCTGTGAATGTTGTATGTTTTGTACTCCTATCTAAGTGTTTGTATGAATTTCATTGCTTAGATGAAATTGTGTAGAATGTCTAAGGGTCCTGTCTTACAGTCTGTGAGTTGAACGGTTGTTTACTTGTTGGTTTACAAGTTGTGTGTTTATTATTTGACTGTGATTTGTTGATATGCGGTTGGCTCGGGTACCACGCCTGGTACAGGTATACTAACGGTTGGCACGGGTACCACGCCTGGTATAGGTATAACAAATGGTTGGTTCGGGACCTGGTACGAAATATACAAATGGTTGGCTCGGGTACCACACCTGGTACGGGATATACTAACAGTTGGATCGGGTACCATGCCTGGTACGGGTTACTTTTGTTGAATCATTGCATTTTATCATTGTGTTGCATTAACTGTTTTTGGTTTCGTGAGTGGACCAGGCTATTTTATTAAAATATGATAATTGTTTATGGTCTGTGAGAGGCCGGGAATTCTGTTATATTTGGTCTTAGTGTATGCCGGTGGTTATATTATGTTATCATTTTGGTCTTGGTGTAGGCCGGGTTATTATATTGTGAGTTTGGTCTTGGTATAGGCCGGGTTGTTATATTATATTGTGGGTTTGGTCTTGGTGTAGGCCGGTGGTTATATTATGTTATCATTTTGGTCTTGGTGTAGGCCAGGTTATTATATTGTGAGTTTGGTCTTGGTATAGGCCGGGTTGTTATATTATATTGTGGTTTTGGTCTTGGTGTGGGTCGGGTGGTTATATTATGTTATCATTTTGGTCTTGGTGTAGGCCGAGTTATTATATTGTTAGTTTGTTCTTGGTATAGGCCGGGTTGTTATATTATATTATGTGTTTGGTCTTGGTGTAGGCCAGGTGGTTATATTATGTTATCGGTTGGTCTTGGTGTAGGCCAATTTATTATGTTAATTATTAGTTGGTCTTGGTGTAGACTGGGTTTTCCATGTTAACACCTAGATGTGTTAGGGGTATCCGGGTGGGTCCGGACTATGTAAAAGAGGTTATAAGTTCACAAGCTGTTGTCATTAAGTGTACAAATGGCGGTCAGGAATTATTTGTGGTTAAAAAGCTAAGGTTGGGTCTTGGCGTAGACCGGGTAGCTTGTTTGACACTTAGGTGTGGTTAGAGGATCCTTGGAGGGTCCGGGTTTCAGGATTAGAGAGGGATTTAGATATGACTCTGTTATTTTTATTGAATGTGTCAATGGTTGCTAGGTGAATTCCATATGATTGGTAAATTGGGAGTAAGACTGAAAGTCTAGGGTCGTAGTTGTTGGTTGTTGTAACCATGATGGAAAGTTGTCCTAGAGGTTCGCAAAGGGTCCGGTCACTGGTAACTATACTACGGGTATAAGTGGTTTGGTTGGGCAGTTAGCTGGGTTAAGTCAGAATATTTAGTCAAGGAGGTGACTTGGGAAGTCTAGGTGTCAAGGTTACTTGGGAAGTCTAGGTGGCAAGGTGACTTGGTAAATCTAAAGGTTAGGATGGTCGGTTCCAAAAGGGGGGATTGATAAAAGTGATATTGAAAGGGGTGAAGCATTTACCTTGTGTATTTTATCTTGATTTTTATATGATGGTAGGAGTGAATTCGGGTCAGCCGATGATGCCTACCAGTACGTGTGTTTGTACTGATTCTGCTCTTGCTATACCTTTTTGGATATAGTCTGGTTGCAGGGTTGGTGATGTTCCACAAGTTCAGGATTGCGGTGATCTTCCAACAGCTCCTACTTCCTTCTATGGTGGGAGTTCTGTCCATTTTATGTTATAAGCTCATCTTGTAGAAGCTCTTGTACCGGATTAGACTAGGTTCTAGGGAGGGCTGTCTCACATTGTAAATAATTTTCCGCAAGTTTGTAAGTCATTTATTTCCTGAATCTTTATAAAGGAAGTTCCTTGTATAAAAAGGGGTTTTAATTCATGATTTATTTCTTTTTCTGCATTACCTATTGGTGGATTCTCCTATCTAGGTGGATTAGAGTAGGTGCCCGTACGGCCGGTAGTTGGGTCATGAAAAGTTCACCTTATAGAAGAGGCACGCCTTGGGGGCCCAGTTCAAACAAGGTGGATGTATCCATTCGAGAGGTAATGACCCTTTATTATTTTTGTTATTCTTTCTTAAACGTATTATATTAATTAGCTAACATGCAATTATATAGGATAATTGGCAAGTGCAAATAAACTATTAAGCAAAGGAGAAGGATCAAAGGATCAATTTGTGAAGCTTATCTTGCAAGAGAAACTGCTCATTTTTTGTTCTTACTACTTCGGGAATGAAGTGCTATGTAAGAGAAATAGAGTCAATCGCAATGATGACAGTAATGGTGATTCTATGTTTTAACCGATTTTAATTTTTAATCAACCTGGGTGAGGATCTAAAAAACGTCAAAGTTGAGGTTTCACTAGTGTTGAAAAGCAATCAGCTGTGACACATATTTTGCTCAATTGTCCTGAGATTCAACCATATCTTAAGTAAGTCTTGTTGAATTGTGTTATTGAATTACATAAATTTAATACTAAGTGTTAATTAAACTAATGAAATATCTCAATGTACACTTAACATTAAATTCGTAAGCATATGGGGTAATGATGCCATATATACAAACTTTTTTGATTGGCTGAAAAAATATGTAAGTGTGTAAAAGTTCATTTACTCATTTACGCTTAATATTGAATCAACATGTTAAATATACTCATTTACTAAAATTTAATTTGTAAGTTTTTTATGAACATAATACTGTCGAACATCCACAATTGGTGAGAGATGTTGCACTTGGGCCTAAAAGTCAAATTCAGACGATGACTAAGTATTTTGTGAATGTCTTCAAGTTTCAAACTAAAGAAGTTTTTAAGTATAAGAAAACTAATAATAGCGGAGTGTGCATTCAAGGTGATGTCGATGGTAACGGTCAAACTGTTTAATATTGTGGTGTCATACAAGAGATTATTGAAGTTAGATATCCTGGTTGGCAAAAAAAAAAGATAGTGCTATTTCGGTGCAAGTGGTTTGATCCTTCACATAGAGGTACTAGAGTGAATTAACAACATAATATAATTGAAGTAAAACACATGAGACAATATGGTCGCTATGATCCTTTTATTATTGCACAAAATGTTAAGCAGGTGTATTACGCTACATATTTGTTGTGCAGAGATAAGGTTGATTTGTGGGTGGTCATAAAAACTAAGCCTGTGGGTAGGATTGAGATTGAGAATGAGTCTGATGTGGCATACCAGAATGATATCGCAGTTGTTCATCAAGCAGTGGATACTGAGTTAGAAAATAATCTAGAACATCAACAACACATATTAGAAGAAGTTTCTGATGATGAGTTGATTGCCATCACAAATATTAAGGGACAAATAACTGAGGAGGAAGAATGGGACGCTGAAAATGAAACAAGTGGTAAGGAAGAATGGGAGACTGATGAAAATGAATCAAGTGAGGACGAAGATTGGGAGAATATGGACTAGTATGTAAATTTGTTTATGCTTATGATTATGATTTTAATTTCTTTAATACTTATGATTATGGTTTTCTTTAATACTTATAATTTTCTTTATATATTTTAATGTAAATTTACATATAAATGTCATCAGGTGACGACAGATCGCACAACTTATGCCTTGGCAGATTCTGAGAGACAACGGAAGGAGAAAGATAAAGATATGCAAGACCGTCGAGCCTCTTAGATTGACTTTCTTTTAGTTTGCATTAGTTTTTTTGCACTTTATTTATAATTTTGTACTTCTTTTATGTTTTGAAACACTTTGTAGTTCCTTTGGGTGGATCTTTTATGTATTTAATGAATATTTTACTTCATATTTAGTTTCTTGTTGATACTGTAGTTGCTTTATGAACGGTGTGGCAGCAATTAGTGCTGATTTGGGCTGTATTTGAATTAGTTGTGTAAATGACAGGTAGTGTATATTGAAAATGCAGATTTTTGCAGCTGAAAAAAATACAGAAAAGCGACGGACAGGGTCTCTTTTGTCCATCGCTTTTCTAGAATTATAAAGAAAAATACTCAGAAAAATCAACAGACAGCGTCGCTTTTATGGAAAAAATTTACCAGGAAAAGCGACGTTGTCCATCGCTTTATTCTTCAAGTTCAAGAACAAAGAGACATACAGCATCGCTTTTCTGGAAAAAAAAATCCATCGCTTTTTAATTTGCGTCTCTGTCCGTCGCTTTTGGAAAAATGACAAGTCATTTTCCTACGAGAGTGACACCATCGCTTTTTCGTCACTTTTGGCCAAAAAAGTGATGGCCAGCGTCCCCTTTGGCCGTCTCTTTTTAGCCTTTTTTTAGTAGTGTTTGTGAGTGAAAAGTTATACTCATTTCTAACTAAGTGCCCAATTCGCATGGCATAGAACTCCAAAAGTGTGAAGTAAATTGGGTGCCTCTATCTGAAATGATAGAAATGGGCGCACCATGTAATTGAACTATCTCTCGAATGTAGATCTTATCTAACTTCTTCACATTATAGTTCATATCACTGGAATAAAATGGGCTGATTTGGTCAATCTATCCACAATCACCCAAATAGAGTCAAACTTTCCCAAAGTCTGAGGCAACCCAACCACAAAATCTATAGTGATACACTCCCACTTCCACTCAGGTATAGGCATCCTCTGAGTCATACCACCTGATCTCTGGTGCTCATACTTCACTTGGCGATAATTCAAACACTTAGCCACAAACTCTACGATATCTCTCTTCATCCTACACAACAAATAATGTTGCTTCAAGTCACTATACATCTTGGCTTCACTCGGATTAATAGAATTCCTCAAACTATGAGCCTCCTCTATGATCGATCTAGTCAAGTCACCAACTCTAGGAACACAAATCTAACCCTTGATCCTCAAAACACCCTCCAAATCAAGGATCATTTCCTTGTCTTCCCCACTCAACAACTTATCCCGAATGATGCATAACTTCCCATTCTAAAATTGCCTATTCCTAATCTGCTCCCACAATAAAGACGGTGCCTCAATATAAGCAAGAACTCTACCAGGCTCGAAAATATCAAGTCTTACAAAGCTATTGGCCATGCACTAAACGTCCATAGCCAAAGGTCTCTTCTCAGCCACCAACAAAGCAAAACTGCCCATACTCACCGCCTTCCTACTCAAGGCATCCGCCACTACTTGGCCTTACCCAAATGATAGAGAATAGTCATTTCATAGTCCTTCAACTACTCCAACTACCTACTCTATCACAAATTAAGATCCTTCTGGTTGAAGATATATTATAGGCTACAATGATTGGTGTACACCTCGCAATGAACTCTATGCAAGTAATGATGCCATAACTTCAAAATAAATACTATCACTGCCTACTCTAAGTCATGAGTGTGGTATTCTTCTCATGCGTCTTCAACTACCTCGAAGCATAGGCTATCACCTCCCCTTCTTCATCAGAACACAACCAAGGACGACTCCCAAAATATTACAATACACGATAAGACCTTCACTTTCCACATGTAAGGTCAAGATAGGTGTTGAAGCCAACAAGGCCTAAAGTTTTTTAAGGCACTCCTCACACTCATCAGATCACTGAAAAACAATATTCTTCTGAGTCAGTTTGATCAAAGAAGCTGCAATAGAAGAGAAACCTTGCACGAACCATCTGTAATAGCAAACCAATCAAATGAAACTCTAAATCTCTATAGGTGAAGTAGGTCTGGACTAGTCTCGAACCACCTAAAACTTGGTCGGATCGACCATAATACCATCCTTGGACACAAAATGTCCCAAAATGCCATAGAACTAAGCTAAAACTCACACTTTGAGAACTTAGCATACAATTTCTCATCCCTCAAACCTTTGGAGCACGGTCCATAAATGCTTCACTTAATTCTCCTGACTCTTGGAATACACCAAGATATCATCAATGAATACAATCATGAAACAATCAAGATACAACCAAAAAACCCCATTCATCAACTCCATAAATGCCACTGGGACATTAGTTAATCCAAAGGACATCACCAAGAACTCATAATAACCATATCGGATCCTGAAAGCTGTCTTAGGGATATCCAAAGCCCTAATCCCCAACTTATGGTACCCCGATATCAAGTCAATATTGAAAAATTCCAAAGAACCCTGAAGCTAATCAAACAAATCATCAATGTCCGGAATAAGATACTTCTTCTTAATGGTCACCTTGTTCAACTGCCGATAACATATATGTATGCGCATAGAACCATCCTTGTTCTTCATAAATACACCAGAGCACCCCAAGGTGAAATACTAAGTCTAATTGTCATGACCCAGGCCATCGTGAGTGGCACCCACCCAACCCCCGGATAAGCGAATCATTAGAGTCCAACTCTTAGCCTAGCCTATCAGCTTAAAACTAGTGCAGAAATGTAATTTAACGTTCAATCATAAATAAAACCAACTCTATAAATAAAATAAACTACGAAAATCCCTCCCTAGAATCTGAAAGTCATCGTACCAAAAACATCTACCAAAAACTAGAGTACGGGGATGCAACCCCCAATATAGAAATAGTCTAAGCCCGAACAAATAAGCTACAACTCAACTAGATGGACACCAAGGTAGCTCGGTCGAATAGCTCACCCTTGATATCTCGGAAAGTCACGCCTACAAGTGAGGTCGTGCGTCAACCGCCGAAAGATTTCCTGTACTCACAAAAAGACAAGCAAGTACAGTATCAGTACACAACTACCATGTACTGGTAGGATCATCAGCCAGTTCCAAATAAACAATGTATGAGTAGTACAAAAATCAAGTAAGAGTACAGGAAAATAAATAGGCAAGTCAACAGGTATTCCTAGACTACAAGTCTTTACCTAACTTGTCCCAATGTAAACCACTTCACAGTTTATGATCAATAATCCACAACAATAATAGTCATATCCTGCTACGTATCCCAGACCTACCATGGTTCCCTTCTAGACAACACCTAAGTTCTAGACATACCACCCGGTCTATGCTAAGACCAAAACTCATAAAGCAATTCAATTAATGTCGGCCTCTCAAGGACCAAAATACACAACCATAATTCAAGTTCATAACCTAGTCCACTCAGGGAACCATTAAATAAGGATGCAATCAACACAAAAAAGTAAACCCATACCAGGTGTGGTACCCGAGCCAACCGTTAGTATTATCTCATACCAGACGTGGTACCCGAGCCAACTGTTAGTATATTCATACCAGGCGTGGTACCTGAGCCAACCATTAGTATTTTCCCGTACCAGGCGTGGTACCCAAGCCAACCAAATGTCAAACAATCCACAGTCACAAAAATGAACAATCAACTTGTAAACCAACAAGCACAATGCAACGTTTAATTTACCAGACTGTTAAACAGGACTATTAGACATTTCTAATTATTCCCTAAGCAATGCATCTCATACAAATACTTAGATAAGAGTACTTAAACATATAAATCATACAGGAAGCAAACCATCACCTACCTCAAAATGATACAAAGCTCTACTCAACCGGAGCTTTCCCATTTCCCGAAGTTCTTGCCGGTTCTTGGTCTAAAATAATGCACTATAACCAAGAATCAATCTTTATGGCCTAAATTTCACCCGGATTATGCAAAATCCCAAACCCTAGGCCACCCATGATCATCCCAACCCTTTTTCTAGGCTTTCCCACCATTAATTCACCTAGTTCTACAGTTCTTATGGAAATAATTAGGGAATTAAGGTCACATGATCATAAAGTAGTGGATTTAACAATACCCAAGAACTTCTACACTTAGAATCCCCCTCTTTCCCTGGATTCTAACATCCGTAAGTCATTCCAAATCCTCCTAGGTCCACTCCTAGCAATTCTACCGCATAGAAAAAGTAGTACGAAGTTGGGGGAGTAGAAACCTTACCTTTGGGAGGAAAAACGATAAAGAATGGAGGAAATTTTTCTGAAATTGCCCTAGCCCTTCTCCCAAATGAACTTGTGAAAACTGAATATTTTTGGGGAATGTTTCTGCATTAAATCCCATCATGCTCCGCTATATCAGTCCACTTCGCTATAGAGGTACCGCCGTAGTAGAGTCAACCGCTATGGCGGAGATTGACCGACTTCACTTCCACTATAGCAGTGATTTTTCCGCTATAGAGGAGGTTGCCGTGGCAGAACGGTAGCGCTCGTCATGGACAGAATGTCTAAAATTGTCCCATTCTACAACACACTTACTTTCCCTGACGTTCTGAAATAACCCCTTCTCGTCAACCTCGATTCTGGAGTTCTACTTACCCGAATTCAATTCTCAAAAGTCCCTCGGACTCCCTTATGTCTTAGCTACAAGGAAAACTATCTCAAACCAAGAAATCTAACCAATCCTTACCCGGATTGTCCTAGACCATACCTCACTCCAATCCGGCTGAGACTAGCCTAGCCCAGAATTTCAAACTCCCAAATCTGAAGTTTTCTAACTATGAAACTTGGAACGAATAGTTTACCCGTAATGACAAACCCGATCGTTACACTAATGAAGAACTTACTCAACAAATCTTGAAGTTGGTCCTTCAACTATGCCAGAGCCATCCTATAAGGAGGAACATAATGGGCTTAGTGCCCGACTCTAAGTTAATAAAAAAATCAATGTCCTTATCAGGAGGAACACCTGGAAGATATATAAGAAACACATCCATGAACTTCATAACCACCCATACGGACTCCAAAGGAGGCGTGTCAACACTAGTATCATGCACATAAGCCAAGTAAGAAAGACACCCCTTCTCCACTATCCACTGAGCCTATTAAAAAAGAAATAACCCTGTTAGAGTACGAATTTTGGGTACCCTTCCACTCTAACCTTGTCACATCTGGCATGAACAAATTAACTATCTTGGAACTATAATCCATAATAGCATGATACACAAAAAGTCAATCCATGCCAAAAATTAAATTGAAATCTAACACATCAAGAATAATTAAGTCTGCGCAAGTATCATACCCCAAAAGAGTCACAATATAGGATTGATACACCCGATTTACCACTAAAGAATTACATACGGGAGTAGAAATATGTATAGCTACAGCAAGAGACTTGCACATCATATCAATTCCCAAAGCAAAATATGCACACATATGAATAAGTAGAACCAGGGTTAAATAATTTTAAAGCTGGCCAATGGCAAACTAGGACAATACCTGTAATACTAGCATCAGAGGCCTTTGCCTCGGGTCTACCTGGGAATACATAACACTGACCATGTCTTCTCTCAAACTGAGCAGCTCCACATCCGCTCTCATACTGAGTAACTCCACGAGTTGCCTGGGTTCCACCTCTAGCACTCTGATAACCACCTGTACCTCTCTGTGCACATCCTCTAGCCAGTGGTGCTGGTGCTCAATAAGTATGCATTTGACAACCCTGCTGCACCCCTGTCACGACCCGATTTCTCGGTCATGATGGCACCTACAACCCCCGGTAGGTGAACCAATCCCTGTAGCCCAGAACAGCTAGTAATGGGCTACTATCTAACAAATAAGAGAACAAGATGAATAAAATAGATAACAAGTATATAAATATATACAAATGCGGAAAACTAAACCAAACCCCAAGACCTGGTATCATAGTACAGAGCCAAACTACATACATGGAGTACAAGTAACCAAAACTATATATACAGATGTCTCTGAATGGAAATAGAGTACATGAATCAAAAGATAAACTAAAGCTAAGCTCCGATCGCCAAGAGCTCACCCTCAGCCTGAAGTAGTCCTCAACAGATCTCCACGCACGAATCTCAACGATCTACCGGCGATGGCCCACACTAGGATCTGCACCCAAAGATGCAGGGGTAGGGGTGAGCACCAAATGCGAAGCATAAGGTACCCAGTAGGTATCATAGGCCGACTGGCCACATATAAGATAAAAGAGCAGTAATAGACAGAATAGAAGCAAGTAGTCACAGAAATCAACGAAAGGTACACAGGAAACTAGCCCAGAGGGAAAACAACAGAACCACAAATGAGGCTAGTAAGCAGAATATACACACCAAAGGCACAGGTGAAAGTAAGAAACAACGCACCTGGGATCCTTGCAACAACAGTGTATACAAAATAAGTTTACGGAATGGACGGTATACCGGTAACCTCAAGTGTAAGAAGAAGGGAGAAAGAATAATAATAGGCATGCTTAAGACATGAATCAATACTCAACTAACCATATCAACCTCAAATCCAGAAACTAACACCCTAGCAGTACCAATCTCATACTTATCCATAATAGAGAACCATTCTGTAAATAAATAGCAAAAGTCTACCTACAGTCCCTCGGCCGCCCATACAACCGAGGAACACAACCAAGTGAAAACAAACCCTCCGGCATCCCATACGACCGGAGCGTACAATCAACAAACAGCAAACAAGGGTGGAACCTCAAACCATGAATGATATGATGCATGAAGATCTCAAGTGCCATAGTATCTCTGTATGTACCTCCTCCGGCGCCGATCCGGCCCAGCACGTAGGTTCCATGGAAGGTCTCTGCCCGTATACCTCTACTCCCCCGTATACCCCTCTTCCGGCACACGCAGCTCGTAGCTCCTGGCCCGGATAGCAAAGTCCATGGAGGTCCTCGACCCCATACCATATCTCAGTATCAGAACATGTATCAAGATAGAGTCCCAGTCTCAATATCAAGATATAGAACCAGTCTCAAATATGCATGCCCAGACCCTGTCCAGGACTAAAAATAGTAGGAAAATATCTGAACAACCCCTCCAAGGGTGCCCGGGCGTCGCCGGGTCTAAACAGTAAAAAGTCATCTCATGTGCTCGGTCCAACCGAAGCTAAAAATCATCTCAAGTAGTAAGAAAACTCATCTAGCCCTCCGGCCCTGCCGAGTCTAGTGATAATAGTAAAACTGATGATTTTAAACCACAAGTGAAATCAACCATTTCCAAATCATTTCCATCAAAAACGGCCCCCCGGGCCATGCAAGGTTTAGAAAACAGTGTCAGTAGGCCCAAAGCCAAAACCACTGTAAAACATCGATAAAACCTCTTTATATGCATGGAAATGATATGCTCACACACAACAATAGCTGCTCAACAGCTTACAATCAACCTACCGACCCTGCACAGGCCCGCAGCTACTCAGCAAGCATAACCAGCCTAGAAGGATAATTCTATGCCCGGGACTCGCGGACATTCCCAAAATCCCACCGTCTATGTTCCAGAGTCAATAAGGCCTCGCAGGACCACAAGGGTAAATAAAATATATCCGCAAATACTACAAACAACGGAGGAATAAAAATAGCGGACATGAATAAAGCGGTCAAGGTCTGTGGTACCAACCTAATAAACCAACCCAAGGATGCCCATTAATACAATTTTATTTTATATATACGGAGTCTGGGGAAATTAAACCGTAACCTACCTGTCGTCCGACGACAAGCTGCTGGAACACGATGTCCAAGCTCGAACCACTCCGAGAAAATCCAAAACTAAATCGGAATCGGAATTGGATTTGGGAAGAAATAACTTGACAAGATAATTGATTTACTTTATCAACTATATTTTTCTCACCACAAAACCTCACACGTGAAAGAGTGTTTAATACTGTGCAACATTGTGTGAAACAGTAATATATATATATGTAAATTACTTTCAGCAAGGCTTATGCCTTATGTATATAAAGTATATGTGTGCTGCCACCTTTCAGCCACTAATGCTGCCTTCACCTTCCACTTACACGTGGGGGTGGAGGTGGCAACCACTTTCTATCCGTTAAGTATAAACTCGGGTATTGCGTAAATTCGTGGTATAATAATTATAGTATTTTAAATATACCATAATTATTAGATAATCATTTCCAATAAAACCTACTATATTATAATAATAAATTTTAACATAATTAAATTTACCATCTCCGTTAAAATATTACGGAGTATAAAAACCTTATAAAATAAATACTTGAACACTTATATCGTATCAAACATATTTTTCATAAGCCTTTTAAAATATTTTGAAAAGGTAATAATAATATAATTTTTACCAAATTAAACTTTTAAATAAATATTTCAAATACACGCACGATGCTAATGAAGTTCTTAAGTTTAGGCTCGTAATTTGCCTACGCACGATTCCGATATTCAAGAATTATCTCGGGATCCTCCCTTATATTTTATCACTGTTTCGGAACTGAAATGGCATTTTAAAACGTAAAATTGAAGCTTAAATCGGGTTAAACCCGACCCGATTCGCGACCCGGTTCGTAACCCGTTTTCTGCCAGACAGTCCGCGGTAAAACAGTCATAACTCTCTGCTCCGAGATTATTTGGACGTGCGGTTTTGTGCGTTGGAAACTAGACTCGTAGACCTTCGATTTGGTATTTCGGGGGACTTCTAACTCTTTATATATTGGGAGAAAAGCCCCGACACATTTGACCCAAAATTCAGAAAAGTGTTAAAGGTCTTACGATATCTTTTGTCGATTTGCTTGACTTCAACACTTAACGTGGAAATGACCGGATGGGTCATTACATTATCCACTACTAAAAAGGACTTTCGTCCTCGAAAGTCAAGGTCAAGGGGGTACCTGAAGGCTAAAATAGCTGCGGATACTGATCCCGCATATCTCTCTCGGTCTCCCAGGTAGCCTCCTCGACTGGACGGTGCCTCCACTGAACCTTAACAACCGGGATCTCTCGAGACCTCAATCTCCTAACATCTCTGGCCAAAATAGCTGACGGCTCCTCAACAAAGGCTAAACCCTCATCCAACTGAACTGAATCCCACTGCAACACATGAGACTCATCTGGATATACCGACGCAGCATCGAAACATGAAACACAGGATGTATAGCTGAAAACATCGGAGGTAAGGCTAACTGATAGGCAACGCTACCAACCCTCTGCAGAATCTCAAACGGCCCAATGTACCTGGGGCTAAGCTTGCCCCGCCTACCAAACCTCATTACGCCCTTCATGGGTGATACACGGAGAAACACCAAGTCACCGACACTAAACTCCAAGGCACGAAGCCTACGATCAGCATAATTCTTCTGCCTGCTCTGAGCTGCCCGAAGTCTGTCCTGACTCACACGGACTCGGTCTAAGGAATCTCGAAGCAAATCTGTGTTCTGCGGCCCAGCACTAGAACCATCAAACCAACCTACCGGTGATCTGCAACGCCTGCCATACAAAGCCTCAAAAGGTGCCATGCCGATACTCGAATGGAAGCTATTATTATAAGCAAACTCTGCCAAAGGAACAAACTGATCCCAAGAACCTCCAAAGTCAAGAATACAGGCCCGAAGCATGTCCTCCAGGACCTGAATGGTCCTCTCGGACTGGCCATCTGTCTGAGGGTGAAAAGCGGTACTAAGATGAACCTCTGTACCCAAATCTCGCTGAATAGCCCTCCAGAACTGAGATGTAAACTGGGTGCCGCGGTCTGAAATGATAGAAGCTGGGACCCCGTGCAACCGAACAATCTCACGAAGGTAGATCTGAGCTAACCTCTCTGCGCCATAAGAAGTCTGAACCGGCAAGAAATGTGCTGACTTAGTCAGCCTATCAACAATCACCCATATGGAATCAAACCCATGAGAAGTACGAGGCAAACCAACAACAAAGTCCATAGTAATCCCTTCCCACTTCCACTCAGGAATGGGAAGTCGCTGCATCAAACCACCAGGTCTCATGTGCTCGAACTTACCCTGCTGACAGTTCAAGCACCGAGATACAAACTCTGCTATATCCCGCTTCATACCACTCCACCAGTAAAGCTGCCTCAAGTCTCTATACATCTTCGCTGTGCCAGGGTGAATGGAATATCTAGTACAATGTGCCTCACGAAGTATCAATTGAATCAAATCACTACCCCTCGGAACACAAAGGCGACTATCATACCTCAGAACCCCATCTGAATCTAGAGTAGCCCGACTGATCTCACCCTGAACAACCTGATCACGAAGATCACACAACTGCTGATCCTCAAACTGACGGCTCTGAATCTGATCAATCAAGGTAGAACGAACCTCAATGCTGGCGAGGACTCTGCTAGGATCCGACAAGTCAAGCCTAACCAGACGGTTAGCCAAGGACTGGATGTCCAAGGCCAACGGCCGCTCTGAAACTGAAAGAGAAGCTAGGCTACCCATACTCACTGTCTTCCGACTCAAGGCATCCGCTACCACGTTTGCCTTGCCCGGATGATACAGAATAGTGAAGTCATAGTCCTTCAGTAACTCGACCCATCTCCTCTGTCTCGAGTTCAACTCCCGCTGACTCGTGATATACTGAAGACTACGGTGATCGATGAAGATATCACAGTGAACTCCATATAAGTAATGCCTCCAGATCTTGAGCGCGAAAACTACTGCCGCCAACTCTAAGTCATGAGTGGGGTAGTTGCGCTCGTGAACCTTCAGCTGCCTCGACGCATATGCTATTACTCGACCTGCTGCATCAACACACAACCAAGACCAACCCCAGAAGCATCACAATACACGGAGAAGCTCTGACCCTCAACCGGCAAAGTCAGAATTGGAGCTGAAGTCAATAAGGCCTTAAGCCTCTGGAAGCTATCCTCACACTGATCCGACCACTGAAATGGGACATCCTTCCTAGTCAGCATAGTCAAGGGTGCTGCTATGGAAGAAAATCCCTCAACGAACCGTCTGTAGTAACCCGCTAACCCAATAAAGCTGCGAACCTCAGTAACAGTAGTAGGTCTAGGCCACTCACAAACCGCTGAAATCTTTCCCGGATCAACCCTAATCCCATCCTTAGACACCACGTGCCCTAGGAATGCAACTGACTCAAGCCAAAACTCACACTTTGAGAACTTGGCATAAAGCCGATGATCTCTCAAAGTCTGGAGTATAACCCTCAAGTGCTGCTCATGCTCATCTCTGCTACGCGAATATACCAAGATGTCGTCTATAAAAACTATCACAAATGAGTCCAAATACGGGCCAAGAACCCTGTGCATCAAGTTCATAAAGGCTGCGGGGGCATTAGTCAACCCAAAAGACATCACTAGGAACTCATAATGGCCATAACGTGTCCTGAATGCTGTCTTAGGGATGTCCTCCGCCCTAATCCTCAACTGATGGTAGCCAGACCTCAAATCAATCTTCGAAAACACGACTGAACCCTGAAGCTGGTCAAACAAATCATCAATCCTCGGCAACGGATACCTATTCTTCACTGTCACCCTATTCAGCTGCCGATAATCAATACACATGCGCATCGACCCATCCTTCTTCTTCACGAAAGAGAACAGGAGCACCCCAAGGTGACACACTAGGCCTAACAAACCTCTTAGCTAACAGATCCTGGAGCTGCTCCTTTAAGCTCCCTCAACTCAGCAGGAGCCATACGGTAAGGAGAACTAGAAATGGGCCTAGTGCCCGGCTCCAACTCAATAGCAAAATCAATATCTCTCTCAGGTGGAAGGCCTGGCAGGTCGGTAGGAAATACATCGAGGAAGTCTCTAACCACAGGAACAGACTCAGGGGAAATGGGGTCAGCACTAACATCTCGGACATATGCTAGATAAGCTAAACACCCACGGGAAATCAACTTTCTAGCTCGAAGACAAGAGATGATCCCAGATGGTGCATGGCTAACAGAACCCTGCCACACAACCGGGGATACACCGGGCACAGCTATGGTAATGGTCTTGGCATAACAATCCAAAACCACACGGTGAGGGGATAACCCAGTCCATGCCCAGTATCACATCAAAATCTAACATATCAAGAATCATCAAATCACCCCAAGTCTCTGAATCACCAATAGATAACATACAGGATCTCACAATCCGATCCACTACTAAAGAATCTCCTACTGGGGTCGAAACAGAAACAGGAACAGATAATGGCTCACTAGCCAACC
Organism: Jaltomata sinuosa; assembly: GCA_003996215.1. Lineage (NCBI taxonomy): Eukaryota > Viridiplantae > Streptophyta > Magnoliopsida > Solanales > Solanaceae > Jaltomata > Jaltomata sinuosa. The sequence goes on along the minus strand of QJPP01000373.1, from coordinate 71,964 downwards.
CCAAACAAGGCACAAAGTAGGCAGATACATATGAACAAGTGGATCCAGGATCAAATAAAGCCATAGCAGGCTGATGGCACACAAAAATCGTACCTGTAATCACTGCATCTGAGGCCTTTGCCTCTGGTCTCCTAAGGACCGCATAAAACTGACGACGACCTCCACCTGCCCGACCGCCATCCTTACCACCTGCTCTACCGCGTGGCGCACCACCTCTAATCTGACGACCACCCCCTCTAGCAGGGGGCTGAACTGTCCGTAAAGGCTCAGCTAACTGAACTGTACCCTGCTGAGGGCAATATTTAGCAAAATGACCCATCGCACCACAAGTAAAACAAGCCCCTGATGGCCTACTCTGTCGAGATGAACCCGCAAATCCAGAATGACCACCACGACCTGATGCCCCAGAAACTGTACCCCTCGAAGACTGGCCGCTATAGGCCTGATGGCTGCCCTGACCCTGCTCGAATTGGGTACTACCAAAAGTCTGAAGGGAAGACTGAACCGGTCGGCCGGACTGACCCTGGTACTGCTGTGGCTGATAACTCCGACTCCACTGGCCAGGACCCCTACCACCATATCTGGAACCACTATAGACACGCTGATGTCGAGGCCTCTTATCTCTGGGCCCCTGATCATGTCGCTGTAAGTCCTCCACAGTGTGAGCATAGTCTACAATGGCCTGGAATGACCGACCACTGGCAATCAATATCTCAGCTGGCTGTCTGATCTCTGGCCTCAACCCCCATACAAATCTGCGAATCCTATCAGCCTCAGTAGGAATGTTCATAGCTCCGAACGGTGCTAGCTGATGAAAACGGGTCTCATACTCCGAGATAGTCATAGATCCCTGCACAAGGTGAGTGAACTGCTCCCTGCGACGCTCCCGATCACTCTGGGGAAGGAACTTGGCCATAAAGGCCTCATAAAATTCAGACCAGGTCAACGGAGGTGACGACGGTGGTCTACAAGCAATCAGAGCCCTCCAGAAGTGGGCACTGGAGCTGGTACTGGAGCTGGCGGTACCTGGGCTGCCCCCTGAACCACATGCTGCTCAGGCTCTATCTCCACGCTAGCAGCTCTAGCAGGTGCCACTGTTCGAGGGCGTCCTCGACCCCTAGCTGGAGTAGGAGGCTCATCCTCGCGTGCTGCCGATGATCTCGTACGAACCATCTGCGGAAGAATAAAGTAGAATAAATGAGATTTCCAGAAACTTCAAGGGCTATACGCACGACACAGAGGCAATGAAAGAGTCAAATTTCCTAAAATGTCACTGTAGCCTCCCAAAGATTGAGTACGGACGTCTCCGCCCCGATCCGCAGGACTCTACTAGACATTGGCTCCTATACCGATGACACCGGTAAACCTAAAGCTCTGATACCAAGTTGTCACGACCCGATTTCTCGGTCATGATGGCACCTACAACCCCCGGTAGGTGAACCAATCCCTGTAGCCCAGAACAGCTAGTAATGGGCTACTATCTAACAAATAAGAGAACAAGATGAATAAAATAGATAACAAGTATATAAATATATACATATGCGGAAACTAAACCAACCCTAAGACCTGGTATCATAGTACAGAGCCAAACTACATACATGGAGTACAAGTAACCAAAACTATATATACAGATGTCTCTGAATGGAAATAGAGTACATGAAGCAAAAGATAAACTAAAGCTAAGCTCCGATCGCCAAGAGCCCACCTTCAGTCTGAAGTAGTCTTCAACAGATCTCCAAGCACGAATCTCAACGATCTACCGGCGATGGCCCACACTAGGATCTGCACCAAAAGATGCAGGGGGTAGGGGTGAGCACCAAATGCGAAGCATAAGGTACCCAGTAGGTATCATAGGCCGACTGGGCACATATAAGATAAAAGAGCAGTAATAGACAGAATAGAAGCAAGTAGTCACAGAAATCAACGAAAGGTACACAGGAAACTAGCCCAGAGGGAAAACAACAGAACCACAAATGAGGCTAGTAAGCAGAACATACACACCAAAGGCACAGGTGAAAGTAAGAAACAACGCACCTGGAATCCTTGCAACAACAGTGTATACAAAATAAGTTTACAGAATGGACGGTATACCGGTAACCTCAAGTGTAAGAAGAAGAGAGAAAGAGTAATAATAGGCATGCTCAAGACATGAATCAACCCAACTAATCATAACAATCTCAAATCCAGAAACTAACACCCTAGCAGTACCAATCTCATACTTATCCATAATAGAGAACCATTCTGTAAATAAATAGCAAAAGTCTACCTACAGTCCCTCGGCCGCCCATACAACCGAGGAACACAACCAAGTGAAAACAAACCCTCCGGCATCCCATACTACCGGAGCGTACAATCAACAAACAGCAAACCAGGGTGGAACCTCAAACCATGAATGATATGATGCATGAAGATCTCAAGTGCCATAGTATCTCTGTATGTACCTCCTCCGGCGCCGATCCGGCCCAGCAGGTAGGTTCCATGGAAGGTCTCTGCCCGTATACCTCTACTCCCCGTATACCCCTCTTCCGGCACACGCAGCTCGTAGCTCCTGGCCCGGATAGCAAGGTCCATGGAGGTCCTCGACCCCATACCAAAACTCAGTATCAGAATCACGTATCAAGATAGAGTCCCAGTCTCAATATCAAGATATAGAACCAGTCTCGAATATGCATGCCCAGACCCTGTCCAGGACTAAAAATAGTAGGAAAATATCTGAAAAACCCCTCAAGGGTGCCCGGGCGTCGCCGGGTCTAAACAGTAAAAAGTCATCTCATGTGCTCGGTCCAACCGAAGCTAAAAATCATCTCAAGTAGTAAGAAAACTCATCTAGCACTCCGGCCCTGCCGAGTCTAGTGATAATAGTAAAACTGATTATTTTAAACCACAAGTGAAATCAACCATTTCCAAATCATTTCCATCAAAAACGGCCCCCGGGCCATGCAAGGTTTAGAAAACAGTGTCAGTAGGCCCAAAGCCAAAACCACTGTAAAACGTCGATAAAACCTCTTTATATGCATGGAAATGATATGCTCACACACAACAATAGCTGCTCAACAGCTTACAATCAACCTACCGACCCTGCACAGGCCCGCAGCTACTCAGCAAGCATAACCAGCCTAGAAGGATAATTCTATGCCCGGGACTCGCGGACATTCCCAAAATCCCACCGTCTATGTTCCAGAGTCAATAAGGCCTCGCAGGACCACAAGGGTAAATAAAATATATCCGCAAATACTACAAACAACGGAGGAATAAAAATAGCGGACATGAATAAAGCGATCAAGGTCTGTGGTACCAACCTAATAAACCAACCCAAGGATGCCCATTAATACAATTTTATTCTATATATGCGGAGTCTAGGGAAATTAAACCGTAACCTACCTGTCGTCCGACGACAAGCTGCTAGAACAACGATGTCCAAGCTCAAACCACTCCGAGAAAATCCAAAACTAAATCGGAATCGGAATTGGATTTGGGAAGGAATAACTTGACAAGATAATTGATTTTCTTTATCAAATATATTTTTCTCACAACAAAAACCTCTCACGTGAATGAGTATTTAATACTGTGCAAGTTGTGTGCAACAGTATTATATATATATGTATATCCACCTTTCAGCAAAATGAGCAAAATGAAAAGGCTCACTTTAATATACTTGCATGCAATAGCCATATGCTGCCAACTTTCCAAATATGCTATTGCTGCCTTCACCTTCCACTTACACGTGGGGGTGGAGGTGGCAACCAATTCCTATCCGTTAAGTATAAACTCGGGTATTGCGTAAATTCGTGGTAAAATAATTATAGTATTTTAAATATACCATAATTATTAGAAAATCATTTCTAATAAAACCTGCTATATTATAATAATAATTTTCAACATAATTAAATTTACCATCTCCGTTAAAATATTACGGAGTACAAAAACCTTATAAAATAAATACTTGAACACTTATATCGTATCAAATATATTTTCCAAAGGGTATAATAATATAATTTTTACCAAATTAAACTTTTAAATAAATATTTCAAATACACGCACGATGCTAATGAAGTTCTTAAGTTTAGGCTCGTAATTTGCCTACGCACGATTTCGATATTCAAGAATTCTCTCGGAATCCTCCCTTATATTTTATCACTGTTTTGGAACTGAAATGGCATTTTAAAACGTAAAATTGAAGCTTAAATCGGGTTAAACCCGACCCGATTCGCGACCCGGTTCGCAACCCATTTTTTGCCAGACAGTCCGCGGTAAAACAATCATAACTCTTTGCTCCGAGATTATTTGGACGTGCGGTTTTGTGCATTGGAAACTAGACTCGTAGACCTTCGATTTGGTATTTCGGGGGACTTCTAACTCTTTATATATTGGGAGAAAAGCCCCGACACATTTGACCCAAAGTTCAGAAAATTGTTAAAGGTCTTACGATATCTTTTGTCGATTTGCCTGACTTCAACACTTAACGTGGAAATGACCGGATGGGTCATTACATTACAATTGGACGGTCTTATAGGTTAAGTGGACTGCACACAAAAAGGGCCTGTGATCCTCTCCTAAGCGACCACTTCAAACTTAACAAAATAGACTGGGCAAGTTCTAGATGCATGCACAGAGTAAGAATTTATAACAATCCGCTCACACACACTTGGCACCAAGAAAGCATACCACTACCAACTATCAAGACAACACTCGGCTTAACATACTTATTCCAATCATAACCACACAATGACATCCAAGGATCCAGACCGTCAATCGTTTCAAACATAAGTACAAAATCAACTTTTTCAGAGGGGGCTCCTTTTAGTATATTTTCCAACAAAACGCCATGCTTGCTATAGACACTAAAAAAAAACTAAAATTTAAACGACAACCTAAACATGCCGGTTCTACTAGATAACACACCGGAGGGAAAAGAAACACGGCAACAAAAACCCTCGGTGGTGTATGACTCACAGGTATCCCAACACCCTCAACTTAGACTCATGCATTGTCCCCAATGCATACATGTACAAACTAAAAACTGTGAGAATAAGGAATACCTGTGAAGTCCATAGGACTTAGATTCTGACATGATGTTGGAGACCGCCAGGGTCTCCAAAGCAGGAGAAATCGATGGAATAGGTGCACGCCATACCATTCTGTTGCGTTCCAACTTCCTCTTCTATCGGCTCCGCAGCTAGTCGCGACAACTTCTTCACTCTTTCTTTGCAGGTTCTTTTGCGGTGTTTTCATTTCCTTGATCTATTTTCACCGCTTTCTTCTACAGGTTTCTCTTCTTGCGATCCCAACTTCATTCTCATAACAGCTCGGGTCTCAACCAAACCCTTCTCCTCAAGATGCACATCCGCAGGAGCTTCCTCAATAACATTGATGACCGCGACCACCTTCATGTCTCTTGGCTGCTTCATCAATTTGGACACATCGAACTTGACCACTTCATTGTTTAATCGGAAAGTCAGTTCGTTTCTTTCCATGTCGACCAACACTCTTGCCGTGGCTAACAAAGGTCATCCCAAGATTATGGGAACTTCAAAATCCACTTCGCAATCCAAGATCACAAAGTCAGCTGGGAATATAAGCTTACCAACCTTTACCAGCACATCAGACAGTATTCCCACCAGTCGCTTTACCGAACGGTCAGCCATCAATACTCTCATGGACGTTGGTTTAGGAGCTCCCAAACCCAATTGTTTATAGACTGCTAGCGGCATCAAGTTGATGCTAGCACCAAGATCACATAAGGCTTTTCCGAAGTTGAGCTTCCCAATGGTACAGGGAACAGTAAAGGCACCTGGATCTTCCTTCTTGTCCACTAACGATCTTGAGAAAATAGCACTGCAGTTGTGGAGGTTATCTTCTGGCTCAACGCTCACTGACCTCTTTTTGGTAATCAAGTCCTTCATGAACTTGGTATATCCGGGCATTTGTTCAAGCGCCTCCACCAATGGGATGTTTATTGATATCTGCTTGAGCATGGTCAGGAAATTCAGGAACTTACCATCTTCCACTTTCTTCTTCAGGCGTTGTGGGAAAGGAGGCGGTGGCCGAGGCATCATAGTTGGAAGCTTGTCGGCTTCCTTGCTTTTCTCCGCGGGCTTTTGGGTAGCCTCCTCTACATCGTCATTCGCTACATCAACTTGGGTTTTAATTACCGAATGTGATTCCGGTAATGTTTTACCACTTCTTGTCGTGATTGCCATACAACTCGCATCGTTCCGCGGATTTTGAACGGTGTCACTTGGCAAGGTACCTGTCTTCCTTTGATTTAGCGATGCCGAGATGTGACTCACTTGCTGCTCTAATTGCCTGATTGAGGTGGAATGTGAATCCACTAACTGGCTCAATACTGATAACTCAGTCCTCATTTCCTTTACCCCAGAGTCAGTCGATTCCACCTTCAGCAGCATCTTCGCCATCATGTTCTCTAGTTTGGACGTCCCTGCCTCATTGTTAGCTTTATCCCGATTACCAGGTGGTATATACAACCCACCTCTATCAGTGTTATTCCTCCAGTTTCCCTGGTCGCGATCTCTGTAGCCAGCTTTCTCATAGTAGTTGTCTCTCTGATAGTTCCGACCTTGGTTTCCCTGGCCATTGGCCTGGAAACCCCCCAAATAGTTCGCCTCCTCATCAGATTCAACCTCTGCTGCTCTACCTTGGGACCTCACAGCTTTCACCTTCTCAATACCTCCTGACATCAAATGCTTGGTCAGCAGGTCCATTTGCGTTTTTAGATGGGCCATGTCTTGGTCCCGTTCTTCCTCTTTTCTGCGCTGCTCTGCTGACATGCCAACTGCATAGGTGCTAGCTGCTACTTCTGTATCACGTGTATGCCAGGCCCTGTTGGTTTTTGTGAGCCTGTCCAAAATAGCTGTGGCATCGGCAAACGTGCGACCCATAAACGCTCCACCTACTGCGTTATCCAATGTCGGCTTGGTAGCCGAATTCAGTGCCCTATAGAATGTCTGCATCAAAAATTCGTCGTTCAATTGATGGTTAGGGCATTGTGTCAGCTTCTTCTTGAACCGCAACCAAGTCTCATGTAAAGCTTCGTGAGGTTGCTGTCTGAAGTTGTTAATTTCATCCCTCAACTGTATCATCCTAGAGGGAGGAAAGAACCTTTCTAGGAAAGCTCCTTTCAACTCTCCCCAAGTTGCGATAGAGTCGGGGGTCAGCTCTGTCAACCATAGCGCTGCCTCATCAGACAGAGACAACGGAAACAACCTGAGCCTGATCACTGTCTGACTCACTCCAGGCAACTCAAACGACTTGTAAATGCTCACAAAATTCATCAGGTGTTGGTTTGGATCATCACCAGCAGCTCCACGGAACACTCCTCTCAAATTCAACAGCTGAATCATCGTGCTAGTAATGTTGAACTTAGCCCCGGGTGCTAGCGGAGGAAAAGCAATGGCGCCCGTAGCGCCAACTCCATCCAAGTCGATATCCTCCTCATTCAGCGCGACATCGTCCTGCAGACCACCAGCAATCACGTTTTGTTGGGCCTGCAGTTCTGCAGCGAGCCTTGCTGCCTCTGTTTGTTGTGCAGCCATGGTTTGCCTTAGCGTCCTTGCGAGCTCGGGGTCGTAGGGTAATATTGGTTCACCCGAGCGTCGCGTACTTGGCATGCACAACTCAGTACCCTGGCAAAAACAAAAACAACAAATAAACGTAAAAGCAGGAAAGTATGACTAAGAGTCAAATAAACACACCGGACTTAATAAACAACCGTATTCCCCGGCAACGGCGCCAAAATTTGATAACGCCCAAACTACACCTCAATTTAAGAAGCGTAAGCGGTCGTCGGCAAATATAGAATCCAACAGAGGTTGGGGTCGATCCCACAGGGAATAAGGTGCGAATTAAGTCGTTAGTGAAGTAGATGACTAGTAATCAATATTTTCCGGTAAATAGGGGGGTTTGCATGATCAAAACGTGTACAAAAGCAAATAATAACGTACGAGTGAAATCAATATGAGAGAGAACTAGGGAAGTGTTCACCATGGCATTGTAACAATTTCGATTCAAGCTTAACCGGGTTCTTTCTTATATGCATGTCACGATGTGATTGAATTAATGGTATCATCTAAACGTTTCTCAACCAAATAGACGAATTTCCTTTTCAATTCTCTCGAACTTGAAAAGGTGAGCTTTTATATTTCAATCCTAAACATCAAGTAGATTAATCTAGTTACAACATTAATCATAAGACGAGAGTTGGTAGTCTCGAATCCTCGTAGTTAACCAAATTTCCCAGTTTTAATCTCTTTACTCAAGCAAATTTAAACCTAGGCATGTTCTATTGTTTGCAACCACTAGAAAACATTAAATAATGAATGATTAACAACGTGACAACATATATATTGAACCCGACTCTACCCGGAATCTATATTGATACTTTTGCCATGGCTCCCACAACCCTAGTTGTGGGAGTTTAGTTAATCATGCTAGAAGAAGAAGAGAAGAAAGTTATATTCATAATAAAGAGAAGAGATTCTTACAATATAATGAAAACAATCTTCAATTATCGAAGAACAAGAAAACCAAGATCCCAAGAACAATCAAGAACAAGATTGAGGAGGTGGAAAACGTGTGTAGCGTGTTTCCTCTCTCAAAACTCGCCTAAACTCTCCTAGAATTATTGGGTGAACTATTGGTAAAAAGCTTGACAAATAAAATAAACCTAACATAGGGTATTTATAGGAGTCTAGGAAACAAAGTCCCAAAAATATTCGGATTCCGCGTAGCGGACTGCCTTACTGTGACGGTTTGGGTGACGGAACGTCACCACCTTGACGGACCGTCACGGTGGCCGTCACCACTAGGCAGTGGTGCTGCCTCAGGGTGACGGTTTGGGTGACGGACCGTCACTGGCTTGACGGACCGTCACTCTTATCCAGAATGCTCTTTTGATCGGATTTCCTTCCTTTTCTACGTTTGTCTCCATTTCCTGAAAACAAAACATAAAACATCAAAAACGACGACGGTTGCTTGAAAACGTACGATTGTTCTTAGTTTAGAGACGTCAAAAGTGCCGTAAAATGGCGGCACATCAGAGTTCCCCTAAGGCCTATAAGTACTAAGAAAGGCAATTTCTCACCTCGAGTGATGTATTTTCGGGGATGAATATCTCTGAGCACCCATTGAACATCATCATCTCTCAAACCCTTGAACTGTGTGAACCAAAACCCTTGATTGGGTTTTCGCTGGAAATTGTTTATAGTAAGCCACATACCATGGGATGCGAAGTTGTCTAACCTCATTAGATGGTCTAGCTTCTTGGTGTGAGAGCTTTTGAGCATGTGTTTGATCATCCACCATTGCAAAATCAAATTGCATCTTTGGAAAAACTGCTCACCTTCTTTACACTTCCGCAAGGCTCGATAAATATCTGCGATAATCATCGGTGCCAATGTGTGAAACTTGGTGTCGGTTCCATACTTGATCCCATAGAAGATAGAATGTGTAACCATGACCACACTAGGATGAATGGTCCCTCTCGGTCCTTGAGAAAACACCATAGATCCGAGTAGGCATACAGCAAACGCAAAAGCTCTACGACTCCTCCAAGTTGCTTCCAACTCGAACTTGTGACTAAATTTCTTGAAAGCATTGTAACGCCCAAACCGATAATACAACTTTCGAAGAGGTATATTTGACCCATCAATCCTCCCAAGCCAACTATCATTTGTGAATAAGAATGCCTCTTTAATTTGTTGTCGATCCCACACAACTGGAATTAGAATATCCTTATCCGGTGTTCTCTTTCTCTTATTACACATAGGTACACTCTCATATCTTGCTACCACTTCCTCGATGGTTGGAGTTAACTCTACGTTCCCAAACCAAAATATAATATTTTCATTGTCCCAAAATTTTGCCGTAACTTGAATCATTTTGGGTCAAACTTTTATATCCATGAGAGAAGGTAGATATCCAATATGCTCTCGAATAATTTTCCTATCATCCTTGTTCATGTATTTCCACCAAACCTTAAGAAAATCATCCGGTTCTGTCACCATTCAAAATCTCCTAGCGGGGCATGGTAGAGCCATCCTATAAAACAAATGAATAAGGTAAGTTTTCCCCCCTCCCGGACGATAATGAATTAATTTAAGTGGCATATACTCCTTCAAATTTAAACACATACGGATGATCGTCTGTTATTGACTCATGGCCAATAGCCGCAGGGTGGTCTTTTCTAATGGGCCCAATACCTCTTAGGTATTGGGTCATCCTAGGCTAATGCCTAAAAATTGGGTTTGAATTTCGTTCTACCCTAGGTATCTAGAGTGGTCTTTCTTCGAATAGACCGGGTCCCAAGTGGACAACTTGGGTTGAAAATATGATAGCCATTGGACGCATGACATACCCGTAAACTATCATATTTTTGAGAAAGTGTAATTTATGGAAAGAGGCTACGGGATCGTGAACCCCTTTTGAACATAAGTAGAATCATGTGCCATGTAGCGGAAGATGCTATGAAATGCAATGACAATATATAATTTAAACAAGTAATTGAAGCTTAAACATATAAAGCAAATAGAAGTTAGCCACAAAAGTTAGAAAAAATCATTTTGGTTAGAACCTAGATGAATCCCCAGCAGAGTCGTCATTCATGTTACGACGCATTTTGAACTTAATCAAAACATTATAACTTGGCAATTTATTTTGAAAAATAATAGAAAGAAAAAGAGTCGCCACTTAATTTTTAGAAAATTAAGAAAACCATTTATAAAGGTAGTTTTGAGAAAAAAAAACCTTTATTTTATAACCAGAGTTCGGGGTAAGGGTTCAAGTGATTTTTCGAAGAAGGAGTTAGGCATTTTAAAAAATCCGCAAATGCGGTTAACCGGCGAATTTAAAACTTTTATGGCTAACATAATTTAAAGACATTTCTCTTAAAAATTATTTTTTTATATGAGTTACACAAGATTTGTTTAAAAACAAATTACAACTTAGGACTGAATTGATAGGAATATTTGAACTTATTTTTACATGATCTAATATAGAAAAAAGTAAAATATAATAGTGAAGAGATAAAATTTTACTAAAATAAACTCGTTCAGAGATTCATCTAAGTTAAACAATAAATAAACAAACAAAATTGTTAGTGATACAGAAGTATATAAAATATCAAAGATAAGAAAATAACTTTAGGCTTTAGCCCAAAGTCTAATATTTATGATTTTTTCCAGTTCCTTTTTTCGATCGTCTGACGAGAAGTGGGTCTTCAAATACGTTGCTGCCTTAATTAGTACATGAAAGGCTGGCTCGAAGGAAATGTTGGGCTTGACCCAATGAAGAATGCAGGAGAGGAAAGTCCAACGGACTCGTTCAAGATTTCATGTGCCAAAAAAAGAAAGGGATAAGAATTAGTAAAGAGGAAACACTAATGACTAAACCAAAAATGAAATGGAACATGCAAATGAAGTAAGTCACTGCTCAAGTTCCTAGCACAAACACAAAAATTAGATCAATGTCTAAATAATCCTTTTTCAGAAAAATGGACTCAAGCAAGGACTGGATTATAACTTATTAGCTATATAACGGAGATTTCTCAAAACTTATCAACCGAGACTTTGGTTATTCTTGGAAGGCCTAAGCGGATTAACAATTATTATTATCACATAAGAGAGCAAAGACATGAATTAAATAAGAAAGGAGGTTTATTATCCTCATCTTAAAATTAAACACAACAAATTTTCCAAACCCAACAACACTGAACCAAAGCTGACTTGACCATGTGCCTATTAAATATTTCAAGGTAAACTTTAGTAAGATAAAGAAAAATAATATCGACACTTTCTAAAGAGCCTTTTCCCAGAATAAAAGTAACTTACCTACATAGTGTGTTTCATTTAAAAAGGATAACAAGTACTTTGGTTGCACTTCCACACAGGGATTAACATTTTAAATCGAACAACACAACAAAGGACCAAACTTTGACTCGAGATGATATTCAACTATTTTCGGAGAAGGCAGAGCTTCCAACAAGCATGAATCATCTCAACCTCAATAATATTTTGAAGAAAATTACTCAATTAAAGTATTACTACTAGAAGGGACATTGGATTGCAACAAAATATCAAATACATTCACAAGCTTTGGATATAAACTGTTAGCTATCCTCTATCTAATGCAATTTTTGGCCAAAATATGATTTATGTTAATCACACCTCAAGGCCCAAGTGAACTTTAGTAAGATAGATTTAAAAAGTATTAGTTTATTTCTGCACATTTTCAGAAAATAATTGAAAACGTCCTAGGCTTAAAGAGGATTCAGACCCTTTTTAAATCATGACTTATATAGTGATCTTCTACACAATTCCAACACCAACAAACCAAGTGATGGACAAATCATAAATAGGACTACATTCATGATAAGAGTCGTAGAACCCTACGTCACAAATGTCGTCGTGTTACAACAGATAAGAAAGAACTCTTCAACTTAAAATGCAGCAGGTTACTTTTAGTGTTGGAGCCTCATTTGTAATAACTTTGAATTCCTATAATCATGATTTCTAATGTTCACTTAAGCAAGGTAAATACGCAGCAGAGGAGACTAAACAAAATCAAACCAACAGTGAATCCGATAGGTATTCTCATTGCCTCTACATGTTTTACTAACAACACACTGATACTAACAAGCAAAGGACAAAGATAACACCTTAATCAAAACAGTCTTTCTTAAAAGAGAGTCAGTGTTTGTGCAAGTATTGATATACAGTGTGAAGAAAAATAAATTTGCTACTATACCCACATAGTTAAAACTTAAGCTAGTTTTCCTTTTTGTCAAAACTGATTTAAAGATTGCAGATGGACGCGATATCAAAACTAATATTTTCACATGGCTTACATACATTTTAACTTAACAAAAACAAAATCAAGTGAATCCCTTATGTAATGCGGGTACGACAGAAAGAAGAAAACAAGTAAAGGGTGGAGGCAGGGAGATCTGTGAGTATTTACGAGGTAGGGGATGGTACGGAGTAACAAATATCGTGTGGTATTCATCGCTTACCAAAAATGCTTAAGAGAACATACCTTTCATCCTATACTCCTTCTAAACTTAAAACAACTAAATCAGATAACAAAATAATTCGAAGCTTTATCACATTAAGAAGATATTATAAACTGAATTTGAACAATAAGATGTAGATGCTCTGTTTTTGGGAATAAATATGACCAAGAGGCTGATATAAAACCAACTCTTTTCAAACTCAAAACCAAAACCGATCATGGCTTAATACGATGAGCATTTAACAAAAGAAAGTACAAGTAAAAGAAGACAAAGTCTATGAGTGTTTTAGGAAGAAAGATGGGCATAAACGAAGAACAAACATGAGACGTTCTCCCTTTACCCCGTAAAGTTCATCGGAACCTCCCTCTACCGTATATTTTATCGAACAAAAGACAAACAAAAGAGCATTTTAATGGACTAAGCTCACGAGCATGATAATTGATTTTTTTTAGCAAAGGAGCTCCGCTTAATGGAATTAAAACATTTAAATAGAAGCAAGGACGGGAAAATATGAAGCATTTAGGATGAAGGAAGAGGCGAGAACAATGAACACAACAACATGTTCATTTTTCTTCCTCCTCCCTCTGCCTTTTACTTCTCAATTACCCAAGACATCATTCAACCACAACAATGTTTTCAATAATAATCCTAACCAAATGACTAGTAAACTGAAATTTAAAGAAAACAGAAAACTAAATTAATACATATGAATAATCAGCCAAAACATGTAGAGTACCAATTCTGCCGAACTACTTTGGCAATAGCAATAACAAGAATTGGAGAAATGAAATAAGTAGACGAGGGATATTACTAACTTCCTCTAACCTTTCGCAGGCTGGATTCAAGAAAAAATGAGGCTGATTTTAAACACATTTAAAACAGAAAATTAATCGAAAGACGAGAATATTCAAATGACTATAATTAGTTCTAAAAAAAGCTGAAATGAAATGAAAGACGAGGACAATTACTGACCTTCTCCGGGGCAGCGAACTAAGATGATGAGTTGTTGGGGATGAGTTTCCACACCCTTAAATGACTGTATTTAAGGGCTACCCAGAGGCCAGGTGGTTTATCACAGAGGCTATCCATTCCGGCGTGGAAATGGGAGCGTATATCCATGGATTTTGTAGTCGGATTACCATGTACTTTGCGGAGATTTGATGCTATTTGGGTTATCATGGATAGGTTCATGAAGTCTTCCCAGTTTCTTCCAGTTCAGACTTCCTACAGTTCTAAGAGGTTGGCCCAGATCTATATTCGAGAGATTGTCCATTTGCATAGGGTGCCAGTTTCTATCATTTCTGACTGAGGTACTCAGTTCACTTCGCACTTTTGGAAGTCTATTCAGAGAGAGTTGGGCACTAGAGTTGAGCTTAGCATCGCTTTTCATTTGCATATAGACGGTCAGTCAGATTGTACCATTAAGGTTCCGGAGGATATGTTGTGGGCATGCATTATTGATTTTGGGGGTTAGTAGGACTAGTGTTTAGCCTTGGCAGAGTTTGCATATAATAATAGTTATCATTCCAGCATTCAGATGGCTCCGTTCGAGGCATTGTATGGTAGATGGTGCAGATCTCTGATGGGTTGGTTTGATGCTTTCCAGGTTAGGCCGTGGGGTATCGATTTGCTTCGTGATTCTTTGGATAGAGTTTAGGTTATTCAGGAGAGACTTTGTACTGCCCAGAGTAGGCAGAAGAGTTATGCTGACTGGAAATTTTGAGATCTTGAGTTTATGGTTGGTGATAGTGTGTTCCTTCAGGTATTTCCCATGAAGGGCATGATGCGGTTTGGGAGGAAGGGTAAGCTCAGTCCGAGGTTCATTGGTCCATTTGAGATCCTTCATCGTGTTGGAGAGGTTGCTTATAAGTTAGCCTAGACTCTTGCTCTTTCTAGTGTTCATCCGGTGTTTCATGTTTCTATGATGTGGCAGTACATTCCGGATGAGTCTTACGTGCTTCAGTTGGATGAGTCATTGGATTTCGAGGAGGAGCTTGTTGCTATTTTGGACAGGCAGGTTAGGAAATTGAGGTCAAAGAAGATTCCGTCAGTTAAAGTTCAGTGGCGGAATCGTCCTGTCAAGGAGGCTACTTGGGAGATTGAGACCGCCATATAGACCTGTTATCCTCATCTTTTCGAGGCTTCAAATACTATCCTTATTCTTACTTTCGCGGACGAAAGTTCTTTTAGTAGTGGATCTTGTAATAACCCTCCAGGTCATTTTCTTCTTTTCATTCCTTTTCTGCATTTCAAGCTTTCCCTCAGTGGCTATAGGTCATTTATGACTTGTCGGGGCCAATGGTTCGGTGACCGGGCCATTCGTTAGGTCGTTATGACCATTTCCCTATTTTAGCTCTCAAAGTTGATAAATCTGACTTTGGTCAACTTTCTTGGTTAACATGCTCATAATTGAATTCTGACAGCTCCTTTGGCTCCGAAATAGGGATTTTGGTCTAGTGGGATCATTGATCTGGGTATGAGTGCTTTCGGTTTGGTTTTGTGTGGCCTTATGTGTTTTGAAGTCAGTTTGGCTGGTAGGGTTGAATTTGGTCAACATTCGAATAAGACAGCCTCGGATGGAAATTCTGTCAGCGCTGTTAGCTCTGAAATGTTGACTTTGGCTAGAGGGACCTTTGGTTTGGGTCTTGAGGCTTCTGGACTTATTTTTGGGTTTTGAGTTTTGAGTTGGGTTTGGGCGTGGGGCCCATTTTCATTAAAACAATATCTGTTATGAGTTTTGTCAATTCCATTGAGTCCGGAATGCCATTTCTGGCAGGGTAGCATGGTTGGTTTGTGTTCACGGGGTTCCGGATGAATCTCGAGGGTCCATCGGAAGATTTTTGGACTAGAGGAAATTGCTGGTTGCTAGATTAAGTTGCAGACCATTTTGGTCTTCGCGAACGCGGAGCTTCCATCGCGTTCACAATGGTCTAGTTTCCTGACCATCACGATCGCGAAGGTTGCCCATCGCATTCGTGATAAAGCTGGTTGGGACCCAGCTCAACCTTCCTCTTTGCGAACGCGGCCTGCACCATCGCGATCGAGATGGTTGGGCCATCTCTTCTCCATGAACACAGGGGTCCTGTCGCGACCGCGATGAAGGACCCCTGACAGCTATTTAAAACTTCAAACTTCATTTTCTCCTTCACTTTTCCGAAAACTTCATTGTTGAAGCTCCCAAGCTCTAATTTCCAACTCCCTTTCTTCAGTATTTTTCACCCGGTAAGTTCCCTCGTCACCCCTCTCCTCCTTCCGTGTTTATTCTCGTAATTCTCCCGCCAAAACTCCATTGTTGTTAATTCTTAAGGTTGAGGTGATCCTTGTGGAAATATGATTCCTTGGTTTGCATGCTCGAAAATTCGTGCAACTCACCTCCGTGACGTATTCCTCTTGTCGAGGTAGGTTCCCGCCTTTAATTCTGAGTTTTTCTCATTTTAACTCTGTGAATTAGTAGCACTTCAGGGCTGTTTTAGTCCCCAAATCAAGCTCCATTCGAGCCCAAACTTTGGGCATGGGTTCCTTAACCCACCGCGAGCATAATTATGAATTTTATTTTCTATTTCATTGCATGGGCCACGAGGGTAATTTTTCCGACCCAATTTCTGACCCATTTTTTTGTATAGCAATATGGGTGTCATTCTTCTCGTATTGATACCTAGTTTATGTTATTGATAGTATGGTATCTTTCTGAGGCTGTTCGAAAGGGGAAGGCACACTAGTGACAGTTCATGCTTGTAGTTCGACCCCGAGGTAGGTTACGGTTTACCTTTTAGTCTGAGTTTAGTTAGATAATATATATTTGTATGTTACTGGAACGCTAGGTTAGATTTTAGATAGACTTTAGGCTTAAATCCTATTTATCATGTTAATTGGCCATTCGAGTTTTTAGCCTAGAACTGTATGTTATCCTTAGCCTAGGAGCTTGCTTCTTCTCTGTGACTAGTATAAAATTCTTAGCATGTTTTTAGGAGGCTTTAGAGGTAGAATAGAGTTTTCCCGTTGGTTTCCACTTTTATTTCCGCTTTACTGCTTTATTCTATCATTGTGTGTATTTGTAGGCCCGAGGCCATGGCTAGGATTTGGACGGAGTTCTAGGTCAGTTCTCTTGGTTTGGAGGGTATTCTTGCCATGTTTGATCTAATGGTGTGGTCTTTTCTCTGTTTGTGAACATTTATACTCATATAGCATGGTATATCATTGGTACAACAAGGAAATGATTTTCAAAGGTTTTTGGTTTGAAAGAAGGCTCTACTACTTTTGTGATGATTTTTCGGACTAAATCAAGCTATTTTGAGTATCACCCAGGGTTTTTAGAAGGAAATACTTTTTTTTGCATATGTATATATTTATAGTCCGATGCGTTATTCTGGATATTTTACTATTTCATATATATATATATATATGCATAGTTTAATGCGGTATTCCGAGCATCTGATGCGGTATTCTGGGTTTATATTATATTGCATTCATACATGCATCATCGTGCACCACATTGCAATTGCTTTGGCACAAGGATTGACTCTGGTTGGCTTGATATTGTTTTCCTTCCCTTCTTTTTGGTTTATTGGCATGTCTCTGACTTTATAACTAGATTTAGGTGAATCCCTATATAGTTAGCCGCTTTTCTGCAATCTATTTATATATACTATCTTTCTGCGCTCGGTTGGCCTATGATGCCCACTGAGTACACATTGTCTTGGTACTCATACTACACTCTGCATCTCTTTTTCTGATGCAACACCTAGTACGAGCCACCCTCGCTGATCTCCTGTCGTTCAAGGCCCGTTGATGTTCAGATCGCGGTGAGCTCCTGGCACTTTTGGAGACTTTACATGCTTTCCTTCTTGTACATCCTGTCTATATTTTATATTTTGGATAGACATGAGTTATTTCATAGCTACTCCTTCTTTTAGTCGCTCTTGTACTAGTGACACCAGGTTCGGGTTGGTTCTCGAGTCTGTTTTGTCTCGTTGGTTACTTTAGGGCCTTCTTATGTATATTTTGTATGATGGTATGTATATATGCTATTGGCCCTGTCTTTTTGTTTATGTATTTCGCTTTTCTTTAGTTTAATTATTATTTATTATCTTCCACGTGTTTGGGTTAGGCTTGTCTACTGGGGGGTTATGTAGACGCCATCATGGCCTGATTTTGTGTTGTGACAGTTCTGCTTCAACTTGTGCACAGTGCGCATGTTGCTCTTTTAGACTTATCTCTAATGGATCGATGCAGGTTTGATTTGGATGTTGAATCATGGATGATATGGTTGCCAAGGCACGACAAACTCATTCTATATCCTCGAAATATGGTTGAATTTGATCTTCTTAAACCTCTTGCACAGACTTTGCACTAATTTCACATACTGTGAGATCTTGGAGTTCTTCACAGCCTATTTGCCTTGGACTTGATAAATAAGCAAATCAAAATCGATGATGACTAATAATTCTTGAACATCCATATCAATAGCCATTATGATACCAAGAATACAAGCTTCATACTCTGTCATATTATTGGTGCATGGAAAGTGGAGTTTGGCTATTACTGGGTAATGTTGACCGATTTATGATACTACGACTGCTCCAACATCTGAGCCTTTGAAATTAACTGCTCTATCAAAGAACAATCTCCAACCTGGGTATGCTTCTTCAATATCTTCTCCTATGAACAAGACTTCTTCGTCTGGGAAATAAGTTTGGATTGGCTCATAATCTTCATTAACTAGATTTTCTGCTAAATGATCTACTAGGGATTGTCCCTTTATCGCTTTCTGGGCCACATATGCAATGTCAAAATCACTTAGCAAACATTTTCTACTTGGCTAATTTCCCCGTAGGCATGAGCTTCTGGAATATATACTTGAAAAGGTCCATTTTGTAGATGAGATATGTCATGCATGATGACAAGTAATGTCTCAGTTGTTGGGAAACCTATGTAAAGGCACAACAAGTTCTTTCCAGTAGGGTATAATGTGCCTCGTACGGAGTGAACTTCTTACTCGAGTAATACATTGCTCATTCTTTCTTCCCACTTTCATCATGTTGCCCTAGGACACATCCAAATACATTGTCTGAAACTGATAGATAGAGAAATAATGGGCTTCCTTCTCTTGAAGGAACCAACACCGCTGGACTGGAGAGATAGCTCTTGATACTATCAAAAGCTTGTTGACACTCTTCCATCCAGTTGGACGGTGCATCCTTGTTCAACAGCTTGAAGATACGTTCACAAATAACCATTGATTGGGCTATGAACCGGCTAATGTAATTTAATCTTCCCAAGAAACTCATGACTTTTTTATTGGTCTTTGGAGGAGGCAATTCCTGGATTGATTTGAATTTTGAAGGGTCGATCTTGATGCCCCTTCTATTAACTATGAAGCCTAATTACATGCTAGCTGGCATTCCAAAAGCATACTTGGCGGGGTTCAACTTCAAATTGTACTTCCGTAGTCGATCAAAAAATTTCCTAAAATGAGTCAAGTGATTCGAACTCTCACGGGACTTGATGATCACATCATCCACATATATTTGATCTCTTTGTGAATCATATCATAGAATATAGCTATCATGGCTCTCATGTATATAGAACCTACATTCTTAAGTCCAAACAACATCACCCGGTATTGATAAACACCCCAAGGTATAATGAAGGTTGTTTTCTCTGCATCTTCTTCATCCATCAGGATTTGATAATACCCAGCAAAACAATCCATAAATGACTGCATCTCGTTATTTGCACAATTATCAATGAAGATGTGGATATTGGGTAACATAAAATTATATTTTAGACTGGCTTTATTCCAATCTTGATAATCAATGCAGATCCTAATTTTTCCATCCTTTTTCGGCACTGGGACAATGTTGGCCAACCAAGTTGGGTACTTTGTAACTTCTTCTACTCCAGATTGGATCTGTTTGATAACTTCTTCTTTGATTTTCAGACTCAGATTCGTCTTGAACTTTCTAGTTTTTTGCTTCACTAGACTGAATTCTGGATTGATGGGTAACTTATGAGATACAATATATGTACTCAACCACAACATGTCCTTATAAGACCAGGCAAACACATCAATTTACTCTCTGAGCAATCAGATAAGATCTTTTTATCTTGCACTTCTGTCAGATAAACACTGATTCTGGTTTCTTTGACTTCTCCATCATCCCATAGATTGACCATCTCGGTCTCTTCCAATTTGGGTTTTTCTCAGTTTTCAAAATCTTTTAACTCTTCTGTTAACTATTCAGGGACTATAGTCTCTTCATCATATTCTTCATATTCTATCTTAACTTGTTTATTAATCTCTTGACATGACATGACATGACATGATATTGGCAGATTTTAAATTATTATTGCTAAATCATAAAAAAAACAAGTTAGATGATAACACGTAATAATAAAGATTTTCGTAATAGGGGAGGTTTTTCATTAAAATCAGGAAATATTTACAAACTCTGGTTATAGCCCACATAAATGCGAGTCTATGCCGTTTGGAAAGCAGTAAAAATAATGTGAGGAAATTTAAACGTAAATGGTGGGTTTCAAGACTCATTTGAAAAATCACCAATTTGCATGAAAATAAAGTTTTTATCTTTCCTACCTGGATGATCGGGGAGCCATAAGCGGAGTAGAGGTTCAATTCTGCAACTGTTCTCCTGGCTTGACTTTCTTGATACTTGTTGCTTCGGGGATCTCCTCTAATATAAAATTACATTCATTAAAAAGCTCCCATATTCCATCCCCAAAACTATCATTTATGGAATCACCACATATTGGAAACGACTGATAAAAGTGAGGTAATGGCTATGGAAACCCTGAATACACCTTCTCATTTGTCTCTGCTTTGATTCCTTTGAGCACATATCCCAATCCATGCTTGGACACCTATCCTGGAATTTTTATCAGTTCGACAATACCAATAAAATTCTTTCCTAAGTCAAACCCAGGTTCAAAACCATTTCTCAGCATAGTAGTGGCCAACATCTTGTAGATCAGTGGCGTTGGAATTTGTAGAGATAAATCCTCTCCAGTAGCATTCATAATTTCCATAGTATAGAAATCACTTTTTTTTGGAACTTCCTCTATCACGGGTATATAGCCATTTGGGTGGCTACAACGACTCCCTTCACCATGGATAACCACCTTGTAGTCCTTCCATATAAATTTCACCATCTGGTGTAGAGTTGATGGAATAGCTCCAGCCACGTGAATCCACAACCTCCCAAGGAGAAGGTTGTAATTGGTGGTGATATCCAATACTTGGAACTCAACGTGAAATTTAGTTGGTCACAATTGAATGTACAAGATGACCTCTCCGATGGTGTCCCTTTGACCCCCACCAAAATCTCTCACATTGATCTTGTTTTGGCAGATTTTACTCAAGTCATAATCCAACAGAGTAAGCATGGACAAAGGGAAAATATTCAAACCCTATCAACCATTGACTAGAACCTGATTCATAATCTTTTCCTGGAATTTAATAATAAAGTGCAAAGCCTTGTTATGCATTGGTCATTCAAATGGTAGCTCATCATCACTGAAACAAATAAGGTCGCCTCTTATGACTCGGCTTACCATGGCAGTTAATTTCTCCACACTCATGCCGATAGGAACATAGGCTTTGTTAAGGACCTTGAGCAAGGACTGTCTGTGATACTGGGAGCTCATGAGCAATGCCTAAATAGAAATTTGAGTAGGAGTCTTCACCAAGTGCTTCACAATTAATTTGTCACTTGTGCCACGTCAGTAAGGGCGACTGGTCCTCAGGTTCCTAGCTTGCCCGATAGGCAGTTCTTCCTTGCTGCCATCTCAAAATACCTCTCGAGACCTTTTGCCTTATCTGAATAATGCATACCCCAGAGGATTAACCGGTTACTGCCACGTGTCTATAGATCATATTTACCCATACAATACTAGCATGACATATTTTACCCAAAAAAGTAGAATACGAGAGTAGATCTCATGTTAGATTTTTTTATAAGTCAAGGATTATATTAAATCTGTAATTCTTATTTTAAAGAAATGATTTGTAAATTTTTATTAAAAATATGTCATATCATCATACTTTTACTTTTAATAAAAGTCATTTATGAAGTTGCAACTGGACTTGTAAACACAAGAAAGGAAAAATAAAAAGGAAGTTGAAGGAGTTCTAGGATACCAGCTTCTCATCAAATGGTCCCGCAACAAAAGATAGGCAGGTGTCAGCCAACCAATGACCAGAGCAATTGTATGGGTTTAATCTTGCCTTTTCTTTGTTAGTTGTCTCTGTTTTGTTTTGCAGGCAGTAGTAGCATGACAAATGATGGAGAATGAATAAAATACATCATTGTAGTTGAGGAGTCAAGGAGTGCTCAGCTTCCAGGTCTAACCAACTCCAGTGGATAGACTACTCATTAAACTGAGGTAGATCTTCCCCATGACATGGTTCTGAAGAACATCAACACTAAAAAGCAGAACTGTGGACCTTGCCACAATAAGAAGGGCACATAGGAAAGGACGGTTGATCTGGAGAGCCTCTAGTAGGTCATGGAGAGCTTTGTCAAATCACAAAAAGAGATGGTGCAAGAATGGAAGCTCAGGACAAGTGATTGGAGGAACTCGGGGGTAGTTTGGATTGCGGGACCTGAAAATCTTCGAGGAGAAATGAGTAAGACTATGATAAAGAATTTGAGGGTAGGTCTAAAGACCACAAGGATGAGAAAGTTGTGGTCATCCCTACAACCTCAACCACTGAGCTGGTATCTATGTTCAAATCATGGAGGAAAGAGATGAAGTCTGGCTACAACGAGCTTTAAAGAGCTACGACAGCATTCCATACATGGCTAGTGCGGTGACTAGGCTTATTCTGAAGAGGTTCAAGATGCTGGATATCCCTAGATATGAGGGTACTATGGAATTTCAGAAGTATTTTCTATCTTTTGCATCAACTGTGAATGGCAATGACCTGATGAAGAAGGAAGTCAATTCGGTGATGGTGAAGAAATTTGGAGAAACCCTAACCAAAGGGCCATTAGTCTTGTATTCTCTCTTACTAGAGAACTCTATTAATTCTTTTAATATGTTGGTAGATAGCTTTGTAAGGGCTCATGCTGGATTCATAAAAGTGCAACCTCGAAGGGGGGATATTTTCAAAATCAAGCAAGGGGACACAAGACTGCTCTAAGAATTTATTATACGATTCTAGAAGGAAAGGATAAAGCTATAGGTGGTTCCGAATGAGTGGGGCAGTTGAGGCCTTCAGTAAGTATTTGAACCCCAAAAGCTTTGTCTCCTTGTTAAAGTTGCAGGAAATCCTGACAGAGTTCGATGCCATGACCTAGGCTGATGTTCACAGCTAGTATGAGTCCAAAATTCAGATCGAGGATGATTGTAGGAGATTCACTGGCAAGGATCCACAGGCTTGGAACGAGCATAAGCCTATGAAAAAACCATGGTATGCCATAAAAAGATTGGCATGAGGTTCTTTTCAATAGGGAGACACGAAGCTCCCTCAAGGGAGGTTTTCACCTTATGTTGTTGATGTAAAACCTAGCACAAATTGGCAGGAGAAAAAGGTAGATAGGGAATCCCAGCAAAAGGGTTTGCAGGAAAAAGAGCTAGCAAAACCCATAGTATATACCATCAGTGAAATCCCTCCGCTCTCAAAGTACTGCTTCTCAATCAGCTGGTGGAACTGGTCTCAGCGATCTGAGACATCAAGGGGGCCAACCTCCGACAACTAGTTGATTTGGGTCCCAACTCGAGAAATCTAAATCAGTGATGCAAGCTCCATGGGGATCATGACCATAATACCGCCGACTATCAACACCTCAGGGAAACGGTTGTAGAACTATTAAAGAACAGACATCTTTAGGAGTTCTTGTGTGATCAATCCAAGAACAACTATGGGAAAAAGGCCAAAGAGAGTGGGCATCACCTCAACCCGGGAACACCCTAAAAAATGATAAGTTGAGTACCCCCATACCGGGGTTGCAGCTATGTTCTTATCTTCAACTGCTATGACTGTGTTGTATTTTTTCTTCTATATTCCTACAAGTTATACGGGACAATTTTCTCGATGTTGTATCAGGAACAAGCACTCTGGCATAGTGAAACTTGGTGACTGCACTCAGTTATACTGGAACTCTAGAGACGCCAGGATTATAGGAGCTCGGCAACTGAGAAGAGACTCAAAGGCCTGTAAGGACGCACCACACTCTTTTTCTATTCATCCAGCTTCTTATCCCCCAAGGGTTTTTGCTGAAAAGCTTTTTAACGAGGTAGCAGTAGGGACTTCAAAGAAGAGCTTAGGTTTTTTCCTCTTCAAGATTCTTATTGTACATCGGTCGACGGGCCTTGGAAAAAGCAAAAATATGATTAAGAGATTATTCACGATAACTAAGATCATATCCTTTCATTAATGCAACATTCATGTAGATTTCTGGCCTTAAGTCTATATTTCTTAGTCAACATGAAATGTCAGTGATATTTAAAAATCAAGACCTACAGAATTAACGAGGAAACAAGTCTAAGTGATAGATCCAACATCTCGACTAAGTGACTCCATCTATGTCCCTTTGAGCAAAGGATGAATCGAGACTTTTGGTACATTGGTACCGTGTGCGTATACTAGGGACTATCGAGAAGGTCAACTACAAGTGTGAGTCCAAGTATGAGATTCATCATCTCAACCAAGCAACCCTTTAGACCGCATAACATGGGATGGGCCAAGGCCTCGGATCCCTCACAATGGGACGACAAAGTACTGGGGACACTCGATGAGGTCAAGAACATATTTATATTAATGAACTAAGGACATAACCTCTGGTAGAGATGGTTAAACCTTAACCCCACTAGAAGGACGCAATCACATGATGCACAAACTTATCATCTATTTTTGGAAAGTTGAGGTAGCACCATCGCACACTTAAAGCTAACCCAATCACGAGGAGCTCATAACTGTGTGAATCTTTAAGTCCAAAAAATTTCTAAATCCAAAAAAGTTCTAAGTCAAAAAATGACTAAAACAAAGATATCACACTCTACGTGCTATGCTCTAAAGTATCTCAGAGACATTCACACTTAGACACATAATTATTTAAAAATAAAAGATATACCTCCTCGATTGTTTGAGGATATCAATCAGGCCTAAAATGGACTTTAGTCAGTTCAAAAACTAAAATCATGTCAGTCTCACAAGATGATTATGAAAGAAGTGCTAGAATAAAAAACTAGTTGGCGACTATCTTTGATCATCAAACAAACCAACACTTACTAAACCAGGTGAAATATCTATGGAAAAAGCGTAACTCCTTGAGAGACCTCTTGAAAGGCGGCAACAGACGTACTGAAAAAACGCATTCCCTAAGACTTAACAAGTTAGTTTTAAAGGAACACCGAGTAATGCTTTCATGGTGGCAAAATATGATGTATAGGCACAAAAACAGAAGTGTAGAAAAGAAAATATAAAAGATCCCATAAAATGCACAAACGATTCCTTTATGTACACTTGAAGAGAGTTACAAATTACAAAATACAAGTTGCAGGCCTACACAACCCACCAAAAAGGTTATGACTGTCATAATCCTCTCAAATGGTTAGGGCATTCGAACACTTAAAGGAAGGGTATAACTCCTGACCTTGCTTTGAATATCCTCCCACAGGGGGGATCCTCTATAGACACCAGAGTCAAAAGTCTGTAGAGGAAAGAAGGACACAGGTAGAGATTATTTCTCCCCTGGGAAGGCAAACCTATTCAAGAGCGAGGCCACTGCAGTGGCACAAATCCCATGGATCTATTGTTCTTGTAGAATGCCCCACATTTGTATCTATACTCATAAAAGAGGAGGCTTGCCCTCCAAGAACTCTAACCCTCTAGTGGCCAAGAAGGAGACTCTTTTCTAAAATATGGCCAAGGTCTCCCCTCCTCCTCCGTTTCACCCCTAGTTCCTACTTTTCCCTCATCAAGCAACCTTGGTGGGTGATACTTCCACCAGAATAGGACAAAGAAGGAACTAGGAAAGAAATAAAGCATGAGCCTAAATAAATGCATCAATAATAGGGAGTTTTGCAAGCCAGAACTGCCTTTGGTTTTGGAAGGTATGACCAAGATATTTCAGATAAAAATATAAGGAAACTGGCCTTTCGTTTGTAGGCAAATCCTTATTTAAAGTGTGGGGTAGAGCACTTTGACCAAGGGATAATAAAGCAATGTATGGCCTGCATTTTTGCTGAAGAGACTGACTCAAGGTACAACACCTTAGAAGACGAAGAATGTAAAGCAGTTCACCTATCCATTAAATGGGGGGAACTTTTCAAAACCACTGGTGAGAGAAGCATCCCCTCAACTAATTTCTCGCCAGTGTTCGATTTTGTTATTTTAGGGTGAGCATACAATTGCAACTAAATGGAGTATAATAGATCAGTATGTCAATATGAAAGTGCAAGTTACAAGATAAAAAGAAAATAGAAATTCACTTATAAATACAAAATATCTATACATAGTGGGGGGCTCCCTAAGAAAATTCAATCATCCTCGAGACTGGTGCTCAGGGCTTCCACATGTGAATAACCTTCTTCTAAATTTGAATCCCCTTCCCTAGGTTTGAAGCACGTACCCAACCAAATTCACCAATGCTTAGGACTTTGCTGTCTCAACATCTATGTCTAAGCCGCCCAACATTACTTCTTGAAGGATCTGAACCCGCGCAAGCTGGGTATTTTGAGCTATTTCTCAAGATTCTCTCTTTCTGGTTCATGTTATCCCCCGATAAGGTCTCTGCCATTTCTTGTAAATGGTGTATCTTAGTTAAGGATAAGTATATCCAGGTATGAGAAGAAGAAGCTCTTACATCACCAGACGCTCTAGGGCATACCTATCGAAGCTCGCTCTCCAGCTCTGCTTGCCTCCTTAAAAGTACTTCAATCACTTCATCCTATAAGGCATTTCTTTCTTGCAAGGTCTGGACCTTAATAAATTGATGGCAAGAATCCCGGTATCATGCATCTCTCTCTAAAGAATTTATGCTCAATTGAGTTTTTATGGCCTCGATAGAGGGCTCCTAGTGTATAAGAGACTCGACAAGCACTGACTTGCTCTAAGTTTAAGCTAAGGCTCTCTCAAGTTCTTTGCACCTTTGCTCTAATCCCTTTTTCTCCTTCAGCTATCGCTGAAGGCTTTCGGTGGCCAGTGTGCTAGTTTAGCAAGAGAAAAGGGTGAAAATAAAGAGTTATACACTCACATAAAAAGAATATTTCAAAGGCAAAAAGGTTTGTAAGTATAAAAGGCAAAAGAAAACCTTCACGGCAGAATGAGATCCCTCATTCACGAGGAACTCAAGAGAAACCTCATCCATCTTTTGTTGATCCTCAGATAATAATAAGGTCCTAAAATATACAGCTACTATTTTGGGCCTCGAACTGAAATCGACCTCTTTAGGGATGGCTAGAGTAACCATGTGAAGAAGAGTTGGGTCCCAAATCTAAACAGTCATAGAGATCGACAAGGAGTAAGGGCCAGCAAGCCACATTCAGCCAAGATTGGGGCATTCTTAATTGAAACCTTGCCAAGAATCTAATCTTGGGTGAGCACAAAATTAACGCCACCTACCACGCACGGAGGCTAAATAACTTCGGTACCAGAAGTAGATAATCTTTTTTGTTTCCTAATAAGTGGATCACCTTCTGATTCATCTCCCATGGCAATCACATCCAGCATAACTTCCTTGCTTTTTGAAGGAGTAAAACTCAATTTTTTGATGTTTTTTTCTTGCTGACCCACTAATCTGGGGCCTCTTTCGAGAAGACATCCTAACCTCCTAAATAGAGAGAGAAAAAGCATGATCAGAGCAACCTTAATAACCAAGATAAGGTCCAACCCATGATAAAGGCAAAATAATGAGGCTTGCTAGTAGAGAGAAGAGAATGAGGGAAAAGTTGAGACAAGAAAAGGGGCTAAAAGTGTATGACAAAAGATGCTTACCATTTTTATGTGCCTCGCCTCCCAATTGACGAGAAATATGGGTCCAGGATTGGTTGTCAGCAGTGGTAAGACTGAGGATCTTCACAAACCATGCTTGAATGTGTTCCTTCTAGTCAACAGATGAGGTGGTCGAGGATGGGTACCATCATGGGGCTGCACAAGACATAGAGAAGTTAATAAGAGGGCAATAAAAGTACAAATATAAAAGTATTAAGACTTTGATGTGCAAATTCAAGAAGGCTTATGCCATGTGTTCTAGCGATCAAAAAAGGCAGTAACCTAAGTATCCATGGCTGCCATAACTATGACTCAATTGACCAATCCTCAATCATTAATATCATCCAAATTGCATATAAGGGATCTACTCTGATTGTGAGTCAGTCGCATTATCCCTCCTCGAACTAAAAGAGGGGAGTAGAGCAAGAGAAAATGTGTTAAGGTAAATTATTTTTCATCCAAATTGGCCAACACCCGAAGGAAAGAAACAACCCTCCATATGCCTGGACCAAGTTGGCTCAATCCCAACTAAAAGTTAGAGTATAAGAAAAGGATCACTTTGTTAATTAGATCACCAAGACCTGCGCTAAAAGGATAAGTATAAATGAATATATAGCCATCGGGCCTAGAAGATATGATGTTCTCAGAGGAACATAGGGCCTCGACCCAAAACCTCTCAAAAGGCCAGTTACAAGTCACTCACACCATGTTAATATCTGTATTCATTATGGTCAAGTGCGATTTGCATACAGGTCAGTTCCCTTTTCAATATTAACCTTGACTTTCTGTGTCTTGAAGTCATCCATGAAAGTGTACAAACCAGGGATAATATTGTCAACTAAAGGATCGATGGTTTTCTTTCTTTTCTCATTCCCCTTCAAACCCCCACTGGCAGCAAGGCAAAATTGGCAACACTTGCCAGAGAAGACATGATAATATAAAGGTAGGGGAAGGAGAGACTAATCCAACAAGAGTATCAAATACGATGAACAGTTAAGCAAGCACAAGAGCATTTGAAAAAACTGAGGACAACGGCAATATTTAAAGGCAGGAAGGATCTCCAAAGCATTGTCTAGGGTAAGTTAATATGGTAGATCCTTATATGTGGTGAAGAAATGCTTCAAAAAAGGGTAGTCGATATTTTGATTGCTTAAGATGACAAGATAGAGCGAACATAATGATTATTTTCTTTCTTTCCCCTGAGATTTGTCGAGTGTTATACCTCAAAAATGGAGGGACTATCTGTATAGGATAAATCAGATCTATAGATACATGGAGGTAATCGGTTAACCCCCTAGGGTATGCATTATTCAAATAAAGCAAAAATCTCAAGAGGTGTCTCAAGATGGCAGCAACAAAGAACTGCCTATCGGGCAAGTTAGGAACCTAAGGACCAGCCACCCTCAGTGATATGGCACAAGGTACAAATTAGAGGCAAACTGATCAGACTACAGAGGGACTCATCCAAGCATGTAAGGAGCTGTAGAGTGCAGAGGCAATAGCCGGCGCAATCCACAATATATAAGACGTGTGGCTTCTTAGTATAAGTCTAAGTATCATAGCGCCCAAGTGGCACATTCGAGTCAGCCAAGGCCTACCTTTGTAATATATAAATAGTCTCTCTTCCACATGTAAAATCCATCTTCTTTGGCTCATATTTTATTCTAGCAGTAAAATAGTTTCTTAGCCTCCAAGCATCTCTTTATTTGTGTGTTTTCTTGGTTGTTCTTGTTATTCTTTATGCTTCAGGGATGTTGTAATGATCCATTCTATCATTATTGAAGTTTCTGCAATAAAAAAGCAAGTATTTAAAAAATGTTCTAATATAAATCTTGTTTGGGAAAGCAATTAGTTGTGTTTATTAAGCATCCAATAAAATAGATTTAAAAAAGTGAGGCCGACCAGTGAAGTCTGCCATAGCAGGTTGCTTCCTGCTTTAGCAAACTTGTTGCAGCAAGGATATGACCGATGCAGTAGAACCTGTGAAACAAAATACTGAGAATTAAATTATTTCCAGATTCCAGGTCTTATTCTAAAGGGGGTTCTCTCCTAAAAATTCTCCTAGAATTAATTCAACGTTACAACACCAAGAAGGAAGAGAAAAATCTCTCAAGAAAACATGGTTCCGTCATCCTACTCGTGGATTCTCCATCAAAACTTCTAGATTGGGAGCAAGGAACAAGATCGTATGTACCCTAAGGCAGTAGCTTGGTGTCGAGGTAGGTTATGGTTTATTGAGTAGTAGACTTCGATTAGCGATTTGTATATATTGTATTGAATTGATGAAAGGTAGCATGAGTATGCCTTCGAGCATAGAGTTTGGGTGGATATGTTTTATAATAATGTAAGAAGAGCTACATATGAAATAATATTTATATATGTAATTTTCATCATGTAACCTTAATTTGAAAAGGGTAATGGGAATAGTGGGGGAAGAAATCGCGGAATGATAAACTTATTTTCTTGTGTGTCCTCTTGATGATGTGTTCACCTCATGGTAATTATATTCTTGTGGTATTGATATATTATCATAATCGGGAGTAACGCTGGTATGATCTTGAGATAAATAAAGAAGAGGAAAACATGATTTAAAATTAATAAAGTATGATCAGCAGTGGAAAGTGAAATAACTTAGGGATTGCACTGTATGCTGAGTGTTGGCAAACTGTCTAATAAATGACTAACGATATGGCGTTTATGAATTTATTAATAATACTAATAATGGGTCTTTCCCCTAGGAGCTGAATTCAATGGCCTTGGCATAATAAACTATTGTTAAGTGATTGAGATGAAGTTACGGGAGTTATGTGGAGTTAGACTTAATCTAGTCTATTGTATGTATTATGAATTGATAAGCATGTTAGTTAGTCTTCAGATATAATTTGTTAGTTGATTACTTGTTTGGCTTGAAAATGCTTGCATGAATAAGCTTTTGAATTATTTAAAGTATGTCTTTAAATGACTTACGACTATGTTATGCACTTGTTATATTTTTGTGTACTTGTTGATGATATTCTGAGAGATAGCTGAATATGAGAATATACTTAGATATATTGAGAGAGTTGAGAATATACATACTATTCTGTTGTTGAGAGGCTCGAGTGTGATGCAGGCTTACGAATGAGCGGATATATTGTGGAGTGGGTATTATACCAGTACAGTACATGGATCCTAGGTTTTTCCCATAGGTCATGACTAGTTGGTTATAAATAAGATCCTTTAGCATGTGTTTACAGATGAGTGATCCTTGTGAGTACTGATATGATATAAAATGAGACTAATGAGCTAGTGAGACTATATGATTGTAAGAGTAGTGTGGACATGAATTCATCTTGTGATGTAATTGCATTATATTTGTAGGATTTATTATGATTTATTATATATGTGAGGTGACTTATGTGTTTCTAATTGGTTGACATTGATGTGTTCAGATAATTAGTTATTACCTGTGTTGTGGACTATTTGATTTTCCTGTGTTGCTGGGTTGACTTGGGTTGTGAGTGAGGAATCTGTGCTACGTAATAAGTGATGAGCGGCTTGAGAATAATAGCTAATGATAGTTAAATTGTCAGGTAATGGTAATAGATGTGTATAATTATGGTTGTGTTGGTACTAGTAACTGCATTGTGATCATCGACACACTTAGGAGTGAAACAGAATATCTAGAAATAATTACTATGATTAATTGGAAATAAGAAAGATAACTCTAACCTGATGGACTTGTTGAGGGAAAAAGAATAAAGTAAGAAAGAAATGGTACGAAGCTGTGGTGTGGTATTATTAGGTTATCTTGTTGATTGTATATTGTGTGAAGTTGGAATATAAGATTATCTGTTGATTACATTGAATTATACATTTGTGTTGCGTGAATTAATCTTAGTCGGCTGATGATACCTATCAATACGTGTGGTATACTGATAATACTTTTGCTACACTCTTTTGGGTGTAGGTGTGTACAAGTTGATTGAAGTTTCTTACTTGAAGTGACGGGTATCCAGCATCAACTTTTGCGCATCTTATTCCTCAGTCGAAAGTTGTGTCTTTTATTTTTTGTCGTTTTTTACTCAGTGTTAGAAGCTCTAGTACATGTCTAGACTAGGTCTTTGAAAATTGCTCTATTTTATTGGATCAATGATTTGTATGGTTTTTCAAAGGATATTAAGTAGGTTTATGAGTTTTATTCGAATTGATTATTATAATGATGTTGTTTTAAAAGAAATTCCACTTAACAACGATTGGGTAGTAAGGGATTCTCCTATTGAATCGAGTAGGTGTCTGCACGATCCTGTAATTTGGGTCATGACAAACGTTTGGATCTATCTCGAGTACGATAAATTTGTTCTCTTTACTTACTTACTTCGTTGATTTATTATACTGTCTTTTTGCGTTCATCCCTTAACTATATAACTAACGAATCAAACACAAAATAAGATTAAATCATAGCGCGTACTCTTGACTTTCCTACAAATTCAACTGTAACATGTTCAAGGTAAGCAAGTATAACCTAAAAGAACTGTTTTATTAATATGAAGTTGGTTCGTATATACTCAATATTAAAATTTAACAATTATAAAGAAGAAAAGTACATTTATTTTTTAGGGACGGACCAAGTCAAGGTTAGTAGCCCTACCACTAAATTATCACTCAATTACAAGATTAAAATTTTTTTAAAAAAAATCTGGAACAACCACAACAAAGATGATACCTATCACATAGGTGGAGCTATTTTAGTTGGCTATATAAATCTTAAATTGTCGAATCATGTTGTCCGTTTATGCCTTCTCTTTTCTGAAATTGTGATATGATTTTCAACTCTGTAATTGACCAAATAGTTGTTCTCTTAACGGGTAATCAAAATTTAATAGGAATTTAGATTAATTCATGTGAAAACTATAACAACTATTACTAGTACTCCTTAACGCAGAAATTACTTACAGCCAATCGGCTTTTATAAATATATTTTTGAATAAATTAAATAAGGTATTAAAAGGAAAAATGGCTATATATAAGTATTTAAGTTACTCAATATATCTATCTTTAATTTATCTCTACATCGAAAATATTTTTGGACCCAAGAAAAAAAAGAGGAACTTTCAAAAATACCAACTAGTAGGAACTTATTGAGGCCTCCATAAACAATACTTTGCTAACAATTCATACCAACTATTTGAGATGCTAAGCAAAAATAATAATAATCTCTCCCGCCTCTCTCCTCAATCTTGCTCGCCTCTCTCCGTGTTTCTCTCTCTTACTCTTACTCTTTTCTCTTTTCTCTTCTCTCTCTCTCTCTCTCTCTCTCTCTCTCTCTCTCTCTCTCTCTCTCTCTCTCTCTCTCTCTTTCTCTCTCTCTCTCTTTCTATTTCACTTTTTCTTTCCCTTGTCGTATTTTGTATTTTCATCTCTCTCTCTTTCTCGCTCTTCCTCATTGTATTTTATATTTTCACCTCTCTCTCTCTCTCTCTCCCTCTTTGTATTTTGTATTTTCACCTCTCTCTCTTTCTCTCTCTTTTATATAAAACAGTATATGAATAATTTGTATTTGCCTGAGTCTATCATATACAAATACAAATGTATTATTTGTATTTGAATAGTTCAAGTTGTATCAACAAATACAATTGGTATCATTTTATACAAATGTATTATTTGTAATTAGATTGTTCAAGTTGTATCAACGAATATTGAAGGATTAAATCTATCATATTAATCTAAACTAAATAGTGTAACGACCAGGTTCGTCATTACGGGTAAACCATTCGAGCCAAGTTTCGGGTTAGAAAACTTCCGGATTTGGGAGTTGAAAATTTTGGGCTAGGCTAGTCTCGACCGGTTTTAGAGTGAGGTAAGGTCTAGGGAAATCCGGGTAAGGATTGGGTTAGATGTCTTGGTTCGAGCTAGTTTTCCTTGTATCTAAGATATAGAGAAGTAAGGGGGACTTTTCGGAATTGAATTCGGGTAAGTAGAGCTCCCGATATCGAGGTTGACGTGAAGGGGTTATTCTGGAACATCAAAAAAATAAGTGTGTTGTAAAATGGATCAATTTTGGATATTTCTCGACATTTTGTCTATGACGAGCGCTACCGCTCCTCCACGGCGACCTCCGCTATAGCAGAATAATTACCGCTATAGCGGAAGTCAAGACGGTCAACCTCTTCAATAGCGGTTGACTCCGCTATGGTGGTACCGCTATAGTGGAGTAGGGAC
The DNA here is from genome assembly GCA_003996215.1 of Jaltomata sinuosa. Classification (NCBI taxonomy): domain Eukaryota; kingdom Viridiplantae; phylum Streptophyta; class Magnoliopsida; order Solanales; family Solanaceae; genus Jaltomata; species Jaltomata sinuosa. Next base: position 37,783 of record QJPP01000373.1, on the reverse strand, counting down.
TGCTATAGCGTAGTGACGGGACCAGAAAACCCATAAAATGGATTTTTAATTTCATTCTCTCCCATTCAGCCCCAAAAACAGACGAGAGCTATACAAAAAACCCTCCTAGGCTGCTCCAAGGCTTGGGAGCCATGGGGAGGAGGAATTCCGTTAAAAAAGATGTGAAACCACATATTCGGGCATGCAGAACCGCCAGGAACGCCTCCACAAAGCCAGAAACGCACGGTTGTAGCTGCTTGGCATCCAGGTAGGCTAGGTTTCTTCTAAGAGTAGATTGACCACTTTCATTTTCGTATTATTGTATAGAATGAAAGGGAGAATCCATGGTTAGGCCTTCGGGCACGGAGTCTGGAGGAAGTTGTTGAATTGTTGGATTACTTTGAAAATGGTAGAATAGGAATAGGGTATTGTGATATTCTAGGCATTGCTTAAATTGTGTGATTTTGCTAATAAAAATGCGGAAACTAGAATATCGAAAGGTTCGGGAAACCAGAAAAGGGTTAGTAATTAACAAATATGTAAGGAACGGAAGTTCCAGATTAATTGGTATAATTAGGATAATTTCTTGGTTGTGTTCTAAGGCTGGGAATGATTTTCCCAGGTTGTATTTGGTCCTAGGAAGAGGGTCAGGAATAAATGTAATTAACTGCATGTTTAAAGGGGCGAATCGGTGTTAGTCTTTGGACGGGATTTGACGATTCATAGTGTACCGGGAATGGGGTAGGTGATGGCTTATGATTCTTGTGATTGTGGTATATATTTGTACTCTTATCTAAGTGCTTCTATGAATTGCATGGCTTAGAGGAATTGTGTAGAATGTCTAAGGGTCCTGTTTTACAGTTTGTGAATTGAACGGTGTTTTGCTTGTTGGTTTACAAGTGTTGTTCATTATTTGACTGTGGATTATTGACATTCGATTGGCTCGGGTACCACGTCTGGTACGAGTATAATAAATGGTTAGCACGGGTACCACACCTGGTACAGGTATAACAAATGGTTAGCTCGGGTACCATGCCTGGTACGAAATACTAACGGTTGGCTCGGGTACCACGCCTGGTACAGGTTTATTTTACTACATCATTGCATGGATATTGTTGTATTGCATTAACTATTATTGGTTCCGTGAGAGGACCGGGTTGTTTTATTGAAATGTGATAATTGCTTATGGTCCGTGAGAGGCCGGGTTGTTATATGATATTGTGAGTTTGGTCTTGGTGTAGGCCGGGTTGTTATATTATGTTGTCGGTTGGTCTTGGTGTAGGCCAGGTTATTATATTGGGTATTAGTTGGTCTTGGTGTAGACCGGGTTATTATGTTGATCATTATTTGGTCTTAGTGTAGGCCGGGTTGTTATATTATATTATGAGTTTGGTCTTGGTGTAGGCCGAGTTGTTATATTATATTATGAGTTTGGTCTTGGTGTAGGTCGGGTTGTTATATTATATTGTGAGCTGGGTCTTGGTGTAGGTCGGGTTTTTATATTATATTGTGAGTTTGGTCTTAGTGTAGGCCGGGTTGTTATATTATATTGTGAGTTGGGTCTTGGTTTAGGCCGGGTTGTTATATTATATTGTGAGTTTGGTCTTGGTGTAGGCCAGGTTGTTATATTATATTGTGAGTTGGGTCTTGGTGTAGGCCGGATTATTATATGATATTGTGAGTTTGGTCTTGGTGTAGGCCGGGTTGTTATATTATGTTGTCGGTTGGTCTTGGTGTAGGCCTGGTTATTATGTTGGTTATTACTTGGTCTTGGTGTAGACCGGGTTTTCCATGTTAACACCTAGATATGTTAGGGGAATTCAGGTGGGTCCGGACTATGTAAAAGAGGTTATAAGTTCACAATCGTTGTCATTAAGTGTACTAATAGCGTCAGAAATTATTTGTGGTTAATAAGCTAAGGGTGGGTCTTGGCGTAGACCGGGTAGCCTGTTGAACACTTAGGTGTGGTTAGGGGATCCTTGGAGGGTCCGAGTTTCGAGATTAGAAAGGGATTTAGATATAACTCTGTTGTTGTCATTGAATGTGTCAATGGTTGCTACATGAATTCCATGTGATTTGTAAATTGGGAGTAAGACTGGAAGTCTGGGGTTGTAGTTATTGGTTATTGTAACCAGGGTGGAAGGTTGTCCTAGGGGTTAGTGAAGGGTCCGGACACTGGTAAGTAATACTACAAGTATAAGCGGCTTGGGTGGGCAGTTAGTCGAGTTAAGTCTGAATATCTAGTCAAGGAGGTGACTTGGTAAGTCTAAGGGTTAGGATGGTCGGTTTCGAAAATGGGGGATTGATAAATGTGATGTTCAAAGGGGTGGAGTATTTACCTTGTGCATTTTATCTTGATTTTTATATGATGGTAGGAGTGAATTCGGATCAGCCCACGATGCCTACCAGTATGTGTGTTTGAACTGATTCTACTCTTGCTATACCTTTTTGGGTATAGTCTGGTTGCAGAGTTGGTGATGTTTCACAGGTTCAGGTAAGCGGTGATCTTCCAGCCGCTCCTACTTCTTTCTATGGTAGGAGTTTTGTCCATCTTATGTTATAAGCTCATCTTGTAAAAGGTCTTGTATCGGATTAGACTAGGTTCTAGGGAGGGCTGTCTCATATTGTAAATGATTTTTCGCAAGTTTGTAAGTCGTTATTTCTTGAAATTTTGTAAAGAAAGTTCCATGTATAAAAAGGGGTTTTATTTCATGATTTATTTCTTTTTCCTCTTTACCTGTTGGTTCGGATGGTAAGGGTTCTCCTATCTAGATGGATTAGAGTAGGTGCCCGCACGGCCCGGTAGTTGGGTCGTGACAAATGGTATCAGAGCCCAGATTACCGGTCTCCCAGTATAAGAGAAAAATATCGAATAGAGTCCCACGGATTGGTGTGTTGATGTCCACATCTAATCCTAGGGAAGCTATGAAGCATTCTAGGAAACACTTCTCTTCTTTCATTCCTTTTCGTGCAGTTTTGTTACTTGCTTGTATGGGTTGAGTCCAATTGGTATCTCTCGATTGCAATTGGTATCTCAACAAGGTGAAGGATGTCATTGGACTCCAGGTAAGACAAACAAGCAAGGGAAATTGGAACCGGGAAGGTTCCAATTGGTATCTGGCCTGGGAGGCTATGTAAAGGATGGATGAATCAGCTAACGGTCATCCATGAAGCGAATGAAAAGTAATGAAACTGATTTGATTGAGTGTTGGAGCTTGAGACTCGTGATTGTATGTATTGCATTATGTGAATGACCGCGATTGTGTGGTGTGTAATTGCTTGAGTTACTTTGAAATTTATGGTTAGCAAGGAGTCTTAACTTGGTTATGTGTTAACGATTGAAGGAGTTCTTGTTTGTAATTCAAGTGGAAAACAGTATGCTAAATGCGGGGCAGGGTCTTATCATTGATAAAAATGATAAGGAAAAATGATATATATACTTGTGGGAACTCAGGTTTCAAGTGGTTGGTATGTGAATAAGTACCAGGGACAAGGGCTATTATTGCTTAATAGCGGGAGTTATGGTAAGACATGGATGATCGATTAATGGTCATCCATGGGACGAATAGAGAGTAAATTATGTGACTTGATTTGGTTGTGACTTGAAGTTGAAATGTTGTGTTGTACAATTCTCGTGTGACTTGCTTGAAATATGTGTAAATTATTGTATGTCGTGCATGTTGAGTCTGCAGAGGGTCATTAAGTTGAAAGTTCTGTGTACCTTAGACTGTGATAAGCTATTAAAAGTCTTGATTTAAAAGTGGTACCGCATTTTTGAAAAAAAAGGGCTTATCATTGGTTAAGATGATAAGGGATTGGGAACTGAGACTGTAGGAAAGCTTCGGTTTCAGGACAGTCGGGACTTGGTTGGGAACCATGGGGAAAAAGGAGTCATTAGTATGTAATGGCGGGAAGATATTGTTGGGAACAATTGTCTGGTGTTAATTCTTTGTAATTGATAATATTTTATGTTAAATTATGATGCGTTGGATGCCAGAAATGGTCTTAAGGGTGGTTTAAGACTATGGCGGGCTTGACGAGATTAGACAATGATAACCGAGAAGGTGGAAGGATACACTTGCTGGAAATTTCAAATTTCTGGGTTGTTACCGTTGGGACTGCCATAGCAGAACTAGACCGCTATGGCGATCCTGCTATGGCGGGATATTTTATTACCGCTACAACGGAAAGGCGCGGGGCAGAGTGCTGTCATGACCCAGGCCATCGTGAGTGGCACCCACCCAACCCCCGAATGAGCGAACCAATAGAGTTCAACCCTTAGCCTAGACTAACAGCCTAAAACCAGCAAAACAGAAAGTAAACTAGCAATTAAATAAGCAAAGAACTATACTAATAATAATCCTGCTGAAAATCCCCCTAGAAACTGAAAGTCGCAGGACCAAACAATTCTACCAACATCTAGAGTACGAGGATGCAACCCCAAAAGGAAAAATACGGAAGTAGTTTTAAGCCCGAAACAAGTGGGCTGAAACTCTAAAGATAGATCCAAGGAAGCCTTATCGAGCAGCTCACCCTTGAAGTCCGAAATCACTGGTGCTACAGATGAGGTCGCTTCTCAGCAGCTGGAAGATTTCTTGTACTCACCAAAAGAAAAGCAAGTGCAGTATCAGTACACCACCACTGTGTACTGGTAGAATCATCAGCCAGTTTCCAAATAAACAGTGTATAAACAGTACAACAATATCAAGTAAATAGTACGGAAGACGTGCAACAATATTAACAGGCACACCTAGACTACAAGTTTCTACTAAGCTTGTTCCCGCATGAAATCCACCTCTTATACTTTAAACCACCATCACATGGCCATAGCCCATACCTTTCCATCTAGCCCGAACCCACCCTGGGATCCCCTCTAGACAACACCTAAGTGTCAATGAACAACCCGGCCTAATCCAAGACCAACTCAACGATACAACAGAATTTCCCAGTCACTCAAGGACCACCAAGCAAGTAACACATTTCAATAAACAACCCAGTCCACTCACAGAACCAATATCAGTCAATGCAACACAATAATATTAATACAATGATGCAGTAAAATATACCTATACCAGGTGTGGTACCCGAGCCAACTGTTAGTATTCCCGTACCAAGCATGGTACCCGAGTCAACCATTAGTATTCCCGTACCAGGCATGGTACCCGAGCCAACCGAATGTCAACAATCCACAGTCAAATAGATGAACAAACAACTTGTAAACCAACAAGTAAATACACCGTTCAACTCACAGACTGTAAACCAGGAACCTTAGACATTCTACACAACTTCCCTAAGCAATGTAATTCATACAAAAACTTAGATAAGAGTACAAAATTATACAACATTCACAGGAATCGTAAACCATCACCTACCTCAAAATGATCCAAGCTCTACTCAACCCGAGCTTGCCCGTGTTCTGGATTTCTTTCTCGTTCTTGGTCTAAGATAACATACAAGTACATCAAAATTAACAAACAAGGCCTGCACATTACCCTGATTACACCAAATCCCAAAACCTCAGGCCACCCATGATCATTCCACCCTCTTTCCATGCTTTCCCACCATTAATTTCCCTAGTTCTATCATTTTTACGGATAAAAATAGAGAATTTAACAACCTATGATCATAATATCTTACTTTTAACTATACCCAAGAACATTCATACTTTGAATCCCGTTCCTTCCCCGGATTCTACCATTCTTAGGTTATTCCTACCTTCCCCCAAGTTCCCTCCTAGCAATTCTACCGCATAGGAAAAGTAGAATGAAGATTGGGGAGTAGAAACCTTACCTTAGGGAAGAAAATCAAAGGAAAACGGAGGAAAATCACATGGAATCTCCTAGCCCTTCTCCCAAAATGAAGTTGTGAAAACTGAACGTTTTGGGAAATGTTTCTGCATTAAAATCTCATCGACCCGCTATAGCAGTCCCCGCTCCACTATAGCGGTCCCGCTATAGCAGACGACTTCTGCTATAGCGGTCCTGCTATAGCAGACGACTTCTGCTATAGCGGTCTTAAGCAGCGTTGACCTCCTTGACCACCGCTATAGTAGTATTTTCCACCGCTATAGTGGAGGTCACTACGATGGACCATTGCGCTCCTCACAGACAAAATGTCTGGAAATCTTCTAGATTTGGCTATTTTACAACACACTTGCTTCCCCCGACGACCCAAAACAACCCATTCACATCAAATGCAATTTTGGGAGTTCTACTTACCCAAATTTGATTCTGAAAAGTCCCCGGACTCCTTTATGTCTTGGCTACATGGAAAATTAGCTCAAACCAAGAAACCTAACCCAATCCTTACCCATATTTCCCTAGACTCCACCTTGCTCCAAAATCGGTCGAGGCTAGCCTAGTCCAGAATTTCAAACTCCCAAACCTGAAGTTTTCTAACTCTAAAACTTGGTACGATTGGACTATCCATAACTACAGAACCGGTCATTACAACAGATACCAATTTACCCATTGTTCATCCCCGAATGATCAAACCCAAAATTATGAAAATAAAAGAAGGGAAGCGTAGTACCTGAATCCTCAAACAATTGAGGGTACTTGTCCCGTATGTCCTTCTCGGTTTCCCAAGTGGCTTTCTTAACCAGATGATGCTTGCACTGAACCTTCACCATATCAATCACCTTTCTCCTCAACCTCCGGATATCCCGAGCAAGAATCAAGAATGGTTCCTCTTCATAACGAAGATCTTTAGCGAAAAGCACCCCATCCTACTTGATGATGTAATCCTCATCCCCATGGTATCGCTTAAACATTGATACATGGAATACTGGATGGATGCCCGACAAACTAGATAGCAGTTCTAACTTGTAAGCCACTGGCCCCACAATTTCAAGAACCTCAAACGGACCGATGAATCGAGGGCTAAGCTTGCCCTTCTTACCAAACTGCATGACCCCTTTCATTGGTGACACTTTCAACAATACTTGTTCACCAAACTGAAATTCCATGTCCCGGACCTTGCGATCTGCATACTCCTTCTGCCTGTTTTGGGCAGCTAGCAACTTAGTCTGACTGCCCTTTACCTTTTCCTGCGCTTATTTTACTAAGTCCACGTCCAGAGGCTTTACATCGCCTTCCTCAAACCACCCAACCGGTGATCTGCAGTTCCTCCCATACAATGCCTCAAACAGTGTCATGTAAATACTAGAGTGGTAACTGTTATTGTACGAGAATTCGCACAACGATAGTAACTGGTCCCAATAGCCCCCGAAGTCCATCACACATGCTCTTAGCATGTCCTCCAATACCTGGATCATCCTCTCCGACTGACCATCAGTCTGATGATGGAAGGTTGTGCTAAAAGTGAGTTATGTACCTAACTCTTCATGTAACTTGCCCCAGAACTTAGAAGTAAACTGTGTACCCCTTTCTAAAATAATGGACAGTGGCACACCATGCAATCTCACAATCTCCTTCACGTAGATCTTAGCCAATTGTTGCAAATTATAATTTACCCTGACCGGAATGAAATGAGAGGACTTGGTCAGCCTGTCAACAATGACCCAAATTGACTCATACTTCCCCAATGTCTTGGGAAGACCCACCACGAAGTCTATGGCTATCCTTTCCCACTTTCACTCTGGAATTGGCATCCTCTGAAGTAGTCCTGCAGGTCTCTGATGTTCATACTTTACCTGTTGGCAGTTCTGATATTTGGACACAAAATCAACTATGTCCCTTTTCATCCCGGGCCACCAGTAACGCTACCTCAAGTTCCTATACATTTTAGTCACACCCGAATGATTTGAGTATCGCGAACCATGAGCTTCTGCCAGGATTTTCTGAATCATATCATCCACCCGAGGAACACAAATCCTCTCCCTGAAATGCAACACTCCATCAGAGTCTAACATGACATCTCTGGACTCCCATGATATTACCTTGCCTCGTAGCTTACTCAATTTCAGATCCTGAAACTGTTTGGCCTTTATTTCCTCTATGAAGGTGTCTTTGACCTCAATGCTAGCCAACAACCCACCTTGATCTGAAATACCCAAGTGCATGAACTTGGCCTCCAAAGCCCGAATTTCCTTAGCTAGTGGTCGTTTGGACACCCCCAAACAAGCCAAACTTCCCATGCTAACTGTTTTCTGGCTTAATGCATCTGCCACCACATTAGCCTTACCCGGATAGTACTGAATGGTCACATCATAGTCCTTTAATAGATCTATTCACCTTCTCTACCTCAAATTCAAATCCTTTTGAGTGAATACGTGTTGCAGACTACGATGATCTGTGAATACCTCACACTTGACACCATAGAGGTAGTGTCTCCAAATCATTAGTGCAAAAATCACCGCTGCCAAATCTAAGTCGTGAGTCAGGTAATTCCTCTCATGCACTTCAACTGCCTGGATGCATAGGCTATCACATTCCTATTTTGCATCAACACAGCACCCAAACCAGAATGTGAAGCATCACAGTAAACAATAAAGTCTTTACCTTCAAGCGGCAAGGATAATATAGGAGCCGTGGTCAAAAGTGTCTTCAGCTTTTGAAAGCTCTCCTCGCACTTGTCGGACCACACGAATGGTACATCTTTCTATGTCAGCCTATTTAGGTATGTAGCAATAGACACAAAACCCTTTACAAACCTCCTATAGTATCCTGTGAGTCCAACAAAACTCCTCACCTCTGTCACCGAGCTACGCCGGGCCCAACTCTTGACTTCCTTGATCTTCTGGGGATCTACCATTACCCCCCGTTCTGACACTACATGCCCCAAGAATGCCACTGAAGTCAACCAATACTCACACTTAGTGAATTTTGCATAAAGCTTTTGGTGTCTCAAGATATCCAGCACAATACGAAGATGATTAGCATGCTCCTCCCTACTCTTAGAGTAGATCAAAATATCATCGATGAACATGATAATGAAGGAATCCAAGTATGACATAAATACCCCATTCATCAAATTCATGAATGTTGGGGCGCATTGGTCAAACCAAACAACATTAATAGAAATCGTAATGCCCATACCGAGTTCGAAAGGCAGTTTTTGGAATGTCCTCAGGCCTAATCTTTAACTGATGGTACCCTGACCTCAAGTTGATTTTAGAAAATACCAATGCACCCTGAAGCTTGTCAAACAAATCATTTATACGGGGTAGAGGGTACTTATTCCGGATGGTCACCTTGTTCAACTGCCTATAATCTTTGCACATCCGCACTCTACTATTCTTCTTCTTTACTAATAAAACTGAAGCACCCCAAGGCGAAGCACTGGGACTTATAAATCCCTTATCTAGGAGTTCCTGCAGCTGAGTCTTAAGTTCCCTTAACTCTGCCAGAGCCATACGATACGGAGGAATGGAAATGGAACGAGTGCCTGGCTCCAAATCAATACAGAAATCTATATCCCTGTCCGGAGGCATACCAGGCAAGTCCGCTGGAAACACCTCTAAAAAATCCAAAACCACTGGAACTGACTCAATAGACGGGGATTCCATACTATCATCCCGGAGATAAGCCAAAAAAGCTAGACACCCCCTCCCTACTAGCTTCCTAGCCCAAACAAATGATATTATCTTAACTGGCTTAGGCCTGTACACACCTTCCCACTCTAGTCTATCGTTACTCGAAATCTCTAGAGCCACAGTCTTGGTGTTACGATTCAACACAACATGATAAGGATATAGCCAGGTCATACCCAAGATAATATCAAAATCAGCCATATCCAGAATTACCAAGCCTACCCAAGTATGCAACCCCACAAACACCATAAAATAGTTATGATAAACATGAGTCACAATCACAGACTCTCCAACCAGGGTAGAAACATGGATAGGGAAATCAAGGATATCACAAATTAGGTCCAGACCCAACGCAAAACTCATAGACACATAAAAATATGTAGAACCTAGGTCAAATAATATTGAAGTCATTTTACCGCAGATAAGAATGGTACCTATGATCACCGCATCTGAGACTTCTGCCTCGGTCCTCCCTGGAAAAGCATAGCAATGAGCTCGATCATCAATCTGGGCAACTTCTCAGGTCGGCTGCGCTGTGCCCCTGCCCGCGCCACCATTCCCTCTGTCGCCCTGGCCTCCCTGAAAGTTACCTCGCCCACCATATGGATGACCTCTAGCATTACCGCCTCTACCTGCCAAGACCACTGCTCTAGACTGCTGTTGACCCTGATTACCTACCTGTCTGCCTATGTGGACACTCCCTCTTGAAGTGACCCAAATCACCACAATGGAAGAAACCACGGTCAAGTGTAGGTCTGCTAGCTGATGTATATAATGCTCCCTGGCCTCTAAGAGCTAAAGACTGAGCTCCCTGACGACCACCTGTAGTAGCTGGAAGACCTGACTGAATAGGACGGGCAGATTAAGCCTGCTGATTATGGCCCCTGGAGTATGAACCACCAAAATTTCCCTTATTCCAAGGCTTCTTGGCTAAAGCCTTAGCCTGCCCCGCCTGCTTGACTCCCTCAAGTTTCTTCACATAATCCACCACATCATTAAAGCCCTTCCCTGAAGAAGTCATATGCATTGATATTACCTGTAGCTCAGTATTCAATCCTTTCACAAACAACGGACCCGTTCCTCATCGGAACCCAACATCTGTGTGGTAAAATGAGATAAGGCATGGAACTTAGCCTCATAAGCCGAGACTGACATGCTTCCCTGCTCCAAGTTCAAGTACTCATCTTTCTTCTGGTCCCTCAAAGTATGAGGGACATACTTTTCTAGAAACAAAGTGTGGAACTGCTCCTAAGTCAGTGGAGGTAGAACAGAAGACCGACACTCAACATGAGACCTCCACCACTGCTTGGCATCACCCTGCAACTGAAAAGTGACAAAATCAACACCATGCTGACGTACAATACCCAACTTGTGCAACCTCTCATAGAAATACAGGATGAACTCATAGGCATTCTCCTTATTTGTACCCTGAAATGTCGGAGGTTTCATCTTGAGAAACTTGGTCAGCAACTCATGCTCATTCCCTGTCATCACGGGACCTAGCACTGGCCTGAAGAAATCATTGATGCCTGAAGCTGCATCCATCCTAGGCACCGTAGTGACCGTTGGCTGAGTATCCAAGGCCTGATTCGCAAATGCCGCGGGCATGGCTCCAGCACCAACCAACCCACTCCGAATATTCCAAGCCTGCTGAAAGGCTTCCGGTGTCATAGTAGGAAGGCCTGCACCCCCAATCGGTGTCGTCTTCACATGAGCCCCTTCATCCTCTACAACCACTTCTACATCTTCCGTAATATGATCCGTAGGTGGGTTAGGCGTTGCTTCAAAAAATATTCGGCAGCATCTTCAGCTCCACCTCTATAGGGTGCGGGTCTAGCTCATCCCTTGCCCCTTTCCCTACCCCTGCCATGAATTATCGAGCCTACTATTGGGACCGCTGGCCTTGCTCTGTTGTTCCTTGTAATAACCGTCTGTGGACAGAAGAGTGAATGAGGTTAGATACCAATTTGTATCACCATATACCAATTGGAATCAAGTTTTAGCACGAAGGGAAGAAGGAAAAGATAATTTTTCCTAAAGTCCCATAGCCTCTCGAAGAAAAGTACGGACGTCTCCGCACCATTCCGAAAGACTCTACTAGACCTATTTGGTACGACGAGATCAACAAACCTAGGGCTCTGATACAATCTTTGTCATGACCCAGGCCATCGTGAGTGGCACCCACCCAACCCCCGGATGAGTGAACCAATAGAGTTCAACCCTTAGCCTAGACTAACAGCCTAAAACCAGCAAAACAGAAAGTAAACTAGCAATTAAAAAAGCAAAGAACTATACCAATAATAATCCTGCGGAAAATCCCCCTAGAAACTGAAAGTCGCAGTACCAAACAATTCTACCAACATCTAGAGTATGGGGATGCAACCCCAAAAGGAAAAATACGAAAGTAGTTTTAAGCCTGAAACAAGTAGGTTTAAACTCTAAAGATAGATCCAAGGTAGCCTGATCGAGCAGATCACCCTTGAAGTCTGAAATCGCTGGTGCTAAAGATGAGGTCGTGTCTCAACCGCTAGAAGATTTCATGTACTCACCAAAAAAAAAGCAAGTGCAGTATCAGTACACCACCACAGTGTACTGGTAGGATCATCAGCTAGTTTCCAAATAAACAGTGTATAAGCAGTATAACAATATTAAGTAAATAGTACGGAAGGCATGCAACAATGTTAACAGGCACACCTAGACTAAAAGTCTCTACTTAGCTTGTTCCCGCATGAAATCCACGTCTTATACTTTAAACCACCGTCACATGGCCATAACCCATACCTTTCCGTGACCCACCCTGGGATCCCCTGTAGACAACACCTAAGTGTCAATGAACAACCCGGCCTAATCCAATACCAACTCAATGATACAACAGAATTTCCCGGTCACTCAAGGAACCACCAAGCAAGTAACATATTTCAATAAACAACCCGGTCCACTCATGGAACCAGTATCAGTCAATGCAACACAACAATATAAATGCAATGATGCATTAAAATAAACTCGTGCCAGGTGTGGTACCTGAGCCAATCATTAGTATTCTCATACCAGGCGTGGAACCCGATCCAACCATTAGTATTCTCATACCAGGCGTGGTACGCGAGCCAACCGTTAGTATTCCCGTACCAGGCGTGGTACCCGAGCCAACAAAATGTCAACAATCCACAGTCAAATAGATGAACAAACAACTTGTAAACAAACAAGTAAACACACCGTTCAACTCACAGACTGTAAAACAGAAACCTTAGATATTCTACACAACTTCCCTAAGTAATGTAATTCATACAAACACTTAGATAAGAGTATAAAATTATATAATATTCATAGGAATCGTAAGCCATCACCTACCTCGAAATGATCCAAGCTCTACTCAACCCGAGCTTGCCCGTGTTTCGAATTCCTTTCTCGTTCTTGGTTTAAAATAACATACAAGTACATGAAATTAAAAAACAAGGCCTGTACATTACCCGGATTACACCAAATCCCAAAACCCCAGGCCACCCATGATCATTCCACCCTTTTTTCGGGCTTTCCCACCGTTAATTTCCTAGTTTTATCATTTTTACAGATAAAAATAGAGAATTTAACAACCTATGATCATAATATCTTACTTTTAACTATACCCTAGAACATTCATGCTTTAAATCCCCTTCCTTCCTCGTATTCTACCATTCCTAGGTTATTCCAACCTTCCCCCAAGTTCCCTCCTAGCAATTCTACCGCATAGGAAAAGTAGTACAAAGATTGGGGAGTTGAAACCTTACCTTAGGAAGAAAATCAAAGGAAAATTGCCTAGAATCGTCTAGCCCTTCTCCCAAAACGAAGTTGTGAAAATTGAATATTTTGGGGAATATTTCTGCATTATAATCCTGTCGGCCCGCTATAGTGGTCCTCGCTCCGCTATAGCGGATGACTTCTGCTATAGCGGTCTTAAGCAGCATTGACCGTTGCGCTCGTCATGGATAGAATATCCGAAAATCTCCCAGATTTGACCAATTTACAACACACTTGCTTCCCCGACGACCCGAAATAACCCCTTCACATCAAACGCGATTCTAGGAGTTCTACTTACCCAAATTCAATTTTAAAAAGTCCCCCGGACTCTTTTATGTCTTGGATGCGTGGAAAACTAGCTCAAACCAAGACACCTAACCCAATTCTTACCCGGATTTCCCTAGACTCCACCTTGCTCCAAAACCGGCTGAGGCTAGCCTAGCCCAGAATTTCAAACTCCCAAACCCAGAGTTTTCTAACTCTAAAACTTGGTACGATTGGACTACCCGTAATGACGGACCCGGTCATTACAAGTGCCTGCCCTGCTTTCCCTTATTTTTCATTTCATTCCCAGGGTATCTAAAGGTAATGGCTACATTATGAGTTGCTATGTGAAATAAGAAAATCGTCCAGATAGCTGATATAGTATGCATATAAAGGAAGTTGCCGGAAATTTAGCATCTATGTGCAATAGGAGAAAAGAGTAGATATGGTAGCCCAGGATATTAGTAAAATTATGATTGACCATCGGTGAGAATAGTCACTCATGTAGAATTTGGCAAATGACTCGTGATTGACTGAGTAGTGTGGGACACTGCTCATAGACTTATATTGTGAGGGCGATTATTGACTTGTTTTATTAGTGATGACCCTTAGTGGTAGGGTCGGTCGGAGGAGTGGGGTTATTAAATGAATCCTGTAATATGGTTATTCATTATGTCGTTCATGATAATACCAGTATCACCATTCTTTGAGTGGTGGGTGTGCTCGCCATAACATTGGTTAGGGTGTAAGTGCCCGGATAGAATTTCCCCTAAGAAGAGGGTTGACAAAAATCTCACGCCAGGATGAGTTCCAATGGAATTTTGTTGTTGTGTGATTTAGAGATATGTGGTATCTCGGGGCCTGGTGTTGATAGGAGTAAGGTGTTACCTATGATATGTGAGGGGCATAGTACCCTATAGGAAGCTTCCGGAATGGAGTTCGGGTTAGTAGAACTCCGGGTATAAGCGGTTTGGGTGGGCAATTAGTCGGGCTAAGTATGAATATCTAGTCAAGGAGGTGACTTGGTAAGTCTAAGGGGTTTTATTTCATAATTTATTTCTTTTTCCACTTTACCTGTTAGTTCGGGTGGTAAGGGTTCTCCTATCTAGGTAGATTAGAGTAGATGCCCGCACGGCCCGATAGTTGGGTCATGACAAATAGATAATATGCGTAAACCATAATATGAAAACTTACTTATTGTTCGCGTAGCGGAAGCAGAAGTGTAGGATGAACCATGGTTAGAATTATCGATTGGCGGTGGTTGTCATGGTGTGTTGGAGCAACCCCTATACCACAACTTAAATTCTAACTGAATGGGAGAAAATAAAGTGTAAAATTTGATTGTAGTATTTTTTTATATCTCTAATAATACACCATATGTGTTTATATAGAGAAATTAATTAGGGTTTATTAATTACCCTAATGGGCCTTAAAGCACCCCTTATAGGTGGGCCCAAATTTCCTACATCTCCCACTAATACATAATGGGAGTGCTTTTCTAATGTGAGAAACAAATTCTCTTTTTATCTCCACAATCATTCATACATGAAAGTAGACCGTGCGACCAGCATACAGTGAGAGCTTAGTGCTATACATCTGTTAGGAGTATATAGCCTCTCGTTGAGAGTAAACCTGCAAGTAGATCATAAAGTATATATGCAGTACCTCGGATCATATGAATCACATTTTATGTAATCTCATACATATTATTATTTTTGTATTCACAATTATAAGTCATAATTGGTGCACCAGTGAACACAAATCAACGAAATTCTATTAATGATCTTCCTCTTCTCACGATTCTCTTAACATAAGTCTAACTGCTTTTCTAGATGTGCTCCGCCAGACCAAATTTGTGTTCATAGTCTTTTGGAAGTACACTAAGATAGCTCTATCAAAATAAGTCTCAAGTATCTGATTAGAGTTACTAAGGTCATAAATCTTGAGCCATCTTAAAAGCTCTGGGTCTCACACTACAATAAGTTGAGAATGAACTTATGTTTAACCCATTTGGTTGACATTAGCACACATGGTATGAAACACGTGCTACAACATTTTCTCCTATCCCATGGACCGTATGTCTTTGTCTCTAACAGAATGTTATACAGATGATACCTAGACACCATATGAATCTAAATTTGAGTTTTTAGATCTACAATATCATTTTAACTCACATCTGGCTCACTAAGTAGACTAGGTGAACATTTTTCACCTTAACGACTTTGTATCATTATTTAAGCGACTTTCATGATTTTAAGCTTATAGCTCTCAAATTATCCATTTGATAATTTTACGTAAAGTCCAGTCTCATCTCCACTCATCACTAAGACTAGGATGCGGTTACCTGTGTGAGAAGGCTAACCTCTTGTCTACTCGACATACTCATCAAAATGAACGAATAAAGAATAACATTCAATAATTAGAATATATATGTATGTAAATCAACTTTATTGATAATTAAAGAACATCAGTCTTGTGAACATGGGAAGATAAAATACAAAATGAAGTATATTAGAATCTACGCAAGCCTTGAGACCTCGTATGTCTCACAAGTGCATCTCTAGACAAAGGCTTGGTCAATGGATCTGCCAACATATTTTGTGTAGAAATATATTTCATGTTCACTACCTTGCATCTAACCATGTCTCTCGCATAGTTATACTTGATATCTATGTGTTTTGATTTTACAATGAAACTTAGGGTTCTTGGTAGAGGATATAACAGCCTCACTATCACTGTAGACTAACACTAATTCAGTATTTTCTATGATATTCAATATATCTTCCAAGAACTCTTTCAATCAAATAGCTTCTTGTATTGCTGATGCGAGAGGCACATATTTGGCTTTCATTATAGATAGCAATATACATGATTGTTTCTTGCTACTCCATGATATGGCACCATCACTGAGTAAGAAAATATATCCTGAGGTAGACTTCCTCTCATCCAGATCTCCTTCATGATCAGCTTCACTGTATCCAACTAATCACAGATCTTTGTTGCCTTGGTAACAAAGTGCATAGTCAGATATTCCTTTTAGATATCTCATGATTCTCTTTACTGCTTGCCAATGTGTTAAACCTAGGTCGGTTTGATATCTACTTACCAAGGCAATTGCTTGACCGATATCAGGTCTAGTACACACCATAGCATACATTAGACTTTCGATTGCGCTCATATAAGGAACTCGATTCATTCTTTCTTTCTCTTCAAGAGTCTTAGGATACATTTGATTGCCCAAGGATTGGCCTTTACTAATAGGAGTGTCAACGGGGCTACTATTTTTCATATTAAATCGTTCAAGAACTTTTCTAATGTAATTCTCTTGAGAGATATATAATAGTTTCTTTGGATGATCTCTTGAAATCCTAACTCCAAGAATATATGCAGCTTCACCCATATCTTTGAGATGACAATCAAGACTTAATCTCGTTTATGAACTCCATATTATTTTCAGCTATAAGTATGTCATCTACATACAATGTCAAAATTACAAGTTTATTTCTTGATATTTTGGTATAAATATAATGATCTTCATCCATCATGGTAAAACTATTAGATACAACAACATTCTGAAAACTTATATACCACTGCCTTGAAGATTGTTTGAGCCCATAAATAGACTTCAAAAGTCTACAAACCTTTTGTTTGTAGCCCTTTTCAATGAAACATTCAAGTTTTTCCATATAATTTCTTCATCTAATTCTCCATTGAGAAATATAGTTTTTACATACATCTGATGTAATTCAAGATCCAAGCTTGCAACTATAGCTAGAACCAACCGAACATAGGTAAATCGTATAGCAGGAGAGAAAGTCTCTTCGTAGTCTATTCCTTTATGTTGTGTATACCCTTTCGCTATCAGTCGAGCTTTATATCTCTCAACTGTGACATCATCCTTAAGCTTAATTTTGAGAACCCATTTGCTCTCAATTGCTTTGCGTCTATTAGAGAGGTCAACTAGTTTCCAGACTTTGTTGACTTTCATAGACTCCAATTCATCTTTCATTGCTTTTGGCCATTTATCCTTAGAATGGCATGAGAGAGACTTTCATATTTTTAGGATCATTTTCATCTTGTAGGAGCACCATAAATAGTTCACCACCTTCAATATCAAATCATCGGCGGGGAGTCTTTTTACGAGAACCACATCTGATTTGTGATTCATCATTGTTCTCATTTGGGTCAATGTTTCTCCCACTCCGATTAAGAACATTCATCTTGCTCCCATTTGAAATAATATCGGTGACCATCTCGTTCTTACTCGAAACAAGATTCATTTGGTCACTCTCATTAAGTGTAGAAGGATTACTTTCATTTGCATCTGATGATGAAAGAGGTACTAATTCATCATCTGCTAAAATAATCCCACTCGAATAAAGTGATCATAATCCCTTATATCAAACGGGGACAGGTCTTGACCTATCTCTCCCTTCTTGGAAAACTCATTCTCTAAGAATGTGACATCTCGTGATTCAAATTTAGTTACACTTCCATTATTTTGCTCACCTATAAACACATAACCTTTAGAGGTTTCTGAGTACCTTATAAAGATATTTTTCTTTCCTCTTGGACCCAATTTACCATATTTGTGAGAGGAATAATGTGTATAGGCATCACAAGTCCAAGGTCTTATTACACTCAGGTTAGGATGTCTTCCAGTCCATAACTCATATGGAGTGGTTGGAACTAATTTTGTAGGCACTCTGTTAAGTACATAGGTTGCAGTAAGCAAAGCATCACCCCAAAAATTTATTGGAAGGCTGGCTTGTGCCATAATGAACCTAACTAACTCAAGGAGCGTTCTATTTCTTCTCTCTGCAACACCATTTTATTGTGGAGTATTTGAAATAGTCAACTGATGAGCTATTCCCTTTTAATCACATAATCCATTAAATTGAGCAGATAAGTATTCTCGACCACAATCGGTTCGAAGAGATTTTATCTTCCTGTCTAATTGATTTTTCACTAAGCTCATATAGCTTTTGAAACAACTTATTACTTCTGATTTGTGGGAAATTAAATAGACATAATTGAAATGGGTGAAATCATCGATATATGTAATGAAATAACTTATTCCATGCCTAAACCTAACATTCATAGGGCCATAAATATCTGAATGGACTAATTGCAAAGGATATTCAGCTCTAGTCGCTTTGCCGAAAGGTTTCCTTGTAGATTTTTCAGCTAGACAATTTTCACAAGTGAACAATTTTACATGTGTAATGACGGTAAGTAAACTTTATTTCGCTAACCGTTGCATTCTCTGTTGGCCAATATGACCAAATCTAGCATGCCATATATTTACATTAGAATCATATTTATTTGAAGAAGCAAATATTAAAAAATTAACATTATTATTAAATAAATTAAAATCCAAATCTATAATAAATAAACCTCCAGTCAAATAACCAAAATCAAATAAAGTTGATCCAAAAGTCAACTTAATAAAATTGTCATGAAAGAATAAATGATATCCTAACTTAAGCAAAATAGAGACTGAAATAATATTTTGATGAATCATTGGTGCATAGAGGACATCATGTAGCATCAGGTTTTGACCTCCACGCATAACTAACTTGCATGTGTCGATTTCCTCAACAACAACTCTACTGCTGTTACCCACATATACCCACTTTGCTCCACGTAGAACTTGTCAAAATTCAACAAAAGCAGTACACTCCCACGCTATGTGGTCCGTTGCTCCTAAGTCTACAATCCACAAAGGATTAGATTCAGTTAGTAAAATAGAACTAGAAACACAAAGTTCACTAATTCGAATTTTATGAATTACCTTTCTAGGAGGCTCTGAGCAGTCTCTGGCATAGTGACCTTTTTTGTCACAATTGAAGCATTTCACTTTAGCAATCTTGACCCGTTTGGGACGTTTGTTCTTACCGTTTTCAGTCTTTGCTTTCTTAGCAGGTTGAGCTGGTTAAGGCTGAGATGACCCTCTCTTCTTTCCCCAGTTCTTTCTCTTTGAATCGTTCTTGAATTTAGAGGTTGTTTCCATATGCAACTCACTTATTGACTTTGCAACCTGAAGTCTTTCCTCTTCTAACTCAAGGTGCCTCTGAACATCTTCTAGAGTTGTGATTCTCTCATTATGGGTCAAATGCATTTTCATATGATCCCAAGAACTAGGTAAAGAGGGCATTACTGCTTAGATCTTTTGTTCGTCAGTCAACACATGACCGACATCTTTCAACTCTCCGATCATATTTGTTATCTGCCTCAGATGTATTTTCATTGAATGTTCTGAGCGTTTCTTATATGAATCAAATTTAATCGTGAGAGATCTTAGCTTTGCAGTGGAACAAGTACCAAATTTGTTCTTCAAAGTATTCCAAAGTTTCATAGCCCTTTGGTGATCCTTGAACTCACTTAGGATGTCATGATCCAAGGTGCTTAGAAACGTAATGCGAGCAGTGGAGTCCTTTTTTTTCCAAGCATAATAAACTTCACTGTCACGCCTATATTGAGCCGTGTTTCCATCCTCAGGCTCATTTAGCACATAATTAATGGCCTCAAGAGCCTCTTGCTCTCCTAGCACATATTGAACTTTCAAGCTTCAAGTCTCATAATTGTCACCATTGAGTTTCAACCATTTATTAAGCTCAGCAACAATGTCTTTCGAAGCAGCAATCATTCTTTAACAAAATAAAAAATGCAATGAGAATCATTAAAAAATATACAACGCAAGGTTTGATGTTTAACATTCATACATATTGTGACACTATGCACCAATTGATTAGGATAATAAACACATATATTAATTATGAAGTCGAGAGTTCAATATGTTCTCACTCATCATCCAATAATTAAAATTTTATGAAGATTAACCTAGTCAATTACTTAGCTAAGTATCTTAATCATTTTTAAGACAATATATTTATCCATTATAATTTTGTGATCCCATATGAATCACGAGTTAAACAAATTAACTATCATAAGCATGCCAATAAAAATTAATGTCCA
Source organism: Jaltomata sinuosa (assembly GCA_003996215.1). Taxonomy (NCBI): domain Eukaryota; kingdom Viridiplantae; phylum Streptophyta; class Magnoliopsida; order Solanales; family Solanaceae; genus Jaltomata; species Jaltomata sinuosa. The sequence continues at coordinate 17,295 of QJPP01000373.1, read as the reverse complement.
GCTAATAAACATTTATTACATGCTTGAAAATTTTTCATGAAAGTCTTAATGTTACTTACTAACATATTATTCAATTAGAACTAAATAATGTTAAACTAATTAATATTTATTTCATGCTATATTGATATAAAAAATGTTAAATTAATTAACATTATTGCATGTATTTTGAACATATAAAAAAAATTATTAATGTCAAACAACTTAATATTTTAAGCATGCTTATTAATCAAAATAGCAAATAAACATAATATTAAACTAATTAACATTTCATGCATGTTGATCACATAAGTATAAAATTTAATATTAAACAAATTAACATTTTAAGTATGCTAGACAAAGTAGCAATTAATTTTAATGTCAAACTAATTAATATTTCATGCAAAAATATTCAACAAAATAACAAAATTTAATCAATTAGGATAATAAATTAATAATGACTTTTTTGAATATAAATACTAAATTTATTTTTTTAAAATTAATTCATGACTAAATTTTATAATATAAAATTTTATTTAATGAAACTATAATTTATTATCAGGCCATAAGCCCAAAAATAAATTAATCAATAATTTTTGAATGGGTCTTTAACCCGTGTAATAAGTCTACCATTTTTTTAAGAAGACAAAAACCCATGTGACTTATAGTTTCATCAATTAAAAAAAAAAAGGAGGTCCACATAACCAGCTCATTCTAAAAGAACTTTAAGAAAAACAAAAAAAACGTAATTCCTTCTTCTTTTTTAGTGTGACAGCTATTAAAAGAAGAGAACCAAGTTCAAATTTTTTTTTGAATTTGGAGCAGAATACAAAAAAACGTGAGAGAAAATATATTTTCTTTTCTCTTCTTCTTTATATTTGTCAGATCGAAAAAAAACTTTTTCCCGAAATAAACCAGATCTGTTTGGCTGGAAAAAAAATTATAATTTTTTTTGAATTTTTAGATCTTTTTTAATATACAAAAATATTTTTTTGTATCGAATCTGTTAAAAAATATTTTGTTTGTTCAGATCGGTTTCGTTCTTGACGAAAAATTTAAAAAAGTTTTTTTCATTATCATATTTGTTCTTGGCAAAAAAAAACTTTTCTTTTAGATCTGTTAAAAAATATTTTTCATTCAGATTTATTTCGTTTTTGACAAAAAACGAAAAAAATTCTTTTTTTTTTCATTTTCAAATCTGTTCTAGCAAAAAATTATTAATTTTTTTTTTTGGATCTGTTAAAAAAATTCTTTCAGATCTGTTTCGTTTATGACAAAAAAATGATAATTTTTTTTTTCGTTTTCAGATCTGTTCTAGCAAAATTTTTATTTTTTTCAGGTCTGTAAAAAAAAATTCGTTCAGATCTGTTTCGTTCATGATGAAAAAAAAAAAACTCTTTTTTTTGTTTTTAGACTTGTTCTAGTAAAAAATATTTTTTTCAGATCTGTTTCGTTCATGACAAAAAATGAAAAACATTTATTTAAAAATTTCAGATAAAAAAATTAATTATTGATTCAAAAACTTTTTCTAAATCAGTGTAATTAAATTAATTTATTATACCCAATTGAATAGTGTAAAAACAAAAGCACAATTCTATATTTACACACCCAACTGTGCTTCATTCTATCAAATTTAATTTTAAGAATTGAGTTTATTTTTCTTTCATTTTCTCAAAGGAACAGAGTTGATGGTAGAACGATCTGATTTAGAAAGTAGTTTCAGTAGTGTATTGTATTTGTGATTGTCAAATTTCATTTTTACTTTATGAGATAAGGCATAAGTATCACCTTATACTATGGATGAAATTTCATAGACACATTTAAACTTTACATAGGTCTTATTAACTCTTTTGAAATGTAATTATACACCTTAAAACTAGATAACCAAATTTCTTGCACTAGGTGTTGTGTACGCGCATGCCAACCTGAAAATTATTTTTTCTTTATTTTTTTCTTCTTTCTTCCTTTATTTCTTGCTTCCTTTATATCCCACTTAAATCTCTTCTTTTCTTTTACATTTTTTTTTAGGTGTGTGTTTGCTATGAATGAAAATATTTTTCACCGAAAATATTTTTCATGAATATGTTTTTATGAAAAAAAAAATTGGTTTCTTACTTATTTTCTCATCTTAAGTTGGTTAGTGAAAAATATTTTTTAGTGTTTGGTTAGTGAGTGAAAAAATATTTTTTAATGTTTGGTCCAAGAGTAGAAATATTTTTTAAGGGGTAGGTGAGAGGGGGGTTTGGGTGGGTGAGAGGTGGGTATGGGGTAGGGTAGTGGGTGGAGGTGAAGGGGTGGGGTTATTTTTAAAAAAAATATATTTTTTTTAAATTGAATTTTTGGTGGGCTGGAGGAGGGGGTAAGATGAGGGTGGGGTAAGGTGGGTGAAGTGGAGTACAAAAAGATTTTAATTTTCTTTAAAAAATAATTTTTTTTCTTAAAAAAAAATTGGGGTGGGTGAGGTTGGGAGGTTGGAGATGGAGGGATTGGGATAAGGTGGGGGTGGGGCTTAAAAAAATTTAAAAAATTATTTGAAGTAAAATAAATGAGTTCGAGGGGTATAGTACTTATGTTTTATCTCTTTATTTTATAGGTTAATGGCTACGTTGGACAATGTTATGGCCCTATATGAAATAGAAGCTTCTTTTAAATGGGAAACTTGCAGCAAGACATGTTAGTGTATCTCCAATTGAATGGTTAAAAATGCATTCTTGCTAGTTAAGCAAAATGAAAAGAACTGTTATTAACCCTAAAACATGAAAGCGTTGAATTTATAGTTTGACAATTTTGGAGGCAACTAGCAGGGTGCTCCCTTTAAGACGAAGTTGAACAAAATCAAGAAATTATTAAATGTTGGCACAAGAAGCAGATTAGAAAGGACCATGAGAGGCATCCACATGTATTCCATCCCACTAGTTCTGAAAACATGCGTTGCACGTTTATCCTCTATTACTGTATAAAATTTGTATAGGTCTAATCTCGTGGATAATTATTTATTGCATTATATTTTTCTATACGTTTCTCTATAAAAATAAAATGGTGTCAACTAATACTTTTTATTTAATTTTTATTTATTTGTTTACAAAATAGGAAATGTAGAATTATGTAAAACCAATTAAGATAACATATCATATAATAGTATGTGATATAGCGATGAACTTTTGCTCTAAATTTAAGAAATGCGCGTTACCAACCAGATCTAGCAACTCAGCACACTTAAGCTAGCGGTAGTCCGCACTGCATAAAAACTGAAATATACAAGAATTTCCATATAGCTTCTCAGACTGCAAGGTGAATATTTTTATCCGAGCAAAGGGTCTGTCATAGATCTAATACATACTTCTTATTGAGCCCATGTGTCTGGTGGTTCTAACCGGAAAATGACGCCTTTTTTCTCCTCAATAACGGGCTTAGGTCCACGGCTGACCAGACGTAGCCACTAAGGCAAAGCCAATAAGAGTAGTACTAGATCTGACTGTACCTCGATCTCAGAACCGCGTCGAGAAACCATATCAAAATTTCTTTATACTTTAATAAAGCTTAGATCCGTTCATGGTGCATATAAGGGAGAAATTAGCTATTTGACATAGATATGATATCTTTAGCCCGACATCGTCCTAGATAGGAGAATTAGAACAAGTACAAAAACTAAATAATAAAAGTACCTTGAGGGACAACCAGAAGCCAAGTGATGCTTGTTAAAACTGATCCAAATTTTTTTATTCAATGTCGGAACAGTGGCAAACGCTTTCTAAAAAAAAACTTTACAAAGAGAGCTTCTAAATTTTTTCTAATCTTTATAATTTTTTCTGCTGTCTTTCAACTATGAGAAAGACCCTTTAAATAACAAAATTTAAAATATAAAGAATCTTTATACAGTAAAAAATGGGCCCCATGTGGGTCCATGTACAATGTATCTATTGTAGAGTAACAGTATATCTCCTGTTGAAATAGTGTATCTACTGTTTAGGTGTCTTGTCTTTCATCATTTGCCATATTTTTCATCTATGGCTTTCATCCGTTGCAGAAATTCTTCTGCATCTTCGACTTCATATGCTGATAATATCTTGTCTGTTTCTGTTGGCTGAGCTTCTTCAACCGCCTCCTCATCCCTTGTCGCACTCCTCATCGAAGTATCTGATTTATCAATTTGTGATATATTTTGAAGAAGATTCATTTTTACTTCTTTGAGATAATCATTAATCATTTTTTCTTTGTCTCCTTCTTGGTAGGAAATCTTCCTAGCCATATGTTTCACCGAAGGTTGCTCCATGACTTCTTTTTTAGGAGTCTTGATATAGTGCTGAATTTTATTAGTAATGGAGTCTATCAACTCTTGGTCATGTATCACTTTAGTCTGGGGGTTGATTTTTGTCAATTTGTCCCAGAAATTATTATAGAATGCCCTATAAAGGTAAGGGATTTGATCCTCAGTTTGGCCTACTTCGGGGCTCCATTTATGAATCCATCGGATTAAAAATTTGATAAAGAAATACACTTGATCATTTTTTTTCGGATATCAAATATGATCTGCCATGTAGAGATTGTTAACATCGGGCAAAATCTTCACCCATTTCTTGTATAACTTTAGGAATTTGGACGGTAGTATCTTGACCGTAGGACCGTGGTATGACCACCATTTTAGAAACCAGGTTTGAATTGGTTCGGCGAATATCTTCGCACATACTTTTATAAACCAATTATGCTTTTGTCTATCATTATCATAATAAAGCACTTTATCAAATGCCTGAATATAGTCTCAATATGTGAAATTCATGCTGGACTGATTAAGGCTTATCTGCCTTTCTCTAATGGTGGATATACCCCATTCTTTGACGGATATAATTCGTTTAATAATAATTTTTGAGAAGTTATAAATTTTCTCATTAGTATGATATCCTGGGAAATGCTGAAACTCTGCACTTTTCGTATTTATCAAAATAGATTCATAATAGTTTCGGATTTTGTATGACTCACCCGGGTAGTATAAACCATCGATTAAATACCTTTGGAGTATCTTCCAAGGTTCATTGTTCGTCTGAATATCAGAATTTTCTAAGAGAAATATCATTTCTCTCTTTGGTACCTTTTCGAAGGATTTGATATCATCAATATCCTCTTTAGCAATTGAAGCAAAGGTATCTCCTTGCTTTTGAGTGGCCAAATAAGCCTTCAAATATCCGTATAACAGAATGTTTTCAGGAATATCCTTTAGATTAATGGATGATTCATCCTTTTGAGAAATCTTCTCATCAAATAAACTCATTTTTCCTCTCTGTATAACAGGGAGTTTTGACGAGGATCCATATAACGATCCTGATGACGCTGATTGGGAGTATGACCTCCCTTGTGAGTTGGGGGATGATCTTCCCCTTCCTCTTCCTTTAGTGATCCACGGGGGATCCATCTTGTACGTATAGCAATAGATAATCGTTAGATTTATTGCAGATATTCTCTAGATAAAAAATCTGGTAAGGAGTTATCAATTCCCTTTTTATAAATGATTTCAAAATCAAAAGGGGCTAATTGAGCTTGCCACCTTGCAAATATCATTTTAGAAGCATCGTGTTTGAAATCTTTGTCAAACATGTATTTGACAGATTGAGCATCAGTTTTTATCAAAAACTTTTGATTATAAAGATCGTCTTGAGATTTCAAAACACATTTAACAATGCAAAGCATTTCATAGGCCACAGTAGCATATTTTTTCTGGGCCTCAGTCCATTTACCATAGTAAAATCTTACCAAATACTCTTTTGTATTATTGGGATTGATTTGCTTCAGAATCCCACCATAACCAATATTGGACGCATCCGTCTCAATAATCTTTTTCCAAGTAGGATTAGCTAGGCTTAAACAAGGTAAAGAATGAACACAAAGTTTAATATTCTTTACCAAAGTAGTATGACTATTAGTCCAAGGAGATTTATAATCCTTTTTAGCCGATCATATAAAGGGGCTAAATCACGGGATAGATTCTTATAAAAAGGGATATGTAATTTAAACTTCCCAAAAATCTTTGCAATTGAATTCTATCAGTAATGATATCAGGAAATTTTGATGCAAAATCAATCGCCCTTTGAATAGGCGTAACCTTTCCTTGACTAATATGATGTCCTAGAAATCGAACTTCAGTTTGAAACAAACTCATTTTTGGTTTTGATATAACCAAACCATTTTGAATAACAATTTTCTTGAATATCTCAAGATGCTTTATATGGGTTTCAAATATTTTGGAAAATACTAGAATATCATCAATATAAACAATGATAAAATTTAGATATGGATTGAAAATATCATTCATAATTTTTTGAAACTCAAATGGGCCATTTTTTAAACCAAAAGGCATTACATTCCATTCATATTGACCAAAAGGTACATTAAAAGCAGTTCTATAAGAATGCTCTTTAAAAATCTGGATCTGCCAATAACCTGATTTTAAATCAAATTTTGAAAATATATTGGCATCATATAATCTTGATAAAAGATCTCTTTTGTTGGAAATAGGATATCTCACCCATTTCAAATATTTATTTACGGGTTTATAATTTATGACTAACCTAGGAACTCCACATTCTTTTTCTGCAGCATTATTAACATAAAATGCAGTACAGGACCAAGGAGACTTGGAAGGTTTTATCAAACCCTTTTGTAATAAATTATCAATTTCTTTATTTTTGCAGAATTCCACTAACTCGACATTCATCTGGCAAGGATGAGATTTAGTGGAGATATTATCTTCTGAAAAATTATCCTCATAAGGAAGGGTAACAATGTGCTTCTTTCGATTCCAAAAAGCACTAGGATGATCAGAACAAATATCAATGGCCATCTGCTCGAAAATTAATTTAATTTTTTCCCTTACTTTAGAAAAATTCATAGAGTCAAATATATTCAGACTAAACATTTCTAATTGTAAATAATCAACATGCTTTTGTTTCATATTAATAAGCGCATTAATATCTCTAGTTAATGGATCTGTAACAAAAGTATAACTTATCTTATTATCTTTATATGTAACATAAAATTCTTTTGAATCTATGTATGTAAAAGTATAGATATCATTTATAAACGGGGTTCCAAGTATTATTGGAGGGTATAACTAATTTTTTACCAGAAAGAAGAAATGAGGAATGCAAACCTTATTTTGGTAAATATTAGCATTAGGTAGTTTATACTTTATATCTAAAGCATGTCCTGATGCAGATTTAACCATATGAGTAGTTTTTTGAAAATATTTTGTAGGCACTAAGCCTTCCTAAATGCAGCTAACATCAGCACCGCTATCGATCATGGCAATGTTAGTGATGGAAAAACTATTATCAATCAAAATAGTACATTTAACATACCATTTATGAGCAGTAATAACTTGCACAAGTCCTAAGAATATATCATTTTTAGGGTCTGGTTCTGAAATATCTTTTTCTTTATCATTTGAAGAAACATAATCATTTTTAGCAACACCAGAATAATTAGTCTGAATCTGAGTAATTCTATGATAAAAAATCATTTGATTTTGTTTAAGAGATTTGATCTCCTTTTTCAAATTCTCGATTTCTTCTTTTAAATCAATCAAAGAGGAATTTCTTTCAGAAAAATTATTTTTACTCATAAGACGGTTATCAACCTCTTTTAAAGAATAAGGAGTAAAATATTCAAAATTATCCTTTTTATTATCAGGGGGTCTAGAAGAACTTGAACTAGCCTCATTAGTGGTAGCTAGATTGATGATTCTTTCTCGAAGTTTGTTATCAGAAACTTCTTTTAAAAGTTTGATCACGTTATCTGAAGTGATCGTGCTAACACCAAGATCTTGGAATTGTGATTGCAACTTATAAATCTCATCGTCTTCACAGTTGCAAGTATCACCTTTGCAAGTAGTACAATGATCATTTCCTTTATCATTATCTGAAAAATCTAGAAGTTCTATATCAGAACTTGAATTAGAATTGGAGTAATCTGCATCTGAACCAGAAGAGTATAACAAACCATACACCTTATCAAAGGTCTCATCATCTAATTCTAAAGTTTTCAACTTAGTCAACTTACAGTTGGGGGCTATATGACCAAAGTTTCCACACTTATAACATTTGATTTTTGACAGATCTCTTCCTGATCTATCTTTGGTAAATCTAGTAGACTTACGAAAACGTTTCTAGCTTCACGTTCTTCCTTAGTCCTACGTCTAGATCTCCTTTTCATGTGGAATTCTTCAGTTCTAGAGGACTTATAATATCTGCTTTTGTCTTTATTATAGGCAGAAGGTCCGGGTAAACCGAACTGAGTGCAAAAATCTCCAAGCTGAGATCTTTCTTTAAGCTTATCCATCTTAAGCTGTCTGGACATAGCCAATTCACTACACAGATTTAACCCTTCTTGGGTGCAAACTCCAATAAGCTTACCATAAGTATAATCCTTGTAGGGAATTTCAGTATGACTACCCCTTAGAGTTTTTCGAACTCTTTCAGCAAATAAGGAGGCAAGCCCGCCTATAAACTTGGCTTTCCAATGTTCATATTTGTTTTCCGGTAATTCCATAACCCTACTTAGGAAGGTATCTTTGTACCATCTGAATTCACTTAAGGTTCGACATCTTAGTCCATTAAACAAAGTCCGAATTATTTCATATTGATTGGTAAATCTACCATTGAAATGTTATAATATAGTTAGAACCAGAGTATAAACGGCATCTTCTCTATTTTTTACTAGAGCCATGCCTAGGTTATCAACACCTTCATTAGTTGCCACAACATTAATAATAGAATCTTTCTCTTCTATACTTAGGTAGTTATCCCACCATCCTCGAAGTTGGCCAGTAAATCCTGCAACAATCATTTTACAAATAGTTCTATCTTTATTTTTAACACTTTTACAGATAGTGGAATACATAAGCATTCTATGTACAAGAATAGTAAGTTGTCTATCAGTCAAGCCATCAAGATTCCATTCATAAATTTCAGAACCATTATAGGACGTATTAGTCTGATTCCAATCTCGTTCCTCTATCAAAACATCTTGAAGAGTAGGCCGGGGATAATAATAAGTCTGCATGGTGGGTTTAGTAGCATAACTATTATATTTTCTAGGATAACCTCTGAGTTTATTAAACTCTAAAGAAACTTCATTCTTATAATCAACAGTTGTTTCTATTTTATCCGAAAAATCTTTTGATAAATCTATTGGTTTTATATTTAAACCAGAAAACTTTTATCAAGAAGTTCTTCTAAATCATTTAAAGATTTAAATTTAAAATCCTGAATCTCAGGAGATCTTTGAACATGAGTTGCAACAATCTGAGGATCATTTTTTGTATCTGAAGGACTAGCACTATTCAAACTAGTTATACCATCTTTTAAACCTTTTATCAAAATAGTTAATTCATCAAATTTTTTATCCAGGGAACTAATATGTTCACCTAAAACTTTAACATACAAACTCAAATAATTATTTTGAGTAATAAGTTTATTAATCTCAGAAATGCTGACTGAAGCTATATCTTCGTCAACAAATTTTTGAAAAGCCGTGAAACTAATACCTGTATTATTAGGTAATATAAACGGTGATTGCGGAGGGTAAATCACTTTTGTGAGATTACCACTACTATCTTTATAAGTTCTTTCAATCACATTAACATAAAATGGCAAATAAGTGGTTATAAATCAAGGAACAAAATACATAATTTGATTATGTAATGCACAAGTTTCATAGAACTCTTGAGAGATATTATTCATATCTTCTTTACTATAAGTATAAAAAAACCATGTTTTAAACCGGATCAATTTTTCACCAAAAAATTCCTTTTGGATATGTTTCCTTGCCAGGGAACCTGGGCTAAAATCATTTTTTTGTGAAAACATTAAGTACTATTTAAATCAAATTCCATCTCGGAAGCAGAAGGAATATCCTTGTCGGAACTATCATCATTTACCTGAACCACATTCGTTCGGGGGTCAATTTTAACCTTTTCTACCATCGGATTACTATCAGTTGTGATGGTGTGTAAAGAAGCAGCACGATCTCGTGCTGGATCATAAACAGGTTCAATAGGGGAAATATGATGCATAGCAGGCAAAAGCTGACTGGATAAAGAACGTCTATTATAAATAGAACTTACTGTAGGCATTAGTCTATTGTTAGAAAAAGACTGCCTATGAGGTGCATAGCTATTATCAGAAAACTGAATACAAATCCTACCATCGGGATTTTGTGAAATATGAGAATACTCAGAATTTGTAACAGCCTCAGTTAACTGACTTGGGGATATAACCGAATTTAGAGTTCATGTAGTTGGGAAATCAATTTCTTCCCACTTAATAGGTCTCCTAGTGGTGACCTTGGACCTTGCAAAATTGGTTTCCACCAATATTGTTTGATCAGATGTGTCGTATAACTTACATCTTGGATTTAAAGTAGATAATAATTTAAAATAAATTCTATAAGATAAACTTATAAGTTCTGAACCAGGCACGTAATTATAACTGTGCGTTTTAACATTTAATGTTAAAGCATCTATAATATTTACATCAGAAAGTGATAACTGCAGATTAGGTTGCGTATTAAAATACACGGGATCATAGGCCACTGTAGATTCTATCGAACCCATTAAAGACTCTCGAAAATTTAGATTTCTAGCATCTCTGAGAGCAGCTAGAAAAGTCTCAGGCAACCCTTTAAGAGTAAAAGGTTTAAAAGCAATTTGAATCATACCAATATGAAGGTAATTATAATGATTTTTATATAAATCAATATCACGTTTGTTTAACAAATGAATAGTCTGTTCTGACAAATTTAAAGCAAGAGATTGTTCAGTAGTTTTTAACAACTGTTTTGAAGAAAGTTTATCAAACCATCCATAGTCATAAACAATCCTCATTGAAACTTTGGGAATAGTCCATTTATTTAATAAATCAAGGTTTTGAGGTATATCTACCCCTTCAAGTCTAGTACTTTTAGTACTTCTCCCAGATCCATAAGATCAAACTCATATCTATGTCAAATACTTCACCTCTATCTCATATATACCATGAAAGTCCTAGGCACTTAATAGGTCTCCTAGTGGTGACCTTGGACCTTGCAAAATTGGTTTCCACCAATATTGTTTGATCATATGTATCGTATAACTTACATCTTCGATTTAAAGTAGATAATAATTTAAAATAAATTCTATAAGATAAATTTATAAGTTCTGAACCAGGCACGTAATTATAACCGTGCCTTTTAACATTTAATGTTAAAGCATCTATAATATTTACATCAGAAAGTGATAACTGCAGATTAGGTTGCGTATTAAAATACACGGGACTATAGGCCAATGTAGATTGGGTAACAATGTGCTTCTTTCGATTACAAAAAGCACTAGGATGATCAGCACATATATCAACGGCCATCTGCTCAGAAATTAATTTAATTTTTTCCCTTACTTTAGCAGAATTCATAGAGTCGACTAGATTTACCAAAGAGAGATCAAGAAGAGATCTTTCAAAAATCAAATGTTATAAGTGTGGAAACTTCGGTCATATAGCCCCCAACTGTAAGTTGACTAAGTTGAAAACTTTAGAATTAGATGATGAGACCTTTGATAAGGTGTATGGTTTGTTATACACTTCTGGTTCGGATGCAGATTACTCCGATTCTAATTCAAGTTCTGATATAGAACTTCTAGATTTTTCAGATAATGATAAAGGAAATGATCATTGTACTACTTGCAAAGGTGATACTTGCAACTGTGAAGACGATGAGATTTATAAGTTGCAATCACAATTCCAAGATCGGATTTTCTGCTACGTATAAAGATAATAAGATAAGTTATACTTTTGTTACAGATCTAGTAACTAGAGATATTAATGCGCTTATTAATATGAAACAATGGTATGTTGATTATTTACAATTAGAAATGTTTAGTCTGAATAATATGAAACAATGGTATGTTGATTTCTAATTGTAAATAATCAACATACTTTTGTTTCATATTAATAAGCGCATTAATATCTCTAGTTACTAGATCTGTAACAAAAGTATAACTTATCTTATTATCTTTATACGTAGCAGAAAATCCGATCTTGGAATTGTGATTGCAACTTATAAATCTCATCGTCTTCACAGTTGCAAGTATCACCTTTGCAAGTAGTACAATGATCATTTCCTTTATCATTATCTGAAAAATCTAGAAGTTCTATATCAGAAATTGAATTAGAATCGAAGTAATCTGCATTCGAACCAGAAGTGTATAACAAACCATACACCTTATCAAAGGTCTCATCATCTAATTTAAGAAATGCACGTAAACATATCTATCGAAATTAATAAAGCCACAAAAAAATTATTTTTTTTCACAAAACTTGCTAACATAGCTCAATAACTATACATTTAAAGAGAAAACCTTTAAAACATCAAATTATTCAGCGTGAAAAACAATAAGATATATTACATAAGAATTATAATATGATGAAACACAAAAGTGTATTGGACTGACATTTTCTATATAATTTATAAAGGACAAACTGTGTACATGAAAGATTGTGAATGAATATGTTTAATAATAAAAGGATTAATAATTAAAGCTCATTAAGAAGTGAAAAATGGTAAAGTCGTAATATCTAACCATTATTTGGTTTAGTTTAGTTGTCACTATTGATTTAATTAAAAAAGTTACTGCAAAGCATTTTTTAATTAAAGAAGTTATTAAAGGACACTTTCATAATTCAACTTTGAACTTAGAATCTTCCCACTTTTAATATAATAAGATATGAGAGGCAAAAATCATATATAAATTAATACAGTAAATATCACATATAACTTGTCATCTCATATTGTTGAATAATAGAAAAATGCTCAGCAAATTCTTAGATGAATACTTGATTTCTTTAATAAGTAAAATTGCTAATCCCAAAATTTGAAGTCAGAAACACACTTCACATTGTTATCAATTGTAATAAAGAGACGAGAAAATGGTTCAATGTAGGATATATACCAATACAAAGTAACAAAAAAGTTTGTGTGAATCTTACTAAGAAAATGAGAAATTACTCACCAATTAATTAAAACAACATACAATAATTCTCCGATCTCCTATTTTTTCAAAGATTTCTATTTAGAAATTGGCGCATCATATATGTAAAACACACAGGATAAAAATTATATCCTATAAATACTGAATGAAATAAGATTAAACAGTACAAAATGGAAGAATAAAGATCAAACAATAAAAAAAAATTCTCACTCAATTTCTTGGACTGAAATTTTCGTTTTTTGTAAAAAAATCATACTTCCCTTGTTTCGGCTTCTATTATGAAAAATCCATGAATGCTACAAAATTGTTCTTTAGTGCAGCAACATTAAAAATAATCATTGTAATTTTGGTAAAAGTCAACGACGTCACACTTTTGAGTTCCATTGTATTGTAAAACAGAAGGAGAACTTTTGAGATTTATAGAAGAAAATAAAATAGGATTAGACTATTGAACTTCTATAGTTATTGCATTGGTATAACGTGAGGTATCAAAGAGTTTTATCCTCTTTTAATTTGCATGGAACATGTAACAACAATAGGAAATAACTGAAATCTTTAATGTTTTTAGACTAAAACTTATACAATGATGTTGTAATTATAAGTGGAAGAACCTTAACAGGCATCACAATCATAAATACTATTTACATTTTGGTATACATACCATGAATCGATTTTAACTTTTATTTATTACTCCATTATTTATTGTATGATTTAAATATTAATATTTAATTAATTAAATATGTATTTTAGAGTAAGGGCACAATGTAATTTAACTTTGCACTTTGAATCTTTCCACTTTTAATAATATATAATAATTAAGCGTTTGCCTATTCGAAAAAAGGTCCATTCTTGTAGTACTTATATAATCTTTAATATGATGCAAGTTCAGAAAGATCCATTTGATAATGAACTATTGGTTCTAAGCCATCTCTAATAATTAATCAACAATTCAAACTGCTTTTTTTTTTTTACGTATTCTTGATAAACAAGCGTTTATATATAGATGTAGGAGAATTTATTTTTCTGCTCATTTCGTCTTTTTAGTCTCATTTAACATATAATAGTAAAGAGAAAAGACTTCTCTTATAGATTATAGAGAAAATACTTATATGTTTGATAACGTATCCTTGATTCATAAGAATGAGATAGAACTTTTTCCATTGCTTTCTTTTTTTTCTTTTTAGGTTATTAAAAAGTTTACTATATGGGCATGTTATAATGGTTGTCTTAACTTGTTACAAGCTATGCACCAACTTTTTTGATGTCTTAAATAGTCTTCTCTTGAAAAATTCTAACATGGTGCAGTTTTTGGTGTTTGTTTGATTCCTAAAGGTAAATCTCGAGTAGTTCATTGAATAGCACATATCCTAACTAGACTATTACAACAGCTACAAGATACTGCAAGAAAAATAGCAGAGGTCAGTCTTATATAGGGTTTGGAATCCAATGTTTGCATGTCAGAAGTAAGCACAAGCAAAAATTGTTTTCGTGTGTGCCGATTCAACGTGAATGCAAGTTGGAGATGAACATGTAACGATCGGGTTCGTCATTGCGGATAAATATTTCGTGCCAAGTTTCGAGTTAGAAAACTTTCGGGTTTGGGAGTTGAAAATTCTGGGCTAGGCTAGTCTCGGCCGGTTTAGGAGCGAGGTATGGTCTAGGAAAATCTGGATAAGGATTGAGAAGTGAGTCTTGACTTGAACTAGTTTTTCATTTAGCTAAGACATAAAGGAGTCCGGGGGACTTTTCGAAATCGAATTTGGATAAGTAGAACTCCCAGTATTAAGGTTGGCGCGAATGGGTTGTTCCGGGACGTCAAAAAAATAAGTGTGTTGTAAAATTGACCAATTTTGGGGACTTTAAAACATTCTATTTCGTGTCAACTGTCACGGCGGTTGACACTTTGCCATAGCGACCTCCGCTGTAGCGGAAAAAATACCGCTACAGCGGAAGTCAACGACGGTCAGCCTCCGTCATAGCGGACGACTCCGCTACGGCGGTACTGCTATAGTGGAGCGGACCGCTATAGAGGGCTCAACGGGATTTAATGCAGAAACATTCCCCAAAACATTCTGTTTTTACAAACACATTTGGGAAAAGGGCTAGGGCGATTCCAGACAATTTTCCTCCATTTTGCATTGTTTTTCTTCCCTAAGGTAAGGTTTCTATTCCCCAAGCTCCGTACTACTTTCCCTACGCTATAGAATTGCTAGGGGTAGACTTGGGAAAAGATTGGGAATGACTTAGGGATGGTAAAATCCGGTAAAGGAGAGGGATTCTAGGTGTGGAAGTCCTTGGGTATGGTTAAAAGTACTGTATTATGATCATGTGACTTTAATTCTCTAATTATATTCATGAAAATGGTAGAACTAAGAGAATTAATGGTGGAAAAGTCCAGAAAAAGGATGGGGTTATCATGGTTGGTCTGGGATTTGGGATTTGGTATAATCCGGGTAATGTATAGGCCATGTTTATTAATTTAGTACTTGTATATTGTTTTAGACCAAGAACAAGCAAGAATTGCGGAGAACGGAAAATCTCGAGTTGAGTAGAGCTTTAGATCATTTCGAGGTAGGTGATGGTTATTGATTCCTGTATACCTTGTATGTTTGTGTACTCTTATCTAAGTAATTGTATGATGTTTACATTGCTTAGGGAATGATTTAATAATGTCTAATGGTCCTGTTTAACAGTCTGGTGAATTGAACTGTATATTTTGCTTGATTGGTTTACAAGTTGATTGTTCATTGTTTGTGACTGTGGATTGGTTGTCATTCGGTTGGCTCGAGTACCACGCCTGGTACGGATATACTAACGGTTAGCTCGGGTACTATGCCTGGTACGGGATATACAAACGGTTGGCTTGGGTACCATGCTTGGTACAGAAAATACTAACTGGTTGGCTCGGATACCACGCCTGGTACGAGTTTACTTTATTACATTGTGCATTGAATTGTGGGTCCCCTGAGTGGGTCGGGTTGCGTTATTGAAATGTGATAATTGTTTATGGTCCTTGAGAGGCCGGGTTATTGTTATATCTGATTTTGAGTTGGTCTTGGTGTAGACCTGGTTGCATGTTTAACACTTAGGTGTTGTTTAGAGGAGATCCCAGGGTGGGTCCGGGCTATATAAAGAGGGTTGTTTAATTGTTATACTTGATTGTTGATCATGGTGATAAAGTGAATTACATGTGGGAACAAGATAGGTAGAGACTTGTAGTCTAGGGATGCCTATTAACTTGTTACATGTGTTCCTGTACTCTTACTTGATTTGTTGTTGTCACGACCCGATTTCTCGGTCATGATGGCACCTACAACCCGTGGTAGGTGAACCAATCTCCGTAGCCCAGGACAGTTAGTAATGGGCTACTATCTAACAAATAAGGGAACAAGACGAAGAGAATAGATAACAGGGATATATATATATATATACATATGCGGAAACTAAATCAAACCCCAAGACCTGATATCATAGTATAGAGCCAAAACTACATACATGGAGTGCAAACGATCCAAAACAATATATACAGATGTCTCTGAAAGGTAATAGAGTACATGAAGCAAAAGATAAACTAAAGCTAAGCTCCGATCGCCAAGAGCTCACCCTCAGTCTAAAGTAGTCCCCAACGGATCTCCAAGCACGAATCACAGCGATCTAATGGCGATGACCCACGCTAGTATCTGCATCAACAGATGCAGGGGGTAGGGTGAGCACCAAATGCGAAGCATAAGGTACCCAGTAGGTATCAAAGGCCGACTGGGCACATATAAGATAAAAGTGTAGTAACAGACAGAATAGAAGCAAGCAGTCACAGAAATCAACGAAAGGTACACAGGAACTAGCCCAGAGGGAAATCAACAGAACCACATGTGAGGCCAGTAAGCAGAACATACACACCATAGGCACAGGTGGAAGTAAGAAACACGCACCTGGGTCCTTGCAATAACAGTGTATACATAATAAGTTTACGAAATGGATGGTATACCGGTAACCTCAAGTGTAAGAAGAGGGAAAGAGTAATGATAGGCATGCTTAGAGACATGAATCAAGCCCAACTAATCATATCAATCTCAAATCCAAAAACTAACAGTCTAGCAGCAACCAATTTCATAATTAACCGTAACAGGGAACAATTCTGTAAGTAAATAGAAAAGGTCTACCTACAGTGCCCTGGCCGCCCATACAACCGAGGAACACAAACAAGTGAAAACAAACCCTCCGGCATCCCATACTACCGGAGCGTACAATCAACAAACAACAAACAACAAACAATGGTGGAACCTCAAACAATGAATGATATGATGCATGAA